>CM024684.1:32889110-33489110 GCA_014182735.1 Corymbia maculata | reverse complement strand
TAATTACCACCAATCAAGATTAACCAAATTAATCATCATTTTCTTAAATTAATTATAACTAACCACCTAATCCAAATTAGTCATAAACTAAACTAGCCCTAATCAAGATTAATACGCTAATCAAGAGATTAGCCCCATAACCCATTGTTTAGCGACGCGGCGGCACGGCGTGATGGCGGAGGCGAGATGGACACACGGATGCCTCTATAGGCCGGATCTCGGCTGAGGAGGTTCGGCTAAGGAGGAGCCGCGGAAGAGGGAGGCGTTCGGCGGTGGTTTGGGCTATTGGGACGGACAGCAAGCGGTGGCCAGGTAGCTCAAGGTGGTCCTCCGGCGGTCCTACTACGACAGTTGAGGCTGACCGGTCGGTTGGGTTTCGGCCAAAACAAAGCCGAGCAGGGAGAGAAGGGAAGCGACTGGCTGGTTCGGTCTAGCAGCGATACCGGGGCAGACAAGTGGCCCACAGGCAGTCCAACGGCCGGACAAAGGGCTGAGGGGGCGACAAGGGCAACTGAGGCGAGCGGCTGACGAGGGTGGCTGATGGCTGAGGTAGAGAGGACGCAGCAGTGGCTCCAAAGGACGGAGGAGGAAGAAGGAGGAACGGGACCGGTTTCCGGTGGAGGTGGCTCGCGGCAGCAACCTTACGATGGTCCTACGGCATGTCGGCAAGACGGCAGAGCTGCGAGGGCTGTGGTGGCCATCTACAAGCCGGTGGCAGAGCAGAAGCACAGCAGCAGCAGCAGTAGACGGGTCGGGCGAAGGAGAAGAAAAAGAAGAAGAAAGAGTAGCAGCTTGGGGGGAGGGGGAGGACGTGCGGTTGAGTTGGTGGGGCATGCAGGGGAGAAAAAGGAAAAGAGGAGATAAGAGGGGACGTGAGCCCGGGCGGAGGGAAGAGGACGCACGGAAAAGAAAGGAGAGAAAGAAAGGAAAGAAAGAAAGAGATTGTAAATAAACAATCTTATCATAGATCCATTTTGGTCTTGAAATTATATAATAATGGAAACAGGGGGGTGGTGGGTGCACGTGGGGAAGGGAAAAAGGTGGGGGAAAAAGATCGATTAAGTTTGGTCCGGCGATCCTTTTCAACGAATCGGAAATTTTAAAAATTAATAAGGCTAAAATTTAATAATTTAATCTCAACATTCAAAAAATTCAATAAATGAATTTGGATTAAAATCATGACCAAGTCCCTTAACTGCAACTTTAGTATGTATCAGACTAACGGGCGGCTTGTAGGAGTCACGCATTCAACTCGTGGTTACACTTTTGAGCCTACTCAATGTGGGGATAATCTCGCCCTCGACAATCCTTATGGTCGAGTTGTCACCCATGGTTGAGTTCTTTGGTTGCACGTGCACTTAATTTCTCAATAACCTTTCCCTTTTGGTTAGTATTTCATGAGTGATCAGTTTATAGTGAGATTCAACTAACAATGCATTGATGAAATATATATTTATAAAATCCAAATTAGGTCGAAAAATTTAGGACGTCAAAATATTTATTTAAAAATTTATTTGTGACTTTAAATTTATACTCGAGTGACATATTTACACTTCATTGGGGCTTTGTTAAAAACTACTATTAAAAATCTAACGTGAATCCAACATGGCATTAGTAATTTTTTTTCAATGAAGTGGTGCTGATGTTAAGATTAACAGAAAGTAAATTCGAAATTAATGTTGGTCGCGAAGTTACTGCTCATCATCTTCAAACTCACAATTGCCTGGCTAAAATTCCTTCAGCGCTCGTCCATCTATGCCCACTGTTGCCTAAACCTTTGGTGGCCTTTGTCAGCCCTTGTTTAACCACCGATGATGTGATCGTTCCTTTGCTCTCAGATCTGGAATTTCAGATCTACGCAAGCGTCTTAGGAGGGGTGAGTCTGTTTATGATGATCTAGCTGCGGTGAGCTTTGAAGCCAGATCTGGCCACAGCAATCGCTCGAGCTCGAAGCTTGGCCTAAGAGTCTGCAATCTAGATGGAGGCTTGAGAGTTGAGAGTCTTGAGCAATTGGAGGTGGTTCGCATGAAAATATGAGTATTGAAGGCAATCACTGAGCTCAGCCCATGCTTGGATCAGTGCTCAAGCTGATAATGAATTGGTGCTGCCGATGTTGTCACTTCAAAATTTCCTTTTCTTTTTAACTTTTCATGTAGCATTCAACGCATAAAAAAGCTTAAAGCAAATGCGTGACAACGGTATAAATTGATATTCATGATGGCTTCCACATATATAAAATGAAAGTTGATTTAAAAATAATAAAAAGAAAAATGCTTTGATTGTCCTGTCCAGCCAAGAACGCCAGTGAAGCGAGATGATTGAGATGGCAATTAAAGTAAATGATGATTGGTTCACGTATCGTTAACAGGCATCCAATCATAATTAAGGAATAAAAACCTGTATGTTGCATAGTCCATATCTCTCTCCTCCCAAATAATTGGGGAAAAAAAACAAATTCTTTATTGTTACTTTCCCTAATATCTCGTCTCCTTGTTCTATATTCCCAGTTTTTCTATCATTCGGGAATCAAGAACCAAATCAGAGAGACGAGTTCCTAGTTCTCTAAAATCGAGAACCGAATCATCTAATCCTGAAATTGAATCGAACTGACGATGAGTCTACTTCAAACTGGTTACCTATTATTTTTGTGGTTTTGTGATTTGTCATTATATCCACAGTATCTTTGACACGGCCCATCCACAAGGCCAAGATTATCTGCTTTCTCTCTCTTATCGTTCAATTGTTATGATACTCTTTTTCAATCAATTTGTGTTTTTAAGACTCAGGTTGCACATAGTAACCATTCTATTTTTGTTTCAGAATTATTTTTCTATTCTAGACTTGTTTTTAAAATAGAAATTCGTTTGGTAAAATAATTTTGGAACAGATTTTTATTCCAAAAATAGGTTTGTAATATAAATTAGAAGTATTTTTTTTACTTTTCTATTTATGGAATAGAAATTAGAAATTATTTTTCTCTTTTCTACTTCTCACTCGAAGAAGTTTCTCGCCGTCCGCTCGTCGTCGCCACCCCCCGCTCACCACCAGTCGCCTCCTGCCGCCAATCGCCACCCGCCGCCTCTTGCCACTTGTTGCCTCTTGCTGCCTGCCGCTCGGCGTCCAATGACCGGTAGTGGTGTCCGGCGTTTGGCGATCGGCGGCAGGGGTTGGCCGGCAATCAGCGTTCGGTGGCGGTCAGTGGACATCGGTCATCAACCACCCCCTATCATCGCCGCTTGGAAAAGAGAAATTTTTTTTTTTGTTATCAAACGAATTTCTATTTCGAAAATAGAAATAAAAAAATCTATTTCTCTTTCAAAAATCAATTTCTGGCCATAAATATTATCATTCACACCCTCAATTCGTGACTTTTTTTGTCGCTTGAGCATTGTACAAAACTAGGAGACAAATTAGGGTTTCTTTTTACAGACTTTTAAGAAATAAAAAAAAAAAAAAAAAAAAACTAACCAGTTCAGTCCAAGTAGGCGGTTTTACTTGTAAAACCAAACCAAAATTCACCGATTTTAATTTTATGGAACTAGGAATCGAACGATCTCTAAAGAATCGTCTAGAGTTAGCCGATTTGGTGCTTGGACCTTGGTCCAAATGGTTTCTTTTGCTCACCCCTGATCTTCATTGGGGGAGCTCTTCACTCATTTGGTGGCTACTTCCTCACTATTTTCTTTAACTAGTGAGGAAGACACTTCTAGAAATTAAAAGAAAGCCTAAAAAAAAAAAGTTTTAAAATAAAAGAATTCGAATTGATACATAGCACGAGGCTACATACAAACATATATATATATATATATATATATATATATATAATGTTAATTAAAATTCACAGATTAGCAATACGGATTACTCACACAAATAAAATATATCGAATCGAAACTTAATTTCGATATCATATTAGAAAATCCAATCTAAAAATTTTAACTTATACATGAACGGATGCAAACGGCCTCGTTATGATCTAATAGAAGGATTTGTTCAGAACAAGATATACTCTATCCTAATCACACGGTTCCTACATAATTTTGTGTACTAACTCACATAAGTCAACCTGTCTGTTGAACAAAAATAGCTCCTTCAACATCCCAACAGCCTTATTTAAGCAACTGATGTGATTAGCGACGCTAACGTGACTCTTTTAATATTAAGAAACTTTAAAAAATAGAATTAATAATCATTAAACCCTTATGACCCGAATCTTCTAATTTTAAAAAACGTAAAGATAAAAGTTAATAATCTTAAGATATCCGCTACTTCCGAACAAAAAAAAAAAAAAAAAAGATATCCACCGCTGAAATGGGGGCAGAAAAGCCTTCCTGAGACGCAAAAGACAAAAACGTTGCGGTTCTCGGTTGGCACGAGCACATGAATAAAATTTATTGGTGGGGCCCACATCTTTGGGAAAGTATGTGGCCGGGCTGGGGGGGACAGCACCGTCACTGTTCCAGGATTACGGTGCAGTCAGCTCATCAATTTCCTTTATCTTACGGGTATATAAGGCCGCATTCCATCCTCCTTGTCCCTCGCGCACTCCACTTTTCGATTCAAGCTCTCTCTTACTGCCACTCGAAACCCTACCGTGTGTATTCATTCGCTTGAAATCTTCTCATATTATCTCCACCTTCTGAAGCTGAACTCGAGTTTCTGATCCCAAAAAGGAAAAAAAAAAAAAAAACTTGAACTCGAGCTCATGTTGACGAGGATGTCACATGGCGCCGGTGCCCTCGGTTGTTCCGCGGGCCATACCAATGAATCTTGCGCGTGGTGTTCCAAAACCCTCTTTCAAGATTCGAGTCTTGAGCTAGAAAAGGCAAAACCTTTCGCAACATCACAGGGAGAGATCGCGTCCTTTGCTGTTTTCGATGGTGGCGACCATGGTGAGATAGGGAGCGGGTCGCCCTTGTACTGGGACCTAAGCCGAACCGATTCTCCTCAGTCACAATCAAAGCCCCACGCAGGCGAGCTAGGATGCTGCGGGTGGCTTTCCCATTCGGGTCCATCGTCACAAGTAGCCATTGGCGATGGCAAAATTGAAGCTGGATCGCACTTGCATTCATGCCTGACCTGGCCCGAACTCTGTTCGGCTCTGGTTGTGCAGGCGGGGAAGATCAAAGAGGAGGAGGTGGCGACCATTGCTGATCCCAGGGACTGGGCCATTTTATCGCCGTCATGCTCATGGCAGGCAGCAGCGTACGATGTGGCAAAGCCGATGGAGGGTCTGGGTAAGGTGGGGCCAGCGCCGTTCCTGAGGAAGACTTATGAGATGGTGTCGGACGTGGATACAGACCCGGTGGTGTCGTGGGGTTCGAGCCAGGACAGCTTCGTGGTGTGGGATCAGCAGGAGTTCTCCAAGCAGGTCCTGCCTCGATACTTCAAGCACTCCAACTTCTCCAGCTTCATCAGGCAGCTTAACACTTACGTGGGTACTTCTTCATGTTTTGATATGAGCAAACCTATGTTATTTCTCGCGGTCATTGTCTATTGTATGGATCTGTATAAAATATGTCTGCATATGAGTGTTTTGGTTTAACCCTTCGGTTCTTTTTTGATATCGTCGAGTGTGATCCTCTCACAACGTTTGCTTAGGTGTTGAGACTTAATTTAACCCACTTTGTCGGTTAGTATTGGTGCTTTACCCTAATTTAGGGGACGAGGAACCATGAAACCTGAAATGGTGGGCGCGATACACAGATTCTCTAAGAAATTTCTTGGAGACCTGAAATGCACTTCAGAATGATATAGTAAAAGAACCATGCCACATGCACTTCAGAATGATAACAAATTTCTTAGTGATGATTCTCGGCCTTCATTCTGCTTATTTTCTGCTCTTTTAACCTTTGGTTCATTATGAACTCCTAGACGTAGCTTCTTCCTATCTTCTTTTCTTCATGCATCATAATTCAAAATATGCTGCAGGGTTTTAGGAAGATCGATCCAGATCGATTGGAGTTTGCAAACCAAGGTTTTCAGAAAGGGAAGACGCACTTGCTGAAGAACATAAAGAGGAGACGCAAATTAAGCAAGCATAGAAAAACATCGAGTAGTACTGTCACCTCTGATTACGATAAAGCTGAAAAGGAAGTGGAACTCGAAACGCTTAAGAAGGACCAGGAAGTGTTGAAGACCAAGATCCTTAAACTAAGAGAAGAGAGGGGCAACTTGCAGCATGAGATCGAGCAGGTCACTGAGCGGGTTCGCTGTGCCGAGTGCTGGAACCAGCAGATATTCCTCTTCCTCACAAAAGCAGCCAAAAGCCCCAACTTTGTCCAGCATTTAATCCCGAAGAAAAGGCAGAAGAGAGGTTTAGAGACCTGTGAATCAAGCGAGAAGAGAGAATTGCTTGGTCCCGATGCTGAAGCCACCAAATGCTTGCTTGAAGAAATGGATCACATGATTCAAAGCCCAAACGTTGATTGCCTGAAAGTCAGTGATGGTTTGGCACAGATGGATTGTCGCCCAAATGGTGTAGTGCCAGAGGACTTTGGCACCATTCAGATGCACAATCCATGGCCTTCAATGGATGGTGAAGATTTCAGGGTTGCCCAGGGCCAGATGCCTGATCAGAGGACCAGAGCTAGTCCGTCTGATTTGTCTTTGGCATTCCATGAGATTTCCGAGAAACTCCTTAGGGAAGACGTGGTTATTGGCGACGATGCGGACTACATAGAAATAGAAGACCACCTGACAGTGAATGGCACGAGAATCTATCTTGAACTGGAGGGTCTGATTGATGGAATGGGTACTCAAGGGAGCTGATGGAGCAAGCAGTGGGACTGATGCCCTAAATTTCCATGTACTCCCGCACTGCCCTTTCTGTTACTTTCTTGCCCTTTTGGGATCCGTTTTGTTATTTTAAGCTGGACATTAGAATCATTGTTGCTGATGTTTTTTGTGACCCAGATCATTTAATACAGCTTTTGCATAATTGGGGAGAGATTCTGAAGTAAAGCGACTCTTTGCTTGACGGCATGAAGGTTTATGCTGGAAACAGGAAGGAAGAGGGAATCCAACTAATGAACTAGGTTTTGATAGGTCAATGGAATATGCTTGTACATACGTTGTAATTTATTCCTTTTTCACCATTGTATCAAAGTCCTCTCAGTGTTCTTTTCTCAAGTTTGCATAATTTTTTTTTTTGGTATAAGTAGAAGCTTTAATAGTGCGACCAAAATGCTTTACACTACCAAATTCTAACCATAACTTACAAGATATGTTCCATGTATTTTCGAGTGAGAAACATCTTTCTTTCTTTCTTTCTTTTTTGTTTAATTCACAAGTGCTTCATGTGAATCTAATATGTGTTCTTATTGCAAAGGGAGAGGTTGATTGATACCGTATTAGGACCTTTTTCCGTGAGAACACTGCTTAGTTACCTGGGTAATCATTCAAACTGCTCAAAATTAAAGGTTTTCCAATAGCCTTGTGAAGGGAGGTTGTTCTTTTAAAAAAAAATTTCAAGTAAATCTTGTCTCAAATTAGTCTTTAAAGTGAGCAACTATGTTTCAAATCACTCTTGACTTGCAAGCCAACTATCATCGCTTGTTGAGCATGTGCGCCTCATGTGGCAATTTCTATTGAGGCTAATAATACAATTAGAGGGAGTGAATAAGTTGATTTTCAAAAATTAAATTTTATTCACCGAATTACGTAAACTTGATTTGATAGATGTGGGAGCAATTGATTATATAAGATGCAAGATACTTCTATTAGATAAATGATGAAATAAGTAAAGAGATAAAATACAATGCATGTAGATTTTATGGTGGTTTGATTTATACCAAATCTACATCCATTCTCCAAGGCTAACATTCACCACTAGGTTGGAATCCACTAATAATCTAGTAAGTAGATACAACGACGCACATGCTACTTCTATTTGAAATGGTAGATCTCACTATCAATAGACAAGCATTACCTACATATTTGTACACTCTTGAAATTACTAATTATAGTGAGCAATAACAATTCTCAAAAGAGTAGATCATAAGTGAATAAAATCACACTTGCAACATAGAGAGAATGTGACCATATTGGTGTCTATAACTTTCTTAATTTTACGTAATTTCTTCAGCAGGTATTGATCTTCTAATATAGTCTTCAAGCTCCAAATCAACCATTAGAAAATCTTTAAGAGTATCAATCAGCCCTTGGGAATTATGAGCACAATTACCGTGAGATCTGGTTGCCCATATAATCAAATCTTCTAGGTAATAATGAGGTTTCCCAAATAGAATAAGCTATGTGCCTCAATAATTTATTATTTTAGTTGATTGAGTAACATAGGTAATAATCAAATTGATTTATCTCCATATCTTCACTTCGAGATTTCGAGTCTTGAAGCTAGCTATTTATTCCTTTTAACTCGCAATTAAGTCAAAGGAATATCTTGGTCTTCTCATCCAAATTGCTTGAACTCATGAAAAAATAGTTTTCTTCGTAGCCGATATAATGAGTTGCCTCTATCAGTAATTCCATGAGTCTATCCAAACTTCCTAGTGTAATCAACTTACACTATCCATTTCTTCTTGAATACACTAATTTTCAAGACTTCACTCACTATTCACCGTACTTCTAAGTCCTCATGAACTTTCCATTCTTTTAAACCTATTCACACTCTATCAAGGTCCATTCACCTTCTATTAATCTTTGTGCTTCATATTCCGTAAATGGTGATAGAGCGTCCCTTATATCAATATTACTTGAAATAAGACAACGTCTACATTTATCAAATTATAATGAGAAATAGATGATTTTGTCAACTTCAAAATATTATAAGGACATTTTCGTACATGGCCTTCTTTTTGTTTTTCTTTCCTCTTTCCTCTCTTTTTCTTCTTCCTTTCGCAACCTTACACTAAGACCTCCCTTTTCGCCTACAACGGCCACTTTCGCACCCTCTCTCACCTCAACTGCGACATTTCCTGCAAGATCGCCTTCGATGTGCTCATTGCTCGCTTTTTACATTCCTAGCTGCCTTGAAGAAGCCTTGCACACTATCAAGACAATGGTGCACAGTAGCTTCAGCCTCAACGCCGGAATCCTATTGGCGTGGGTGGCCACTTTCAAGCCCTAGTCGGTAGAGTCTGCCTCGACGGGCCACTGAGGGGAGCTCCAAAGAGGAAAGCCAGCGTCCTCAATACCTCGAGTTCTCATCTTGTCACACCTTGACCCTCGAGCACGCAACAATCCTTGTTTCACTTACGGTCATTTAAATGCGACATTTCAGGACACGTCACCGACTATTATTTTTATCTTTTGATTAAACGCATGCGAAAGCGAATCACAACCATCCAGTTAATTATAAAAGTAGGGATAGCAAGAAAACCCAACCAGAAACACATTCAAAAGTGTCACTTTACTTATTTACTGATTAATCCTAGGAAGTCCACAAGTACAAACCCTTACAACGGCATTTTTTATTGAGTCAACGAACCAATAGAGCCAGGGTTAATCTACTCTCTTCAAATACGGCCATGAGTTCTCCATCCTATGGACCTGAAAATAATTATACAATAACCAGTGAGATAAAATCTCAATAAGTTATAATCCTAAGCCTCAGTTAGGAAACTCACTCGTCTTAGGTGCAGCCTAATCATGCAACCTATTATCAATGGCAGATCAATTACAAAGTGACCATCGCTTTGCCCTATCTATCAACATATCAAAGAACACAGCCAAGATACAATTCAATAGCTGTCAAATACAAACATAGGAGATCTCACTTTGCCTTGGCACACGTACCCTGTAGAAACAATACAGTTCAAGCCATAACAGTTCCAACAATCATTTCATATAATCAGAGCACTCAATGAACTTTTTCATACCTCAGTACCCATATGTGCTTTGATTATTATGACCCCTAGGCCATGGCACAACCTTATGGTTGGCGGTCTACTAGTCCAAAACCAAGCATTGTCCTCTTTGTGGGCATGGCTACGTCATGGGCCTCCCTCCAAACGGCTTTCCCGAAAGAGTATTAGTTTGGCCTCTACTGCGACTCAGCAACTAACCACTGTTAGGCAACCAACGGAAGTCAGGCGACCAAAAGGCCACGGCACAACCCCAAGGGTTGGTGGTCTTCAGGCCACGCCGGGTTTTCCTTTAATGTGACCATGTAGCAACCATCAACCAATTCATTCTTTCTTTTCTCTATCGTCAATACAACCATGGTTTGTGCTCATGCGACATGCTATTGCAATTAACACGCGTATAATACAATATAACAATAATCAATGGTCACATGAACTAGCATAACTCAACAGTTCTAGATACAGCCATCAAACAACAATTCAAGTCATAATCTGACAATCAATTCCAGCCAATTAACATCATGATACTTGTATGCCTTTCCAAAATAATCATCATCCTTGACTATTCCCGTAACAGTTGTTACTTATCAAGAAACTCATCCACAATCGACATTTCGATAATCAATCACGTGCCTTAATCAATTAGCAGTAAACAATCACGTACCTCGACAAATAACGGTACTCGACCACGTGTCTCAATATTTATTAATAAATAAACAAGTGTTTCCATGACTAACGATAGTCCATTATTCTCATCAATACTTGATCATCACAAAATAAGTATAGACTAGGATTATATCCAAAAATGCTCATTTATAAAGTATATAATACTATAGTCCATTATTCCGATAAATAATTTAACTCTCACAAAATAATCATAAATATTTACCAATCTCATAAATAAATAATCAACCAAAGTAATTTGATTCATGAAACCCTTCCTTAATAAATCAAGGTCCATCAACATTATAGTATATAAACACCATTAACTTTAGAAAATTAAACCATATTTAATTTCTCACAAAAATTACTCAATTTAATCAATTTCCATAAAAAAATCATAATTAATTATATCTCCCAAAATCATTAATATCGATAAAATAAAATAATTATAATTAATTATTCCCATAAATAATTAATCATAATTAAATAATACTAATCCTTCATTAACCACATTAATCAACCATAAGCAAGCTTAGTATAATAAAATAATGCTAATTAAAAACAATCCAATTTAATTAACAACTAAGCACAATTAGCTTAATCAAAGCACATAAACTATACTTAAGCCTAAATCACCCTCATTAACCACTAATCACACTTAAGTCTAATTAAATTACCCCCTAACGCAAGATTATCTCATAATTAAAGGATTAGGAAAACAACTCACGGTTTTACAATTCCAGCGGCACGAACATGATGGCGGAGGTGAGAGGAACGTGCGAGTACCTCCGGCGTATTAAGGCGAGGCGGTATGAGAAGCGGATCTCAGCCGAGAGTGGCTGTCCGCTCGATGAGAGGCCGAGAACGAGAGGGATTCGGTGGCTATGGTGGCACGAGTTGGCAAGCGGGCGATCCCGGCAGCTCTGGACGGTGGCCAGCAGCCCCGGCAACCAGGTGGAGCGGCTCTGGCGACAGAAAACAGAGCTGAGAGGGAGAGAGACGGTGCAGCTGGCTTTGCAGTGGTGGGCGCGGCTGGGCAGCTCACTTGCGGCTCATCGCGGAGGACGGCAGCAGCTCGAGCTCAGCGAACGAGCGGCAAAGCAGCTGTTGATGAGGGCTGGTGGCAGTTCGGTCCAGAACGGTAGCCCACACCCAAAAGCAGCAGCTCACCGGCGGTTTGGTGCCCGGTCAATGGCTAAGCGGAGCTGGTGGCGGCTGCTTGCTTGGTCAGAGCAGAGGCGAAGTAGCTATAGCAGCGGTCGTCCATTCTAGAAGGCCAAGAGGAGGAGGGAAATGAAGAAGAAGGAGAAAGGAAAAAGGAGAGGGAGGGGCACACATGGGATGTTAGACAAGTGGGTGGTGAGAGAGAGAGAGAGAGAGAGAGAGAGAGAGAAGTCAAAGATTGGGGTGGGAGGGAAGAAAATGGAGGGACGGCAGCAGAGAGGAAAATGTGCGGAAGAAGGAGGGGGAGCCAACGTGGGGAGGAAGAAATGGGGGAGGAGAGAAAAGAAAAAAAAAATAAAACAACTTCCTAAATAAGCTTCTAGAAAGGGATGTTTTGATCATTTTACCTCTGAAGCACAAATTCTCAAATATCCGACCCCAATTCTTGGCCCGTTAATCTACTTTCGGCAATTTTTGGACTTACAGATAAATTTAAGAATTAATAAGGCGTTGTCCAATATTTTAGTTTTGACGTTTTTGAAAGTTCAATATCCGAAATCGGATTGAAATTCGTGGTTAAAATCAATTAATCGCGACTTTAGTACAACCTAACTTTTGAGCAACGTTTAGGGGTTTCCACGCGTATAACTTGTGGTTGATAGCTTTTCAATCCACGATCGTGCCTATTCAAATCAAGGCGATCCTCCATTGTTATGTAATCATGAGGGATTGATTGCTCACCCTGAGTACAAAGTCAATAAGAAATCGGTTTAATGTCGTTCGTAGTTAATATCGAAGTTATGCGGAATCATCTGCAATCCGACCTCGTACCTCTACCGAATTGATTTATTTCCATTTGTTAATTGGCCTACAACAGCATGTTATCATCCTTGTTTGATCTTTATGGTCGAGTAACCTATCCCTGATTGAATTCACTAGTTGTACGTGTATCGATCCCTAATTGCCTTTCCGAATAGTTAGTTAATTCATGAGGGGCCAATTCAGAGTAAACGTAACTAACAGCATATTGATAAAATAACCATCTCATATATCCCGAAATGAGTCGAAATTTAAGATGTCACACATCCACATCATCAAAGCGAGTTAATTGCAAGAACTCCATTTCCCCGCCTCTAGATCTATTGGGAGAAATATGATCGAGAAGAAAAATAGAGTCAGACTAGGAGACATGATAACATTCTCCTTAAGGAAGGTATTTGCCCCCATAACATTGTTAATGGTTATTAGCAAAAATCCTCCAATATACAACAAATTCTCAATGAAAATATCATGTAGCAATTTTAGTATTTCTCCAAGAACTCTCAAAAGGAAAACAATTGAAAACAGTGGTTGTAATTTTTTAAAAGAAAATTGATGAGACTAAAAAAAAATATGAGACAGAAGATGACTATTTCTATAAGTCTTTTGGACTAGAGGCAACCTTTCAGGAAAGGTTGCTTGTCAACGGATGCTTTCACAAAAGACATTGAAAATTCATATGAGAAATAATAATAATTTTTTTATTCCATATTTTATAACTTTCGAAAAGATACAACATTTCAAAGGTTGTAAGACTCATAATAACCGTCAAGAATAAAATTCAAAATTAAATAACAAAAAATAACTATAACTCTATTGTGAAATGCGCCTAATAATAGCATACCCACACATAGGTATTGTAGGGTCCAATCCACTAAGCTTGTTATTTTCATTTGTAAGAATTCACACTTATATATTGGTACATACACTCCCAATTATTCTATGCGGGAAAAGGCACTTCCAAATTTGTTTTACAGAAAAATTACTAACGAAATCCACAATGGAACACCAACAAGAGCTCGCCGGGACATGAAAATCTTGCAACCGCATGCAGCCAACATCGTCATAGCATTGCCTCGTCTTATGCTACCTCGTCGCATTTTGTCGCCCTTCCCTCTCCTATGTGCCGGCATCACCCTTGTCTCCCTCTGTGAGTGCTCTCTCCACCCTCTCTCAGCACGCATGTCTTGCCGCACTTGATCAAGAACTAGATAGTGGTGACCACGAGCATCAGATCTCAACTCGCTCGTGCTTGATTTGAGCCTTCAATCTCGCAACTGGGGCATGGGTCCGCCTCCATCCTAAATGAAAATGTCTCTGGTCATGATTTGGTTAGTGTCACACCAAACGCACTCAGTCAACGAAAAATTGATTAGCAGGTGACTTTTAGGTGATTTGAAAATAAGTCGCTAACTTATGAACTTTATTTGAAATAAAGCTCATTTCGTAAAACCTTTAGGAAAATTGTTCCATTTCAAGGGCCATTAAAATATAATTTGCTGAATGTATGAAGAATCTTTGACAAATTAGATCAATTGGGAGGTTACTGTCTCCTCATCGACATAACTGGCAAATACAAAGTTATGGGGTCCAATCCTCACTCAAATAAAAATTTTGACGGTGGAGATTAGGCCAGGTGTTGCAAAGTCTGCCTCAAAAGATTTTTTTCCACATTTGGTAAATCTTTCGGTACATCACAGATGTGACTCCATCCAAATTCGGATTAGGATGTGACTAAATAAAGCCGACATACACGAATGATGGACCAGGACACTGACAGCAGCGACCCCATAATGTTCCCAGAAGGTAATTTCTCAGCGTCTCTTACCGTTCTCAATGGAGCTTCTTCTTGTGGGCTCCATATGCCCAAGATATTCTTCCGAGTTTCGGGAGAACGAGAGTACGCATGATGTATGTAGGTGTATCCATACGTACTCGGTGCCGCTGCTTATTGAACTGCATGCTTTTTCTGTGCATCCTAACCAAATTTTAGTGAGATAGTCTCCTGTGAATTGTGATATTCCATGTCTAAAGTACTTGGGACACAATTCTCCGACCCCATATGCACTTGATCATGTACTCGCAATAGTCCCTGTTAAGACAGCAAAAAGGATTGAAAGATCTCCACCAGTTCACGGAAATGTCGAGACAAATGGCCCTCGTGATTCTCACCAGATTGAACTTTTAACAGAAACTATAACACCACTCCTATCTTTCTGAATGACCTGTTAAAAAACCCTGATACAGAGACAAAAATTGGCAGATGCAAAACCAAGAGAAAAGAAGAAGGTTATATTACAACGGTACATTCATTTCTGAAATCTTACACTGATCTGTAGTCCATATGGAGCTTTCCCTTAGGAATCGTTGCTCCTGAAGATGAAGATGGCGGAAAGGAAGAAACGTTTGATTTCTCAGACTGGTCCTTGTCCTCGTTGAAAGCCTAGCTAAAAGCTTCTTGAATTTTCACAAACCTTCTCCTCTTTAGAAGTTGTTCTTCCGGACTGCCAATGTCAAGGCATGCTAGCCGAGAACAATCATCAGCATCCATAATCTTATCGAGTACATTCAAACATCGAGGGAAGGAGTTCTTGCCGAGTTCCACTGCTCAATTGAAGGTAGCAATCAGGCAAACATAATCGCCAGTTCATCCAGTGAAGAGGCACGTTGTTTGTCCCATGAGAAAAAATCTGCTGGTGGTAGTGAAATTACATGCAAGTCAAAGAGTCTTGGTTCCCAAAATCGTACATTATCTCATGTTATCATGAAGTGACAAGGCTCGAAAGTAAAAATGCCTCGAGCTGGTGTCACATTTATCATATAAGAAGATGAATAATTATTTCATATATTCCGAAATGGGTCGAAATTAAGGACGTCACACATACACACCGTCAAAGCGAGTCAATTGCAAGAACTCCATTTCCCCGCCTCTAGATCTGTTGGGAGAAATATGATCGAGAAGAAGAATAGAGTTAGACTATGAGACATAATAACACTCTCCTTAAGGAAGGTATTTGCCCCTATAACATTGTTAATGGTTATTAGCAAAAATCCTCCAATATACAACAAATTCTCAATGAAAATACCATATAGCAATTTTAGTATTTCTCCAAGAACTCTCAAAAAAAAAAACAATTGAAAATAGTGGCTGTATTTTTTAAAAGAAAATTGACAAGACTAAAAAAATATAAGACAGAAGATGACTATTTCTATAAGTCTTTTGGAATAGAGGCAATCAACAGATGCTTTCACAGAAGACATTGAAAATTCATATTAACAATTTTTTTATTCCAAATTTTATAGCTTTCGAAAAGATACGACATTTGCGAAATGCACCTAATAATAGCATACCCACACATAGGTATTGGAGGGTCCAGTCCACTAATTGTAAGAATAGACAACATTCACACTTATATATTGGTACATACACTCCCAATTATTCTATGTGGGAAAAGGCACTTCCAAATTTGTTTTACAGAAAAATTACTAACGAAATCCACAATGGAACACCAACAAGAGCTCGCCGGGACATGAAAATCTTGCAACCGCATGCAGCCATCATCGTCATAGCATTGCCTCGTCTTATGCTACCTCGTCGCATTTTGTCGCCCTTCCCCTCTCCTATGTGCCGGCATCACCCTTGTCTCCCTCTGTGAGTGCTCTCTCCACCCTCTCTCAGCACGCATGTCTTGCCGCACTTGATCAAGAACTAGATAGTGGTGACCACGAGCATCAGATCTCAACTCGCTCGTGCTTGATTTGAGCCTTCAATCTCGCAACTGGGGCATGGGTCCGCCTCCATCCTAAATGAAAATGTCTCTGGTCATGATTTGGTTAGTGTCACACCAAACGCACTCCGTCAACGAAGAATTGATTAGCGAGTGACTTTTAGGTGATTTGAAAATAAGTCGCTCACTTACGAACTTTATTTGAAATAAAGCTCATTTCGTAAAACCTTTAGGAAAATTGTTCCATTTCAAGGGCCATTAAAATATAATTTGCTGAATGTATGAAGAATCTTTGACAAATTAGATCAATTGGGAAGTTACTGTCTCCTCATCGACATAACTGGCAAATACAAAGTTATGGGGTCCAATCCTCACTCAAATAAAAAATTTGACGGTGGAGATTAGGCCAGGTGTTGCAAAGTCTGCCTCAAAAGATTTTTTTCCACGTTTGGTAAATCTTTCGGTACATCACAGATGTGACTCCATCCAAATTCGGATTAGGATGTGACTAAATAAAGCCGACATACACGAATGATGGACCAGGACACTGACAGCAGCGACCCCATAATGTTCCCAGAAGGTAATTTCTCAGCGTCTCTTACCGTTCTTAATGGAGCTTCTTCTTGTGGGCTCCATATGCCCAAGATATTCTTCCGAGTTTCGGGAGAACGAGAGTACGCATGATGTATGTAGGTGTATCCATACGTACTCGGTGCCGCTGCTTATTGAACTGCATGCTTTTTCTGTGCATCCTAACCAAATTTTAGTGAGATAGTCTCCTGTGAATTGTGATATTCCATGTCTAAAGTACTTGCGACACAATTCTCCGACCCCATATGCACTTGATCATGTACTCGCAATAGTCCCTGTTAAGACAGCAAAAAGGATTGAAAGATCTCCACCAGTTCACGGAAATGTCGAGACAAATGGCCCTCGTGATTCTCACCAGATTGAACTTTTAACAGAAACTATAACACCACTCCTATCTTTCTGAATGACCTGTTAAAAACCCTGATACAGAGACAAAAATTGGCAGATGCAAAACCAAGAGAAAAGAAGAAGGTTATATTACAACGGTACATTCATTTCTGAAATCTTACACTGATCTGTAGTCCATATGGAGCTTTCCCTTAGGAATCGTTGCTCCTGAAGATGAAGATGGCGAAAAGGAAGAAACGTTTGATTTCTCAGACTGGTCCTTGTCCTCGTTGAAAGCCTAGCTAAAAGCCTAGCTAAAAGCTTCTTGAATTTTCACAAACCTTCTCCTCTTTAGAAGTTGTTCTTCCGGACTGCCAATGTCAAGGCATGCTAGCCGAGAACAATCATCAGCATCCATAATCTTATCGAGTACATTCAAACATCGAGGGAAGGAGTTCTTGCCGAGTTCCACTGCTCAATTGAAGGTAGCAATCAGGCAAACATAATCGCCAGTTCATCCAGTGAAGAGGCACGTTATTTGTCCCATGAGAAAATCTCTGCTGGTGGTAGTGAAATTACATGCAAGTCAAAGAGTCTTGGTTCCCAAAATCGTACATTATCTCATGTTATCATGAAGTGACAAGGCTTGAAAGTAAAAATGCCTCGAGCTGGTGTCATATATTTATCATATAAGAAGATGAATAATTATTTCATATATCCCGAAATGGGTCGAAATTAAGGACGTCACACATCCACACCGTCAAAGCGAGTCAATTGCAAGAACTCCATTTCCCCGCCTCTAGATCTGTTGAGAGAAATATGATCGAGAAGAAGAATAGAGTCAGATTATGAGACATAATAACATTCTCCTTAAGGAAGGTATTTGCCCCTATAACATTGTTAATGGTTATTAGCAAAAATCCTCCAATATACAACAAATTCTCAATGAAAATACCATATAGCAATTTTAGTATTTCTCCAAGAACTCTCAAAAAGAAAACAATTGAAAATAGTGACTGTATTTTTTAAAAGAAAATTGACGAGACTAAAAAAAATATAAGACTAAAGATGACTATTTCTATAAGTCTTTTGGAATAGAGGCAACCTTTCAGGAAAGGTTGCTTGTCAACATATGCTTTCACAAAAGACATTGAAAATTCATATTAGAAATAATAACAATTTTTTTATTCCAAATTTTATAACTTTCGAAAAGATAGACATTTCAAAGTTAATGCGGTCCAATCCTCACTCAAATGAAAATTTTGACGGTGCAGATTAGGCCAGGTGTCGTTGCAAAGTCTGCCTCAAGAATTTTTTCCATATTTGGTGTATCTTTCAGTACATCACAGATGTGACTCCTACCAAATTTGGATTAGGATGTGACTAAATAAAGCGGACAAACACAAATGATGGACCAGGACAATGACAGCAGCGACCCCATAATGTTCCCAGAAGGTAATTTCTCAGCGTCTCTTTCCGTTCTTAATGGAGCTTCTTTTTGTAGGCTCCATATGCCCAAGATATTCTTCTGAGTTTTGGGAGGACGAGGGTACGCAATGATACTTACATTTCAAACCAAAAAGAAATTATCAAATTATTACAAAATTAAGATTCTAAAAGGAAAGGAACAACAAAATGAAATGGAAACTATAAAATTGGATGGCAATACATATATAAATTATTAACTATTATCCTTTGAATTGTCTGAATTAAGTGTTTATTAGTGCAAGCAATATTGCAAGATGGATACTAAATCATAACTCATGATAGTTTACAATGAAAAAGGAAGAATTGCTTGATGAAAATAATTGCCAATCGCTCTTTTAGAATTTTAAGAGTTTTGTGAAAATTATATGGCCATTAGTTTGTGATTTTACATTTGGTTGCTCATGTGATATTTTCTTATAAAGGGCTCGAGGAAAAATAAAATAGCAGAAAGTTTTATTTTTTATATAATAATATAGATGGAAAATATATTTCATTACACTTTGATATTTTGCATGGTATAGGTAACTTGTCCATTCAAATATATGATCCATCTATTTATAACATTGTTCAACGTATTTCGAAAAAATTAGCAAATATTATCTCACTTATAGAAGCGAACTTATTTTTGCAATTGTGAAAATGTTTTTATCATACATTGAAGCAACTTTTAATAAGTTCAGTAATTTTTAATAAGGGAAATAGTTAATTATATGTGATTAGTGGATTTTCGTTTACTATAACATCCACATGTGACCAATAATTTCATTTTCAAATTGAAGTAATTTTAATAATACCAAGTGAACCTCAGCTTAGAATGGTAAAAAAATAGATGATGAGGTTAATAACTTTTCAATCACTCGAAAAGTCGCAAGTACCCTTTTTGCGACCATCTCCCACACGTCCGACATCCAAGGTAGTAGAGAGCACGATGAAAAGGGCCAACCCCGGACTACTCCTCGATTACAAAAGGTGTTGTGGATCTATACGCCTCGGCCTCGTTTTCTCAGGAAGACGACTTGGATGATGTTGTAACTCTCCCCATGAAAAAAATAAAGCTGGTCGTTCCACCTCCCTCCAAGTCGGTATCCGCTCCTAACAAACCGGCCTTGAGTAGCGGGCGACCTTTAAGGAGGTAAGCCTCCTGTTTTTGGGTAGTATAGTTGGTATAAATGAATGTTGGTTTTTGGAATGTCCGTGGTCTTGTAGACCCCCATGAAAAATTTTGTAAAGTCTAATCATTTATGTTGCGTTGGGCTGATAGAGACCAAGGTACCACCTCCTAGATTTGGTACCATATCATCATTTCTGGATGGGTTTGGACTGCAAATAATGCTTTTTCTAATCGTGGCCGTATTTGGGTTGGATGGAACCCGCTTTTGGTGGCCTTTGATGTTTGTCATATATCTAGCCAGATTATTCATGGTGCTCTTAAAATGTTGTCTTCTGGGACTAGTATATATCTCTCAGTGGTATACGGTGAGCACACTTTTGTTACCAGGAGAGCTCTCTGGAATGACTTAATACATTTAAGTTCCTCTCTAAAAGACAGCCCATGGTTGGTGGTGGCGACTTTAACGCAATCTGGATTCCTCGGACCGTATGGGCAGCCCGAGATACTTGGGCGTTCGATGAGTTCAAGGAATGTCTTCAACAGGCGGAGCTTTTTGATCTAAGGTATGTTGGGTTCCGGTTCACTTGGTCATCCTTTTCAGGTGTCAACAGGAAACAACGCAAAATAGATCGTGTACTTGTTAATAATGCACGATGCGCATTGTTCTCCTACTCGAAGCATCTTTCCTTGCCGGGTATATCAGACCATACTCCAATGGTTGTAAGGATTCTTGCACCAAATCCACGACGTTCACCATTCAAATTCTTCAATATGTGGATGAATCACCCGGACTTCTCCATGATAGTTTCCCAGGTTTGGCAAGCACAAATTAGAGGTTCTCCTATGTTCAAGCTATATGGTCGTCTCAAACTCCTTAAAGGCCGTTTGAAGACTCTTAACAAGGAAGCCTTCTCAGATATTTCCAAGAGAGCATCGATGCCAAATCGGCCCTTAAGATACTCAAGCTCTAACCCAAGATCCTCAAAATGAGAGCTTGGTGGCCTTAGAGCATATCCAGCTCAAGAACTTCTATGCCCTCGGATCACGGGAGGAATCTCTATTCGAAAAGTCAAGAATACGGCGCTCAAAGAAGGGGATCTAAATACAAAATTTTCACCAATCTCATCCATCGACATCTTCGCAACAGAATCATCTCGGTTTTGGATAGTTAAGTGGGTTGGTTCTCCAGGAGAGGTTCAACAGGTATTTGTCTCCCACTTCCAAGAGGTTCTTGCCCCGGTTGAGATGCCCATGAGACCTTCCATTCGGGAGCTCATGGAACTCATTCGATCTCCACTCAACGATGATCGGGTCACACTCTTATCTCAGCCTTTTCTACCATCGGAGGTCCGAGATGCCATGTTCTCCTTCCGGGAATAAAGCCCCGGGACTGATGGTTATAATGCAGATTTTTTTAAGAAGAATTGGGACATAGTGGGTCCCTCGGTAACAACTTGTTGTCTTGGATTTCCTTGAATCAGGACGTATGCTAAAGGAGATTAATAACTCTATCATTGCTTTGGTGCCTAAAGTCCATAATGCCACCTCGGTGACAGACTATAGACCTATTGCGTGCTGTAATACTATCTACAAGTGCATCACTAAGCTTCTCTCTAAGCGTATTGCAGTAGTTCTCCCGGATCTCATTAGCCCAGTCCAAACTGCTTTTGTGAAAGGAAGGAGGATTACTGATAACATCCTCCTTGCCCAAGAATTATTTTGTGGATTTCATTCCAAGCCACATATTCCAAAATCGAAATATTCAAACTTGCTTGGTAATTTCCATAATGTTCAAATGACTTTTGATAATTTTTGCTAACTTTTTTTATAAGAAAATCATAAATTTTATGTGCTTAGTAATTTTTATTAGTGCAAAAGTCACCAAAAACCCTAGATCATGCGCATTATGATACATTTATTCTAAATGTTTTTCCATAACACCAAAAATATCAAACTTACACCTTTGTGTCACATTTACTCTCCGTCAAAGCGTTAATGAGAACCCTTAAAAATTTGGCTACATAAATTGTTAAAAATTTACCTACATGGAAATAAAAAGCAAATATTGTTGAAATAAAAATTATGTTTTTTGGCTTAAAAAAATCATCTAATGGGGTAAATGTATTACATGAATATAAATTTGAGATTTTTTTATATCATAAGAACAAATTTTAAGGTAAATGCGGTAGGCATAGTTTGGAATTTTTTTTGGCACTTTTTTTCCTTTTTTGAATTATGCTCAGTGCACGTAAAAGAATTCCTCATTCGTGGGCACGTCTCTCACCACAAGCTCTTCACTGGTGCAACGATGGCCGGCCCTGTATCAACCAGTTTCAGTCCAACTAGCGAAGCATTTCCCACGGTCAGACTGCTGTTTGGGAAGGAGGGCGCTCTCCCTTCCGTCTCTCATCGCTCGTGTCGAGCTCGAGCCCGGAGGCCTCCGGCGACGCTCCGCCGTCGTCCAGCGTCCATGCGGGTATGAGGTGTTCCTGAGCTTCCATGGAGCCAGCGGGGAGTCGAGGATCTCGATCGAAGTGTTCTCAGAGAACTACGGGTCCTCCGGCTGGTGCTTGGACGAGCTGGTGAGAATCGTGGAGTGCGAGGATACGATGGGGCAGGTCGTGTGGCCGGTGTTCTACAAGGTGGATCCGTCGGAGTTGAGGAACCAGATGGGGAGGTATGGACAAGCCCTAATCGATCACGAGGAGAGGTCGAAGTCGAAGGGCGATTCCGAGAAGGTGAAGAGGTGGAGAAAAGCACTGACTAAAGCAGCTACCATCTCCGGCTGGCATTTGGTGGACGAGTACGGCTCTCATCTACTCCTTTCCGACTGTTGATTAAGGAATTTCACTTACTTCCTTAGAAATAAATTCAGGGTAATGTTTATGCATTAAAGGGGAAAAAATCAATTCCCTCTAATTGGAGCAGGAAAGCTTATGTATCGTTTCTTCAGGGGGAATTTCAGAAGTCATGCATTGAGTAAATTAACATGCAGGTGCACCGTGTCCCTCTACAAGCCCATTGAAGTTTGCTGGTTTATTAAAAAGGAGGGTAATGATCTGTTTTCTGACTGAACTTAAGGCTGACTGAGTGTTTATCTGATTAATTAGGTATCCAGAAAGTTGATTCCCCTACCTTCTCTTTTAGGTGCAGATTGCTAGGAACTGAATTTAGTCTGGTCTATAGCGCATGAGAGAGATATTGACTTCGAGTTGATCTCATTGGAGATCAATTTAGTACTCTGTCTCAAATGTCTTCGAATCTCCTTGGGTATTCTTCATTGGCTTTATGCTTGGAACTTTCAGAACATTGTCAAGACAGTATGGGCTGAGCCGAATCATAAGCAGTTACATGTTCCCAAAAACGGAGTTGACATGAATTTGCATGTGCCCTGTACGCGTACTTTGCTAGACATGGAACCAAATGAAGTTTGCATGGTCGGGATTTGTGGATTTGGAGGAATAGGGAAGACGACCATCACCAAAGCTACTTGCAATGCTTTTGCTCACAAATTTGCTTGTTGCAGCTCTCTTTCTAATGTTAGAGAAACTTGCGAGAAATCCGCAGAAGGTGGCCTACTTCAGCTTTAAGCGACACTTTTTCTCAGGTAAATTGTGACAATAGTCTGAAGCTTGGTAATGTCCACAGAGGTATGAACATGATAAAGAGTAAACTTTGCCAAAAAAAAAAAAAAAGGTCCTTATTGTCATAGATGATGTGAATGAGTTGATCCAATTGTTTTCACTAGATGGAAGATGTGATTGGTTTGCTTGTGGAAGTAGAATTATCATAATGACTGGAGATGAACATTTACTGGCTGCACCCATCAGTCGGTAGCTGAGTTGGTTCAGCTTTGGGCACTTCATCGCAGAGGTCCCAGGGTCGAAACTCCACAGCTGCTAACATGTCTTAAGTGGGGGGCCCAGGTGGTGGGTTCCTGGGCTAGCTCCCCTCTAGGTATAGTCGGTAGTCGTCGTTGGGCCTGTCGGGCCCACGGAGGCCATGCGCTCCCGTAAGGTTGAGCCAAGCCGAATCCTGGATATCAAAAAAAAAAAAAAACATTTATTGGCTGCCCTCAACATAGAAAGTATATACAAGGTTCAACTGTTAGATCATCCTAGGGCTCGTATACTCTTGAGTTCAACTGTTTTCGACAAACTTTTTCCTCCTTCAGAGTATGAAGAGCTTTCACATAACGTAGCTGATTACACCAAAGGACTTCCGTTAGCTGTGTTGGGTTATTTTCTTTGAGGTAGAAGCTTACTTGAATGGAAAAGCACATTAGATAAATTGAAGAGAGATTTCAATGGAGAAATCTTCAGTGTGCTGAGAATGAGCTTTGATGGCCTAGATGATTATGAGAAGGATATTTTTCTTGACATCGCATGTTTCTTCAAGGGAGAGAGTATAGTTATGTGAGAGATTTTGGAGAGCTGTGATCTTTACCTAGACGGTGGAATTGCTGTTCTTATAGATGAGTCGCTCATCACTATTGAGAATGGCAAGCTGTAGATGCATGATATGATTCAAGAAATGGGATGGGAAATTTTCCGAGGGAATCTCCCAAAGAGCCAGGGGAGCATAGCATATTGTGGTTCTATGAGGATGTGCGTCATGTGCTAACAGAAGGCATGGTAATAAACTGAATCATGGTCCTTTGTTTTTGACTATATGTATGCCCATTTGGTAGGGTTAAAGCCTCTTACAAAGTATTTTTGGCCTTCTACTAAAAAAGTGTGTAAATTTATTCTGCTAAGTAAGATAATGGGCTGATGGTCGATAAGAATTCCTTTTTTCATCCCTCCCTGAGATGTAAGGTTTGTACTATTGACCTCTCCCCATAAAGTAAATTATGAAAAAATATGCAGGAACTTAAATACTGTGGTTTTTTATGATTTAGATGTTTATAAAACTCATGTTTCAAATGCTGAAGTAAAAGCAAATTCTGAAAGCTAAGAACAAAAGGCACCCGAAGCATAGCAAATCTTATTTAATACTAGTTAAGTTCTTGCATAACCTAGACACCATTGCACTTAAATCATCTACTCATGTATGTGCTGCGAGGGAACTGATAAAGTCGAAGCAACAATGCTCAAGTCGGCTCCTCCTGAAGTACACATTAGTGCTCAAGCCTTCACAAACATGAAAAGGCTCAGAATTTTCTTAGCTCACAATGTATACCATTCAGGTGATCCCATATACTTTCCCATTGAATTAAGATGTTGAAATGGCCCAGTTACTCTCCTCCATTGGTGCCATTCAATATAGGCCACAAGAAACTTGTAGGTCTAGTCCTGAGTAGAAGCAGCATCCGCATACTGGGGAAGGAATTCAAGGTACGTGCTTGCAATATTATCTTCTGTCAAGATAAAAGATAAAACTGTGAAGATCTTGAAAAAACCGCTTATATATATCTCACTGTGCAACTATTTAGAAATTTGAGGTCTATAAATTTCAGCCACTGTACATTGCTGAATGAAATTCCCGATGTATCGTCACTGCCAATCTTGGGAGTCTGGATCTCCAAGAATGCACCAATCTTGTTGAGGTTCATCAGTCTCTTGGGCGTCTTGACAAGCTTGTATGTTTGAACTTTCTGAACTATTGCAATCTTAGCTATTTCCGTAGTAGTCTGAAGTCAAGATCTCTTCAAAGTATGATTCTTAGAGGTTGGTCAAAGCTTACAAGGTTTCCAGATATTCTCTTGCCAGTGAAACAACTAAAATAGTTGCGCTTCATGAGACTGCCATTAAAGAACTACGCTCTTCTGTCACAAATCTCGTTGAACTGAAAGAGTTGTATTTAATGGACTGTGCAGACATTAAAAACCTTCCTTGTAGCATCTATAAATTGCAGCATCTTGAGTATATTTTTGTTGATGGATGCTCACAACTTAGCAAGATCCTGGAATTTGTGTGGGGATCAAGTGATTATAACAGTTTTCTCTCCCATTAGCTGTTTCCAAGCATAATTTACTTGAATATGCTAAGACTCAGCTTATCAGAGCTTAGTTTCTTGAAAAATTTTCATTGCAGGTCATCATTGACAACTTTTCATCTGTTTCCTCGCCCCCCCCAACCCCAGCGGCGCATGCAAGGGTTTGTGTGCTTGTGTCCAGTGTATAATGGTGTAAAATGTTCCGAATGGCAGGGATTGCCTCGTGAGACTTGATTGACATTTTTCATCTAGGAAGCAAGATCTCAAAGTGGTTTGTCCGGAGCATGAGAGGATTTAAAGTTTCCTGTATCTTCCGAATTATACCGTTACACTGTCGACTTGGCCTTTTGTGCTGTTGTCGGTTCAGCTTACTGGAACATATGGATTCTATATGTTCCGCAACGAATGATGTGGGGATTGGACGCGGAATTACTAAATGATAGCAGTCAATTTACAGTAATGTTTCGAGTATCGAAGGGGACTCTAAGAAGCTGCGGGGTGCATCTGGTGTACACGCAAGGTAAGCAACAACGAAACTAAATGACACAGATTGGCGAAAGGTCGATCCTCTGGATTCGAACACAGACCTCGCAAGTTCCCATGTCTGAAGCCGCAAAACAAAGTAAAGATTTTCAGACTGTAAACCATCATTTGAAATTAGCTTTTTGTAGTTTTGGTTTGGGGGTTATGTTAAAACCCTTTTGAATAGCTTGATTGTGTCTCCTCATAGCGAAAATAAACTTGCTGATGTGTTTTTCTTTACCCTCAGATTTATGTGGTCTAAGTCAATATTCTGAAATTTTCTTGTCGACCTGTGTCACTACCAAGCCCAAAAAAGAAGGGTTTTAAACAAAGAATTAGAATTTCACAATTAGCATTAGGGGTGTACAAAACGGACTTTTTGAATCGAGAATCGCCTGGATTGGACTGAACCAAATCGACTGGTTTGGTTCGGTTCCCAAAAATATACTTTTCTATTTTATTTTTTTTCAAAAAAATTAGTAAAGTGCAAATTAAACACTATCTCTGTCCGGTTTCAAGTAGTGGGAAAAAAAAGTAATGGGAAAAGAACTAGTGAGAAAAAAAGTAACCAGTTTACTAGATCGGACCTTCGGTCCAATTCTTGGTCCTAGGATCAATCGGTTTGATCCCCGGTTTCAAATTTTGGGAACCAGTACTCCTAGTCCGATTCCTAATTTCACTTTGAAATCGGATCGGACTGGGAACCAATCACCCCTAATTGGCACTAATCTATCCCTTGTTTGTCTTCGTCCAATCGTGGACCGATCACGTCACATGCAGATTTGAAGAAACCAGATATGAAGAAAATGAATTGAGATTGAGAGCAAAGTTAGTAGATTTTAACAAAATTTTCAATTTAAGGAAGATTAGATTTAGCGCGAGCGTATCAATTTATAATTTTTTTGTGCCGTGAAAATATATTTGGGATAAATGTGATAGAGGCATACTGATTTGGGATAATTTTTTAACATGCAAAAATATTTTGAGATCAATATTTCACGAGTGTATCTACTTTGAATTTTCCGTGATATAACAATTAATTTAAGGTAAGTATAATGCAAATATATCAATATTGTCCCGTTTCAAATATGCATGACCGTAAGACATCGTGGTACTCCAAATGTAATTAGTTTTTGTTTTTGTTTTTGTTTTTGTCGAATATTTAGGCTATGTTTTTCTTTTGCGAAAAATGTTATGTTTTTGGAAAATAATTTTTAGAAAGTTATTTTTTTGGCAAAATGGCAATATTTTCTGGCATCATGTTGAAATCTTAAAAAGAACTGGAAAATATTTTGGTCGTTTGAGAAGGAAAATCTAATTTGAGTTTCTTAAATACACATACACTATTTGGATGCACATGACTCATGCATGGATAGCCAAGAACTAGGATCGTGGATCCAACCTCAATGGACCCGAACTGGGCACCTAGGCAAGGCCACTTGGTCCCAAGCAAAAGGCACCAATCTTGTGTCCACAGAAGCCAAAACCGAACCTAATGCCAATGCTTGGATCCCCGACACTTGGGCTTAGGTTTACAAGGCCTAAGTGAGGAACCTGATGACCTGGGTCCTCGGTACTCGAGCTTAGGTCCATGACACTCGAGTTTTGATCCATTGAGGTTGCCCTCAGGACATTGTTGCCCGTTCCCAAGTACTCGACGACCAGGCTCAGCTCCTCAATGACCAAGCTTAAATCTATTGAGCCAGATGTGGGCATAGGCACTGGGGTCCTGCACTTGGCCTCGATGGACCTAAGTCCAAGCATTGAAAACCCAAGCATGGGCCTTGGGGTCTCAGACCCAACCTTGATGGATGCGGGAACTAGGGTCTAGGGCCTCAGCCTCAAGCATGGAGATCCAAGCGTGGGCACTAGGGTACTGGGCCCGGCCATGATGGACTCAAGCACAAGCGATAGGGACCTAGGCATGGGCACCAAGGTCCCAAGACTAGCCTTAATGGACTCGAGCAGAGGCGTTAGAGTCTCGGGCCTTAACCTCAAGGGACCCACCCACAAGTGTTGGAGATCCAAGCACCTGTAGAAGGTTCTCGAGATCGGCCTCGATTGACCCAGGCAATGGCACAAGTGACCTCAGTTTGGACATTGGAGCGGATCGTGAGTGCGGGGACCTAAGAATGAGTGTTAGGGTTCTTGTGTATGAACACAAAATTTCTTATTCATGCGCCAATATATAGTTATATTTTTTAAATAATTTCTAATTTTTTAAAGAGAAAATCATTTTCTTGAATTTGATTTTTTTGTATCATTTTCCTAATTTATACATAGGTTTTCTGTTAATCATGAAACTATTTCTATTAACTTATTTTCTTAAACGATTCAAATGCTCGAAATAAAGAAATATTTTCAGAAAATATTTTCAGTGAAATAAATGATGCCTAAATTAAAGTCAGTTAAAAAAATAAAAAGGAAATAAGCTTTCGTTATCATGTCCAGATAAGAATGCAGGCGAAGTCAGATGATTGACATGGCGACATAAGAAAATGATATTGTGCGACCATAGATAACAAGGCATTAAATGATAATTAAGGAATAAAATCTTGGTACAGTTGCGCACTCCATCTTCCTTCTCACAAAAGGTTGACCACTTCTTTGGGAAAGGAAAGATTTTCAATTGCCCCTTTGCCAATTTCTTTTGCTATATGTTCTCTGAAGCGCTACACAAAAATATTTCAGGAACTCCAGAAAAGTTAAAGCAACTGAGATTGCAAGTTGCAACCACTGAGTTTCACCGTGAAGTCTTGTCGCCTTATATTTGCATCTTCAGGGGTGGCTTCATCAGTTTGACGGAAGCAGGCTACTACTCGGGATCAACAGGATGGTCCCCCCTTGCGTCCCATTGCCACCATGGGTGGAGGAGGCAGCAAAAGAACTCTGAAGAGAATGCATTGGAGGGGATCCGGAGGTCGACTGCCACCCAAAAGCCAATACCTAAACGGAGCACGGAATATTCTAATCAAGCATGACGGAACATGTACATTGGCATGCAATCAAGGTAACTTACAGATACAAAAGATATTCAAAATAAAACAAAAGAAAATGTAAGCATATGTGCATGTGACACGGCCCAAGTGAATGATGAGCCCTGAATGAGTTCTAAATGAGGCCAGGGCCTGTTCATGGCCCGGCCAAGTTCCTCCCTTAAGCTGATGACTATTCGGTTCCTCCAGCTTGTCCTTTCTCGTTTGTCCTCTTGTGGTCAGATGGTCTGTGGTTTTCAAGGTCTAGCCATGCAGCTAGCCATGGCAGGAGACCCCTGGGCTCCTCCACGTCTTAGACCCTCATGTAGCCTTGTAATCATTGTAGTGATTCAAACACCACCGTTGGATCAATGAGGGGATCGATAGATCATATCAGTTTAGCTCTTTATATAAATAGGGGACCCTCATCCCGCCTTGTATATACTTGATCACAAGTGAATGATACTCTACTTTAGTCTCATGATCCTTGTGTTCAAGCGAAGTGAGTGAAAGGCTAACTTGGGAGCAATCCTAAGGCCACATGGCATCTGTGATCAGTGTGAATTGACCAACCCGTGACAAGTGGTATCAGAGCCTTCATTCATGCCTTCATTTGTGCCTTTATTCAGCGTAATGGCCAATCCACGTTCTAGCGTTGCAAATGCCCAGGGTGAAGATCACGAGAATTGTGGTAAGACGACCGAGTGGGTCAGCATCCAAACCTAGTGTAGCTGTGCTACATCTTGTTTGAGGGAATCGGCGGGAAATTGGGAGCGTCGAATGACGATTCTAGAGGAGAATGTCATGGACGTTCATGGGCTGGTGAATGACTCAAACCAGACCGTTGATGGAGTGGAAGCCGATCGAGAAGGGTTGTTGGCCGAGATGCAAGAACTTAAAGGTGGCATGGGAAAACTCTACAACGAGCTACAGGGGTCGTTGGTCCAAGAGTTGCAATAGCGGGACCAGACCTGGGAAGCTGCGGTAGCAGCCATGCGTGCAAAGATCACTGACCTCAAGGTGAAGCTCGTTGAGGTAGAAGCTGTATGCGTGAATGGGACAATCACCATGCATCCACGAATGGACGCACCCAAGCCGAAAGAGTTCAAAGGCTCACGAGTGGCTAGAGATGTGGACAACTTTCTGTGGTACATGGAATGGTACTTCCAAGCCACATGTATGAACAATGACACAACCCGGGTGAACACAGCGGCGATGTACCTGAGCGAGAATGCCTTGCTATGGTGGTATTGTAGGTCCGACGATAGGAGTGGCGACCCTATCACGACGTAGGCTAAGTTCATCGAGGAATTCTGGCAAAACTACTACCCTGCATATGCTAAGGAAGAAGCTCGTGACGAGCTCAAGCGCCTCAAGCAGAGAGGCACCGTTTGGGAGTATGTGAAGTGATTCTCGGAGTTGCTACTCCAAATCCCATCCATGAACAATACAGAAGCTTACCATCAGTTCATGAGTAGCCTCCGTGGGCTAAATAGGAACTCAAACGGTGCAACGTAAGGGATCTCATGATGGCTACATCTGTGGTCGAGTCTTTGGAAGAGCCAAAGGCAGCATCCACGGCCAAGCCCAACTTCAGGCCAAGGGAAAGGGCTACTGGTGGGAGAGACTAGAACAAGTATAGGTGCCCAAATGGAGGAAAACCTCTAGTAGCACCACTTAAGGCCCAACCAAAGTCGAGTGGCTAGGGACAACACAAGACTAGCACCTAGAAGTGCTTCTTTTGTGACGGGCCGCATATGGCTCGAGACTATCCCAAGAGGGGAAAGTTAACGGCCCTATGCCAAGAAGACTAACTGCGAGAGGAGGCATAGTTGGGATCGTTGTAAATCCTGAGCTCTATCAAGGCTAAGAAGGCTAAGGAATCCGAGTGCATGATGTTTGTGGACATGAAGATCGAAGGTATCACGATCAGTGCACTCTTAGATACAGGAGCGTCCAACCTCTTTATTTCTCAAGAGGCAACGAAAAAGCTGAATCTTCGAATCAAAGGTGGAGCTGATTGGCTTAAGATAGTGAACTCAAAGGAAGTCCCGACTAGCGGTGTAGCTAGGGACGTGGAGATTCACCTTGGCTCCTGGATGAGTAAGGAAAACATCGAGATAATCCCCCTTGACGATTATGATTTTGTTCTGGGTTTGGGATTCCTTGATTGTATCAATGCGGGCGTGATGCCATTTGCAGATTGCATATGTATCTTGGACAAGCGATGCCAACCCATGGTATCAATTCATCGTGAGTCGGGACACGATCAGAAGTGCTCTTGGCCATGCAGCTCTCGAAAGGAGTATGAAAGGGCGAGGTGACTTTCTTGGCAACCTTGAAGGTCGAGGACATGGAAAGTAAGAAGGAGGACATCCCGACGGAGATAGCCTGAGTCCTTGACTTGTTCTAAGATGTGATGTCGCTCGAACTGCCCAAGAAACTATCGCCTTGTGGGGAAGTGGACCATCGGATCAAGTTGGTGCCCAACGCTTGACCCCCGGCCATGACACCTTACAGCATTGCTCTGCCAAAATTGGAGGAACTGAGGAGACAACTCAAAGAGTTGCTTAACGCGAAATACTTTCGATCGTCTGATGCCCCATTTGGTGTCCCTGTCCTATTTCAAAATAAGCATGATGGGTCTCTTTGGATGTGCATCAACTATAGGGCTATGAACAAGCTCACTATCAAGAACAAGTACTAGATCTCCCTCAATGCCGACTTGTTCAATCAGCTCGAAGAAGTTCGGTGGTTCTCCAAGCTTGATCTTCGATTGGGGTACTATTAGGCTTGGATTGCTGAAGAGGATGAGTTGAAGACTGCGTGCATGACCCGCAATGGATCATACAAGTTCCTTGTCATGCCTGTTGGTCTGACCAACGCACCGGCAACATTCTGCACCTTAACGAACAAGGTACTCCACCCGTTCCTTAACCGGTTCGTGGTAGTCTATCTTGATGATATTGTTGTATTTAGCTAGACGTTTGAGGAGCATGTCGAGCATTTGAGACAAGTCTTCCAAGTTCTGCAAGAAAATGATCTGTATGTGAAGCATGAGAAGTGCCCGTTTGCACGGGAAGAAGTCCATTTCCTTAGGCAACTCGTCAGGGGTGGATGAGTGCAGATGGACATGGCTAAAGTCTGTGCCATCGTTGAATGGAAACCGCCCACGAAGGTGACAGAATTGAGATTGTTCATTGGCCTTATGAATTACTACCAGTGGTTCATATGGGGTTATTCAAGCATCACCGTGCCTTTCACGGACATGTTGAAGAAAGAAAGGCCATGGGAGTGGATGGGTTGGTGTCAAGAGACCTTTAATCGGTTGAAATGGGCCATGATCGAGGAACTTGTCCTAATGCTGCCCAACTATTCCAAACCATATGAGGTAGAGACCGATGCCTCTGATTTTGCAATAGGCTGTGTTCTTATGCAAGAAGGACACTCAGTGGCATACTTGTCTTGAAAGCTGAACAACACCGAACAGTAGTATACGGTCCAAGAGAAGAAAATGACTGCAATGGTGCATTGCCTTCGAATGTGGAGGCATTACCTCTTAGGATCAAAATTCGTTGTGCGAACAGAAAATGTGGCCACGAGCTATTTCCAGACCCAACGGAAGCTAAGCCTAAACAAGCTCACTGACAAGACTTCCTTGCTAAGTTCGACTACATGCTGGAGTATAAACCGAGAAGGGCCAACTCGATGGCTGATGCTTTGAGCCGAAAAATGGAGCTAGCCAGCACGGTAAGTCGTTCCAACTTCCTACTAATCGATCAGATCAAGGAGGGGCTCTAGCATGATCAGACAGCCCAACAGCTTCTTGAGTACGCTCGAGAGGGCAAGACGAGAAGGTTCTGGTGTGAGGATGACATTCTTTACACCAAGGGGTGGAGACATTATGTATCGCTCCACGAAAAGCTATGGAAGGAAATGCTTCAAGAGTGCCACGACTCCAAATGGGCGGGACATCCGTGAATCCACCGCACCATGGCACTTGTTGAAGATCAATACTACTAGCCGCACGAGCAGGACGATATCGAAGCATACGTGAAGACTTGCCTTGTGTGTCAACAGGATAAGATCGAACAACAATTGCCGACGAGTCTCCTTGAGCCACTTCCTATGCTAGAAAGTGTCCATGGGAAAGAATCTCCATGAACTTCATTGTGAATCCGCCCAAGTCCGAAGGTTGTTAGACTCTCATGGTCATGGTGAATCGGTTTTCCATGTACGCGACGTTCATGCCCGCTACAAAAGATTGCCCGGTCGAGAAGGCGGCCAAGTTATTCGTCAAGCACGTCGTCAAGTATTGGGCCATTTCCACAAACGATCATGAGCGATCGCAATCCTCGATTCATCGGGCAATTCTAGACCAAGCTCTTCAAGTTGCTGGGAACAAACCTCAACTTCTCCATAAGCTTGCATCCTTAGACCACAATACCCACCGCCCGAAAATTATGCCTTTTTCCACTAGGCCTGCATTGTTACACCACAATATCCAATGCTCGGGAATTACGCCTTCTACCATGGAGCCTGCATTTTTAGACAACAACGCCCACAGCTTAGAAATTACACCTTTTGCCACCGAGCCTACTTTGCTAGACCACAATGCCCACCACTCGGAAATTACACTTTCTGCCACCGAGCTTGCATTATTATACCACAATGCCTACTTCCTGGAAATTACGCTTTTTGCCATTGGACATGCATTGTTACACCACAATGCCCACCACTCGGAAATTATGCCTTCTACCACCGAGCCTGCATTGTTAGACCTCAATACCCACTACTCGGAAATTATGCTTGACTTCATCCACCAAACACTGGAACAAACCTTCGGCTCTCTAATACCAATTTGTTAGGAGCACATAGTAGAAGCCCAATACCTTTCTCCCGCGGAGATCACCAAGAGGGAACCTAAGTTCAAACCCATTAATATATCTAATTTTTCAATTTTCTAACCACATAAAAGAGCTCTCTTACTCAGCTTCTCCATCCCTCTTCCCGAATTTTCAAGAGTTTTCTTAAAATTACATGGCCATTAGTTTGTGATTTTACATTCGTTTGCTCATGTGACATTTTCTTATAAACGGCTTGAGGAAAACATAAAATAGCAGAAACTTCTATTTTTTTATATAATGATTTAGGGGGAGAATATATTTCATTACACTTTGATATTTTGCATGGTATAAGTGACTGGTCCATTGAAGTATATCATCCATATGTTTATAACATTGTTCAACGTATTTCAAAAAATTAGCCTATAGCGTGAAAATGTTTTTATCATATGTTGAAGCAACTTTTAGTATGTTTAGTAACTTTTAATATGGGAAATAATTAATTAAATGTGATTGGTAGCTTTTCGTTTAATATAACATCCATATGTGACCAATAATTTCATTTTAATTTCATTTTCAAATTGAAGTAATTTTAATAATACCAAGTGAATCTTAGCTTAGAGAGATAAACAATATATAACGAGGTTAGTAACTTTTCAATCACTCGAAATATTCAAACTTGTTTGGTAATTTCCGTAATGTTGAAATGACTTTTGATATTTCTTGGTAACTTTTTTTTATAAGAAAATCATAAATTACATGTGCTTAGTAATTTTTATTAGAGCGAAAGCCACCAAAAACTCTACATTATGCCTATTATAATACATTTATTCTAATTTTTTCATGACACAATAAATCTTAAACTTATACCTACATCATACATTTACTCTCCGTCAAAGTTATGTTAATAAGAACCGTTAAAAATCTGGGTACATAAACTATTAAAAATTTACCTACATGGAAATCGGAATGCAAACAGCGTTGACATAACCCTTATATGGTTTAAGTGAAATAAAAATGTTGTTGTTTTGGCTAAAAAAATCATCTAATGGAGGGTAAATACATTACATGAATGTAAATTTTATATTTTTTATATTACAGGAAAAAAATTTAGGGTAAATGTACTGGGCCTAGTTTGGAATTTTTTTGGGACTTTTTCTCTTTTTTTCTCTTTTATGTTAATTATGCTCAACGCACGTAAAAGGATTCCTCATTCGAGGGCACGTCTCTCACCACAAGCTCTTCACTGGTGCAACCATGGCGGGCCCTGTATCAGCCAGTTTTAGTCCAATTGGCGAAGCATTTCCCACGGTCAGACTACTGTTTGGGAAGAAGGCCGCTCTCCCTTCCGTTTCTCATCGCTCGTGTCGAGCTCGAGCCCGGAGGCCTCCGGCGACGCTCCGCCCTCGTCCTTCTGGCCGTCCATGCGGGTACGACGTATTCCTGAGCTTCCATGGAGCCATCGGGTAGTCGAGGATCTCGATCGTCGTGTTCTTGGAGAACTACGGGTCCTCTGGCTGGTGCTTGGACGAGCTGGTGAGAATCGTCGAGTGCAGGGATACGATGGGGCAGATCGTGTGGCCGGTGTTCTACAAGGTGGATCCGTCGGCGGTGGGGAACCAGAGGGAGAGGTATGGACAAGCCCTAATCGATCACGAGGGGAGGTTGAAGTCGAAGGGCGATTCAGAGAAGGTGAATAGGTGGAGAGAAGCACTGACTAAAGCCGCTAACATCTCTGGATGGCATTTGGTTGACGAGTAAGGCTCTCATCTACTCCTTTCTAACTGTTGATTAAGGAATTACACTTACTTCCTTGGAAATAAATTCATGGTGATGCTTATGCATAAAAGGGGGAAAAATCAATTCACTCTAATTCGAGCAAGAAAGCTTATGTATGGTTTCTTCACCCTCCTAGGGGAATTTCAAAAGTTGGGCATTGAGTTAAAAAACATGCAGCTGGACCATGTCCCTTTACAAGCCCATTGTGGTTTGTAGGTTTAGCAAAAAGGAAGGTAATGATGTGTTTATTGATTGAACTCAAGGCTGATTGAGTATTTATCTGATTAATTAGATATCCAGAAAGTTGATTCCCCTACCTTCTCTTTTAGGTGCGGATTGCTAGGAACTGAATTTAGTCTGGTCTATAGTGCAGGAGAGATATTGACCATGAGTTGATCTCGTTGGGTATTCTTCATTGGCTTAATGCTTGGAACTTTCAGCGCATTGTCAAGAGAGTATGGGCTGAGCTGAATCATGAGCAGTTCACATGTTCCCAAAAACGGAGTTGACATGAATTTTCATGTGTCCCGTATGCGTACTTTGCTAGACATGGAATCAAATGAGGTTTGCATGGTTGGGATTTGTGGATTTGGAGGAATAGGGAAGACGACTTTTGCCAGAGCTACTTACAATGCTTTTGCTCACAAACTTGAGTGTTGCAGCTTTCTTTCAAATGTTAGAGAAACTTGCAAGAAATCTTCAGATGGTGGCCTATTCAGCTTCAAGAGACACTTTTTTTTCAGGTAAAATGGGATGATAGTCTGAAGCTTGGCAATGTCCACAAAGGTATGAGCATGATAAAGAGTAAACTTTGCCAAAAAAAAAAAAAAAAATGATCCTTATTGTCATAGACGATGTGAACCAGTTGATCCAATTGGAAACACTAGATGGAAGACACGATTGGTTTGGTTGTGGAATTAGCAATACCATAATGACTAGATATGAACATTTACTAGCTGCCATCGCATCGAAAGTATACACAAGGTCCAACCATTAGATCATCCTAGGGCTCATATACTCCTGAGTTCGATTGTTTTCGACAAACTTTTTCCTCCTTCAAAGTATGAAAAGCTTTCACATAACATAGTGAATTACACCAAAGGACTTCCATTAGCTATTAACGTTTTGGGTTCTTTTCTTCAAGATAGAAGCTTAATTGAATGGAAAAGCACATCAGATAAATTGAAGAGAGATTTCAGGGGATAAATCTTCAGTGTGCTGAGAATGAGCTTTTATGGTCTAGATGATTATGAGAAGGATATTTTTCTTGACATCGTATGTTTCTTCACAGGAGAGAGTATAAGTTATGCCAGAGAGATTTTGTAGAGCTGTGATCTTTACCTGGATGTTGGAATTGCTGTTCTTATAGATAAGTCGCTCATCACTATCGAGAATGGCAAGCTGTGGATGCATGATATGATTCAAGAAATGAGAAGAGAAATTGGTCGGAGGGAATCTTCCAAAGCACCAGGGGAGCACAGCATATTGTGGTTCTATGAGGATGTGCTTCATGTGCTAACAGAAGGCATGGTAATAAACTGAATCACGGTCCTTTGTTTTTGACAATATTTATGCCCATTTGGTGGGGTTAAAGCCTCTTGCAAAGTATTTTTGGCCTTCTACTAAAAAAGTGTGTTGAATATTTTTTGTTAAGTAAGATAATGGGCTGATGGTCCACAAGAGTCTCTTTTTCAATAACCCTCCCTGAGATGTAAGGTTTGTACCATTGACCTCTCCCCAGAAAGTAAATTATGAAAAAATCTGCAGGAACTTAAATACTGTGGTTTTTTATGATTTAGATGTTTATGAAACTCATGTTTCAAATGCTAAAGTAAAAGCAAATTCTGAAATATAAGAACAAAATGCACCCGAAGCACAGCAAATCTTATTTAATACTAGTTAAGTCCTTGCATAACCCAGACAACTTTGCACTTAAATCATCTACTCATATATGTGCTGCCAGGGAACTGCTAAAGTCGAAGCAATAATGCTCAAGGTGGCCGCTCTTGAAGAAGTACATGTTAGTGCTCAAGCCTTCACAAACATGAAAAGGCTCAGAATTTTCTTAGCTCGCAACGTATACCATTCAGGTGATCCCATATACTTTCCCATTGAATTAAGATGGCTGAAATGGCCCATTTACTCTCCACCATCGGAGCCATTCAATATAGGCCACAGGAAACTTGTAGGTCTAGTCCTGAGTAAAAGCAGCATCCGCATATTGGGGAAGCAATTAAAGGTATGTGCTTGCAATATTCTCTTCTGTCAAGATCAAAGATAAAACTGTGAATCTCTTGAAAAAACTGCTTATATATATCTCATTCTTTACAGTGCAACTTTTTAGAAATTTGAGGTCTATAAACTTCAGCCACTGTACATTGCTGAGTGAAATTCCTGATTTATCGTCACTGCCAATCTTGAGAGTTTGGATGTCCAAGAAGGTACCAATCTTGTTGAGGTTCATCAGTCTCTTGGGCGTCTTGACAAGCTCATATATTTGAACTTTCTAAACTGCTGCAATCTTAGCTGTTTCCGTAGTAGTCTAAAGTCAAGATCTCTTCAAAATATGATTCTTAGAGGTTGCTCAAAGCTTACAAGTTTTCCAGATATTCTTGTACCAGTGAAACGACTAAAAACACTAGCTCTTCATGAGACTGCCATTGAAGAACTACCCTCTTCTGTCACAAATCTGGTCAAACTGAAACAGTTGTATTTAATGGACTATGCAGACCTTAAAAGCCTTCCTTGTAGCATCTATACACTGTAACATCTTGAGCATTTCTTTGTTGATGGATGCTCACAACTTAGCAAGTTCCCGGAATTTGTGTGGGGACCAGTTTCTCTCTCCCGTTGGCATTAGCCCTTCCAAACGTAATTTACTCGAATATGCTAAGACGAAGCTTATCAGAGTTTAGTTTCTTGAAAAATCTTCATTGCAGGTCATCATTGACAATTTTTTATCAGTCAGAGAACAAATTTGTCTCCCCCCTCCCAACGCACGTGTTTGTGTCCTTGTGTCCTTGTGTCAAGTATAAAATGGTGTAAATTCTGAATGGCAGGGATTGCTTGGTGAGACTCGGGTTGACATTTTTCATCCAGGAAGCAAGATCCCGAAGTGGTTTGTCCATCAAAGCATGAGAGGACTTAAAGTTTCCTGTATCTTCCGAATTACACCAAGACACTGCTGAATTGGCCTTTCGCGCTATTTCTAGTTCAGCTTATTGGAAGGAAGGCAGCATTTATTGCGAGATCCAGTTGTTTGTCAACAATCAAGAAGCTTATGGTTGTGTAGATTGTTCAGTCTGACCACGTATAGATTCCATATGTTCCATGGCGAATGATGTGGGGATTGGATGCGAAATTACTAAATCATAGCAATCATGTTTCAAGCATCGAAGGGGACTCTAAGAAGCTGCGGGGTGCATCTGGTGTACATGCAATGTAAGTCACTAAATGACACAGATTGACGAAGCGTCGTTCCTCTGAATTCGAAGACAGACCTCACAAGTCCATATGTCTGAAGCTGCGAAACAAAGGAAAGATTTTCAGACGGTAAACCATGATTTGAAATTTGCTTTCTTGTAGTTTTGGTTAGGGGGTTATTTAAAAACCCTTTTGAATAGCTTAGATTGGGTGTCTCCTCATAGCGAAAATAAACTTGCTGTATGTGTTTTTCCTTACCCTCAGACTTATGTGGTCTAAGTCAATATTCAGAAATTTTCTTTTCGACCCGTATCACGACCGAGCCCAAGAAAGGAGAAGGGTTTCAAACATAGAATTAGAATTTCCCAATTGGCACTAATCTATCTTTGGTTAGTCTTGGTCCAATCACGTCAATCACGTCACACGCAGATTTGGAGAAACCAGATTTGAATAAAATGATTGAGAATGAGAGCAAAGTTAGCAGATTTTAACAAATTTTCCAATTTAAGGAAGAGTGGATTTGGGACCAGCGTAGTAGTTTATAATTTTTTGTGACAAAAATATATATTGGGATAAATGTGGTAGAGATATTTTGATTTGGGATATTTTCTTTTAACACAAAATTTAATTTGACACATTTTTTTACGAGTGTACTTATTTAAAATTTTCAGTGACGTAATAATTAATTTAAAGTAAATATGATGAAAATATATCGATCAATTACTTTCACTTTTATGGAGTTCCCTGAAAATGGTTTTGTGTAGCGCTTGAGATAACATATAGCAAGAGATATTGGGAAAGGGACAATTGAAAATCTTTCTTTTTCCAAAGAAGTCGCCAACCTTTTCTGAGAAGGAGGATGGAATGCAGACGAGGATTTAATTCCTTAATTATCATTTAACGTCTTGTTATCTTCTTTTCTTTTCTTTTTTGTCTGTCTCACTATACTTATATTCTAACTCTCACTTTCATACTTTTGTTCTATTTCTTTGCAAAGTGTGGGAGTCAAAACCCACTCTTGAAGTTAAATTATCCATGTCCTAACCTTTTTGAAAATGTAGGGATTCGAACCATCTACCTTTCTTTTCCCATGTAGGAAGGGTAACTATTGAGAACCTTAATATCTACTTAGTTGCAGAATATCATTTTCTTCTGTTACCATCTCAATCATTTGACCTCGTTGGCATTCTTATCTAGACATGATAACGAAAGCTTCTTATATTAATAAACCTGTTTATTTCACGGAAAACATTTTCTGGAAAATAATTTCTTCATTTTTGAGCATTTGAATTGTTTGAAAAAATGAGTCAACGGAAATAGTTTCCTGATTAATAGAAAACCTATGCATGATTAGGAAAATGATACAACAACAAAAAAAATGAAATTCAAGAAAATAATTTTTTCTTTAAAAGATCAAAAACCATTTTCAAAAATATTACTAAATATCAACGTTTGAATAAGAAATTCTGCGTTTGGACACAAGAACCCCAACACTCATTCTCAGGTACCCAACACTTGGGCCTGTAACCACGATCTCCATGCCCATGACTTGGTCCTCGGCGTCCAAATCGAGGTCACGTATGCCCTTGCCTAAGTCCATTGAGGTCGGGCCCAAGAAACTAGTATAGGTGCTTGGGTTGCTAGTGCTCGTGCCTAGGTTCATCAAGGCCAAGGCCTGGGACCCCAATGCCTGTGCCCAAGTCCATCGAGGCTAACCTTGGAACCCTAGTGACCATGCCAAGGTCCCTAGCGCCTGTGCCCAAGTCGATCGAGGTTGGGCTTGGTACCCTAGTGCCTGTGCTTTGATTCCCCATGCTTAAGGTCAGGTCCAACAAGGCCAAGGCCTCACACCCTAGTGCCCACATCCATCGAGGCTAGGCTCGAGATCTTAATGCCCATGCTTGGGTTTTTAGCACTCTGACCTAGGTCTATCAAGGCTAAGCCCGGGACCTCGGTACCCATGCTCAGGTCCAACCTCGATGGACCTAAGCCTAGTCATTAGGGACCCACACCTGGTGGTCGGGCAACTGGGAACAAGCAATGGCATCCCGAGGGCAACCATGATGGATCAAAACTTGAGTGTCGAGGACTTGAGCTCAAGCATCAGGGACGCAGGTCATCGAGTTCCTTGCTCAGCCCTTGTTGACCAGGGCCCGAATGTCAAGGATCTGAGCATGCGCACTAAGGCGCCAAGAAGTCATGCACGGGCAATAGGTTCTCGATTTTGGCTTCTATGGACTTGGGATTAGTGCCTACACTCATGCTTGGGATCAAGTGGCCTTGCTTGGGTCTCTGGTGCCCGAGTTGGGGTTCATCAAGGTTGGATCTAGAATCTTGGTTCCCGAGCTATCCGTGCACAAATCACTTGCATCCAAATAGTGTACATGTATTTAGGAAACTCAAATCAGATTTTCCATTCCAAACAATGAAAAATATTTTTCAGTTCTTTTTAATATTTTAGCATAACACCGGAAAACATTGCCATGTTCCTAAAAAGTGATTTCCTAAAAAATACTTTCCAGAAATATAATACTTTTTGCAAAACAATAGAGCCTAAGTATCATAAGAGAAAAAAAAAAAAACAGAGCCTAATTACATTTGGGTACCTGAGAATGAGTGTTAGGGTTCTCGTGTCCAAGTGCAGAATTTTTTATTCAAATATTGATACCTAGTCATATTTTTAAAAATGATTTATGATTTTTTAAAGAGAATATCATTTTGTTGAATTATATTTTTTTGTTGTATCATTTTCCTAATTTAGTCATAGGTTTTCTATTAATCAGGAAACTATTTCTATTGACTCATTATCTTAAACAATTCAAATGCTTGAAAATGAAGAAATGATTTTTCGGAAATTTTTTTTTTTAAATAAACAGAGCCTAAATAAAAGTTAATTAAAAAAAAACTACCTTTCATTATCATGTCCAGATAAGAAAGCCAACGAAGTCAGATGATTGAGATGGCAATAGAAGAAAATGATATTCTGCGACCGAGTGCATAACAAGGCATTAAATGATAAGTAAGGAATTAAATCCTGGTACAGTTGCGCAGTCCATCTTCCTTCTCACAAAAGGTTGGCAACTTCTTTGGAAAAAAGAAAGATTTTCAGTTGTCCCTTTCCCAATATCTTTAGCCACATGTTCTCTGAAGCGCTCCGCAAAAATATTTTCAGGGAACTCCAGAAAAGCGAAAGCAACTGAGATTGCAGCTAGAGTTTCACTGTGTAGTCTTGCCGCCTTATATTTGCAATCAAGGTAACTTACAGATACGAAAGACAATCAAAAATTTTATAAAAAAAAAATGCAAGAATATTCGTGCGCGTATATGCATAACAGAGAATTGCGGAGCAGGAGAATTTTGAAGAGAGCTTTTGCCCTCACTAGCTCCATAAACACCCAGAATATCTTCCATCGTGTGCTTACGTTATCCTGTAAGTGGATAGAGGCGGACAGTTACAACACGCACATATGGGTCTCACTAGCAATTAACAGAATATCTATGAGGCTTCTGCACCTCTCTTAAGATTGCCACTGATCAGAAGAGCACAAATGCATCAGTAGAATCTTTTGGAGAAGTCGATACTTGATACTATCGACAGCAAATTCAGAAAATCAATTAATCAATCATCTTTTCCATGTATCCCAAGTTCCCAACATAAAACCTCAAAGATGCAAAATGAAGGGAAAGGTTGGATTTGACCATAAAGAATTTCTTATGACCACTAGCCTTGAAGCAGCCTCCTTTCCGATTCAAAAAGAAAGAAAGCAGCCTCCGAGTAGGGGTGTGCAAAAGACCCGGAACCCGCCCGGACCGCCCGGAACCGGACCGGACCGGACCGCCCGGAACCGGACCGGACCGGGACGGTGGTTCCTAAGGGAACCGGACCGGTATCCACCGGTTCCAATTTTTTGGAACCGGTGGATACCGGTCCGGTTCCCGGTTCCATGGGCGGATCCACCCACCCGGACCGATTTTTCCTTACTCAAAATTTAATTTTCAATATGTAACATTCAAATTATTCAAAATAATGATCAAGGCTTTCCTCATTGGCGTTGTTTTGCTCACGTCAAAAAATTGACCAATTAAAAATAGAGCCCTCTTTCTCCTATTTATAGAGATCAATGGCTTGTTGTCTCTCCTAAACAATCAATGTGGGACTGAGCCGCTCACTCCCTCTCCCTTCTTTTCTCTCTCTCTTTGCCCCTTGCTTGCAAGTTTCTCCAACAAGTCTCCAATTGTCCCACATTGAGCAATTACTCAAAGAGCATTTGAGAGATTGTCTATAAAATCCAGCCAAGGAGATTAATAAATTTGGGGTCTGCAACGGCCTTGTGGTTGAGATTGTGTATTAGTCTCCAACCAAAGGATGTTGAAATTTCAGAGTTTTGTTTGGAGTTTTAAGGTCCGGTTCTTTTTGGTTCCAATCTATGTCGGTTCCCAAAATGAGGAACCGACTCTTCCGGTCTGGTTACAGCTTCCCTCTCGGCCGGTTCCGAGGATCCATCTGGGAACCGGACCGGTCCGGTTCCGGTTGGATCCATGAAACCAATGGGCGGTTCCCGGTTCCAATTTTTCGGAACCGGTCCTTGGTGGGCGGTTCCCGGTTCTGGGGTGGGAACCGCCCACCCGGACCATGCACACCCCTACCTCCGAGTATGGCATTTGAAAAATGAATTTCTAGCGATTTGAGATTATTGCACCATCATATCAGAAACAAGACTCAGAGGGAATCTCAGTTAGAGGCATGCTGTGGTTGGGTAAGGTAAGAATCGCCCCATCTAAGTATACGCGGAAGTTAGCATCTAGAGATTCATCCAATTTGTCAAAGGGGAAGCTGCAATTCATCAGCTCAAAACATCTGAAGAAGGACAAAACCATTCAGAGTTTGACGGGACAGAAATGAATTGTTACCTAAATGGTAAAGGAAATTTATTTTATCCAAGATCTCTTGAGAGAATCAAACCAGATTACAGGTCACACTGCTACTTAATGCTAGAGAACTGGATGACTGTATCCAATAAAGTGAAAAAGCACAGGCAAAAGCAGCATGAGGCCTCTTGGGTGTCACCGAGAATTCCACTGACATCACTACTTCAAGTGCATACCACATGCATGAGTCAATTTATTAAGTTGTGGTCCTCATCGAGAATTTTAGATCTGTCGGAGAACAAATTTGTTTGCCTTCCCGCATGCGTTAGTCAATTTATTAAGTTGCAGCAATATTTTTTTATACATTGCATGTAGCTTTAAGAGATTCTAGCTCTCTTTCCAACAATAGTATCTTTACTTGCAAAAGGTTGTGAATCACTGGAAACATGTGCGGACTAATAACACATGTTACAATATAACCTAAATGAATTACCTTAACTCTGAAGAATTGACTTCTCTGGCTATCATAAGCTAATCTAGGAGGCTCTAGCAATAATCTCTCTCTCCCTCCATCACCTTAACTCTGAAGAATTGACTTCTCTGGCTATCATAAGCAAATCCAGGAGGCTCTAGCAATAATCTATCTCTATCTCCCTCCCCCTCCCCGGATGAACATTTACACTTGAGACACAAACATGTGCACGCTCTCGCAATAATCTATCTCTATCTCCCTCCCCCTCCCCCGGTGGAAAATTTACACTTGAGACACAAACATGTGCACACATGTTTGTGTCTCAAGTGTAAATGTTCCACATGGCAAGGATGGCTTGGAGAGACTCGGGTTGACATTTATCATCAAGGAAACAAGCCCCTAAGTGGTTCATCCATCAAAGCATGAAAGGACTAATAAGGTTTCTTGTGTCTTTAGAATCATACTATAACATTAGTCAACTTGGCTTTTTCTTGTTATTGTCATAAGCTAATCAAAAGGAAGCTAGTATTTTATGTGAGATCCATTTGTTTGTCTATCATGAAGAAACTTTTGGTTGTGTAGATTGTTTCTGTTAATGGGACTATGATCACATATGGATTCTATCCGTTCCACAGCAAATGATGTGGGGGGATTGGACACAAAATTGCTGAATTATTGCAAACAATTTATGGTACTATTTCAAGCATTAGAGGGGACTCTAAGGAGTTGCGGCATGCATCTAGTGTGCAAACAAGTTAAGCAACCAAATGACACAAAGATTGATGAAAGCGTGGATCCTCTGAATTCAAGCACAAAGCTTACAAGTTCCCATGTTCGAAGACACAAAAGGAAGGAAAGATTCTTAGACTCCAGACACAATACACTATGATTTGAAATTAGCTTTCTTGTAATTTAGTTCAAGAAAGAGAACCCAAGCAAAAAAGAATGGCTTTAAATAATGAATTAGAATGTCCAAATTAGCTTAAAATTGTACAATTTGGTTTCGAGAGGTCGTAATATGTCAATCAGAAACATTTGTCACTTTTTTTTCTTTTGCCTTCTTCTAATTTGGGCCTCAAAATAGATGGGCTCTGCAGTCCGTTCACTCAATGATCTACTATGAAGTATGTGTTTGATTTGGCCTTGTTTCTAATTGACCTTAATATGGTTGCTAATACGTCTTAAACATGCATAAGTATTCACTGTAATCCAAAGGGAAAAAGTCACACAAAAAATTTTAAACTATGTAAGCTATGTCTATCGTGACACATTTGCTCAATAAAATTTTATAATCCCAAAAATCATAAATTTATACTCAAGTGACATATTTACATTTTATTGGGATTATGTTAAAAACTGCCATTAGAAATCTAATGGGGATCCAATGTGAAATTATTGATTTTTCTTCAAGGACAAGTGGCGTTAATGTGGCGTCATAAAAAAAGAAAAAAAAAAATTCGAAGTTACTGTTTATCGTGAAGATATTGTTCTTCGTCGTTAAAGTTACTGTTCATTGCCTTCAAGGTCGCAATCACCTGGCCAGAACACCTACATCCCTCGTCCGTCAATGCCCACAGTTGCCTAGACCTCTGAGGACGTTCGTGAGCCCTTGCTTAGCCACCCATGATCGCCACTTGCTCTCACATCTGAAATTTCAGATCTGGGCAAGTCTTTCAGGAGGGGTGAGTCTCTTGAAGATGATTTAGTTGCAGCAAGCTTCAAAGCCAAATCTGGCCATTGTGATCGCTTGCGCTAGACGCTTGACCATAGAGCCTGTAACCTGGAGAGAGGATTGAATATTGAGAGTCTAGAAAGATTCGAGGTAGCTGGTATGAAAATATAGGCGTCGAAGACGACCTTTGAGCTCAACCCATGCTTGGATCATTGCTTAAGCAAATAATGAGTAGGCATTGCCGATCCTGTTACTTGGGCCAAATCTAGGCAAGCTCAACCCCGCACAAGCTCGATGCCATATGGGCCAAGCTCTGCTTGCCCATCGAAGCCAACCAGCCGCAGCGGTTGATATCTCTCACCAGCGAAGTCGGAATGGCAGTTGCACCCCAACCATCTACAATCTCTTTCTTCGTGATGAACAGTAATTTCGAATTTTATTCTTCTTTTAATTTTTTTTACGTAACACTTGCGTGTCACCACATTAACATAGAAAAAAAAATTTAGAGTAGATACGAATGGGGTCTATTCCAAACGTATACAATAAAAGTAAAATAAAAAAAGAGACACAAAGGAAACACACTTCGGTTGCACATACGCAAATGCCAGTTAAGCAAGATGATTGAGATGGCAACTAAAGTAAATGATGATTGGTCCACGTGTCGATGACACTCATTAAGTGATAATTAAGGAATGAAAGCATGGACCGTTGCACAGTCCATCCCCCTTTCTCCGGAAGTGCTGGGAAAAGGAGCAATTTCTCAACCGTTGCTTTTCCCCATGTCTTTCCTTTTATATTCTCAGTTTTTCTCGAGACTTTGGCAACTCCTTTCTCACTATTTTCTTTTGCTAGTGGGGAAAAGGATTAACACTTTCAAAAATTAAGAAAAAATCCTTAAAAAAGATATTGTTCTAATAGGTAGCACGAGGCTCCATAAACATACTGTTAATTAAAATTTCATGGACCCGCGGTGCAAATACTCTCATAAATGAATAAATGAAGAAGAAACTTAACTACGATATTGTACTAAAAAATTGATCCCAAAAGTTTAAACTTATATATGAACAAATCTACACGAATGTAAACAACCCCATTATAATTAAATGAAAGGATATATTGAGAGTAAGATATGCATGATCTCTATCCTATGATGGCACGATCCGTGCATAAGCTTCTATTCTCACTCATACAAGTCAACCTAAGCTGACTTGTCCCGTTGAGTTGAAAAACAAAATATCGACACTGACATAAAATGTTGCAATTTCTAATTGTAATGTAACAATAACATCATAAAATAATTTGAGACAATTTTGAACGCTTTTATGTTGTTTATGCGACACGTCATTTAATTTGATATTAGTAGTTCACAATACAAAATGGTTAGTTAAAATATGGTCAAAATCTCTAAACGTAATCACTCGCTCCCTTTATGGGGACATCAATGGCCTCACTTTTAAAATACTCAAAAGGAAATACGTATTCTTGTTGGTTGAACAAAAATATCTTCTTCATCTACGCGATCTTATGCAGCAACTGACGTAATTAAGTATGCTGACATTGGCTCTTTTAACTTTAAAAAAACTTCAAAGATGGAATTAATAATTATTAAAGGACGCTCATATAAATCTTTTAATATTAAAAAACTTAAAGATAGAATTAACAACATTAAAGTATTTGCCGCTAAAATGGAAGGGGACAGAAACCCCTTACTGAGACGCAAAAGACAAAACAATGGCGGCCCATGGACATTTTCCCACCTATGTAAGGCCACATACCGCTGCCCTTGCCACACGCGCACTCCACTTTTCAATTCAAGCCCTCTCTCGAAACCCTACTATGGATATTAATTCGCTTGAAATTTTCTCATACTATCTCCACCTCTGAACCAGAACTCGAGCTTCTGACAGAAAAGCAAAAAAAAAAAGATCTCGAGCTCAAGTTGACGATGGCGTCTCACGGCGGCGCCAGCACTCGTTCCGTCGGCCTTACCAATGAATCTTGCGCGTCGTTTTCCAAAACCCTCTTTCAACAATCAAGTCTTGAGCTGGAAGAGGCAAAACCTTTCACAAAATCCCCGGAAAAAATCGCGTCCGTTGCTGTTCTTGACGGCGGCGACCATGGCGAGATAGTGTCCCGGTCGCCCTTGTGCTTGGACCTAACCCGAACCGATCCTCCTCGGTCACGATCAAAGCCACGTTCAGGCGAGCTAGGAAGCTGCAGGTCGCTTTCCCATTCGGATCCCTCGCCAGAAGTAGCCAGCAGCGATGGCAAAATTGGAGCTGGGTTGCGCTTGCATTCATGCCTGACCCGGCCCGAACCCTGTTCGGCTTGGGCCGTGCAGGCGGCAAAGATCAAAGAGGAGGTGGAGGAGGTGGAGGAGGAGGTGGCGACCATTGCTGGTCCCAGGGATGCGACCAATTTAACGCCATCATGCTCATGGCCAGCAGCAGCGGACGATGTGGCGAAGCCAATGGAGGGGCTGGGAGAGGCGGGGCCAACGCCGTTCCTAAGGAAGATGTACGAGATTGTGTCGGACCCAGGTACGGACGAAGTGGTGTCGTGGGGTTCAAGCCGGCCCAGCTTCGTGGTGTGGAACCAGCAGGAGTTCTCCAAGCAGGTCCTACCTCGATACTTCAAGCACTCCAACTTCTCCAGCTTCATCAGACAGCTCAACACTTACGTGGGTACTTCATCATGTTTTGATAAGAGCAAACCTATAATATTTACCTATCGTATGGATGTGTATAAAGTATGTATGTGTATGTGTATGTGTGTTTTGGCTTAACTCTTCGGTTCTTTTTTTTTTATGTCGTCGAGAGTGTGGTCCTCTTACAGCATCCAGCGGATAGTCCCCGGGGCAAGAGGCTAGGCTCCAAGGGACTCCACTCACAACGTTTGCTCAGGTGTTGAGACTTAATTTAATCCACTTTGTCGGTTGCTATTTGTGCTTTACCCTAGTTTAGGGGACGAGGAGCAAGAAACCTGAAATGTGGGCGAGATACACAGATTCTCGAAGAAATTTCATGAATCATGTGGCACATATTCACAAAAATTGGCATCGAGTGGCCAGTGGACAATGGCCCCTACTAGGCCCTCGTTGGTCATCATATTCGAGTGATGATGCTTTAGCCGGTAGTTTGCAGAAGCTACCGTGTCAACCATGACATCAGAACACCCATTAAACTTACTGGATTGCACTTCAGAAGTTCCTTTATAGCGGTTAGTATTTGGCATTTTACTGTTCAGTTCTCCATTGTGCACTTTCTAGCTGAAGATAAGTTTCCTTTGGCCATTGCTTTGTTTTTTTTTTTTTTTGGTAAAAATAAAGAAGATCGCTGTCTGTGGGAATTTGGCCATTGCTTTGTTTGTATCCAGTGTTATCTAAAGCCTTCTGATACCTTTCTTTTTGGGCAAGACCAGAAGCATAATTCTGCACTGTTGTGTACATATTATATGTGGTAGTAGCCGGATTGATTTTAAGTTGTTTGCCTTTACTCTTAAAATTTTCCTCACTCTTGGGACTGGTATTTAGATCATTGTAAATGATCTCTCCTTGACGTGCATTATAGCCGTGTTCTTTCTATATTGGCCTAACAATAGCCCTTGCACATCTTCCATTGAAACTTTCTCAGCCTTCATTCTGCTTATTTTCTACTCTTTAGCCTTTGGTTCAATATGAACTCCTAGACGTAGCTTCTTCCTATCTTCTATCCTTCATTCATCATAATGCAAAATTGTCGCAGGGTTTTAGGAAGATTGATCCAGATCGATGGGAGTTTGCAAACCAAGGTTTTCAGAAAGGGAAGAGGCACTTGCTGAAGAACATAAAGAGGAGACGCAAATTCAGCGAGCATAGAAAAACATTGAGCAGTACGGTCACCTCTGATTACCAGAAAGCTGAGAAGGAAGCAGAACTGGAAACGCTTAAGAAGGACCAGGAAGCATTGAACACCAAGATCCTTAAGCTAAGAGAAGAGCGGGAGAACTTGCATCATGAGATCGAGCAGGTCACCAAGCGGGTACAACATGCCGAGTGCAAGAACCAGCAGATGTTTCTCTTCCTCACAAAAGCAGACAAAAGCCCCAACTTTGTCCAGCATTTAATGCAAAAGAAGAGGCATGAGAGAGATTTAGAGACCTGTGAATCGAGCAAGAAGAGCGAACTGCTTGGTCCCGATGCTGAAGCCACCAAATGCTTGCTTGAAGCAATGGATCACATGATTCAAAGCCCAAACGTTGATTGCCTGAGAATCAGTGATGATTTGGCACAGATGGAGCGTCGGTCAAATAGTGTCGTGCCAGAGGAATTTGACACCATTCAGATGAACAATCTGTGGCCTTCAATGGATGGTGAAGATTTCAGGGTTGCGCAGGGTCAGGCGCCCGATCAGATGGCCATAGGTAGGCCGTGTGATTTGTCTTCAGTATTCCTTGAGATGTCCAAGAAACTCCTCAGGGAAGACGTGGTTTTTGGCGATGATGCGGACTACGTAGAAGTAGAAGACCACCTGACAACGAATGGCAGAGGAATCTATCTTGAACTGGAGGGTCTGATTGATGGAGTGGGTACACAAAGTGAACTGATGGAGCAAGCAGTGGGACTGATGCCCTAAATTTCCATGTACTCCCAAGCTGCCCGTTCTGTAACTTTTTCGCCCCTTTGGGTTCCTTGTTATTTAAGCTGGACATTAGAATCATCGTTGCTGCTGTTTTTTTGTGACCCAGATCACATAATACAGCTTTTGCATAGTTGGAGAGGGAGATTCTGAAGTGACGCGACTCTTTGCTTGACGGCATGAAGTTTATGCTGGAAACAGGAAGAAAGAGGGGATCCAACTAGTAAACTAGGTTTTGGTGGGTCAACGGAATATGCTTGTACATATGCTGTTAGTTTCTTCCTTTTTCACCATCGTGTCGAAGTTCTCTCAGTGTTCTTTTCTCAAGTTTGCACTAACTTTTTCTTTCTTCTGTGCTTGTGTTGTTCCCAGTTATGTATAATTAGAAGCGTTTGTAGTGTGAAAAAGTGCGTGTTCGGTTTTAATGAGGAGCTTTTCGGAATATTTTACATGATCAAATGCTAACCAGAAGTTACAAGATATGTCTATGTATTCTCTAATGTGAAACATCTTTCTTTCTTTTTATTTTATTTTATTTTGAACTCAAATGTGCTTCTTGGGAATCTAATATGTGTTCTCATTGCAAGCTTCAATGTGCCAAGAAGGGAGGGCTTGATTGATTACGTAATTGGACCCTTTTTCGTGAGGACACTACTTAGTCATGGGATAATCATTCAAATTGCTCTAAATTAAAAGAGATAAAATGAAAAGTATTGAAAACCACTTATTTATTTAATAGTTTAAACTTTTAAAATTTCCACAAAATTTTATATGGTATCAGAGTTAGGAGTGCTGAGTTTAAAACTTTTCAGCCCTCATTTACCTCATCAATTAAATATGTCCATGTTTAGTACTAGGCAAAAAGAATAGACTAAGCGTGATAAGAATGTTGGAATAATTAAAATAATAAATCATGTCTTCCTATAACGGCTTAAATTTTAGAACGATTGATAGTAATTCCACAAAATCTCACTAATATAATCATAAGCATTGGGGTTTTAATCCCTCAAAACGGTTGGCAAAGCATTTCAAGAAAAGGGAGGTCATGGATGTTGTCTCAAATTAGTCCCTAAAGTGGGCTACTAAGTATCAAGTCACTCCCAGTTTACTAGCCGACTATCGTCAGTTGTTGAGTATGGGCATCACATGTGGCACTTTTTGTTGAGGCTAATAATATAACCACATGGGATGAATAGGTTTATTTTCAATACATAACCATTTTTTGCGGAATTACGCAATCTAGGTTGATAGTTGCTGGACGGTTGATGATATAAGATGCAAGATACTTCTATCAAATAAATGATGTAATAAGAAAAGAAATAGAACACGATGCACTCAAATTTTATGGTGGTTTGGTTTATACCAAGCCTGCATCCATTCTCCTAGATTAACAGTCACCAATAGACAAGAATCCATTAATAATCGAGTGAGTAGTTACTACGAAGTATGTGCTGCTTCTTTTAAAATTGATAGGTCCCACTAGCAATAGACAAGTACTACCTACGTACTTGAAAACTCTTCAAATTACAAATTAAAATGAGTGATAACTACTCTCAAAAGAGTAAATCATGAGTGAACAAAATCACACTTGCAACATAGAGAGAATGAGACCATGTTGGTATCTATAACTTTCTTAGTTTTACTTATTTTATTCAACATGTATTAATCTTCTTATATAGTCTTCAACCTCCAAATCAATCGTTAGAGAATCTTTAAGAGGATCAATTAGCCATGGGAAATTTTGAACACAATTACCATGAAACTTGACCATTCATATAATCAAATCTTCTAGGTAATGATGAGGTTTCCCTAGATAGAGTAAGTTATACACATCAATAATCTCTTCTTCAAATTGATCGAGTAATACAAGTAACAATCAAACTGATTTTTCTCCATATCTTCAATTCAAGATTACAAGCCCTGAAACTAGGTGTTTATTCCTTTTAACTCACAAATTATATCAAAGGAATATCCGAGTCTCCTTATCTAAATTCAGTAAACATGTAAAAAAAAATATTTTTTTTGTTCTCAATTGATATAATAAGCTACTTATAAGCAATTCTAGGAATCTATCCAAACTTTTCGTTGATAAGTACACTAGTACTCAAGACTTGACTCAACATTCAACTTATCATGGTACCTCAAAGTCCTAGGTGTTGGGTGGTTTTGGACTTCTCTTTCCCTAAAAGTCAGCTCATGAATGAAACTTTCCCTCATACTTATAAACTGACAACTTGAGAAAGATAACCTTTACAATTTCCCCCACACACATTGGGCTTAGGTTGGACCAAAACTGATATGGAATAACTCTAACAATCTCCCCCTCCTACATCCGGCTTAGGTCGAAGTCGCAAAAACCCTCTTCGAGTGACTTTTGATGTGATATCCAGAATTTTCCAACTTTGTTAATAATATTTAGGATATAAAGTTAAGTATTATTTAGTTTAAAATTTTGGATATGGATAGACATAATCAATTTTATGGGGTGCGGAAGGTATTAGGACGATTTTCAATGACCGTAATTGCCTGAAGTTCGATTTGTTAAAAGTAAATCGATAGGTGTTGACGTGTACATAATAATATAGAACAATAGTAATTTGTTCACCACCATATTAGTTGTAGACAGGAACCAATATGCTCTAAGTTACATATTTTGTGATTTTCAAGTTTTAAATTTACGGAATTGAAATTTTCTTAGCGTTCAGTATTGTTCACTACTAATTTTAGTGGGTTCAAAATATTTTTCAGATTTACCGATTGTTTAGAACGGACACCGGTTTCCATGTTTACGTATTATTTACTAGATATTTTGGGTAACTTGACAAAACATCTATGTTGGAAACTATAGAGTTGATTCACTTGTTACTCTTTAATTTGCGCCACTTCTCTTCATTCTACCAATTATCTTTACCCACATGCTCTTGATAACACCAAAATAAGCCTAACTTTGACATCATGCATCACACCATCAATCTTAACCTTAGTCCATTAATACCATTGATGATTCACTCATTTTGTCCAAGAAGCATTCTTTCAAAATATCTTTCGTTTTGTTACTCATATTAGGTCACTTGTATTCTTTGAATTAAAGCACCATTCCCATCATTGCACTTAAGGCTTTTAACCCAAAATCATAATTATTTTAACCTTGGTGATTTAGTCAAGCTAACTAAAGATGGCCATGTGTGATATTTTAATCACATCATCTCCAATTTGTATCATGTGACTTTTAACTCAAGTTTGATTTTCTAAATTCATTCCTTTTACCCATATCATTGAACAAAGCCATATGATTATGACACTTGTAAATTTTTACTTCAACACATCTTTAGCTCATAATGCTCTTGATGACTCATTCATGCATTTACTTACCAAAGAAGCTCTTTCTCTCTTTCTCCAATCAAAATCTCCTTTTAGCCACTCTTATTAAGCTATTTGTGGCTTATGGATTAGAACATCTATCCCTCTCTTTTACATCTAGTGTTTTTAACTAAAACTCATCATTATTTTTAGTCTTAGTTACTTATTCTTATCCTTTTGTGCTTCACGAAAGTTTTCCAAACATATCACATCTTGATCATGTGAAGCCATTTCAAGAATCCAAGTTCTAATTAGAAAACTACAGCCTATTCTTGCAAAGGAAGAGAGAGTTCCATGCCATCTTTCCTTCCCTTTCTTTTCCCATCCTTTTAAGGTAAAGATGAAGGTCCCACTTTTGCATTTTTTATTAACCCCTTCCAAGTTTCCTCTTAAAGATGTGAGCTAAGGTGATGAGATCATGCAATATTTCATGAAATTTTGCCTTAGTTGTTAATGCTTAGAATGGTTATAGCTTACACTTGGCCAAATGAAATGAAGCCATCTCTCATTCTTATAAATATCTCCTTCTTTGGGTTATGATAACAAACCCCATGTGCCCTAGCTATGATTATAGGGGCCACAAAAAACAATTCCATTGGAACACTTACCCCTTCATTTATTAAGGCAATTAATGCCTTAATTATGGTTAAACTCATCTCACCATTTCCTTCTGTACCTTGATGGATGGAGGGCTTTTAAAAGGAACATAAGACCTCACTTCACTTGTCAATTCCTTTCTTCAATTTTTGTTTTCAATTCCCGCAAGTTAAAGCAAAGACCCTACTTTTTGCTATTGAAACTTCTAATTTCATGTTTTCAAGTGATCACAAGGTGAATTACTGTATTTCCTCTGTATCTTAACAAACTAGTTTTGTTTCTTACAAAGATTAAGGATTATTAATCGATGTTCTTGATTATTTTGCTTTCAATGTGTTTAAAGCTTTGATTTGCTGAAGTCATTTTCAAGGTAAATAAACACTCTAGGTGCTAAGTTAAGTTGATTTGATCAACTTTGTACTCTTGACTTAGTTGATTAATATTTGTTAATTTAGTTTGAATTTTGATGGTAAGTAAAAACTCTAAGGGCAAAGTTAGATTAATTTAATTAATACTACTGACTTGGTTGGTTGGTAGTTGTTAACTTGTATTTGGCCTTTGTTGGCAAGTGTAGTTAAGCTACAATCATAGTATGTGAAATTCTTGTGTTCACTTTATTGGATTATTAAGCTTGTTACATACCTATGACATGTTTGATGAATTTCCAGTGGGCATTTGATTGTTTCTCTAAGATGTGATGGCAATCTTCTGGTAATAAGAATGTGGAAACAATGAGTATTAAACCTAAAAGTAATATTCTCGTGATTTGACAAAATTATTGATTTACTAGCTAAGCATCGTCAATGTTATGATGTCTATTATTTGGGTAGTCGATGTCATGTTGTTGATTATTAGGGTTATCAATATCATGTTGTTGATCTTTGGGTTATCAACATCATGCTATTAAGTATTTGGATTGTCAATATTCACATGGCTAATTCTCTGATAATATTTTCATTTGCTTGTATGAAAAATAAAAAGAGGTAAACATCTCACTGTCGTTATTTGCATATGTGATCATTAAAAGGGCAACATGATTATATTTAAAAAGTAAATTGCAGTAAAAGATGTTGTGTATCGATATTGATTTTTGAAATGAACGTTGGTTTCATTGTTCATACTAGAGGTGAGCATGGTCCGAGTTAGGCCAGTCCATCACCTAACCGAGAGACCAACTGGCATAATTTTGGTCCTCAATTTTTGGGACCGAGGACCGACCCAATTGAGGATGGGACCGAGGATAGGAATGACCTTATAGGTTTGGGCTAGTACCAAGGTCAACCCGAGACCAATCGAGTTACTCGATGACAAGTGAGGCCAACAAATAGATGCGAGCAGCACGAGTATTGAGAAGCGAGCATTGAGCGTTGAGCGGCGAGTAGCGAGAACGTTGAGCCCCAAGTTGGACAAGCATTGAACTCGAACGATGTGCGACGAGCAAAGCAAGGTTGCTCATGAGCGAAGTTGTTTCTCTCAATTTTACTAGGCAAATTGAAGCGAATAAAAAAGAACAAAGAAAACAAGAGTATTGGAGGTGGAGGAGGACGCCATTTAACATAGTTTAAGTTAGGGTTTTCTGTTTAGAATAGATAAAAGAATATTATATATAATTTATTAGATATATAATATATATAATATACCTAAAATATATCATTATATAAATAAAATATATAAAATCAAGGTTAGTTCGGGTTGAACTAACCCTAAACTCTTAGAATCGAGGGCCAATTGACACAATGCTGGTCCAAGATCCTAAGACTAAGGACCGACCCATTCCCCATGAGAACCAAACCAAGATCAGTAAGGTTAGGCCGGTCCAAGGTCGGTCCAAGGTTAACCCTAGACCAATGCTCACCCATAGTTCATCCAAACCAAGTAGATTTTGGATGATGATGCAGTAAAAGTTTGAGTTACATCAGGCTAATCCTGGTGGTGTATTTCAGGCTCAGAAAATATTTCTTCATCTTTGACATTGTTTGCCATAAACAATGTTTCTTCCGAAGAAGATGATCCGATAAGAATATCAGAGTCGGATTCAGAGGAAGTTTCAATATGTCTTGGTTTAGATGGCTTAATGACAGCAATTGAAGGAATCTTGTGTCGAAGGAAGTTTCAAGTGGATTGGAAATGGTCAAGGTAGCAAGTGGTTGATCACCGGGAGGATGTTCAAGTGTACCAGGGGGTGATGGTGATACTAAAGACTCTGTAGGAGCGGGGGATTTCTTTTTCTTCTGTTTAAGCTTGCAAAGCTTGTCCCGAAGAATCAAGAAATTGTTCCGAGGTGGAGGGGCGGCTGAGCTAAGAACAACAACAAATGAAAAAGATGATCCAAGAGACGATTCTGATTTTGGTGGTAATAAGGGAGAAGGGAAAAAGGATGGGTCATTTGGAGTGAATGACTGTTGACTTTTAAGAATTTAGATTTGTCTTTTAAGTTTCTCAATTTCTGGTTTCTGATCTTCCAAGTAATGGCTTGGAGGTGTCTGCTTGGTTTCTAGCAGATGAAGCCGTTTTTGGAAGTCTTTCAGCATGCGACAAGATAAGTCAGTGGTCTTGTCTACCCGTTCAAGAAGTGTAGCAACAGTTCCAAGGAGCTCGATTATGATGTTATCATGTGCACTCTCGCTATGTGATTAATTATGAAAAGTTACATCCGTTGCTCATATATTAGTAATGACAATGCCTCAAAATCGAGATGCCCTGTAGAATCAAGATGCCTCAGGAGTGTTTGGGATGCTTTGGAAGTGGAGATGCCCCAGAGAGTTGAGATGCTTTGGAATTTGGGTGCCTCGGAGTCGAGATGCCTCGAAATGGAGATACTCCATGTGTTGGGATACCCTAGAGTTAGAATGCCCTAGGAATCGAGATGAAATGAAATTAGATGAAATAATTAATATAATGCATGTTCATGTATATACATGACTATTAATATACTAATCGGTAATAATAATGCATCACAATTTATCCTGTCATCCGCTTGCATTTGAGTGAATAATCCTATGTGATATTGTTCATGATTTCCAGGAACAAAACACGATAGGTAAATTAATGTATCCATTTATCATAGTTAATCATCTATGATAGTTATTTTGTATACACTTGGGATTGTTGTGCTTTGCATATACCAGGTTGGGTAGTAAACTGATCTCATACCTTAGATTTAGAGACTTTGTTTACTAGGTTTCGACTTATTCCTTATTTTTTCAGATTTGTAGGATGGTTCCTTTAAACATAGTGATAGAAAGGGCGAGTTAATGTTGGAGGCCATTGATCCTTGAGGTAGATGGTGATTTGATTAGTATGGGTGTAGTAGTCTCAGGTGACCCTAACCTTCCTCAAGACTATATAAAGTTGAAGACATGTATATAACTAAACTCGTGTGATTTTCTTGTAAGGAATGTATTGAAAATTTTATTATGCTTTCGCATACATAATTACAATTATATGAGATATATAAAATGAGAGAGAGAGAGAGTGAGTGAGTGAGTGTATGTGTCACGACCCCCTTCCAAGGTCCGAGCTATGGGTTATTTTCACGATATCCCAGGCATGTCACCGACCCAATTCGTTTTATTTTGTTTATATGCACATGCGGAAGCGTAAACACAACAATAACAACCACGACAAATACCACTGGAAGAGCATGGGATGTAAGTATATAATACACTATTATTTTCATTAGTAGCTCGTGTATACACCAACTTCCATTTTACATGATACAAAAAGCCAGGATATCCCTATCTCCACTATAGTTGCAACTTCCAAAATTAGGAACCCTTCCCGTTACGAGCCAGTATTACTAATTAGAGTCCATCCCGTTGGACATTGACTCACCACTTGGGTTTATCGGGCCTCTAAAACCACGAATAGGTCCGATAAATTTTTTGTCTGACCAAACGTACCACACCTCATAATGGTGAGGGACCAACTCGACTCGTCCCTCATTGACCCATATGGTAGAAGCATATCTCCGGTACATTACTCCTACTTCGACATGTATGACGTCTACGGTCAATCATTCTATCTTTATCGGTAAACCAAAACATATAAGAGGAGGACTGGCCATATTTACAAACCTGTAAAGGTAAAAGGGTGAGTTTAAGGGAAACTCAGTAAGTAAAACCTAATTCTCAGCTAGTACAACACCTCTTCATCAAAAACTAGCTAGAACAACTCATGCAAACGGTGTCGATGGCAAATCAATTGCTAACTCATATATAATACCATGACTAATGCAAGGATTTCACTTACTCACCCGTCGGCTAACACATAACACATATCACCCATACTTGAGCATAACCGGCATTCATGTAAATCATTTTATATTGTTCTGGCTCAACTAGGCCATCTTAGCTCAACCGAGGCTTCCAGCATCTTGCTGGGCTTCCTGGCTTAACCAAGGCATCTTAACTCATGTCGAGACTTCTCGAGGCTTCCGGGTGTAACCCAGGCATCCCGTTGCGAGGGTATTATCATCGTTCTCATCTTTCAAGGGGGTGATCACACAAATGTATCACTTATACCAGTTCTTGTCTTTCCCTTTCGCCAACTCATTCATGGCTCAACAACATCATGCTCATACATAATCATGTGTGCCATGCTTTCTACGACCAATTCTAATGGTGCTTTGAATGACTCTAAGTCCGAGGTTTGGCTCAACTGCCAAGTAACAAGGATCCCGCACAAATCCAAGACATGAGTTTGGCATACTTTGATGCCAACCAAGACCTTGTGGGCTTGAGCAATCCCCGTACCAAACGAGACTAGGATTCGGCACGCCTTAATGCCTATCCAAGACCTCTTGGCCTTGGGCAACCCTTGTACCATGCAAGACTTGAGTTCCGACACTTCATTACCGACTCAAGCCTTATGGCTCTGGGCATTCCCGACTTACGTTGAACACAAACAATGAACCATGGCATCATTTCTGTCGTGAAAGAATCACGCACATGCATACGATTCATGCACAAGCCAACGTATACATAATCTTACATACAAATAACGGTTCATCAAGAGAAGATCATCTAGACTTCATGATAGAAATGACAATACTAGGGAGAAGTAAGAGATTCTATTTACTCGGACAAACCTTACAAAACTAGGGAAACCAACTTGAGAGAGAAGGCGGCTTGCTTGAAGGCCAAAGAAGAGAGAGAGACGTAAGGAGGAGGGGGACGCCCAAGAGAGGAGAGGAAGGAGAAAGTGGATGGTAAGGTGAGAAATAAGAATGAGTCCTTCTATTTATACTATTCGGTGTCATCATTACCGGTCCAAGCAATCCATAACGAATCTTCCAAGTGACCCACCTAAAAGTCTTAAGTGGCAAGCCTACTCGACCAATAATTGAACCTAAAGGATGACTAGGCACAGCTAAAAGGTTCTATTTGGCGGTCTAGTCCATAGATGTCATCGACGATGGCCCGCCTTTTGCTTTCTTATTGGACCATTTGTATCCCCACATTTATGGAAGTTTAAAGATGAAGATGTCTAGTTTGTCAACTTCCGATTGGGCTCATAATGAAGGTTCGGGTGTCACATTCCGATTGGGCCATGTGTGAGCCATCTCTTCATATCCACCCAAGATATTTTTGACCATAATCATAGCCTTTGAAAAGTTGAAAACATCATTATCCTTATAATTAATAAGGGGTGTTCTAGAGTCTTCTTTCTTTTGTCCTTTTCTTCCTCAAGAAAGCAGTCCGAAGAAATCCACCGTCTAAGTTGGTTCCGGGGCCGGAAAAGGGATCATTAGGTATGCCTTGAAAAATCGAATCGCATATGCCCGAGATTCGAGCAACGTACCCCAAACTTGCCCAAACTGCTCCCTTTGGGCGGTTGGTCAGCCATGAGGGACGACCCTTGGGTCGGCTCAATGGCCAACCCTGGGGTCAGCACAGTCAACCCTGGTCGGGTCCAGGACTGGCCCTCGAGCCGGTCCATGGGCCTCTCGCCGACCTGATGCAACTTTCCTCAAGTTTCGATCCTTAGTCCTCTGGTTGATTCAAGGCTAATCCCAAGGCTACCCATGGCCTAACACTAAACCAAGGCACTCATGGACTTTAAGAATTGCAACAGAATAACCGAGTCTATCCCGGGGCTCATTCCGATCGGCACCCAATCCATTCGTATGGTTCATGGCCGGTGCATCACCAATGCACAATTGGACATCACCAATTCAAGATTCCCTTCTGATCACTAAGAATTAAATAAGGAATTATGCATTTTTGGTCGAAAAACGATCACTTTTGATCGAGTCAGATCGTTCGTGTATCAGTGCATAGCCAGGTGGAATCACCCGCGACCAAGCACTATGACCGGAACCCGTGACTATCCACTGATCCAAAATCATCCCGTGACCAATTCTTGTGATCCAAAAGTCGTCTTATAAGCTAGTGATCTGATCCCATCGGTATGGTCAGTAGACAATTCATGGCCGACACCTCGACCAGTTCATGACCGGTCGGTCGGCCGGACCATGACCAATCCTTGGTTCCTTACCGATCAAACTGATCGATCTATGGCCAATGGCCCATGGTTCATCCATTCAGGACCTTATGGATGATCCTCACAAGGTCAGTATCGAGGGTGTTACAGAGAGAGAGGTGCGTCACGCATGACATTCTAGGGGGTCACATTTGGGTATAGGCTTCTTGGTAACTTGGGCTTTCATACCAATTATAGATGATCTCAGGCCTCCCTCATCCCAATAATTAGCTCAAGAGATGAGACTTTTCTTTATGCTTTTCACAATTGATATACGATAACCCCAACACTAACAAACTTCCCATTCGTAGGCTGGGTGAAGCTCAAGAGCTCGCTGGTGGGGAGGCTGATAAATGCAACAGGGTGATGCAGAGTGAAGAAGGTGCTGTAGTGAGGAAGATGAAGAAAGAAAAAGAAAGATAATAAAAATAAATAAGTAAATAATAAGTCTCTCGATGAAAATGTCTTCTAATCATGACTTTGGAGAGTGTCACGCGACACACACGCCTTGCCCAGCGTGCGCTGGGCTTTATTTACTTATCATAAAACCTATTTTCAAGACTCTTTTAAGAATACGTCCAATTTAAAGGGCGATATTTAAATAAAACTTTACTAAATTATTTGGAGAATCTGCGACAAAAGTGGGATCAATTTGGAAGTTCCTGCCTCATTATTGACAAAAAGAAGAAAAATGTGCGCATTGGAACTTAAACCACCGAAATCAGGCCGGGTGTCATTGTCAAATGTGCCCCAAGGGGATTTTTCCATATTTGGTGTATCTTTTCAAAACATCACTGATGTGACTCCTACCAAATTCAGACAAAGACGAGACGAAATAAAGCGGATAGACACAAATGGCAGACCAAGACAAAATAAATGTACCAACCCCATGATGTTCCCCAAAGGTGATCGCTCCCTTAGCATCTCACTTAAGAGATATCTCGTGTCGACCATTTCCAGCTAATTTTTCAATTGTCTCTTCCCGCTCTAAATAAATTCTTGAGTTAATGCAACGAAAGAACCAAGCCTATATTACTTCAAACTAATTTTTAGATCATCAAATATCCTAAAGTGATACACTAGTGAAGTATTTACTTTCCGTTAATTTCCGTTAAATTTTAGTATGAAATTCCTGAATTGAATGACACATAACAATAACTCAATTAACATGGCAAGTCCATGGAGAAAAATTCATATTAATATAAGGTAAATTTATCATAAATATATTAATTTAAATTTTTTTGGGATAGTGTGAGGTTTTTCATTATGTTAATCCTAAATTCTTCCTACGAAGGGGACGAGGGTGTGCATGTTGTATGTGTATCCCTACACATATTAGGCAAACATAATAATCAATTTCACACGTTGAAGAGGCACGTTACTTGTGGCCGACGAGAAAAAATCTATTGATGGTAGTGAATTATGTGCAAGTCAAAAGTGTCTTGGCTCCAAAAACATGAAGTGACAAACGCTCAAAGTGAAAAATCTGGGAGCTGGTACCTCACATTTACGGATAAGACGGTGAAGCAAAAGCTTAAATTAGAGATTAATTAACTAGTCAACATAAACAAAATCCCCTTAATTTTTACAGGAAAAGTGTGTTACATCTCGCCACAAACTACCATCTCGCTCTAGTGGATATTTTCAACCGAGGATTACTCTATATGCTCTATATCCAATATGGATTGGATCTAAACAGGTACTTAAAAAACTCAAAGAGAAGGAATAGGTAGAAGATCCACCCTAGATAGAAGACCCCGCAATTCTAGGTGGGGAAAAAAAGGATTCATCTAGGATTTAAGGGGACTCATGGTGAAGAGGATGAACTCAATGTCAGGACTTCGGTCCTAATTACTATCCGGTAGGTAAGTCCAACAGCTTTCCGCATTTGGGCGCTTGGGATGAGTGGGTGCGGAAAAAGGCCAACTGTTAGGTTGGCGTGCCTCACGGCAAGTTAACATGACTCTTATTGCAGTCTTCCCCATGTCAAGGGGGGAGAAGTTGATTGATGGTACACCGAAATTGGACTTTTTCCCGAGAGCGCTGCTTTAGTCAATGGTAGTAATCATTCAACTGGTCGAAACTAAAGAAGATTAGATGAAGGGCATAGGCTTCGGCATTGGAGTTTCAATATATCGATACAATGTTAAAACATGACAGGATAAGCTTATATAAAGTTTAACAGGGATGGCTTATGTAAAGTTTTCCTGCTGCTTAACATTGTGAACCTTAGAAATTTAAGTTGCGAAAGACCAAAGTGAAACTTTCCTTTGACAATAGGAAGTATATGTTAGATACTATGAAAGACAAGGAAACGACACAACGTAAATCTAATTTATCAATAAAGTTCAAAAGTTGAAATTATCAAGGATTTTTGGTGTACGTTATGATTCAATTTATGAAAAATCCAAAAAAGGGCATTTGATATAAAAATTTCCTATTCTATCATCAAATAGTGTTTCGAAATTAAAGATATATTACGAAAAAAATTGCGGCAAAACTTAGTTTTCAATAACCGTATTAGATACATGGAACTTGGTTGTCATCCTGTCGGAGATAAGAGAATAACAAGGACCTGTGAAGCCAAGCTACGTGCCTACAATATTACAGCTAGGCATTAGGAAAGTTGACTTTTGAAGATCTTGCAAAGAAAGCTTGGCATGAAGGAATTCAAGACAACAGCTTGAGGGGGAAAATTGTGAACGGATTGAGGGGTCGGATGAGATCGGACGCTTGGCATCCCAGCCCCTACTTTAAATTGTTGCACTTGCGACAGACTGCCATCTGGCTCTGGTCGATGTTTTTCGGCCTAGATTCGCTCTATACGCTATAAAGCAGACTGCTGTCTGGCTCTATAGGCTCTGGCCGATTCTCCCTTTAGGCCAGCTGTCTTTCCAAAAGAGAGCTTATCCACCACATTCACTGCATCTTTGACTAAGATCAGTTACCTTAAAGATGTGGCTCGTACGAATGACCACCGGAGTTAGGCCAGGTGTCCTGCCTAAGCCTGCCTCAAGAGAGACTTTCGTCTCCATTCGGGACACCCTTTGAGTACACGAAACGTTCGAAGATTCTGTTGTTTGTACTGGACTCAGACAAGATTTTACAAGATAGAGCGGAAAAAGACAGATAAACGGAACAAACAAGACGAGTGCACCAGCTTCCACGATCCTTCGGAGAAGAGGGATCGCTCCCTAATGTACCGTCTTAGTCTAAGCATGAAGTCCTGAGTCAACATCGGACATTTCCGGCTGATTTATCTGCGTCTCTTTACCCTCATTTGATGGATCCTTCTTTTGTGATCCACATGCTTTTCAAATTCCTATGGATTCCATTAATAATGCCACGTTAAAAAAAAAAATTCATAAAGAAAAGTTTGAGGTAAAGATAGTTTGGGATATTTAGTAATTTTTTCTCCCTTTTTTTATTGGCTTTGCACCCGCGTGACAGCAAACGCGTCCAAGAAGGATCAGTTGCAAGGAGCAAAGAGGGGCTATGAACAATCCCGAAACTGGTAAGCGTGTACAAAACAAGAACAATTTCTATGTAAAGTATGCGTGAATGTCACAATTAAAAGTATAAGGATTATGGGCATCTTGCTTGGAAATCACGCAATTCGTGCTTTTCTTTTAACACAAGAATCAGCTTTCCTCTAGCATCAACATGTCACAATTACTTGAGTTGCATAATTTCCTTTGGCAAAGAAGGAAAGTTATTCCCCAAATCCTAAATAACTTGGTTAAACCGTTTTTCCGTAACCGGCAAAATCAGAGATGGGATATAGCTTCTTAGTTTTGAGACTAGCAGCATCACATAGATCGTTCTTCAAATGACAAATAAGGCACCGTTTAACGTGGCCGTTTCTCTATTTTTTTTATTCTTTTGTACTCCGGAATAGAAAAAGAACAAAAATTCGTTTGGTAACGCCATTTAACTTTTCTATTCCCCAGAATAAAAAGTTGTTCCTGGGAATAGATTTGGAGTAGAAATGAAAAGTAGAAAAAAGTAACTTCTTATTCCTAAGAATAATTTCTAAAAACTATTTCTTGGGTCATTACTCATGATTGACCGCCGTCCGCCAATCACTGCCCATTGACCTCCACCCACCAACTGCCGACTACCAGAGATGGCCAACCAGTGGCTGACAGCTGACCGACAGTCGGCTGCCGCCCTTCGCCTGATGACCAGTAGACGGCAGACCGGCAGCCCAAATTACAACGACCGGTGGCCTGACGACCAGCAGCCGCCACCATCAAGGAGAAAGGAAATAAATAAAAAAATTTGTCAATACCAAACGCATTCCTATTTTTTTCTATTATGAGAATCATAAATTTTTGTAATTACCAAATGTCTTATTTTACTCAGAAATTATTCCAAGAAGTAGAAATAGGAAAGAACTATTTATAAAAAAAATTATTATCAAGAGTAAAAATGTTACCAAATACACCCTAAACAATCAGTTCATCTTAAAATTTTATCTTTGCAAAAGGTGGAGGCATCGACATAAGTTAGCATATGCAGATGCCTTTGCTGCCAACTAACCCATTTGCCACAAAATCTCAAGATATATAACAAGGAAAATAATAAAGATTAACCTAGGAACCAAACTAAAAAGGCTAAGCTGATAACGTTGAACTCAGGAAACACCTAAATGAAACCATAAAAAGAGAGATAACTCGCAAGATCTTCCTTGTCATCCTAATATGATCAATGTGATCATTGTTACGCTAGACACTAGAAATTTTTCATTGAGAATTTTTCAAGTTGCAAAGGAAGAAATGGAGTCTCAACGAGACTAGTGGCTATATAACAAGGGACTGTTTGAATGAGATATGCTTCAAGAATGCTCATCTTGGAAGTCACTGTGTCTCTCTCTTGTTCGCACGTATGCACGCCCTACAGATTTGTAAGATGATGGCCATTGATAGCATGAAGAAAGTGGCAAATGAGTTCCAGAGCACCACAGGTACATATCAATGCCAATGCACCTTCCATGACTCCATAAGGAACGCTAAGAGCTCTCAATAAATAATATGTTGGGGCTTGCAAGGAGCATTTATGTAAACAAAGAACTCCTTGACAGATAGCGATTAATCCGAGGAGACTATTTACATATAGGTTCTTCGTAGGCACATGTGCTTTTATTAATAACCGATCGCAACTCAAAAGCTTAAGCTAGTGAATTATGAGCCAACTAGTATATATTAATTGATCCACACCACATCAATTCTCCGATGTGAGACTACTTCTCTAACACAACTCATACGTGTATCCTAATAATCTCCCCCTCACGTGTGAGCTCCAATGTTAGGTCTACTCCCTCTTAAAATTAGATATTCTTTTAGCCCAACATCATCCTCACGGGCCCACATTGTTACCTCACAACGCCCACCTACTCGGAAACCATAACTACCATCGGCTCTGATACTAGTTGTTGGGAGCGCACAGTAGAAGTCCGATACCCTTTCGCATGGGGAGATCTCAAAGGGGGAAGCTCAAGTCCGACCCCGTCAATATATCCATTTGGACCCACCTCTAAACTAGTGAGTTATGGGCCAATTAGGATATATTAACTGTCCACATCACATCAATTCTCCGATGTGGGACTATTTTCTTAACACAACTCACACGTGTATCCTAACAATCTCCCCCTCACGTGTGAGCTCCCCCTTAAATCAGATATCCTTCTGGCCCAACATCATCCTCACAGGCCTGTTGTTACACCACAACGCCCACCTACCCAAAAACCGTAACTATTAGCTTTGAAATCAATTATTGGGAGCGCACAGCAAAAGTCCGATACCTTCACCTAAGGAGATTGCCAATGGGGAAATCCAAGCCCGAGCCCGTCAATATATCTAGTTGGACCTACCTCAACTCAAAAGCTTAAATTAGTAAGTTATGGGCCAATTAGGATATATTAACTGCTCCACACCACATCAATTCTCCGATGTGGGACTACTTTTTCTAACACAACTCATATGTGTATCCTAACAGGTATTACAAGGAAAAGAAAATGGGCTTTCCAAACATTAGAAAAGAACTACTGAAGTGGAGGAGGAAAAGATAAAATCCAAGTATCTTACCTCTGTTTTCAAGACGCTGCAATCTCATTTGCAGATCATCGCCTGCCGTAGCAAGAGAAAAGGACGCTTCTCCAAGTAATGGTTCTCTTCGTTCGGCTTGTTCCAGTACCTTGACTATAATTTATCCTTTGGCGAAGGCTTTACTTGCTTGACAGACTCCAAGTAGTCTGCAGCTTTTGTGTGCCTCTTACATAGGTGGAGCTTTTGTACCATCCAGAGTGAGATCAGAAGGCCGTGCTCCCTTCGTTAGGAGAGACAATATAATCTTTGGCTCTTTCCTCATCGCAGCGACATGCAAAACTGAGAAGCCTCTTGCATTTCTAAAATTGACATCGCCAATTCCGAGATCAAGAAGCTTGGTCATGGTCTCCGCATCACAATATGCTCAGGCATAGTTAAGTGCATACGCATCATCCAGAGTGGTATGGCCCTCCTTCGTCAAAGATAGCATGAGGCTAGCCTTTCTCTGGAGTTACAGCTCCGAGATCAGATCTCTCAAAAAAAAAAAAAATTCTATACAATGTGCCAGCAATCTGTGACTTTCATCACCGCGTATACGTGCAGCTGACAGTACAAGCAAAATGAGCTAGTTTCTTTGGCAACTACCGCAACATTACAAGAGCAGTTTGACAACAGACAGGATCCCCCTTCAGGCACATAATCGTATTGAAGGGGGTGCCGAAACAGACATTTCTTCCTATGGATAATATCAAGTAGGACGGGAATTAATCAACCATAAAGTGGACACAACTGACCCATAGATTCAACTTAGACCGTAGAAGGCTAAAACGAAAGAGCTCCAAATTGTCAGGTGCTCTTTACTAAAGTAGCTCGTAGTTCTAGTCAAAGTAATCCCACTTTCTAGCAGCCATGGTATGCCAAGTTCGTCTGTGGCTAAGCTCAAAGATCCGTAAAATTTATTATGGCCCATATGATATTATTAATAATTTAGTAATTATTTAAATATCAGAAAGGCCATGAAAAGTTGTAACTTTTATGAAAATAAAAAATGAGAAGCTACACCTTTTATGAAAATGTAATATTCTGTGATCTTTGATAGAAGGCACTAATTAAAGGCACCTATTGATAGCATATATAAGGAGTCGGGTTATCTCTCCACCCACATAGACAACTAAAGTTGTATTTTGTCCTCCACCAAATAAAATACATTAAGAAAAGTGAGTTAAGGGAAAGAAATTGGATTTCTATCAGATTCCTTCATCTCTTATTTATGCAACAATCATATTTTCAAAGTTATTGATATAGATAAATGTACATGTATTTATCCCTTTGTAGTGAATAAATCATGAAGATCTAAAAAAATTTGATGTTAAATTTCCACATAATTGAATTACACTATTACTGACAATTATATCAAAGCGTGGTTTAGGATCTCATGATTTTTTGGATTATTAAAATATATATATGATTTTGTTAATTTTTTCCCATTAATGCTCGTTAAAGATATATACATTGAATTGATTAATACAAGTACTTGCTTAACAAAATCACATGTAATAGTTGGTAATTAATGTCTTATCAAATCTGTTTGTATATCCAAATATAGCAAATAAATTTTAATGGGGGTGTCTTTATAATTACCAAATAAAATTTATTAGCATCATTATGGTTTAATATATAATTATATATCATAGAATCTCCCAAAAGAGAACTACGATGTACATATATTGTTTAATTTGAATATGATTATGTGACATTCTTTCGGCATTAATAAATGAGTATTTTCTTGCATATTTGCAATATTTATACTTATTTCTCTTCATTCGCATGCTTTGTATGTTCCTTTACTCAATGGAATGAATTTCTCTTACTGTTGTGAACAAGTCTAGCTTCACTTAGGCATCATGGATCTTGATTTAGCAATTCAAGTTGAAGAACCGATAGCTATTACTAATGAGAGAAGTGATAATGAAAGGTCTTTCCATAAAACTTGAGAAAGATTGAACAAATTAAGCTTAATGTTTATATGAATGACACTTGCAAAAAACTCAAAGACTATTCTTTCCAAGATTGATAGTGCTAAGGAATTTATGAAATTTGTGGAGCAGCATTCGAAACTGCTAATAAGTCACTTGCTATTACATTGATGAGTACTTTGACCACCATAAAATATTATGTTTCACATACCATACATGAGTATGTGCTTGAAGTGACAAACTTAGCAACAAAATTAAGGACTCTAGGAATAAACGTGGATGAGTACCTTTTTAGTACAGTTTATACTTATTTCTTTGCCTCTTTAAAAATATGGACCATTTTAGATGAATTATAACACTTTAAATGATAAATGGAATGTAAATGAATTGGCTAGTATTCTAGTTCAAGAGAAAACAAGAATAAGAAATCAAAATGCTCATTATGTTCATCTCTTAAGTCACCAAAAAGCTAAAAAGAATTCCAAAAGAAGATGGAAAGAGCAAAAAGAAAGAAATACACAACCTGAAAGAAGGAACACAATCTTATTCAATGTCACTTTTGTAATAAAATTGGACAATCTTGTTAAGTGTCACTTTTCAGTACATCATGGGTACATTATTTCACGACCTTATATATTTTGCTCATTCTATATTGGATTTGATAACTTATTATGATATTAACTAGGCTAGTGATCCTCAATATTGTCGCTCCACTATGAACTGCTGTTTCTTTTTGGGCAACTCACTTATCTCATGGTCTAGCAAGAAATAAACCATTGTTGGTCTCTTTAATACAAAAACAGAATATCGAGCTTTTGCTAAACCACATCTAAGTTATTATGGTGCGTCAGCTACAAGAGGATATTGGAGTGCGTCGTGATAGTGGAAAAGTCATTTATTGCAACAACCAATGTGCTATCTAAATATCAATTAAGAAACTTTTACAGTTGCGTAAATAGTTTTTCCTCGTTGGAGTCTACCACATATGGATTTTATACGTTTCCCAGCGAATGATGTTGGCATTGGACCCGAAATTGCTGAATCATTGCAATCAATCCACAATACCATTTCAACCATTGGAGGGGGAATCGTAGAATCTACGGGGTGTATTTGGTGTGCAAACAACGTAAGCAACCAAATGACACAAAGGACGACGACAGTGTCAATTCTCTAAATTCAAACACAAACCTTACAAATTCCCATGTTTCAAGCTGCAAAAGGAAGGAATGATTCTCAGACTCATTATCAGCACCCTATGCTTCGAAATTAGCTTCCTTGTAAGTTAGGTTGGGGGTTATATTAATACCCTTTCGAGTAGCTTTGACTTGAGTGTTCCCTCATAGCAAAAATAAGCTTGCTTCCTTCTTTTCCTCACTAAGAAAGTGCTTGGATGTTCCTGTCTAGTCAATATTCATTAATTTTCTTGCTGACCCGGATCACATCACGGCCAAGCTCAAGAAAGAGAACCCAAAGAACAAATAAGAACTTTCAACAGAGAACTGGAATTTCCAAATTGGTCCAATCTTTTTGCAACAAATTGCCCCATTTTGGTTCTGTGAGGAAATGATACATTGGATTTGCTTTTCTCCCAGAAAAGCGTGACCATATGCAAGTAACCATGGTATTCCAAGGCTTTCGGTTGTCAACGTCCAGGCAAGAACGCAAGTGAAGACAGATCTAGATTGGCAACAAAAGTAAATGATTATGGGCCCACGTGTAGATAACGCGCATTAAAGTGATGACTAAGCTATCGACACCTGTACCAGCAGTCCCTCTCCCTTCCCCCAAAACCTCGGCAAACATCGCAGGGGAGAAGTAGCAACTTTTCCACTGTTCCTTTCCCGACCTTTCGATCTTTCTTTCTGTCTTCTAGTACTCCGCGAATGCACCGCCTTTGAGCTCGTTCAGTGGGTGGCGTGTAATCCCGTCTTCATGCGTCTCCCCCCTCTCTCGCTCGCTTTCATCGGACCACATCAACATTAGCAACCGGGCATGCTTCAATCAACCCAACCTCGGACGATGCCGAAAACAGTTTTAGGAGGCAAAAAGCCCTGCCCGAAAATTTAAACCGACAAAAATCGAGCCACAACTTTAATACCATATGCATGAAAGCTCCACAAATAAGCCCTAAGATACTCGTATAAGCGAAATAAACCGTGTCGGAATCTGACTCTGACACCGCATTATAAAGTTCAACTCAAAAAAATTAAATAGATAGATAAATAGACACAAGTACGAAGTCCATTGAAACTCCATTGACAAGCGATATTATAAAAACCAAATTAGGGATCTAACAATAGATAAATAATAAAATAAAATTATGTATTTAATGAGAAAGGAATAAGATAAGAATTGATTAAGTCATATTATCTTTTCTCGTTATGCAATGTCTTACGGTAGATATCGTCTTGGCATGTGAAACACTATTGTAATTGATGAAGTGAATGTTGTGATGGAAGAGTTATGTTAAAAGAAATTTATTTATTGTTCTAAATATTTTGCATGGAATCATAAAATATTGTATGGTATTATCCTTAAATGCCGAGGCTCACAAATTCCTCACCGTTATACTTTTAATAATTCTCTTTAAATTTTTCGATACCGAATCCTTGGAATTCAATGTTTAGGTTTTGACCCAACTTTACATTTGGCTCCTTGACATGTTTTTCCTACATTAATCCCAACCAAACTATAACCAATGATTCGTATCAAAAACTCTAGTTACAATGATAAAAGAGTGTATTTCATGAATGTTTTTAAGGCACTCGTTCCTTTTTTTTCTGGCTGTATAATTTAAGACATTGGTCACTAGATAAGAAAAGGTTTGAAATTTTATTCTATGATGAATACGATTAGGTTTTTTTGGAGATGAATATAATTAAAAAAAAAAAAAAAAAGGCTAAAGGCCACTAAAAATCTTAAACTTTATTCATTGTGACACATTTACCCCAAAAAAATTTTGTAACATTAAAAATCCCAAACTTGTACCTATATGACACATTTACCCCAAACTTATATAGTGTGATACATTTATCTTAATTTTTTTCTTATGACATCAAAAATCTCAAGCTTGTATCGGTATAACCATTTATCCCAAAAATTTGGTGTCACAAGAAAAAGTTTAGAGTTTTTTTGTCATAAAAAAAGTTTAAGGTAAATATGTCATACAAATAAAATTTTGGAGTTTTTAGTGTTACAAAAAAAAGTTTGGGTAAATTTATCACACGGATATAAGTTTTGGGTTTTTGATATCACAAAAATTAGTTTAGGGCAAATGTGTCATAATGAAAAAAGTTTGAAATTTGTATGGCTTTTTCCCTTTGAAAAACTTGTCAACATGAACACAAGAAAATATTTTAACAATTATACAAATGTTACATCTAGCTCAATATTTTTCCAATGGAGGACCAAGGACAATTACGCAAAGTATCGCTATCCCGGCGGTTCCAATTCGATGGTCGATACATTGTATGCCACGTACAACGAAAACGCCGTTCACACAAGCCAAGTGGAATTGCTGAGATGAACAAACAGCAGATCGAAACGTGGCACTCGCGCATGGGACCCACCGACCAGGCGAAAGGGCGCCCCCTCCGCGTACCAAGGTTCATCCTGAGTCAGATCCAACGGTCCCTAATCGTTACTGCCCTCTCAATCTGGCCACCCATGACAGTGAGGAAATCCTTGCTGAGGAGCCAAAAGGAGGGACTTGCCGACACTCATGGACTTTTTCCCACCTATATAAGGCAGGATGTCCGTCCTCTCCCTCGTCACTCAAGCACTCGAAAGTCTCGAGCTCTGTCTCCCTCGCTCTCCCTCAATAGAATCGCTTGAAAATTTCTCAAACCATCTCCGCCTTTGACTCGAGGTCAAAATGACGACGGCGCCCCCCGGAGGCGGCTGTACCGATGAGCCGTGCCCGTCCTTTTTCGACACCCTCTTTCGAGAGTCGAATGTTGAGCTAGAAAAGGCAGAAACTTTCGGGAGATCGCGAGAGGAAATCGCGTCCGTTGCTGTTCTTGACGGTGGTGAACCCAGCGAGATAGGGTTGCTTTCCCATTCGGTTCCGTACCCAAAATTAGCCATCGGCGACGGTGAAATTGATGCTGGGCCGCTCTTGCATTCGTGCCAGATCCGGCCCGAACCCCATTCGGCTCTGGCCGTGCAGGTGGTGAAGATCGAAGAGGAAGAGGAAGATGAGGAGGTGGCGATCATTGCTAATCCCAGGGACTCTGCCACCGTATGGCCATCGAGCTCGTCGCGGGCAGCAGCAGCCGGCGTGGCAAGACCGATGCAGGGGCTGGGAGAGGCAGGGCCGCCGCCGTTCCTGAGGAAGACGTACAAGATGGTGTCGGACCCGAGTACGGACCCGGTGGTGTCATGGAGTTCGAGCCGGGAGAGCTTCGTGGTGTGGGACCAGCACGAGTTCTCGAAGCAGGTCCTGCCTCGATACTTCAAGCACTCCAACTTCTCCAGCTTCATCAGGCAGCTCAACACTTACGTGGGTACTCCTGTAGAACGGGATTGTGTGTTTTGTCCATGTTTTTGCTTGAAACTTTCCCCATAGGTAAGAGCAAACTATTCGTATCAATGTGTGTATTGTCTGTGTATGTTTCTTTTGGTTTGACTCTGTTTCAGCTCTGTTATTTTTGGTTTGACTCTGTTTCGGTTCTGTTATTTTGGGCTCTGTTATTTTGGTTTGACTCTGTTTCAGCTCTGTTTTTCATTTTCTTTTTATTTTTTTTATTTTTTTTGTCGTCCAGAGTGTGATCCTGTCAGGGCATCCAGCTACTCCTCATTGTCCCAACGGATAGTCCCCGGGGACAAAGAGGCTAGGATCTGAGGGACCCCACTTGCGACGTTTTGCTCGGGTGTTGGGATTCAATATAACCCACTTGCTTCGTTATAAACTGTGCTTTTACCCTAGATTAGGGGACGAGGAATGAAGAAATCTGGAATGGCAGGTGAGATACATGGATTCTATGTGAATCATCATGAATCATGTGGCACGTGTTCACCAAAATTTGCATCCAGCGGTCAGGGGACAATGGCCCATCATCATATTCAAGCGATGATGCTTTTGATGGTAGTTTGCAGAAACTACCATGTCAGCCATGACGCCAGAACACCCGTTAAAGATTATCTTCTCACTGGATTTGTATTTGAGTTCTTTTCTCAATTGGCAAACTTGAATTTGGATTAGAAATGCACTACACCAGTTCTTTTCTAGCTGCCGTTAGTATTTTGCAATTTACTGTTTTGATGCCCAATTCTGCACTTTCTACCTGAAGATGAGATTCATTGGCCATCGCTTTGTTTCCATCCGATGTTTCGGTAAAGCCTTCTGACGCTTCTCTTCTTTTTGGGTGAGACTAAAAGCATAATTCTGCACTTTTGTCTTCTTATATATGAAATTGACGGATTGATACTGAGTCATTAAATTGTCCATACACTCTTTGTACTGGTGTCTGAATCATTGCAAATGATCTCTCCTTGAGATGCATTGTAACCCCTTGTGCACATCCCTGGTTGAAACTTTGTTGGCCTTTATTCTGCTTATTCTGCATCCTTGAGACTTGTGGTTCAATATAAACTTCTCATCCCAGCTCCCTCCTATCTTCTATACTTCATGCCTCGTGATCCAAGATATGTCGCAGGGTTTTAGGAAGATCGATACGGATCAATGGGAGTTTGCAAACGCAGGTTTTCGGGAAGGGAAGAAGCACTTGCTGAAGAACATAAGGAGGAGACGTAAACTCAGCGATCATGTGAAAGCATTGAGTAGTACTGTTACTTTGGATTATCCGAAGGCTGGAAAGGAAGCTGAACTTGAAATGCTTAAGAAGGACCAGGAAGCGTTGAAGGCCGAGATCCTGAAACTAAGAGAAGAGCGGGAGAGCTCGCAGCATGAGATCAACCAGGTCACCGAGCGGATTCACCATGCCGAGTGCAGGTGTCGGCAGATGTTCCACTTCCTCTCCAAAGCAGCCAAAAGCCCGAACTTCGTCCATTTAATCCATGAGAGGAGGCAGAGGAGAGAATTAGAGGCTTGTGAATCGAGCAAGAAGAGCAAATTGCTTGGTCCTGATAATGAAGCCTCCAAATGCTTGCTCGAAGTAACAGATCACAAGATTCACAGCCCAAATTTTGATTGCCTGAGAATTGGTGATGATTCGGAACAGATGGAGTCTGGGCCAAACAATGCCGTGCCAGTGGATTTTGAGACCGTTGAGATGGACGACCCGTGGCCTCCTCCAAAAGGTGGTGGAGATTTCAGGGTTATGCAGGGTCAGACACCTGATCAGATGGCCGGAGCTAGTCCATCAGATTTGCCTTCGGTGTTCCATGAGATGTGGGAGAAGCACCTCGGGGACAACGTGGTCGTGGGCGATGATGCGATGGATGTAGAAGCAGGAGAACTGCCAATGGATGACACAGGAGTCTATCTTGAGCTGGAGGGTCTGATTGAGAAGTCCTGTGGTTGGACTGAGTACACAAGTGAGCTGGGGAGCAAGCAGCTGGACTGACGCCCTAGATTTCCATGCTGCTTCTGCTCTGTTCTTTCCGTTATATGCTGCTTCTATCTTTTGTGACCCAGGTCACAGAATGCAGCCTGTGCATAGTCGGAGGGAGTATCTGAAGTGAAGTGACTGAATCCAACCAATGAACTTATGTGTGAAAGATAAATACTTGGTATATATGTCGTAGTTTCTTCCTCTGTCTCCATTGTAACAAAGTGCTCCCTGGGTTCTTTTCTCTTGGTTTGCATTGAGCTCTTTTTCTGTTTCTCTTTTTGCAACCAGCTATGAATAAGAGAAGCTGTATCTAGTGCCAAAGTTCAATTTCAGTTCAAGGGATAATATCGCCAAACTGTACATCGTGCCACATCCTTCTTCTCCAACTATTTTTTTGTCTAAAAAATTTCCGAACTAGTACACCGTGTCACACACTCCAAATTAATTTTCATATCATAAAAAATCTTAAATAAGTCAAATGATCGGCGTGACAAGAATCTGATGTGGAAATACAACATAAATGGGTCTCGTAAACAATGTTATTCTGATTGGAAAAAAAAAAAAAAAAGCACGACGTTGTTATGGGAAAGCCAGGTACGAAGAAAATGAATCAAGATTGCAGAATTTGTTAAATTATGGTAATTTTATTCTTAGAGCTCTCTGACGATTCAAAATATGCTAAAATTCCTAAGCTTGGCCCAATTTCACTTTAAGATTTTGGTAACATCATGGGTATGTCAGTTTGAAAAAAAATTTCTCACACGAATATTAATTTAGAGCAAATGCGGCATGGATATATCACAAAATTTAATTTAGATGAAAGCGTCATGATTATACCTCGGGATGAGCATGATCCAAGTGGATGATTCACATCCTAGAACCGCTATTAAGGACTAGTTTCGAAAAATGGGAACCAAAAACCACTCATTGATTCTATAAATCTACTTGAAAATCAAATCGCCAATCCAGTCTGATTATCATATGGGTCCATGGAACTAGTTGCGCCATGCTTTAGCAAAATTTTCCAATAAAGCCAAAAAAATAAAAACTTCCCTATTCTTAATTACAAGATTAGTAAATAAATTGGACTTGTATTGAAAGTTAAGAGTTGATGCCGTAAGTCGATAGGCATTGAACTTAAGAGTCAAGACCGTAAATGAGAGATAGAGGGACGACTCAAACAAGATAAGAATGGGATAAGACGAGCACTTAGTTAATGGGTGTTGAGTTTCCGATCCGAGTGAGCGAGTAGGCGATTCCACTCCTAGGACCAAGAACCAGACAATAACCATCGATTCTAATATATTGGAATCAGGGACCACCAGTTTTGGTCCCACTCCGTTCGGTTTCTTGTTCCTTTGCTATTGTAAAATATTTAGAGATCCCAATGGTCACCCTTCATACAAGAAAAAAGAGAGGTGGGGGATTGGACTAGATGAGAATATTTAGTTTTAAGGATAGATTTCAACTTCCACACCTAATAAAAAAGCAAAGTAGAATGTTTATGAGTGAATTAAGTGTTAGATAACATATATCAGAAAAAATGTTTAAAATATTAACTCTTGATTTATTAAAGAAGCTTTTCGAAATGTTTGACGTGACCAAATTCCAATCACAAGTCAAAAGTTGTCCATTTATTATCTACAGAGAAACATCTCTCTTTTCTATATTAAATGCGTTTTATTGCAAGCTTCCACGTGTCACGATGGGAGAAGTTCAATTTCTTTTTCTTTTCTTTTTTTGTTCAAATGATAAGTTTTTGATGGTCCACCATGATCGAAACTTTTTTATAACAGCATTGCTTAGTCAATGGTGGGAATCATTCGACTGGTAAAACGGAAGGAGTTTATTAGATGAAGGGCATATGATTTAGCTTAATCCCCAAAAACAGTGTTAAAATACGACACGGAATAGGCTTATATGAAGTTTTTTCTGCTAATTTACATTGTCATTCTCATGATTCATTTATCTCTTAAAAAAAATGAATTATTTAAAAGATATTTTTTCTAAAAATTATGGTCGGTATTGGTTGAAATATCAAGAAATAAATAAATAAATTCATCATCGATTATACTTAATATTAATATATTTTTGAAAATAATGAAAATATTTATTGTTCATTCATTTTTTTAAGTAACAAAAATGATTATCTTTAAGAAGCTTTTTTTAAAATAATTTATTTTTCTTGAAATAAGTGCTTTCTTAGCTTTCCAATTGAATCTTTTAAGAGAACCAATCTTCTCCCTAGTCTTTGGCGAAGTGAATAATTCCAAAGTCCTATCATATTATTTGAGAAGATGCACAGTAGATTTGAAGCGAAAAGTCTAGGAAGATACAAATTGCTTATAGGAGGGAGCTTATTTTCTTATCTGCCACAAAATTTTTTATCATAACATCTAAGTGATTTTTATTATATTTAGTGACTTTCAATATAGAAAAGCAACAAACTAGTTCACAACACCTACATGTTTGGAGTTGTCTAGCAAAAGTATGAACTTATAGTCCATTTTAGAATGACTAGTGATTACTTCATTGGTTATGTAGAGAAGTCCAAAGAGTATGAATTTTACTATCCTAATTGTAGAACAAGAACTGTTGAATTTAAAAACATTTGTTTCATTGAAAATTGTGACATTGGTGGGAGTACAAGAATGTGAGCTATTTGCATTCAAGAAGTTAGGATGAAAATTCTTACACCCAAAGCTTCTAAAGTTATTGTTCTTGATATTATTGTTTAACCCAACAATAACCAAGAACAACAAATAAATGATCAAATACTTCATATTGAAAATATCAATATTAAGCCTATGGTAGTTGAGCCACAAGAAATAGCATTAAAAAGATCTCAAAGAGAAATGAGGTCGGCTATTTCTAATTACCATGTGATTTATCTATAGGAATCAAAAATTAACTTAGGAATTGACAATGATCTAGTTTTATTTTTAAAGTCATGGAATCTGATGATTATACTAAATGATTAATAACATGGAAGAAGAGTTAACATATATGAATCAAAATCAAGTCTAGGATCTTATTGAATTACCTTAAAGATATAAAAAAAGTCGAGTGTAAATGGGTCTTTAAGACTAAGCGAGACACAAATGGTAATTTTGAACGGTATAAGGCCAAACTCGTTGCTCAAGGGTTTACTTAGAAAGAAGGCATTGATTATAAATGAGACTTTTCACCAATCTTCGAGAAAGATTCACTTATAATCATTATGCCTTTAGCTGCTCATTATGATCTAGAGTTTCACCAAATGAATGACAAAATTATCTTTCTTAACGGGAATTTAAAGGAAGAGGTTTTATGGACCAACCTGAGTGCTTTTTAGTTAAAAAAAAGAGCATTTGATGTGTAAGTTAAAAGAGTCAATATATAAACTTGAACAAGCTTCCTGACAATAATATATTAAGTTTAATGACACCATGACTTTCTTTGGATCTAAGGAAAACATTGTTGATCAATGCATAAATATGTAGGTCAATAGGAGCAAGTTTATTTTTCTAGTTCTATATGTTAACATTTTGCTTGCTATTAATGATCTTAGTTTGTTACATGAAACTGAGAAATTTCTCTCTAAAAGTTTTGAAATGAAAGATATGAGAGAGGCAACATATGTGATAGGAATACAAATATTTTGTAATAGATCATAAGAATTGTTCAAATTTTCTCAGAAAGCCTATACTAATAAAATTATAAAGAGATTCAATATGGATAAATGTTTGACAAGAGTAGTTCTAATTCAAAAAGGAGACAAATTTAGCTCTATGTAATGTCCAAAAATAATGAATTGGAACGAGATCAAATGAGAAATATTCTTTTTGCACTTGTTGCTAGGAACTTACTATATGCTCAAACTTGCACCAACCCAAAGATCAATTTTGTTGTCAGAATACTGGGCATGTATCAAAGTAACTTAGGATTGGATCACCATAAAGCTGCAAAGAAAGTTTTCGAATACCTACAAGGAACTAAGAATCACGTGCTCACTTCTTGAAGTGATTAGATATTCATATTCAAATTTAGCCAAATGTGCCAATATAAGGAAATCAATGTTTGGCTACCTGTTCGTTTTTGCTAGAGGGGCAATTTCATGATAAAGTGTGAAGCGGTTAATCATTGTTGCATCCACTATGAAGGTTGAGTTTATGGTATGCTTTAAGGCCACTATTCATGAATTATGATTGCGAAACTTTATTTCAAAGCTTGTGATTGTTGACAGTATTACAACTGTTGAAAATTTATTATGATAATTCTACAGCAATTTTCTTCTATAAGAGCAACAAGTATTCTAAGGGTACTAAATATATAGAAATGAAATACTTGTATGTTAAAGGAAAAATTTTAAAATAGAGAGTGTTAATTGAGCATATTAGCACCCACTTTATGATCGTAGATCCCTTAACAAAAGAAATAGAGCTAAAAATATTTAATGAACATGTTCAAAGGATCGGCATTGTTCAACTTCATTAATGATATTATATTATGATTCGATTAAGTTTATTTATTTGACACTTTGAAATCTTATATGTATTTCTAATTTTCTTGTTTTCTATTTGGTATATATGATGGAAATATATTAATGTTTAACAGGATAGTCTCTAACCAAGACATTATAGTTGGACTATAACAATACTTTTCATTTATGAATCATGTTAAATAAAGAACTATAGTTATAGTATATGGAAGAAATTGTGTCGATTAATGACATACAACTGTCATGACCTACATTAGTTTATGTACTTAATTGCGATTACTATGTGATAGCCAATTTAAGAAAGGTTTTAGCATAATGTTATTGTGCACATTATGTCTTTATTAAACCATGAAAGAAATGTCATATGGACTAAGTGGGAGAATGTAAGAATAATTGTGACCCACATGATATTATTAATGGTTTAATAATTATTTAAATGCTAAAAACATATTGGGTATGAGAAGTTGCAACTTTTATGAAGATAGAATGTTCCATGTGCTTTAATGAAATACATTTATTGAAGGCACCTATTGATAGCCAAAGAGTCCAGTCCTCTCTTTACCCATATATACAACTAAAGTTGTATTCTATCATCTATCAAATAAAATACGTTAACAAAAGTGGATGAAAGAAATTGGATTTTTTCATCTTCTATATTTGCAACAATCATTTTCTCAAAATTATTGTTATGGATACAGGTATGTGTATCTATCCCTCTTGTTGTGAATAAATCGTGAACATCTAAGATTCTTTGATGTTGAATTTCTGCAGAATTCAAGGAAATGTCACTTTTCGTCATGGGTACATTATTTCATGACCTTCAATTTTCTGCTCATTCTGTATTGGATATGATTACTTATTATGATATTAAGTAGGCTAGAAAGCCTCAGGGAAAAGTACAAAAAAAGTCAAAAATCTATTGTATTGATACCAGTTAAGTTCTAAACTTTTCAATTGGACCAATCTATTTATAAACATTTTCACATTGGTACAAATTCAATCCATCTGACCAATTTAGGTTAGAATTGGCTGACGTAGATGTCAATTGGTCAACCAGCGCTGATGTAGACATTTTTAATAATATTTAATTATTTTTTTGATTTTTAAAATTTTGTCCTTTTCCTCTCTTTTTTCTTTTTTCCTTTATGTCTTCCTTCTTTTCTTCTTTTTTTTTTTTTTTTTTTCTTTCTTTCCTATTTCCTCAGCCAACCTCTATGATGGCCAACAGCGTTCGTCGATTGCCGGTAAGGGCGAGGCCCGGGACTCCCTCACCGACCTTGTGTTTCATCACGGTGCTATTTGGGGCCAGCGTCTTGGGCATATGTTGTGGGCAAAACAAGTGGATTCATCTGCTCTACAGCAGGATAATGGGGTTTCTGTGGATTTAAAGCAGGTGGATGGGGCACAATTTGGGTCACTACTAGGTGATGTCCGAGCCTAGGCTCAATCGATTCACGCAAGTCCTCATTGGGAACTGCCTCGCCAGGATTAGCATCTCCTGGTGGAAGCGAAACCACAATGCCCACCACATTGAATGCGACAGCCTTGATTTCAATCCGGATGTCTAGCACATGCCCTTCTTCATGGTGTCCTCCAAATTCGAAGCTAGCCCTAGCCGCAGGGTCCCCTCGCTAGCATTCGTCAGCCTCTGGCGTTGGCGAAGGGCCTCATCCAAGCGAGGCTAGCCTTCGCCAGAGGCCAACGAGGGCTTCCCAGTGCTCATCGGCCCTTGCCAAAGGCAAGCAAAGGCCAATCTCGCTTGTGGTCGGGAGCGAGTCTCGGGCCTCACCCTCGCTAGCAGTAGACGATTGCCATTGACCATCATGGAAGCTGGCAAAGGAGATAAGGAAGAAAGAAAAGAAAAAAAAGAAAGAAAGAAAATGGTAAAGAGAAGGAAAGGAAAAGGGAAAAAATAAAAAAAATTCGAAAAATTCGGAAAAATAATTAAATATTATTAAAAATATCCATGCCAACACCAATTGGCCAACCGGCATCCACATTAGCAAATTCCGGTCTATATTGGGCGAATGGAAAAAATTGATATTAATGTGAAAATATTTATGACTAAATTTGTCCAATTAAAAAATTTAGAACTAAATTAGTATCAATGCAACAGGTTTAGGATTAGTTTTTCCGTAACTTTCAATATCATTGCTCCACTATAAACTTTTGTTTCTTATTTGGCAACTCACTTATCTAATGGTCTAGCAAGAAACATATCATTGTCAGTCGCTCTAGTACAAAAATAGAACATCGAGTACCGCATCAAAGTTACTATGGTTGTGTTGGCTACTTAAAGATATGGGAGTGCATTGTAGTAGCAGAAAAAGCATTTATTACGACAACCGAAGTGCTATCTAAATATCACATAATGATACTTTCCATCAAAGCACCAAACACATTGAAATATATTGTTAGAGCATAAACGGCTTTGCCTTATGTGCTATCGTCGGTTCAATTAATTGGAATGAAGCTAGTATTTCATACGAGATAACAATTAAGAAACCTATGGTTACGTAAATTGTTTATCCTCGTTAGAGTCTAATCATATATGGATTTTATATGTTTCACGGCAATGATGTGGGGTTGGATGTGAAAATGCCAAATCATTGCAATCAATCTACAATGCCGCTTCAAGCATCAGAGGGTGTCGCGACCTCCCCGAAGGTGCACCACCTAGGGTTTGGCTAATGGATTACTAAGCCTAAACTTAGTTCGGGCTCTCCCAAGCCCATACCAATTCGTGACTTAGGGTTTAAGTTTTTAGCATGCAAATAATTTTTACTTGGAGTCGCCACTAATCTATTTTTTTTGGTGGGTAGATTAGAAACCCAAATAAAGTAATGGGAGAATTACTTTATTCCTACGAACCAGAGACTATGGGATCGGGGACTTGATTACGTTAGATTTCTCTAACGCCCTTTCGGTACCTTTTCTCTTTTATTTAAAAAAAATGATTTGCAGGCAATTTAGATTGATTTTAATTTAATCCCTAACATGCAATGTGATCATGCGAGTGCGCAATCATTATTTAACACTCAATAAAGCAAAGTAATAAATAAATTGCAAGCATAAAGAAGAAATACTTACCTCGAAAACAACGAAAGCATCTACAATATTAGTTAGAAAATCACATCAACCTAAAAGTGATTTCTAATTAACACGCACGCAATCATATTTTTGGATTTTCTCTTATTTAATGAGGCCTAAGACTAACGTGCAATGCATGTAATGACGTACGAAAGTGTCTAAATTTACTAGCATGTAATGTGCAACTTAATATGCAAACTATATGTCACACGACATTAATTATTTAACTTAATATAATGCTAGAAAATATTTAATGCAACTACCCTAGTATGTCACGTATTCAGATGACCCTAAACATGCAATGACTAGATGACACACGGAAGATGACCTAATTCTACATGACATGAACATGGCAATTTTTATTTTTTTATTTTTTTTATAATCAAAATTCGAAATAAAAAAAACCTATGTGTAAACATGAAAACTATCCTAAAAGAAAATATTCTAATAAGAATCAGATCTAACTCAACTATATTTTTTTTGGGTTTTCTTTAATAAGCCAAATCAATTCAAGCAAAGGCATATCAACACATAATGCAACCGAATCATATAAAGCACGCAATTTTCCGCCACCCAAGATAGAAAATCAAAACAATCAAAACCCGATCCGACGTCTCGCGGCTCAATATTTTTGATTATTGAGATTTTTATCACGACACAACGACCTCACTTAATGGGAATATGCCAAATATCTCAAAGGAAATCACATATTGCTAATTAGGCAACTTTATATTCAGATAAGCGAACGGATTAGGAAATTACCTTGATGGTCTTTCTCGATTCTCACAAACAATCCGAGACGGTTTTCAATTACTAATGACAGCACCTAACCCTATTCCACAGCCGCTAAAGATGTTCGGCTCGATCAATTCTCGCAGTCGTCGTTGGTCACGGGATGGAGTATTGCAGTTTTTCTCGGTGCGAAATCACGGGCAACTTTTGTTGTCATGATGCGGGCCTCCTCTAATCAGCACGAACAATAAGGACCTCGAGGGAGAGAGGTCACAGCAGATCGATGTAGCCGTCTGAGCAACAACAATTTGGCCTCGATGGCGGCAGATCGTGAGAATCGTGGATTGACAATGCTTCACGATGGCGCTGGACTGGGCTGCTCAATTAGCTGCAACTTGACCGAACTTCCCATAAAATAACGCCAGAAGATGAATGATATTAACTGGAAGACCTGCGAGGAAATAAAGTCAAAATTTGTGATATTGCAGGGACCATAATCAAGGCTACCGGGCGCTATTGGCAGGGCTGAATTGGAGCGGTGGCAGCACCGGTTTCCCAGTGTTAGGTGCAGCAACTAGTCTTCCAAGAACACGTCGGCCTCGCTGGTTTTCGAGAAACGGGTGAGGCGACTCCTGGTGGTTCGTGAGGCAGCGAGGATGAGTGACAAAAGCAAGAGCCTTGCGCCTCGTCGCGAGCAGAGGGCTCGGCACGAGGAGGCACGAGCTGTGTGTCACGTCAAGTGGCTAAGACGCCGTGGTAGGGAGCAGCAACTGGTGTCGGTAGCTAGCAATGGCAAGCAAGCGTTTGACGTCGTAGGGCCTTGCGGCAAGGGGGGACAATGCGAGTGGTTGCGACAGCAGCGCGCGATGGAGGGCGGTGCAACGAGAGGAGCGTCTCGGCCAAGGATTGAGCAAAAGGATTTTTTTTTCTCTCTTTTTGTGGCCGTGTATCCTCTCCTCCCCAAGTTCGATGCTCTCTATATATAATATGTCAACTCCAAGTCGGTGGATACGTGCTGAATATTCTTAATTGATTTTATTTCTTCAAATTAAATATCAGCTCGCAAGTTCGTTGATTTCTTTCCTTTCTTGCTGTGAATGAAGCCATGAGTATATCCCACAATATTTATTTCTTTGCTGCTGAGCTGGTGCTGTGAGCAACAAAGAATCTTTCTTTATTTTAGCACCCATGGATAGAATCTCTTATTCTTCAACTGCCTGATTGAAAACCCCTCGAGTATTAAAGCCATGCGATCCTCTTGCTGACCAAATCCCCCTTTCCGAGTCTCCAGCACATTGAAATATATTCGGCCAAAATCTTGCTCAGTACGCCCTTGAGCAAATTTCAATCTCTTTATTTGGCAAATATCTCAATGAATTTCATGCCATGAGGATTAATGAGCTAGATCAAATTTCATCACCATGAACCTAGTCCAACTCATTAAATTAAAGCCCAAAACCATCAATTCGAACCCATCCGTTTCCAGTTTGATGCAAATGCAATAATAATAAATGCTCCCAAAACTATATGCTATGCGATTTAATTTTAATATTTTTTATTTAGGGGTTAAAATTAATCCCTAAATTTTTGTGCATTAAATTACGAATGATTAATCAAAATTTAGGTGTCAACAGCTGCCCCCTTTTGAAAGTGAGCTCGCGAGGTTGCATTCAAAGATAAATTGAAACCTAAATTTTGACATGCATATGCAATGTAATGTTATTTTTTGTGGGAAAATGAATCCCATTTTAAAATGCAATATGATATGATGCATGGAAAAGCTAATGCAAAGTATGAAAGAAAAGAAAAGAAAAGAAAAATGAAAAAATGAAAAAAAGGCGTACTGTAGTTACTTACCAATCAATGTGGTAGAGCATTCTGAGGTACGTGATGGATTTCTACTCCACAAGCATCTGGCTTTGATTTCAGATTTCTTGAAGAGTTTAATGTTTATCGAATTGCCTAGATCCAGACTGAGGCAACCGAATCAACAGACGCTCAATGTTAGGTGAGACGATCATTGGAATAAGATGTCTCGAAATACCTAGATCCAAACTAAGGTATAACGAGAAAAATCAAAGAACATTCATATTCAGAATGAGATGTTCGATAAAAAGATTCGAGACATTTAGATCCATACTGAAATGTCAATAATCGAGGAACTTAATCAATAAACACTCAATGTTAGGTGATATGAATATTGAATTAAGACAACTTAACCAATAGATGCTCAATGTTAGGTGAGTTAAATATTGGATTAAGATAACTTGAAATACTTAGATCCAGACTAGAGTATAACAAGAAAAATCAAAGAACATTCATACCCAAAATGAAATGTTCGATGGAAAGATTCAGACATTTAGATCTAGACTAAAATGTCAAGAATTGGGAAACTTAACCAATAAATACTCAATGTTAAGTGAGATAAATATTGGATTAAGACAATTTTACCAATAGATGCTCAATGCTAGGTGAGTCAAATATTGGATTAAAATGATTTGAAATACCTAGATCCAGACTAAGGTATGACGAAAAAGCTCAAAGAACATTCATGTCCAAAATGAAATGTTCGACAAGAATATTGTATAACATTCGGATCCAAACTGAGCTGTTAACGTGTGGGAGGAGTTACCAAATTTTGCTTTGGGTACTCAAATGTATTATATACTTACCTGAGGTTTCCTACCTGAGGGCTTGATTGGCTTGTCTCAAAGTTGCTTGTTAGCAGTGGTTTGGGAACCATGGAGTGTTTGAACACATCCTAATGCTTCGGATAGCGAATCGAGCATCGATTATCATGAGAACTTTACCTGTCAAATATGGTTAGCAACAACAGATATTTCCGATCCATGTGCAGTTCATGTGTCACAATTTTATCAGTCCTGTATTACCAAATCAGAACTGGCAATAATTTCCGAAGAACAATCTATTCAGCATGCGGGCGTCATCGATGTGTCATAAAGGACCCATTTGGTCTGAAAGGACTTTTCGTTCACTCTCACGAAAAGGCTATTTTATCCCAATAATTGATGTGGGAATTTGAGAATCACTCTATTTCACTATCATCATACTAGACAGGGTCCGAGTATTCTCGCAATCGGTACAACTTTACCAATCTGAAAGGTCTTTAACATGGACCATAATATGGGCTTGGTCAACGGCTTAACAAAGGGGACTCTTTGAGTCGAGGCTATTGAAAGAACAATTCTGCAATTATCTCCAGGTTTACAAGTCAAGAACCTTGCAAAATGAGATGGAAATAATCTTGCTCACACTTCTTCGAGCAAATGCTTAAGACATGTGAACACCTACATTAATTCAAGTACCCTAATCTGAAGAGACTTTATGAGGGACGTAATGTAGGCTAGGTTCACAGGTTGAGAAATGAAAGGATTATTAGGCTCAAAATGTGTGTAAATGGGTGAGAGTTGGTGATCATCTTGGCATTATCACCAATCTTCATCTTCGCCATCAAGATTATTTCCAAAATGTGTTTTGTTGACCACAAAAGTTTTGCACTTGACAACTTTTCACAATTGATAGTCATTTATTTTGACTCTTTTTCATTTTCTCTTATGGGCATTGGCCTTGCTTTTACTAGGCACACTGCTTTTTCTTGCCCCTCTTTTACTCTTATGTCTATGGGCATCGGCCTTGCTTTTACCAGGCACACTGTTTTTTCATGCCCCACACTATTTACGATGTATCAATTTTTCATTTGGACTTTTGAAGGTCTTCACATTTTGTTGACACTCTAGACCTTGCCGCTATGATTATTTTTTTGCTTGCCCTAGTGTGGGGATGATCACCAACTAGGTTTAAAGAAATGAATTTTTAGGCTCAAAAGGGCTATGCAACGGGTATACGTGTGCAGGATAGAGAAAAAGAACGCTCTTCGTCATCCTAAGGCACTTGGATTATTGTTTGAGTTCATTTGCAATAAGGTACCCAAATATTGATGCAAGTGAGAGCAAGATAATTTCTATCTATTTTCTCGTCATGTGATGCCAACTAATCTCCAATTTGCCCCGATATGGGGTGGTTCTTGACAGGGGTAATTTTGAAAGAAATCTCCGTAAGTGTATGAGGCTCAAAGGGGTTAAGCAATGGATCTCTTGCAGTGTTTGGGATAGAGGAATGAATTGCCTCTCATCATTTCAGTCGGCGTACCTTTCGCGAGAAAACTCTTTGCCTTGTAAGCATGGAATCTTTCCGCTCAACTCACTAGTGATTAGTGTATGGGAAAGTATTTAGGACTAGGCTTGCCTTTCATCATTCCAATGTATCCCATTTGACACATTCAATGATAATGCAACATTTGCAAAAAAATGGAGAAACTGACTTGCGATTCATTCATTATGGAAAATAACAAGATCAGGGGTAATACTTCTTGACAGAATCAGAATTAACTGGACTAGAAAACTCACGACCATCCATTTCTGCAAGGATTAAAGCGCCTCCGGGCAGTACCTTCCTTACCACATATGGGCCACTGTAATTTGGAGCGAATTTTCCCCCGTGGATTAGGAAAAATTGGTAATAGCCTCCTCAAGACCAGATCATTTTCCTTGAAATGCCTCGCTCGTACCTTCCGGTTAAAGGACCTGGCTACTCTTTGTTGGTATGATGACCATGGCAAAGAGCTTTAAGCCTTTTCTCATCAATTAAGTTCAACTTTGCTCGTACCTTTGCTTCATCCATTCTGCCTCGGATAATTCCACCTGGGATAAGACTCTCAAAGAGGGGATCTCCATCTCCACAGGCAAGACTGCTCCCATGCCGTATACTAGAGAGAATGGGGTTGCCCCAGTAGAAGTACGAATTGACGTCCGATATGCCATTAATGTGAAAGGTAACCTATCATGCCAATCTCGGTAATTCTCGGCTGTTTTTGCCAAGATCTTCTTGATGTTTTTATTGGCCGCCTCAACAGCTCCATTCATTTGTGGGCGGTAAGGGGATGAATTCAAATGCTTGATCTTAAACTCAGTGAACAGTCCATCCACAAGCTTGTTATTCAAGTTTGTCCCATTGTCAGTGACAATTGCTTCAGGGACCCCATAACGGGCAATTATGTCACGCCCGATGAATTTCACAACGTTTCGGGCAAAGGACATTAACATAAGATGCGGCTTCAATCCACTTAGAGAAATAATCTATCGCCACCAGAATGAATCGATGCCCATTTGAAGCTTTAGGGTTTATCGGGCCAATCATATCGATGCCCCACATTGAGAAAGGCCATGGCTCGGATAACTGGTGTAGCTCAGTTGAGGGGACATTTATCTTATCTCCATGGATTTGGCAACGATGGCAACTTCGAACGTGTTGGATGCAGTCACTTTCTAATGTCAGCCAGTAGTATCCCAGCCTCATAATTTTCTTGGCTAGCATGTGCCCATTCATATGCGGGCCACAAACTCCCTCATGCACTTCTTGCATAATTTGCATGGCTTCGGCTTCGTTTATACATCGCAACAGGACTGAATCATAGGATCTCTTGTATAAATTGTTACCGCTGACAAAGAACTTGGATGCCATCTTCATTATGTATTTTCTATCACCTGGAGAACTTCCTTCAGGGAATTCTTGTTTCCGAATGTAATTCATGATATCGTAATACCATGGTTTCCCATCATGTTCTTTGTTCACGACCATACAAAATGCTGGCTTTGCCAAAACCTCTATTCTCAACGGTTCAATTTCTAATCCATCGGTAACTTGCAACATTGATGACAGCGTCGCGAGTGCATCAAAGAAACCGATTGTGAGACCTGACAAGTACTCAAAAGAAATTTCATCGAATTCTTTTACCAGCTCTTCTAGATACTCGTGATATGGAAGTAATTTAGAGTCCCTGGTCTTCCATTCACCTACCGTCTGTAGTATGATTAATGCGGAGTCTCCGAACACCTTCAATTTAGCCACTTCCATCTCAATTGCAGCTTGGAGCCCGAGAATACAAGCTTCATACTCGGCTATGTTGTTAGTGCATGGAAACATCAACTTTGCAAACTCTTTGGATGGTGTTGTCCATCTGGGATATCAAACCGCCCCGGTGCGAACCGCATAAGTTTACGGCTCCATCAAAAACATGGTCCATGAATCTTCACTTACATATAGGATGCGGTCATCCAGGGAACAATCATCACTATTCGAGAGTCCGGGACTTTCGGCCAATATGTCAGCAATTACTCGACCTTTAACTGATTTTTGTGGCATAAACTGAACATCAAATTCTGAAATCGAATCGCCATTTTGCTAACTTACCCACTAAAGCCGGTTGATCAAGTAAGTACTTGATGGGATTGTTCTCGCTCACGAGAAATATCTAGTAATGCAATGTATATTGTCGTAGTCTATGCAGTACCCACACTAATGCAGTGCAAGTCTTCTCGATGTCAGAATATTTCAGCTCTGAGATAGTGAATTTTTTGCTCAGGTAGTAAATGGCCCGTTCTTTTTTATCGACAGGACTTTCTTGAGCCAACATTGCACCCAATGATTCACTATGAATGGTGAGATAGAGAATCAAAGGATGCCCTGGCAATGGTGGGACAAGAACCGGCGGATTCATCAAGTATTGCTTCAGCTTCTCAAACGCTTCTTGACATTCATCATTCCAGGTTGACTAGTGCATTTTTTCTTAGAAGCTTAAAGAACGGTTTGGTAGTCTCGAAAAGTTGGGAAATGAATCGGGCAATGTAATTCAATCTCCCTAAAAGACTTCGAACCTCTTTGGTTGTTGACGGGGGTCGCAACTCGCATATGGCCTTAGCTTTAGATGGGTCAATCTCGATGCCTTTACTACTCACAATGAACCCGAGTAATTTACCAGACGTAGCCCCGAACACGCACTTGGCAGGATTTAAGCGAAGCTTGAATTCACGAAGTCGATCAAATAACTTCTTTAGAGTCTCGACATGACTTCTTCCAGGTTGAGTTTTTGCAATCATGTCATCGACATAAACTTCAATCTCTTTATGCATCATGTCATGGAATAGTGTCACCATGGCTCGTTGATAAGTAGCCCCTGCATTTTTGAGTCCAAAGGGCATAACCTTATAATGAAAGGTCCCCCACGGGGTGATAAATGCAGTCTTCTCCTTGTCTTCCTCCTTCATTTTTATTTGATTATATCCGGAAAATCCATCCATGAATGAGAACAGTTCAAATCCAGCAGTGCTATCCACGAGGACATCTATATGTGGTAACGGGAAATCATCCTTCGGGCTAGCCTTGTTCAAATCTCGATAGTCAACACAAATTCGAACTCGACCATCTTTCTTCATCACTGGCACTATATTAGCCACCCATTCGGGGTATTGTGAGACTTCGATGAATTCCACTTTCAGAAGTTTCATTACCTCTTCCTCTATCTTCTTCGAGAGTTCGGGTTTGGTTCTTCGCAGCTTTTGCTTCTTAGGGTGCATGCCCGGATTAGCAGGCAAAGAATGCTCCACAATGGATGGATCCAACCCGGCATATCAGCATACGTCCAAGCAAAGATATCTTGATAATCCTTTAGTAGCCGAGTCAGGCGTTCGGCCTCCTCTTCAGGGAGATTTGCCCCTATCTTCACTTCCTTGGCTTTTCCGGCATTGCTCAAATTGATAGTGATGGTTTGGTCAGAGGTGAGAGCTTTGATTTTTTCATGCTGCTCCCATTCACGTTGTACCTCGATGGGGTCCTCATTAGGATCGCCGTTGTTTACTACTGCGAGATTGTACCTGAAACACAAAGTGGCTAATTTAGAAAAACAAACAGGGCTAATTGATATTTTTTAAACATCTTTTAGACTTCTTTTGCTAAAATATCTTCTTTTTCTTTTTCTTTTTCTTTTCTTTTTGAAATTTTTTTTTTTTTTTTTTGAAATTTTTTGTCACGAGGAAGCATGATGAAGTCTAGGCCTCAGAATTCTCCTTGGATTTTTTTTTTTTTTAAATCGGTTGGATATCATCACCGGGCTGGTTTGGTGTACCCCATCATGCTCTAAAAACAAAACTTGTAATTTTATTGAAATTCATCAATCAATTACATCTTATTGAATGGAAAATGCGGTATTCAAGCCCTAAAAGAAAGCGAAAAAAAAAATCCCTAAAATGCAGTAAAAATTCCCACGCAGGAGAATATGCGAAAATGATAAATGAGTTACTCTTGTGGGCTAGCGCCCGCTTCCTCCGAAGATTCTTCTTCAATGGCACCTATAAGGAAATCATCAAATAGGTTAATGATTCCTTCCAATGCATCATCAGGGTTCTCCTCTCCCGGAGGTATCGGATCATCCATTCCACCCCATCCATCCGGACAATGTCACGTGGGTCAATGTAAAAACTAGGGGAGCCGAGTACTTCACGTAATAGTCAAATTTGCCACTCGGCTGCCCCCGTATCCATCACCTTTCTACTATCCCGCATCATTCTAGCGGGACCGGGAATGTCTCGTGAATATGAGGAGGTAGCGAGTTTTCCTTTTTTGTCCATGTGAGTTTCGCCTTTGTTGCCTTTGCCCTCCGAGCTTTCTCCACCTCTTCTATGGTACCCTAATCTAGCAAAACAGGACTTCTGAGGGGCTTCAATAGGGTTTCTAATACCTTGACCTCTTTTCCAAGACTATGGCCAGCAATAAAGCCATTTCCAACCATTACTTTTCCTACCATAACAGCATCATTTGAGACTTCAGGAGTGGGTAGCAAGGAACCTCGAGAAACATGTATGGTGGATACCAACTCAAATGAGTGGTAACTCAATCCAAGTTCGAATCGGCTCGATATAAGGAATAGCGGTTTCATGATAAATCCGGTGGTCTTCCTCACCATGGACAATGACTAGCTTCCCTTGATCACGAATTTCACGCTTTGATGGAGACTTGATGGCACAGCCCCAGCGTATGTATCCAAGGACGACCCAACAAAAAATTAAATGCGGTGGGGATATCCATTACTTGAAAGGGGATGTTAAAGATTACTGGCCCAATTTGCACATCAAGGTGGATCTCCCAATCACTTCCTTCCTAGTTCCATCAAAAGCTCGCACGCAAGTCTTCGCAAAGATGTATCTGGGATAGATCTATCTTGAGGCAGTGAAGAGTGGCCAATGGACATATATTGAGAGCAGATCCATTATCAATAAGCATGCGGGATACATGAGAAGCTTTGTGTTTAACTGATATATATAGTGGTTTATTGTGTCCTCTCCCTTCAATAGGGAATTCTTCATCAAAGAAAGTGATCAAATCCTTGAGAAGGATTGACCCAACAAATTCTTCGAGCTGGCTAGGCTCAACTGTCTCTGGTACATGAATTTCGCTCAACACCTTCATTAGAGACTTCTGATGTGTGGGAGATGTTTGCAAGAGCTCAAGCAAAGAGATTTGAGCAGGCATTTTCCGTAATTGATCGACCACATTATACTCACTTGCTTTGATTACAGCAAGAAATTCTTTAGCATCTTCATCGGTAATGGGCTTTGCGGGTTGAGTATTGGCTTGAGCATAAACTCGACCAGACCTTGTAACCGAGGTCAACATCCAAGTCATAGGACCAAGGAACCGCCTTATTATCGCATATTCATAAGGTTGTGGTATCTCGATCACTATCCCTTCGTTGTGCACTAGTGCCTTAGTTGATAGTTCCGCATCAGTTTCTTCTTTACTAGCATTCAACGCAACCCATTCTTCCTCCTAGTCAATAACAACTTGGGATATAGTGGAGACCATGCTAGTATGGTCAGCACATACAACCACACCGGCCTCCACCATCGTGGCGACCCTCTCTTTCTTCAAGGATAGGGGAATCGCTTCATGACTCGGGTAGTATCCAGCCTTCACTAGCCCATTATAGACATCCGCAACATGCACTCTCGAATTTTTGACTTGACCGGCATCAAATCCAAATATGGCATTCACTTTGCCTTCGTGCTCGGGCAGCAGGTTCCTCTTGACATTCGGTTGGGTGGTGCGGAATGAGAATGCATTAGTGTCCAATAAATTTTGAACTTTGTGCTTCAAGGTCATGCATTCATCAGTTGAATGTCCCACTTCTCCCATATGATACTCACATTTCTTGGAGGGGTCGTAGTTGGAGAATTTCTCTGCATTTGGCTGCTTCGGTTCATGAGAGAGCAGCCCATTCTTTTGCAAGATTGGTAAGACTTGAGATAGAGGACCAGGAAGTGGAGAGAACTGCCTCTTAGTGAATTGTCGTGATGTGGAAGGGCAGCCTCCACCTTGTTGATTCCTAGGGATATGAATGATCGGAGACTTATTAGAGGTCGGTTGCACATATGCAATATTTACTTCAGTGGTTGGCTCTTTATCCTTCTTTGCAGTAAACCTCCTATTTGGAAAGGTCGGTTCATTAAACCACCCCTCCTTCAGCCCCATCTTGATTTGTTCGCCCACTGGAATGAGTTTATTAAAGTTTTCAACATACGTGCCAACCATTCGATTACGGAACTCAAAAGGAAGGGTCTTGACAAATAGCTTCATCAATTCTTTGTCAGTGGGCTCAGGAGTAATTTGGGCGGCTAAATTTCGCCATCTTATGGCATACTCTTTAAACGACTCACTCTTCTTTTTTTTTCCATCCGCTCAAGGTCTTCTCGGGAAGGTGCAATGTCCATGTTGAACTTGTACTTTTAAGAAATGCATCGACTACCTCATTCCAAGTGTCGAGGAGGTTTATGTTCTTCATGATATACCAAGTGAGTGCAGGCCCGCCCAAGCTCATTTGGAACCACCGGATCATAAGGGGTTCATTCTTGATATGTTGGGCCATCCTCACATGGTACATCCGCAGGTGGCTTTTGGGCAAGAGGTGCCATTATACTTCTCAAATTCTGGCATTTTAAATTTATTTGGCGTGTTGACCTTCTCATAAACAGACAAATCAATCGGGAGTGAACTTTGCAAACCCTGCAATTGTTTCACTTTCTCTTCAAGCTTTGCAAAACGTTCATCCTGCTCTGTCTTAAAGACCTTATGAGTTTTGGCCTTTCCTTCCACGACAATAACATCATCTTCTAAGGAGGGCATGTTGTCATCAAATTCACTGGATTGGCCATGATCAACTTTTTGCTTAAGTGCTGTAGTTCCAGGAGGTGTGACTCCTGGGCTCGAACTTGCTCGGAGCTCCTTAAACTCGCTTGTCATTTGTTGTATTGCAGCGAAGCATTGATTCATTTGATATTCCATTTTATCAATACGTTCGCGCAACTCAGTTTGCTCGGCCATTCGTGCTTTCAATCTCGTAATGATGGGTGAACAAGACGGCTCCGTTATCACCTAATTTGCAGAAAGGAAAACACATAAGCATCGCATATGGAACATGCCGGTCCATGACAAAGATCTAGCCGCTTTTATTAAGTGATATTGACTTGAAAATGACTCTCTAGGGAATTAAATTCCTAAAACATCAGTTTAAGAAATTGAAATAATACTCTAAAATTGAAATTGAACTCTTGAAACAAACTAGTGACTCTTCTCTATATACAATTGGGAGACCACCGTTCTTGAAGCTTTTTGTTCTTGTCGAACCAACTCGGAGATGTGAGCCTCTTTTGCTTCCACCGTTTCTTTGAGATGCTCAATTTGTGCTTTACGAGTGAGCTGCACCGTGACCTCGGGTATTACGGAGTAGAACCGTAGGAATCTTGTGGTGGTGGATATAATAATCCGAGGCATGATAAATCTTCTCTTCTCCCTTCAACCTTTTGGGCACCACTATCTTTTCTTGCTGGCATTTTTCCATGCACTTTCGAAACAATCGATCTCTTCCAAGTATTCATGATCCTTACGCGTGAAGAGAGTTCGAAATAGGTCCATCCGAAGAGGAGGTGGGATATCTTGGAGCACTCGATACTGGCGGGCCACTCTATAAGGATAGTAAGATGTTGCACCAAGATTCCCAACAATGGAACCTGATCATCTTTCTTATGACAAAAACGAGCCTCACCAACATGAAACCATTTAGCATACCATAAGAAGCCCTCGGGATTCGGATCTTTTAGAAAAGTAATCCAGTTGGAATATGACTTTCCAGTATACTTTTTCTCTAAGATTGAAAACCTTTTTATTGGATGATTAGAACCTTCTATTTCACTTCGACGCATGAAATGACCAAACTCCCTCACGTGTGAAAGAAACCAAATTTGTAGAAGTTCAGGAGATGCATTCATGATTTTTCCTCCATTTTGTTTAAAACGATTGAGGGATAGAAATGTCTCAGCTAGAATCATGTTTATAAAATTCATGCCAGCACATGCTTGCCTAACCACCCATGCAATCAAAGGATTAATAGCATTTTTCTATGAGGAAAAATTATAAATCCAAAGAAAGCTAAAATGAATATCCTACCTTTTTGGCGCATTGAAGATTGATTTGAAAAGTGATTAGCCAAAAATGAGAAAGGGCATGCATTACAATTGGCTTTCAAAATTTTCTTAACCTCATCGGTTTTGATTCTTAAAAATTCAGACAAAATTGATGTGGGCTCTAAACCGAAAGGCGGCCTAACAAGTTCAATCCCGAGGGGCATTCTCATGATAACACTATATTTTTCAAGTGTTGGAGTTAGCTCATTCTTACCACCAAAGATGAAAGTAGCAGTCTCAGGGCACCAGAAGTGAGATATTGCTTGCAAGACACCACTATGGACTCCAATGTCTAGAAGGGGTATGAGCTGACCAAGTATTGACTCCACATAGTCTTGGCCTTCCTTATTTAGATTATTCCACCATCCCTTGAGCTCGATCTTAGGAGTTGGAACGAATTGAACATCGGATCTTCCCATTGTATATAGATTAAGACGTGCGATCGACCTTTTGTCATGGACCAAAAAAAATAAAAATAAATAAATTGCATAGTGTAAGGTAAGAATACTTACTTCATGGCGGAAAAATAGCAATCGCATAGACATACACATGAGACGTGAGGTTTGACACATAAACTATAAGGCTTAGCAAATTAGAGCTAAGAGGAATGATCCGACTAGTCGCAGTCTCGCGTACAAAGGTCGGGTCCTCTTAGCTCCGGCTTGGTCAAAGAAAATCCTATAGTCATGCGATCTCGCAGACAAGGATAAACATTTTGACACCAAGAAAAAAAACTTCGGAGTTGAGAAAGGCAACCTCTATATCGCAGTCTCGCGTTCAAGGTTGGATCATTTCTCAACACCATCCTAATATCCTTAATTGCGGTCCAGGTCCGACGGCAGGTAGTGTGTGCAAGAGTGTAGTGTAAATACATAGACATGCACAACAATTTATATTCACAACAACACTTCAAAAATTGAAAACATTCATTCCCAACTCCAACCTGCAAGACAAGGGGTTAACAATCACTCCACCCCTTATAACTCCATCTGCAAAAACATTTAACACCTCAAATAGTTAGGGACGTACCTGGTATCCTCGCTGCCAAACAAAAAAAATTTTAAAAAAAAAGAAAATTGGCCTAAGTCCACTAAGAGTTTAAACTCAAGTCCCCAGTGGAGTCGCCAAGCTGTCGCGACCTCCCCGAAGGTGCACCACCTAGGGTTTGGCTAATGGATTACTAAGCCTAAACTTAGTTCGGGCTCTCCCAAGCCCATACCAATTCGTGACTTAGGGTTCAAGTTTTTTAGCATGCAAATAATTTTTACTTGGAGTCGCCACTAATCTATTTTTTTGGTGGGTAGATTAGAAACCCAAATAAAGTAATGGGAGAATTACTTTATTCCTACGAACCAGAGACTATGGGATCGGGGACTTGATTACGTTAGATTTCTCTAACGCCCTTTCGGTACCTTTTCTCTTTTATTTAAAAAAATGATTTGCAGGCAATTTAGATTGATTTTAATTTAATCCCTAACATGCAATGTGATCATGCGAGTGCGCAATCATTATTTAACACTCAATAAAGCAAAGTAATAAATAAATTGCAAGCATAAAGAAGAAATACTTACCTCGAAGCAACGAAAGCATCTACAATATTAGTTAGAAAATCACATCAACCTAAAAGTGATTTCTAATTAATACGCAATCACTTAAATTTTGGTTTTCTTATTTAATGAGGCCTAAGACTAACGTGCAATGCATGTAATGACGTACAAAAGTGTCTAAATTTACTAGCATGCAATGTGCAACTTAATATGCAAACTAAATGTCACGCGACATTAATTATTTAACTTAATATAATGCTAGAAAATATTTAATGCAACTACCCTAGTATGTCACGCATTCAAATGACCCTAAACATGCAATGACTAGATGCCACATGAAAGATGACCTAATTCTACATGACATGAACATGGCAATTTTTATTTTTTTTTTTTTTTATAATCAAAATTCGAAATAAAAAAAAAACCTATGTGTAAACATGAAAACTATCCTAAAAGAAAATATTCTAATAAGAATCAGATCTAACTCAACTATATTTTTTGGGTTTTCTTTAATAAGCCAAATCAATTCAAGCAAAGGCATATCAACACATAATGCAACCGAATCATGTAAAGCACGCAATTTTCCGCCACCCAAGATAGAAAATCAAAACAATCAAAACCCGATCCGACGTCTCGCGGCTCAATATTTTTGATTATTGAGATTTTTATCACGACACAACGACCTCACTTAATGGGAATATGCCAAATATCTCAAAGGAAATCACATATTGCTAATTAGGCAACTTTATATTCAGATAAGCGAACGGATTAGGAAATTACCTTGATGGTCTTTCTCTTGATTCTCACAAACGATCCGAGACGGTTTTCAATTACTAATGACAGCACCTAACCCTATTCCACAGCCGCTAAAGATGTTCGGCTCGATCAATTCTCGCAGTCGTCGTTGATCACGGGATGGAGTATTGCAGTTTTTCTCGGTGCGAAATCACGGGCAACTTTTGTTGTCATGATGCGGGCCTCCTCTAATCAGCACGAACAATAAGGACCTCGAGGGAGAGAGGTCACAGCAGATCGACGTAGCCGTCTGAGCAGCAACAATTTGGCCTCGATGGCAGCAGATCGTGAGAATCGTGGATTGACAATGCTTCACGATGGCGCTGGACTGGGCTGCTCAATTAGCCGCAACTTTGACCGAACTTCCCATAAAATAACGCCAGAAGATGAATGATATTAACTGAAAGACCTGCGAGGAAATAAAGTCAAAATTTGTGATATTGCAGGGACCATAATCAAGGCTACCGGGCGCTATTGGCAGGGCTGAATTGGAGCGGTGGCAGCACCGGTTTCCCAGTGTTAGGTGCAGCAACTAGTCTTCCAAGAACACGTCGGCCTCGCTGGTTTTCGAGAAACGGGTGAGGCGACTCCTGGTGGTTCGTGAGGCAGCGAGGATGAGTGACAAAAGCAAGAGCCTTGCGCCTCGTCGCGAGCAGAGGGCTCGGCACGAGGAGGCACGAGCTGTGTGTCACGTCAAGTGGCTAAGACGCCGTGGTAGGGAGCAGCAACTGGTGTCGGTAGCTAGCAATGGCAAGCAAGCGTTTGACGTCGTAGGGCCTTGCGGCAAGGGGGACAATGCGAGTGGTTGCGACAGCAGCGCGCGATGGAGGGCGGTGCAACGAGAGGAGCGTCTCGGCCAAGGATTGAGCAAAAGGATTTTTTTTTCTCTCTTTTTGTGGCCGTGTATCCTCTCCTCCCCAAGTTCGATGCTCTCTATATATAATATGTCAACTCCAAGTCGGTGGATACGTGCTGAATATTCTTAATTGATTTTATTTCTTCAAATTAAATATCAGCTCGCAAGTTCGTTGATTTCTTTCCTTTCTTGCTGTGAATGAAGCCATGAGTATATCCCACAATATTTATTTCTTTGCTGCTGAGCTGGTGCTGTGAGCAACAAAGAATCTTTCTTTATTTTAGCACCCATGGATAGAATCTCTTATTCTTCAACTGCCTGATTGAAAACCCCTCGAGTATTAAAGCCATGCGATCCTCTTGCTGACCAAATCCCCCTTTCCAGTCTCCAGCACATTGAAATATATTCGGCCAAAATCTTGCTCAGTACGCCCTTGAGCAAATTTCAATCTCTTTATTTGGCAAATATCTCAATGAATTTCATGCCATGAGGATTAATGAGCTAGATCAAATTTCATCACCATGAACCTAGTCCAACTCATTAAATTAAAACCCAAAACCATCAATTCGAACCCATCCGTTACCAGTTTGATGCAAATGCAATAATAATAAATGCTCCCAAAACTATATGCTATGCGATTTAATTTTAATATTTTTTATTTAGGGGTTAAAATTAATCCCTAAATTTTTGTGCATTAAATTACGAATGATTAATCAAAATTTAGGTGTCAACAGAGGGGAATCGTAGAATCCGTGAGGTGCATTCGGTGTGCAAACAAGGTAGGCAATAAAATGACACAAAGAACGACGACAGTGTTGATTCTCTAAATTCAAACACAAACCTTACAAATTCCTGTGTTTGAAGCTGCAAAAGAAAGAAAAGATTTTCAAAGTTCTAATCGGTAGACTATGCTTCGAAATTAGCTTTCTCGTAATTTAGGTCTGGGGTTATATTAATACCCTTTCGAACGGCTGTGACCTGAGTGTTCCCTCAGAGAAAATTAGCTTGCTTCCGTCTTTTCCGCGCTAAGAAAGTGCAAGGATGTTCCGGTCTAGTCAATATTCCCAAATTTTTCTTGCTGATCCATATCGCATCGTCGTCAAACTCAAGAGAGAGAGCCCAAAGAACAAAGAAGAGCTTTGAACAGAGAACTGAAATTTCCAAAGCGGTCCAATCTTTCCGCGAGAAATTACACGATTTTGGTTCTGTGAGGTTATGATATATCAGGGTTTGCTTTGACCTTTGTCTCCAATTCCGCTTAAGTATGATTTTTCGTGCGTTTTAAGAAAGCGTTACCATATGCAAGTAATCATAGTATTCCAAGTAGGGGTGTGCAACCGGACTGGGTTTACCCGGAATCCCGACCAGACCACCCGAAAAACAGGATCGGAAACCAGTTCCCGGTTAAACCGATCCGGGAACCAGTTCCAATTTTTGGGAACCGGTTGAAACCGGTCCGGGAACAGGGTCCAAGCAAAGACCCATCCGGAACCGGACCGGTTTTGGAACCGATTTTTACTCTTTAAAAAAAAAAAAAATCGTCTCTCTATATGCATTTGGGTCTCTATGTCTTTGAAAAATTGTTAAAAAAAGAAAACTTCTCTTTAAATCAAGTTAATGAAGAATTGTTTTGAAAAAATTGTTAAAAATAACTATTTTCATGCATTGTTTTTCTTTTTTAATGGTCCCATCTTCAACTATTACAAAGTGTTACAAACTATTGTAGTACTAATTAAAGCATTTTCATTCTAACTCAAAAAATCTATCTTCTTAATAAGAGCTCCGCTACATATACATGAGCAAACACATTAGATCATATCATAAGTATTTATGGGAATGAGACTAATATTATATCTATATTATGTTTATGCATTATTAGGATTTTTGCTTTGTCTTATAATATTAGTAGTGAAGAGGTTGATCTGACAAGAATATCATATTCTGAATCAGAAGAAGTTTCGACCTTTCTTGTTTTGGATGGCTTAATGGCAACAATTGAAGGAATCTGGTGTCGGATGAAGTTTTCAAGTGGATTGAAAATGGTCAAGGTAGCAGGTGGTTGATCACTGGGAGAGTGTTCAGGTGTATCAAGAGGTGATGGTGATGTTGAAAATTCTGAAAGAGTGGGAGATTTCTTTTGCTTTTGTTTGAGCTTACAAAGCTTTTCACGAAGAATTTTCGCTCATTAATGTAAAATTCAAAGTCGTATAAGATATCGAACGGTTGCAAAATAAGTTCTCATGAAAATAGGGTTGACCATATTCCCAAATCAAAAAAATAGGGTCAAATCCAAAACATAATACAATAAAAATAGGATACAGTATAATGTCCAAAAAAGAGAAATCGATTATAATAAAATTGGGTGCAGAATCCAAATCTTGATTCTACCCACCTTGAATCTGATCACCCCTTATTCTAAGGGTTTCGGCTGTCGACGTCAAGGGCAAGAACGCAAGTGAAGAAAAAGACAGATCGAAATGGCAACAAAAGCAAATGATGATGGCCCACGTGCGGATAACGCGCATTAAAGTTATAGCTAGGCTTATCAAAACCTGTACCAGCAGTCCCTTTCCCCAAAATCTTGGCAAACATCGTAGGAGGAAAGCGAACTACTTGTCGACTGTTCCATGCCCGACCCTTTCTGATCTTTTTTTTGTCTTTTAGTGCTCCTGCGAATGCACCGCCTTTGAGCTCGTTCATCGGGCGGCTTGCAATCCCGTCTTCATGCGTCTCCCCCAACTCTCTCGCTCTCTTTCGTTGGACCACATCAGCGTCAGCAACCCGAGATTCGTCATTCAGCCCGACCTCGGACGGTGCCGAAGACAGTTTTAGAAGAAAAGAAAGCCCCGCCTGAAAATTTAAACCAATAAAAAGCGAGCCACAACTGAATATGGACAAGCAAAATAAATCATGGCAAAACCAAACTTTGACACCACGTTAGAAAATTCAACATAAAAACTTAAACCCATATGCGAACAGAAATGGGTACGAAGTTTGTTAAAAGTCTATTAAACAGCGATATGAAATATTTTTATTATTAGAAAAGCCAAATTAGGGATCTAAAAATAGATGAATAATTAAAAATATATATATATATGTACTTCAAGTCCACTAGTTTCATAGAAAATAATTTTCAGAAAAATATTTTCTAAATTTTCTGATATTTGTTTTACAAAAAATAAATTGATTAGGGAAAATATTTTCCATCAATAGAATGTTTTCTAAAATATGGGAAAAAAAATTTACCTTTCAAGTAGAGGAAAACATTTTCCTCATTCATTCTCTATTATCTCACACTATTACTAACCCCCATTTTTTCTTCTTTAAAAACTTTGGATTTTTTTCCTTTTTCTTTTTTTCTTTCTTTCTTTCTTTTCTTTTCCTTCTTTCTCGGCCAGTCACCGACCACAGGCAAGCCTCAAGCTCGCTTGATCAACGAGTGTGAGCCTCTAGCTCGCCAATTTGGCAAGTGGCAAACTCAAGCTCACCAGTTGTCACCGCGGCCAACGACCGATAGTAGAAGAAAGAGGTGGAAAAGAAAAAATAAATAAAAAATAAAAAATTTGGTTTAAAAAATAAAAATAAAAAGGAGTACATAAAGGAAAAATCAAATCAAAATTTTAATACTGTACATTTTCAAATTTAAGCAAAACACCAAAAAAATATTGTCATTTTCCTAGAAATAGTTTCTTGAAAAATGTTTTTTAAAGGCGCCATATCTTCCGCAAAACTAACGGATCTCAATAATGAGAAAGAAATAAGATAAGAATTGATTAAATATAATATCCTTCTCTCATCATAGGATGTTTGACAAAGGGAGCCTTAATATGGGCGTTCACACAAGCCAAGTGGAATTGCTGAGATAGACAAGCAGTAGATCGAAACGTGGCACTGACGCATGGGACCCACCGACCAGGCGAAAGGACGCCCCCTCCTCGAACCAAGGTTCATCCTGTCCTGAATCAGATCCAACGGTCCGTAATCGCTACCGCCCTCTCAATCCCGCTATACGTTACAGTGCTTTTCTCCAAAACCTTGGTGAGAAGCCAAAAGGGCGAGAAACGGGGCGACTCTCGTGGTCTGTTTTTCCCACGTACATAAAGCCGCATGCCCATCCTCTCCCTTGTCACTCAAACACTCGACAGTCTCGAGGCCTGTCTCCCTCGCTCTCCCTCAAAAGAATCGCTTTGAAAATTTCTCATACCATCTCCGCCTTTGACCTCGACCTCGAGCTCAAAATGACAACGGTGCCCCCCGGAGGCGGCTGTACCGATGAACCATGGGCGTCGTTTTTCGATACCCTCTTTCGAGAGTCGAGTGTTGAGATAGAAAAGGCGGAACCTTTCGCGAAATCGCGAGAAGAAATCACGTCCGTTGCTGTTGTTGACGGTGGTGACCCCGGCCAGATAGGGTTGCTTTCCCATTCGGTTCCATCCCCAAAATTTGCCATCGGCGACGGCGAAATTGATGCTGGGCCGCTGTTGCATTCGTGCCAGATACGGCCCGAACCCCATTCGGCTCTGGCCGTGCAGGTGGTGAAGATCGAAGAGGAAGAGGAAGATGAGGAGGTGAAGATCATTGCTAATCCCAGGGACTCTGCCGCCAGATGGCCGTCGTGCTCGTTGCAGGCAGCAGCAGCTGACGTGGCGAGACCGACGCAGGGGCTGGGGGAGGCAGGGCCGCCGCCGTTCCTGGGGAAGGCGTACGAGATGGTGTCGGACCCGAGTACGAACCCGGTGGTGTCATGGAGTTCGAGCCGGGACAGCTTCGTGGTGTGGGACCAGCACGAGTTCTCGAAGCATGTCCTGCCTCGATACTTCAAGCATTCCAACTTCTCCAGCTTCATCAGGCAGCTCCACACTTACGTGGGTACTCCTTTCGAACGAGATTGTGTGTTTTGTCCATGTTTTTGCTTGAAACTTTCCCCATAGGTAAGAGCAAACTATTCGTATCAATGTGTATAATGTCTGTGTATGTTTATTTTGGTTTGACTCTGTTTCTGTTTCAGCTCTGCTATTTTAGTTTGACTCTGTTTCGGCTCTGTTAGTTTGGGCTCTGTTATTTTGGTGTGACTCTGTTTCAGCTCTGTTTTTCTTTTTTTCTTTTTTAATGTCGTCCAGAGTGTGATCCTGTTGGGGCATCCAGCTACCTTTCATTGTCCCAACGGATAGTCCCCGGGACAAAGAGGCTAGGATCCGAGGGACCCCATTCGCGATGTTTTGCTCGGGTGTTGGGATTCAATTTAACCTGCTTGCTCGGTTACTAATTCTGCTTTTACCCTAGATTAGGGGACGAGGAACGAATAAATCTGGAATGGCGGGCGAAATACATGGATTCTATGTGAATCATCATGAATTACATGGCAGGTGTTCACCAAAATTTGCATCCAGTGGTCAGGGGACAATGGCCCATCATCATATTCAAGTGATGATGCTTTTGATGGTAGTTTACAGAAACTACCATGTCAACCATGACGCCAGAACACCCGTTAAAGATTATCTTCTAACTGGATCTGTATTTGAGTTCTTTTCTCGATTGGTAAATTTGAATTTGGATTAGAAATATACTACAGCAGTTCTTTTCTAGCCGCTGTTACTACCTTGCAATTTACTGTTTTGATGCTCAATTCTGCACTTTCTAGCTGAAGATGAGACTCCTTGGCCATCGCCTTGTTTCCATCCGATGTTTTGGTAAAGCCTTCTGACACCTCTTCTTTTTGGGCAAGACCAAAAGCATAATTCTGTACTTTTGCCTTCTTATATATGAAGTTGACGGATTGATATTGAGCCATTAGACTGTCCATACACTCTTTATACTGGTGTTTGAATCATTGCAAACAATCTCTCCTTGAGATGCATTGTAAACCCTTGTGCACATCGTCGGTTGAAACTTTGTTGGCATCATTCTGCTTATTCTCTCTACTCTTGGGACTTCTGGTTCAATACAAACTCCTGGACGTGTATTTGTCTCCTACCTTCTATTCTTCATGCAATGTGATCCAAGATATGTCGCAGGGTTTTAGGAAGATTGATACGGATCGATGGGAGTTCGCCAGCGCAGGTTTTCAGGAAGGGAAGAAGCACTTGCTGAAGAGCATAAGGAGGAGACGCAAACTCAACGATCATACGAAAACATCAAGTAGTACTCTTACTTCGGATTACCCTGAGGCTGGAAAGCAAGCTGAACTCGAAATGCTTAAGAAGGACCAGGAAGCGTTGGAGGCCGAGATCCTGAAACAAAGAGAAGAGTGGGAGAACTCACAGCAAGAGATCCACCGGGTTGCCAAGCGGATTCGCTATGCCGAGTGCAGGAGTCGGCAGATGTTCCGCTTCCTCTCCAAAGCAGCCAAAAGCCCGAACTTTGTTCATTTAATCCAAGAGAGGAGTCACACGAGAGAACTAGAGGCTTGCAAATCGAGCAAGAAGGGCAAATTACTCGGTCCCGATGACAAAGCCACCACATGCTCACTCGAAGTAGCGGATCACAAGATTCAAAGCCCGAATTTTGATTGCTTGAGAATGGGTGATGGTTCAGCACAGATGGAGTCTGGGCCAAACGATGTCGTGCCGGTGGATTTTGAGACCATTCAGATGCACAACCCGTGGCATCCTCCGCTCGATCAGATGGCTGGGGCCAGTCCGTCAGGTTTGCCCCTGGCTTTCCATGAGATGCCGGAGAAGCTCCTTGGGGACAACGGGGTCGTTGGCGACGATGCGATGGATGTGGCAGCAGGAGAAGAACTGGCGACGGATGACATGGGAATCTATCTTGAGCTGGAGGATCTGATTGAGAAGTCATGTGACTTGGGTGATTACACGAGTGAGCTGTGGGAGCAAGCAACGGGACTGACGCCCTAAAACTTCCATGATTGAGAATTCATGCGGTTGGACTTTTCTCATGTGTCCAAGGTAGATGCTCGTACTAAGTATGTATGCTCTCGGTGTAAAAAAGTGCTCGTACTTCCTTCGTCTCCATTGTAACAAAGTGCTCTCGGTGTTCTTTTCTCTTAGTTTGCACTAAGCCCTTTTGTCTGTTCCTCTTTTTGTAACTGGTTGTGTAAGAGAAGCTGTTTGTAGTGCCCAAGTTCAATTTCTGTTTAAGAGAGTTATATCGTCAAAAATTTCAAATTGATATATTGTGTCATATTCTACTCGAATTATTTCCTTTTTTTGTCTCAAAAAATCTCAAACAAATTCATCCGTATTGCATTTATCTTAAATTAAATTTTATATTATAAAAAATTTCAGGCGAATCGGGTAATAGATGGGACAAAGATCCGATGTGAAAATACGACTTAAATAAATTATTCTCATCGAAAAAGAAAAAACAACACCGTTATGGAAAAGGTCGGTCGAAAGAAAATGGACCGCGATTGCAAAATCTATTGAAATATGATCATTTTATAACGCTGTCCAAGTTCATGGGAAAGTGGATAAGTTCGAGGTTATCACTTGACAAGATCTGCAGCGGATTCGAAGTGGACATGCGGGCCGATTCTCCCTCAAAAGAGACCTTCGACGACCGAGGTTTGGCCAGGTGTCCTGCTGAAGTCTGCCTAGAGAGACCTTCATCCAACATTCGATGCACCCTTCGGGCGCATGAATCTTGTTCGTACTAGATTCGGACGAGATCTTGCCAGATTAGAGCCGGAAAGACGCGGACAAAGGGACCCGACACGGTGAATGCACCGGCTCCCCACGATCCTTTGGAAAAGAAGGGGTCGCCCCCTGAAGTCTTGTCTAAAGTCCAAGCGTAAAGTCCTGAGTCCGACTTCAGACGTTTCCAGCTGACTTCCATGCGCCTCTCTACCCTTCTTCAATGGATCCTGCTTAGGTGACCCCCATCCTTCTTTCGAATTGGCATGGACTCCATCCGACCACCACGATGAAATGAATGGAGTTTTTCGTACTATAGAAAAGAAATCTTGAAGTAATGCACCTATATCAAATTTATCTCAAATTAATTTTATCAATTCATAGATATGCACTTGGAATATATGTACAAGATCCCTTGTCAAGGAGATGAACCAATTCTGTTCATGACATCACAAGAGCAGAGATAAGGTTTTCTAGTACTATTGTCTAAGAGAGAGAACTATTTGCAGTGTTAAAATTATGTCTCGAATTTAAATTTGTGTTCGATATCCGATACACACACAATTAATATGCTGAAATAAAGAAGCACACGTGTTCAGAGCCAAAAGAATTGTCTAGTTATAGAAGTTTTTTTTAGGGTCAAAGGTCAAGCATTAAATAAAGGAGATTTGGTCTCGAAGGAAAGCTTTTTTCTTCTTTCAGCCGCAAGTGGAAACTGAAGATTGAGGCTTGCTGTTTGTCACCGTTCATTAAATGCAAGTCTTGACTTTTCCTTCCTTGTCTTCTGCACACACATGGACTACTTGGACGTCCAAATTTCTCCCTTTCTTTAATGCATGCATGCATATGCATGCCCATGAAAAGTGGAGGGCGCAGCTACGCTTCTTCAAAACTTGTCTTGTGAGTCTTTTTTTTATTATTATCCTAGGAGGGAAGGCGGAAGCTATGCGCATTTCTTATTCCAGCATGCAAGACATCAATTGCATGAAGGGGCAAGGCTTCAGAAGGTGGCAACCTTTTGACAAATTGAGGAGTTCACGTTTCTTCGTTCTCTTCCCATGCTCCTGTAGAAGAAGACCGTCGAAGGCCGAAGAGAAGAAGAGAAGCCAAGCGGTGAGAGCTCCAGAAAGAGAAAGACGTGAGCTCAGAAAGATTTGTGCGTGAGTTCATTGAGTTGATTTATTAAACACTGTGGGTATTGAGTATACACTAGGGCTAGAAAACACTCGAGCGTGTAAGTGTGTGTAATCTGGTAATTCTCCAATTTATAGTGGATTATTTTATTGGCTCTCTGGACGTAGGTTAGAAAACACGTAAATTCTTGTCATTATTTTATTTGTTCCTCGTTTTATTTCTCCGTTAATTTCTACCGCTCCCGACATAATTGCAAATCGACGATCCGTTTCCGTTGCGTTGTCGTTTTCAACATGCAGCAAGCCTAACATTCAAGTTCACACTCTTAAAATGTTTTGCCAAGAAGACGAAATTTAAGGGAAGAAGACGCTAGGATGAAATTTTCTTTTAAGAAATTTTGTTTGATATTACGAAAAATCTAAAACCCAAAATTAATATACTTTGTCAACTACCACATGTTATTTAATTCAACAATTTAATAGTAAAATTTAATGGAAACTAATAAAGTGTAAATTTGTCACGGACGTAGTAATTTGGGATTATTCGTGATATTAATCTTAATTTTTATAATGCCTAATAATTTTTAATATTAACAAGCATGAAAAAATGATATGGTGGATCCGTCGGATGTGAGGAAGCAGGGGGGAGGTACGGACAAGCCCTAATCGATCACGAGGAGAGGTTGAAGTCGAAGGGGCGGCGATTCGGAGAAGGTGGAGAGGTGGAGAGATGCACTGACCAAAGCGACTGACATCTCTGGCTGGCATTTGGTTGACAAGTAAGGCTCTAATTTACTTTTTTCTGAGTTTGCGTACTGTTTTTTTTTTTTTTCACAAAAATTTGTGTTCTAACTGTTGATAACGGAGTTTCACTTACTTTCTTTGCAATAAATTCATGGTAATTCTTATGCATAACTAGGGGAAAAATCAATTCATGCTGATTGAAGTGGGGAAGCTTATGCACGAGTTTCTTTACGAGCAACTCATGCATTGAGTATATAAACGTGCAGGTAAACCACGTCCCTCCACAAGCCGATTTCTTTTTTAGATGCCAATTGCCAGAAAAATTTTATCTGGTCTGTAATATATTGAAACAGCTTGATTTGCATATCAACTTAGTACTCCTTGTGTCAAATTCTTTTTATTTCTTTGTGCTCTGAATCTACTAGGCGTCGTCTTATCAAGAGAGTATTGTCGATGGCGGTGGTTAGCTTGGACTCACGTGTCCCGGGCTGGGAATCAAATGAGGTGGTGAATTTGCGGACTTGGAGGAATAGGGAAGACGGCGCCAAAGCTGGCACACAAATTTGAGTGTTGCAGCTTTCTTTCCAATGTTAGCGAAACCGAGGGCCTACTTCAGCTTCAAGAGACACTTTTTTCTCACATAAGGTGGGATGGTGGTCTGAAGCTTGGCAATGTCCATAGAGGTTTGAGCATGATAAAGAGTAGACTTTGCAAAAAAAAGGTCCTCATTGTCATTGACGATGTGAACCAGTTGATTCAATTGGAAACAATAGTTGGAGGACGTAATTGGTTTGATTGTGGAAGTAGAATTATCATAATGACTAGAGATGAACATTCACCGACTGCCCATCATGTAGATAATGTATATAAGGTTCAACCATTACATTATTATAGTGCTTGTATGCTCTTGAGTTCAATTGTTTTCAGGAATCTTTCTCCTCCTTAAGATTATGAAGAGCCTTCAAATAATGTAGTGGATTCCACCAAAGGACTTCCTTTAGCTATTAAAGTTTCAGGTTCATTTCGCCGAGGTAGAAGCTTACTTGAATGGAAAAGTGCATTAGAAAAATTGAAGAGAGTTTTCTATGGGGAAATCTTCAATGTGCTGAGAATAAACTTGCATGGCCTAGATGATTACGACAACGATATTTTTCTTGACATCGCATGTTTCTTCAAGGGAGAGAGTATGATTTATGTGAGAAAGATTTTGGAGAGCTGTGATCTCTACCCTGATGCTGGAATTGTTGTCCTTGTAAATAAGTCGCTTATCACTATTGAATCTGACAAGTTGTAGATGCATGATATGATTCAAGAAATGCGAGTAGAAATCGTTCAAAGAGTCTCCCAAAGAGCCGGGAGCAACGCAGCAGATTCTGGTCCTCCGAGGATGTGCTTCATGTGCCGACAGAAGGCACGGTCATAAAGTAAATCGTGATTATCTTGTTTTTGACGATATGTATGCCCTTTTGGGAGAGTAAAAGCCTTTACAAATACCTTTTGGCCGTCTGTGAAAATAGAAGTGTCATGAATATTTTTCTGTTAAGTAAGATAATGGCCTGAGCACCCCAAAGAATCTGTTTTTCCACACTGCAACCTGAGATCCAAGATTTGTAGTATTGACCTCTCCCCCGAAAGGAAGTTATGAAAAAATCTCCAGGAGCTTAAAAGATATGTTTCTTCAATGAATTAGGGTTGCTTATAAAACTAGTGTGTCGAATGCGAAGGTAAAAGCAAATTCTGAAAGGTAAGAGCAAAAAGCATCCGAAGCACACCAAATGGATTTAAAGCGAGTGGATGGGGCACGATTTGGGTCACTACCAGGTGATGTGCGAGCCCAGGCTTAGGGTGCGTTTGGTTCAGCATTTGCAAGGGGTTTGAGTCCAATGCAAACGCCGAAAGTCCAAAGCTACTTGGGGAAATGCAATTGTGTTTGGTAAAAATTTTTTGCAAATGGACTTTGAGTTGAATGTGCGTTTGGTAAAAAAAAACTTTCGCAATGGGCTTTGATGAGTATAATAGGTATAATGTGTGTGTGTGTGTGTGTGTGTGTGTGTGTGTGTGTGTGTGTGTATATTTTATTTTTTTTTTTTTAAATTGACCTAAAACTCTCCGCCGGTCCGGCAAAGGGCTACAGCCACCAGCGAGCCAGATCTGGCGCCGGCAGCCGTCGGTGGAGGTCGCCCAACCTTCGGGGACCATCGGCGAGGGTTGCGCGGCCCGGCCGAGGGTTGCGCGGCCCGGCCGAGGGCCACCGGAGGTCGCCCGACCTCGGGCGACCCTTAGCGAGGGTCTTGTGGCCGCTTGCGCAGCCCCCGGGTCGCCCGAGGTCGGGCGACTTCCCCGCAGCCCTCGGCCGGGTCGCGCGGCCCTCGCCGGCGGCCATAGGGTTGCCTCAATTTTTCAATTAAAAAAAATAAAATTCAGGGGTAAAATCGGAAATATGAAAGATCAGTGAGGGCAGTTTTGGAAGGAAAAAATATTATTTCAGCATTTGGGGGATACCGAAGCCCAAGGCTAGTCCCTAGTAGCCTTGAGCTTTCAGCATTTTGAAGGCTAATTTTCAATTGAAAGTTGGCTTCAAAGCTGAGCCAAACAGTTTAGCATTTTCCCAATGGGCTTTTAGGCCTGAAAGCCCCTTGGGAATACTGAACCAAACGCACCCTTAATCGATTCACGCAGGTCCTCATCGAGAACTGCCTTGGCAAGATTAGCATCGCTTGGTGGAAGTGAAACTACAATGCCCACCACATTGAATGCAACAGCCTCAATTTTCAATCCGGATGTCTAGCACATGCCCTTCTTCGTGGTGTCCTCCAAATTCGAGGCTAGCCCTAGCCATAGGGTCCCCTCGCTACCACTCATCGGCCTCTAGAATTGGCGAAGGGCCTCATCCAAGCGAGGTTGGCCCTCGCTAAAGGCCGGTGAGAGCTTCCTAGTGCTCGCTGGCCCTCGCCAAAGGTGAGCGAGGGCCGGTCTCGCTTGTGGCCAGCAAGTGACTCCCGGGCCTCGCCCTTGCTAGCAGTAGGCGATTGCCATTGACCATCATGGAAGCTGGCAAAGGAAATAAGGAAGAAAGAAAAGAAAAAAATGATAAAGAGAAGGAAAGGAAAAGGGAAAAAATTCAAAAATTCAAAAAATAATAATTAAATATTATTAAAAATGTCAATGCCAACACCGATTGTCCAACCGGCATCCACATTAGCAAATTCCGGCCTATATTGGCTGGATGGACTAAATTGATATCAATGTGAAAATATTTATAATTAAATTGGTTCAATTAAAAAGTTTAAGACTGAATTAATATCAATGCAATAGGTTTATGATTTTTTTGGTACTTTTCTCATAACCCTCAATATCATTGCTCCACTATAAATTTTTGTTTCTTATTTGACAACTTACTTATCTAATGGTCTAGCAAGAAACAAATCATTGTCAATCGCTTTAGTACAAAAATAGAACATCGAGTTATTGCTAATACCACATCAGAGTTACTATGGTTGCGTCAGCTACTAGAAGATATAGGAGTGCACCGTAATAGTGGAAAAATCATTCATTGCAGCAACCAAAGTGCTATCTAAATATCACATAATAACACTTTCCATCAAAGCACCAAACACATTGAAATATATTGTTAGAGCATGAACGGCTTTGCCTTCTGTGCTATTGTCGGTTCAGCTAATCGAAATGAAGCCAGTATTTCATACGAGATCAAGTTGTTTGTCAACAATTAAGAAACTTATGGTTGCGTAAATTGTTTATCCTCGTTAAAGTCTAATCACAAAGAAGAGCTTTGAACAGAGAACTGAAATTTCTAGTATTCCAAGGGTTTCGGCTGTCAACGTCCAGGGCAAGAACGCAAAGGAAGTAAAAGACAGATAGAGATGGCAACAAAAGCAAATGATGATGGCCCACGTACAGATAACGCGCATGAAAGTGATGATTAAGCTTATCAAGACCTTTACCAGCAATCCATCTCCCTATCCCCAAAACCTTGGCGAACATCGTAGGAGAAATTTTCGACTGTTCCATGCACGACCTTTCGATCTTTTTTTGTGTCTTTTAGTGCTCCTGCGAATGCACCGCCTTTGAGCTCGTTCATCGGGCGGCTTGCAATCCCGTCTTCATGCGTCTCCCCCGACTCTCTCGCTCTCTTTCGTCGGACCACATCAGCGACAGCAACCCGACATTCGTCATTCAACCCAACCTCGGACGGTGCCAAAGACAGTTTTAGAAGGGAAAGAAAAAAGCCCCGCCTAAAAATTTAAACCGATAAAGAGCAAGCCACAACGTGAATACAATGTGCATCAAAACTCCATGTACAAGCAAAATAAATCAAGGCAAAACCTAACTTTGACACCACGTTAAAAAAATTCAACATAAAAGCTTAAACTGATATGTAAACAAACATAAGTATGAAGTCTATTAAAAGTCCATTTATCAGCGATATGAGATATTTTTATTACTAGAAAAGCCAAATTAGGGATCTAAAAATAGATGAATAATCGAAAAAAAAATTATGTACTTAGACTCCACTCATTTTATGGAAAATAATCTCTAGGAAAATGTTTTCCAAATTTTCTGGCATTCGTTTTACAAAAAATAAACTTCAAATTTTTTATTCTTTTTCCTCTTTTTCTTTTTTTATTTCTCTCTTTTCTTTTCCTTCTTTCTCGGCTGGTTGCCAACCACAAGCAAGGCTCGAGCTCGTCGCCGGCTAGAGGCTCGCTCGATCAGTGAGTGTGAGCCTCTGGCTCACCAATCTGGCAAGTGGCAAGCTCGAGTTCGCCAATCATTGCCATGGCCAACAATTGATAGAAGAAGAAGGAGGAGGAAAAGAAAAAAAAATAAAAAGGACGAAGCAAAAAAATAAAAATTTTGGTTTAAAAAAATAAAAAAAATATGAAAAGGAGTACACAAAGGAAAATCAAATCGAATTTTTCATTCTCGAACAGTAGAAAATATTTTCTAGTACATTTTCAAGTTTCAGCAGAACACCGAAAAATATTGTCATTTTCCTAGAAAATAATTTATTGGAAAACCTTTTTAGAAACACCATATTTTCGTCGAAACAAACGAAATTTTAATGAAAAAGGAATAAGATAAGAATTGACTAAGTAATAACTCTTGTTATACAATGTCTGATGGTAAATATTGCCTTGGCTTGTGAAACACCACTGTCATTGATGAAGTGAATGTTGTGATGGAAAATGAGTTATGTTAGAAGGAATTTATTATTCTTCTAAATATTTTGCATAGAATCATAAATTATTGTGTGGTATTATCCTTAAATGCCAAAGCTCATAAATTCCTCATTGTTATATTTTTAATAAAATCTCTTTCAAATTTTTTGACACGGAATCCTCGGAATTCAATGTTTAGGTTTTGACCCAACTTTACATTTATCTCCCTAACATGTTTATTTTACATTAATCCCAGCCAAGCGGTAACTAATGTTTTGTTTCGAAAACTCTAATGACAATGATAAAACAATATATTTCATGAATGCTCTTAAGTCACTCGTCCTTTTTTCTTTTTTTCTTTTTCCTAACTATATAATTCAAGGCAATGGTGGCTAGATAAGAAAAGGTTTGAAATTCTTTCTACGATCTATATGATTAGTCTTTTTGGAAATGAATATTATTAGTCTTTTTAACAATTATATAAATGTTACATCTAGCTCAATATTTTTCCGATGGAGGGCCTTGGAAAATTATGCAAAGTATCGATCCAGGCAGTTCCAATTCAGTGGTCGATGCATTGTATATTCACACAAGCCAAGTGGAATTGCTGAGATGGACAAGCAGCAGATCGAAACGGGGCACTCGCGCAAGAGACCCACCGACCAGGCGAAAGGGCGCCCCATCCTCGTACCAAGGTTCATCCTGAATCAGATCCAACGGTCCGTAATCGTTACTGCCCTCTCAATCCGGCCGTCCATGACAGAGAGGGAGTCAAAAACCTTGCTGAGAAGCCAAAAGGAGGAGGGACGTGGCGACACTCGTGGACTTTTTCCCACGTATATAAAGCCGCATGCCCATCCTCTCCCTTGTCACTCAAACACTCGACAGTCTCGAGGCCTGTCTCCCTCGCTCTCCCTCAAAAGAATCGCTTGAAAATTTCTCAAACCATCTCCGCCTTTGACCTCGAGTTCAAAATGATGACGGCGCCCCCGGAGGAGGCTGTACGGATGAGCCGCGCCCGTCCTTTTTCGACACCCTCTTTCGAGAGTCGAATGTTGAGCTAGAAATGGCAGAACCTTTCGCGAAATCGCGAGAAGATATCGCGTCCGTTTCTGTTCATGACGGTGGTGACCCCGGCGAGATAGGATTGCTTTCCCATTCGGTTCCATCCCCAAAATTAACCATCGGCGACGGCGAACTTGATGCTGGGCCGCTCTTGCATTCGTGCCAGATCCGGCCCGAACCCCATTCGGCTCTGGCCGTGCAGGTGGTGAAGATCGAAGAGGAAGAGGAAGAGGAAGAGGAAGATGAGGAGGTGGCGGTCATTGCTGATCCCAGGGACTCTACCACCGTATGGCCGTCGAGCTCGTCGCAGGCAGCAGCAACCGACGTGGCAAGACCGATGCAGGGGCTGGGGGAGGCAGGGCCGCCGCCGTTCCTGAGGAAGACGTACGAGATGGTGTCGGACCCGAGTACGGACCCGGTGGTGTCGTGGAGCTCGAGCCGGGACAGCTTCGTGGTGTGGGACCAACACGAGTTCTCGAAGCAGGTCCTGCCTCGATTCTTCAAGCACTCCAACTTCGCCAGCTTCATCAGGCAGCTCAACACTTACGTGGGTACTCCTTTTGAACGGGATTGTGTGTTTTGTCCATGTTTTTGCTTGAAACTTTCCCCATGGGTAAGAGCAAACTATTCGTATCAATGTGTATATTGTCCGTGTATGTTTATTTTAGTTTGACTCTGTTTCAGCTCTGCTATTTTTGGTTTGACTCTGTTTCGGCTCTGTTATTTTGGTTTGACTCTGTTTCAGCTCTGTTTTTCTTTTTCTTTTGTCGTCCAGAGTGTGATCCTGTTGGGCCATCCAGCTACTCTTCATTGTCCCAACCGATAGTCCCCATGACAAAGAGGCTAGGATCCGAGGGACCCCACTCGCAATGTTTTGCTCGGGTGTTGGGATCCAATTAAACCTACTTGCTTGGTTATTAATTCTTCTTTTACCCTAGATTAGGGGACGAGGAACGGAGAAATCTGGAATGGCGACCGAAATACATGGACTCTATGTGAATCATCATGAATCATATGTCACGTGTTCACCAAAATTCGCATCCAGCGGTCAGGGGACGATGGCCCATCATCATGTTCAAGCGATGATGCTTTTAATGGTAGTTTGCAGAAACTAGCATGTCAACCATGACGCCAGAACACCCGTTAAAGATTATCTTCTCACTGGATTTGTATTTGAGTTCTTTTCTCAATTGGTAAATTTGAATTTGGATTAGAAATATACTTCAACAGTTCTTTTCTAGCTGCCGTTAGTATTTTGCGATTGAGTGTTTTGATGCTCGATTCTGCACTTTCTAGCTGAAGATGAGACTCCTTGGCCATCGCTTTGTTTCCATCCGATGTTTTGGTAAAGCCTTGTGACACTTCTCTTCTTTTTGGGCAAGACCAAAAGCATAATTTTGTACTTTTGTCTTCTTATATATGAAGTTGACGGATTGATATTTGAGTCATTAGAATGTCCGTACACTCTTTGTACTGGTGTTTGAATCATTGCAAACAATCTTTCCTTGAGATGCATTGTAAACCCTTGTGCACATCATCGGTTGAAACTTTGTTGGCCATCATTCTGCTTATTCTCTCTGCTCTTGGGACTTCCTGGTTCAATATAAACTCGTGGACCTGGCTTTGTCTCCTACCTTCTATTCTTCATGCAATGTGATCCAAGATATGTCGCAGGGTTTTAGGAAGATCGATACGGATCGATGGGAGTTCGCAAACGCGGGTTTTCGGGATGGGAAGAAGCACTTGCTGAAGAACATAAGGAGGAGAAGCAAACTCAACGATCAAACAAAAACATCAAGCAGTATTCCTACTTCGGATTACTCGAAGGCTGAAAAAGAAGCTGAGCTCGAAATGCTTAAGAAGGACCAGGAAGCGTTGAAGGCCGAGATGCTGAAACTAAGAGAAGAGTGGGAGAACTCGCGACGAGAGATCCACCAGGTCGCCAAGCGGATTCGCTATGCCGAGTGCAGGTGTCGGCGGATGTTCCACTTCCTCTCCAAAGCAGCCAAAAGCCCGGACCTTGTCCATTTAATCCAAGAGAGGAGGCGGAAGAGAAAACTGGAGGCTTGCGAACCAAGCAAGAAGGGCAAATTGCCCGGTCCCGATGACGAAGCCACCAAATGCTCACTCGAAGTAGCAGATCACAAGATTCAAAGCCCGAATTTTGATTGCCTAAGAATGGGTGAGGGTTCAGCACAGATGGAGTTTGGGCCAAACAATGCCGTGCCGGTGGATTTTGAGACTGTTCAGATGCACAGCCCGTGGCATCCTCTGCTCGATCAGATGGCCGGGGCCGGTCCGTCAGGTTTGCCTCCGGCTTTCCATGAGATGCCGGAGAAGCTCCTTGGGGACAATGTCGTGGTCAGTGACGATGTGATGCATGTGGAAGCAGGAGAAGAACTGGCGACGGATGATACGGGAATCTATCTTGAGCTGGAGGGTCTAATTGAGAAGTCATGTGGTTGGAGTGATTACACGAATGAGCTGTGGGAGCCCTAAAATTTCCATGATTGACATGTCATGCGGTTGGGCTTTTCATGTGTCCAAGGTTAGATGCTCATACTAAGTATGTATGCTCTCGGTGTAACAAAGTGCTCTCGGTGTTCTTATTCTCTTGGTTTGCACTAAGCCCTTTTGTCTGTTTCTCTTTTTGTAACTAGTCATGTGTTGTAACTAGTTATGTGTTAGAGAAGCTACTTGTAGTGCCAAAGTTCAATTTCTATTTAAGGGTTGATATCGCCAAAAATCTCAAATTAGTACATTGTGCCATATTCTTTTTGAATTATTTTTTTTTTTTTTTTGTCTCAAAATCTCAAACCAATTCGTACATATCGTATTGACTATAAATTAATTTGCATATCACGAAAAATTTCATAATTGATAGGACAAGAATTTGATATGGAAATATGACATAAATAGATTATTCTCATCAGAAAAAAAATAAACAATACCGTTATTGAAAAGTTAGGTCCAAAGAAAATGAATCGACAAACGTGAAATCTATTGAAATATGATCATTTTAGAAGGCTCTCCAGGTTCTTGGGAAAGTGGATAAGTTCGTGGTCCCGTCTCGATCATTTGACAAGACCTGCAGCAGATTCGAAGTGCAAGTGGGGGCCGATTCTCCCTCAAAAGAGACCTTCGACGACCGAGGTACGGCCAGGTGTCCGGCTGAAGTCTGCCTAGACAGACCTTCATCCGATATTCGATGCACCCTTGGAGCGCACGAATCTCGTCCAGGTTCGGACGAGATCTTGCCAGATTAGACCCGGAAAGACGCGGACAAAAGGACCCGACACGGTGAATGCACCGGCTCCCCACGACCCTTCGGAAAAGGAGGGGTCGCCCCCTGATGTCTCGTCTGAAGTCCAAGCGCGAAGTCCTGAGTCCGACATCAGACGTTTCCAGCTGACTTCTATGCGCCTCTCTACCCTTCTTCAATGGATCCTGCTCGGGTGGCCCCCATGCTTTTTTCGAATTGGTATGGACTCCATCCGACGACGACGACGAAATGAATAGAGTTTTTCGTACTATAGAAAAGAAATCCTGAAGTAATGCCCCTATATTAAATTTATCTCAAATTAATGTTATCAATTCATAGATATGCACTCGGAATATACGTACAAGATCCCTTGTCGAGGGGACGAACCAATTCTATTCATAACATCACAAGAGCAGAGATAAGATTTTTTAGGATTATTATCTACGAGAGAGAACTAGCTATGGCAAGCCTAAAATTCAAGTTCACGCTCTTAAAATGTTCTGCCAAGAAGATGAAATTTAAGGGGAAGAACGCGCTAGGATGAATTTTTTTTCTTTTTTTGGAAATTTTTGTTTAATATTACAAAAGATCACAAATCGGTATATCTGTGACAAATAGAAGGTAAAACCCAAAAATTGAAACACTTGTCAACTACCACATGTTATCCAATTCAACAATTTAACGGTAAAATTTAACGGAAACTAACGAAGCGTAAATTTGTCACGAATGTAGTAGTTTGGGATTATTTGTGATATTAATATATATATATATATATATATATAATTCTAAAAAAATCCTTAAAATGTTAAAAAATTCAGAAAAATTTGGAAAAAACTTTAAAAAAAATATTAAAACCCAAAATTGGACAAGCCTTTAGGGCTTTATAATAGGGTTCTTTGTCTTGTGCTGCATTTTTTTCTTTTAGAGACAATATTAGGACATTTGTTTGCTTTACTTTGTGATTACAATTGATTGCACATTTTAATATCTTGAATATTACATTACTGCTCTAGAATGGTTAGGACGAACCTTAAATTTCTTGGATAGATTTCCATGTCATTAGTTAGCAAACAATTGAATAGGTACCGAAAAGGCGTTAGTCTTAGGATTACGTAATTAAGTCCCCAAATCTAGGATCTTTGATTGTGTAAATAATAATATATTCTCCCATATCTTACTGGATTTCTAGCCGAGCTCAAAATGCTAGTGGTGACTCTTTTGTTTGAATTTGCATAAGCTTAATTGATTGAAATTTTGAATGCCCAATGTCGCACAGGATATAGTCTTGGAAGAGCCCAAGTCAATGGAAGGCCGTCGACCTGAAGTTGACAATACCACTAAACCTAATCAAGGCTCCCTTAGTCAGCGAGCAAAAAGTTCATTCATGACAAGTGTCACTCAAAAAAAGCACCAACGATGTGTATTATTAAGAAGTGATTGTTACTTGAACACCCGCTCGTGGAACCGCCATCAATAATCAACAATCACCAGGACACGATCAAGGTAGTTAAAAAGGAAATGGGCAAATGAATTGTAAGGAAAAGGGGATGTGGATAAAGTTAGAATCGGATACTAAAAGATACACAACTGACCAGCAGTTACCAAATTCCTATAGATATACCACCAAACATCCAATGAGAGGCCCCTAACAAATTAATCAAAATGTTATTCCCTTATTTTTATATTTTTTGTATTGCACTTTAATTTCTATAGCCATAGCTCTCCAACGTCTGTCAATGATTAGATTCCGGCATGTATTTATACCCTGGTGCAGTGTCATTAATTAGATTCCGACGTTGTATCTTCTATCCTAATGCGTCATTGTTGATTACATTCTAACATTGCATCTCACTATCATAAGGCAGTGTTGTCGATTAGATTCTAGCATTGAATCAATTGTCCTCAAATTATGTCATTGATTAAATTCTGGCATAGTTTAAATTTGGTCTTGAAGCTCATGGGTTTAATTAGATTCCAATTTGACTCGATATTGTAAAGTGTTGTTCGAAATTGGAAATTTAATATTTACATTGCATTTGATATCATTTGTTTGGAATCAGCACAGAATCCATTTTCTTTTTAGGGAAAATGCCATCAAAAATCTCAAAATTTATCAAGTATGACAAATTTATCCCAAACATTTTTTTGTAACATAAAAAAAACTCCAAATTTATAACCACATGACACATTTATCCTAGACTTTTTTCCATGATACTAAAAATCTCAAACTTTGTCAATTGTGACATATATACCCAAGCTTTTTTTTTTGTGACGCTAAGAACTCTAAACTTGTATCTAGGTGATACATTTATCCTAAACTCCCTGGCTAAAAAGTATTTTTCGTCTTTCACTTTTTGAATTCTTTTACATAAAAAGGAAAGAAAATGAAAAGATGAAAATGCCCTTCGATTAGATAATTTAGGGTAAATGTGTCATACTAATACAAATTTAGGATTTTTGGTATTACAAAAAAGAATTTAGGATAAATGTGTTACAGTTGACAAAGTTTGAGGTTTTTTATGTTACATAAAAAAATTTAGGATAAATATGCTACACGGGTATAAGTTTGGGGCTTTTGTATCTTAAGAAAAAGTTTTGGGTAAATTTGTTACACTGCACAAAGTTTGAGATTTTTTTTATGATTTTTTCAATTCTTTTTAAATAAAAAGCAATGAAAGATATTTCGTTTCTAAAACAAAACCTACAAAGCATCCGCGAAATAAACACACCTTATATTTTCACTCCATTCTTATATCATTCCAGTGTACCGAAATAATAGGTATTATATCTCTGTACAATTATGTGCACTGATACATTCCGTGTGAGACCTTTTTTATGATGTGGCATTTAAGAAAAGAAAATGTTTTGTTTAGCTATCTGTGTGGAGCTGACCGGCCTTGAGGAGAAAACATTAGTTGGTTACATTTCTTTGTACCCAATAACAGACGTGTCGGCTGAGTGGAATAAAAAATAAAAATATTTTTGGGAGAATACCACCAAAAATCCCAAATTTTGTTCTATATGACACTTTATCCCAAATTTTTTTAGTGATACCAAATACCCCAAACTTTGCCTCATGTGACATATTTACTTTGAACTTTTTTCCGTAACATCAAAAATCCTAAATTTTGTCAACTATAACATATTTACTCCATCTCGAAGGGCATTTTTGTCTTTTTTTCTTTTTTCTTTTCTTTTTTTTCCTTTTCTTCCTTCTCCCGTGGCGGAGGGAAGCTGCCAACGTCGGCCGAGGGCAACCCTCACCAAATCCGGCAAGGGCAGCCCTCACCGTCACCGTCACTTGGGTTGGGCGAGGGCAACCCTCGCTAGATTCAGTGAGGGCCACCCTCTGCCGCTGTCAAGCGAAGGAGGAAAAAAAGAAAAAAGGAAAAAAATTAAAAGATAAAAATTGCCCTTTGGAATAAGAGTTTAGGGTAAATATGCCATATAAGGTAAAATTTGGGATTTTTAATGTCACAAAAAAAAAAATTTAGGGTAAATGTATCACATAAGATAAAGTTTGGGGTCTTTAGTGGTATTCTTCCAATTTTTTTCCCACCCACTCTCCTCTGCAATCCTGTTGTTGCCATGGATGACCCTACGGGTGCAAATGGGTCGATGCAGTTCAATTTGTCAAAAAAAAACTGAATCAAACTGAACCGATAAAATGTGATTCTGAATCGAACCGAATTTGACTTGAACTAATACAAACCGAATCAAAAACCCAAGTCAATTCGATTCGATTTTCTAATTTTTTTATTTTTGCCTTACTTATTGGAACCAAAGTAAAGAAGATGTGAGAAAGAAATGAGATTTTAAGCTGTTTGTTTAACTTTTTTAGAATTTCGGTTCGGTTTAATTAATCGAACTAAACTGAATCGAAAATGTACAATATTTCGATTCAGTTCAGTTTTTTGGTTCGGTTTTGACACCGCTTAATTACACCGCCCGCCCCTCCATCCAACCACCGCCTGCCTAGCCACTTGAGAATCCTGCGTGGCTGTCTTCACCACGCAAGCCAGGGGGAACTTGAATGGTTATGGAGTCTCTCTCCCCGGTGTCTCCTTCTATCGTCCTCCCTTCGAGTTCCCCCCAGCAAGTTCCCTTTCAAGAAGCGTAGCCATAACCGATCTGGAGCCATGGCCACGTCCAAAAACCACAAAGCCATGGCCGTGACCACAACAAAAGTTGAATGATGGCCACGAGAGACCTTGGAACTAGATTTGTTGCGACCGTGGCTTCACAAACAAGGCCGACCCTCACCATATCACCAAATCTGGTGAGGGTCGGCCTCGCTAGGGCTTATTCCGTCTTTTTTGAAGGCTCGACCATGATGGCTCGACCGAGGTCTGGTGGAGGATTTGCTCGACTAGGGCATGATCAAGATCTGGAGAAGGCTTGGCGCTTAGCTTTTTTGAAGCTTGACAACGGCTGCAAGATGATTAGTGGAGGAAGTCATGGAGGTCATCGAGATCTGAAGGCTTGGTTATGTCTATTGCAGCCATGGCTCAGCAACTCTAGATTGGGATGCAGCCATGTGCCACCAAAAAGGTGGAGATGGTGGTCGAACGGGTTGTGCTCTATGATGGAAGAAGATGAAGAAAAAAAAAGATTTTTATTTTTTAATTCCATCTCAGCTAACACTTATCAATCTATTATTGGGTATAAAGAAAAAATGCACACCACATCAGCGATTGACGCAGCGCTTAGCAACCACTAAATATTTTCTAGCCTTTTAGAGGCAATCCCATTTTTTCAGTCCAAGAGGCGATGGGAGGAGGTCACTCTTGCTCCCGCAGTCTCTCGTCACTCATTTGGAGGTCGCACCCCCTTTGCCAGCTGTAGATCAACCCATTTCAATCCAGCAGACGAGGCATTTGGCCATCTCTCATGAGTTCTGGTCGATGTCCTGGTTGTACTGCCCCCTGATCATGTAGGACTCGACGTGCCGCTGGTACTGGGGTGCCACCGTGCGCCACGCACGCATATCGTTCACCTCCACCGCCAGCCTCCAACTCAAGCAATAGTAGTTCCCGCCTTCCACCGCCGGTGACGCATCGCTCGCCTCCAAGTGGCAGCCCAGCCTGTCGAATGTCGCTTTGGGAAAGATATCCAAGACCACTAGGACTAGTAGCTCCTGTACCCGACGCGCCATGGCTCCTTATCATGTGAGTTTGCTCCTATTACCAGATGCAAACAACTTCATATTCAGATGAACAAATGCAAAAGGTACAAGTACAGATACTTACTCCAAATTTCTGTGTCTTGGAATGTCGATTTAATCTCGATATTCAAGAAACCGGCATCATAATTACTACAGTTTAGTCGCTCGAAGCAAGTTTCCTCATCGACAAACACGAAACTGGAGGCGACAAACATTCATAAAGCGAATATTTTTGGCTAACATCACACAATTTATCCCGACAAAAATGAAAGGAAACTCTGGGTTCAGCGATCTTTACAAGGATTGGGAACTTGGACCGACGAACATAAGTGCATGCCCAAGAGCAACAGAGAGGTTTGCTTTCTAATGGAAACAACGGAATGTGGGGGTTTGCATTGCCTTTGGCAGGAAGGATGTATATATAGCTTAGGAAGCATCGATGCTCTCCGGGAGCTTTCATGTCATGTCAAATACTTTGATACGTGTCCGACACTCTCTGATACTCGATTAATACATGTTAAAAAATCTGACACTTGGTCAACTCTCCTGATACTCAAGTTGTGAATTCTAACACGCTAGTTCGGAATTCCAACACGAACGGGATTGATTTTTAAAAATTTCAATAAATGATGAATCAAAATGCAAATATAAAAAAATAATTAAAATAATAAAGTGATAAAAAGGAAAATCTAGTCTTCTCTTTTCTTCTTACTCATTTTTTGTTACACACATTTCACCACCCAAGTTTGTTTTTTCTCCTCTTCTAACATGCTCTAACGCACGAGTCCAAAATATAGATTGCATGTTTTTTCCTCTAAGTTTAATGGATTATTGAAATAGAGTTAAATTTGTCAAATTAAAATAATGAATGATCTTAACAAATAGTGGATTAATGTTTTTAGTGTAAATTCATTCTAAACTCTTTTATTATTATTTATTTATTTATTTGTGAATTTGAATCAAATTGAGTTGATTGAAATAATCATAAAAATGATAATTTATCTCATATACATATATATATATATATATATATGCCGTCGTGTAAATTTAATATACAACGTATCCCGACGTGTCGGAATTTTTTATTTTTTAAAAATTAACATGTCGTCGTATTGTGTTGCATATTGCGTGTCCGTATCATTGCTACTTAATATATAGTGAAGCGGCAATGACACAAGCCACGTGCAGTCAATTTACAGTACTGTTTCAAGCATCCGAGGGGACTCTAAGAAGCTGCGGGGTGCATGTGGTGTACAAACAAGGTAAGCAACCAAATGACATGAAGATTGACGAGAGCGTCGATCCTCTGAATTTGAACATGAACCTTACAAGTTCCCCTGTTCGAAGCCGCAAAAGGAAGGAAAGATTTTCAGACTCTTGATTAGTGAACTATGATTCGAACTTAGCTTCTTGTAATTTAGTGTAGGGGGTTATATTAATACCCTTTCGAATGGCTTTGATTTAGTGTCATAGCGAAAATAAACTTGCTGCAGTGTTTTTCTTTACCCTCAGATTATGTGATCATCTTCCATCTTTCCCTCACTGACAAAAGTGCAAGGATGTTCCTGTGTGGTCGATATTCCTAAACTTCCTTATCGACCCGTATCACGGCCAAGCTCAAAAAAGAGAACCCAATAAACGAAGAAGGGCTCTAAACAAAGATCTAGAATTTCCAAATTGGCCCAAATCTTTCTGCAAGAAATTGTATGATCTTGGTTCTGTGAGGTTATGAATATATCAGCCATTAAAACATTCTAGTCATTCTTTCTGTCTTCTGCCCTGTTCTAATCTTGGCTTCAACATGGATCTGCAGCTATTGCAGTCATGAGAATTATGGATGGGCTCTGCAGTCAGTTCACCCCACGTTCAGCCACATGGTCCTTGTTTGCTTTGCCCTTGTTTCCAACTCACCTCAAGTAATAATTCAGCCCATGTTTTGTTAGCCAAGCCCAAATTCCAAGCGCTCAGCCCAACCCGTTTTCATTTCTTCCCTGAACGGATTTGTGCGTGAGGGTGCGAAGCGGCGGACTAAACAAGAAAAAGGAAATAGAAAGAGGAGAGACTGAGGTCGTCCGTGATGAGAAAAAAAGGGGAAAAGAGAACAAGTTTTGTGCGCAGCCAATTCGGATGTCCCAACAAGTCTAATCATTTGGAAATTGCAACGCCTATAAGTATTCAAGCCTATTATTTAATTAATCGGAGTAACTTCCGAAATTAGGTCTTAAATCTGGAGTTATGTGCAAGTTGAATTGCGAAGTTCTCTTCATTCAGCTATAGATTTATATGGAAATGATACATAAGGGCGTCGTGGAGATTTGAGGTTTGACGAAAAATCAATTTCGAATTTCAATTTGATCGGAACAGAATTTTGAAGTTTCAACGTGTAGTGGACAATGCACATAACAGATAAAGATGAACATTCATTATAAACAAATTTCTTCCTTAGCATGTAAAAGTCAGTTTTATCAACGGATAGACATAATTAAATTGTATCAATTGTTAGAATAGCGTATTACTCTGTTTTTAATATAATTTTTCAAATAATTATTAAGAATGCAAGTGTGTCGACTTCAATAACCTTCCTTAGTCAATTTTTAACTTTCCCAAATGCGTGGTATTATCTTTTCTTCGAGTTAAAGCAATATAAATTAGACAAATTATGAATTATGAAATGGCATGTTTATTGCATAAATTCTAGATCAAGCATTTACTACCATTTTGTCTATTTGAATTGGAAGAATATTTGTTGCTGACAATTTGAGTTAATTGTTTGTAAATGATTTGCATAACTTATTTTGAAGGAATCACGAAAAGTTCATAATTTATAAATATGATTTATGATATATTGAATAGTGAAAAGTTTTATGATTTAGTTTGTGAATCAGAGTTGATATGGTTTCAGATTTTAGTTGTGGATTATTAAAGATTGAGATAGATGAATTTAAATTATGCTCAATGTCTCTATAAACCCATTTGAGGAGTTTATGGTTATGCATACTAGTTTTAAGATATTATTTTGAGCCAGCCACTTGTAATACAAGTAGAGAGCTAGATGAGAGGGGAATTACGGTCATCTCTATCATGAGGCCTAATGTGTGATCTCGTTAAATACTTTATGTGGAATTGATTAATGGAATGGACCATATTGCTTGGCTTGTTTCGCAAGTGCCGCGATGATTATGACTTTAGCATGCAAAACGCCATTATCATCGATGAAGTGAATATTTGCAATTAGAAAAATGAATTATATTTAAAAAAGAATCTATCATTTTTCTAAACTTTAAACATGGAATCATAAATATTACAAAGTGATGCGGGAATGGTCCTCGGATCCCGAGGATTGCAAATTCCTCGTTGTTGACCCTCTAATAAACTCTCTTTTACATTTTTTTGATACAAAAGGAAAGGGACAAACACCCGAGACAAAATCCTCGTAATTTTTTTTCGGCTAAAATAGGATATTTGCAATCGACCGAACATGTCTTTCCTTACAGCAGTCCCCGTCAAATGATAATAAATGTATTGAAAAATTTAAAGATGATGATAAAAAGAATATTATCTACGAGTTCTTTTAATGTATTTTTTTCCTTAAAAAATGTAATTTAAGTAGCTAGTCACTAAATAAGAAAAAGTTTTAAATTTTTTTAACGATGTATATGATGACTATTTTGTAATCGAATATATAAAAAAACGTGTTAACTGAAATAGAATAATAAAATTTTTACTAACTATAAAACGTTACGCATCAGGCTCAACATTAGGGGCCAAGAAAAGTGACCAGGTAAACCCGCTCCACCCACAGTTTCAATACGCACGAGCCAACTGGAATGCTTAGATGGACAGGCGCATCGACACGTGGCGCTCATGCGTAGGATTCGCCGACCTGGCAAAAGACTCCCCCGCGCCGCGCCCCTGCCGGCAGCGGGTTTATCCTGAACCAGATCCGACGGTCCACGATCGCCGCCACCCTCTCGCTCCTCCCCCCCACCGCGGCGAGGAGCTCAACAAGCGCCTCTATCCCTTCCTGAGAAAGCCCCCTCAAATGAGGAGAGAGGAACGTGGCGACTCCTCGGACGCTTTCCCGCGTATATAAAGCCGACCATTCCTCCCCCCTGTCGCTCTTACAAGTCCACTTTTCAGCTCGAGTTCTCGGTCTGACACTCACCCTCCACCGTCTGAAGGCCTTTGACCTCGAACTGGAGCTCAGGATGACGACGGCGCCTCGTGGCGGCGCCGGCGGAACGCCTCGCGCCTCGTTTTCCGGCACCCTCTTGCCCGAACCGGGTCCTGAGCTAGGAAAGGCAAAACCTTTGGCAGTTGCTGTTCTCGACGGCGGTGACCCGGGCGAGATGGGGTCGCTTTCTCATGCGGTTGCCTCGCCGAGAGTAGCCGTTGGCGACGGCAGGATCGAAGCCGGGTCGCCTTCGCGTTCGTGCCTGTCCCGGCCCGGACCCCATTCGGCTCTGGCCGTGCAGCTGGTGAAGATCAAAGAGGAAGTGGCAGAGGAGGAGGCGGAGACCATTGCTGATCCCGGGGACGCCGCCGCCGCGTCACCGACGTGCTCGTGGCGGGCAGCGGCGGAGGAAGTAGCGAGGCCGATGGAGGGGCTGGGGGAGGCGGGGCCAACACCTTTCGTGAGGAAGACGTACGAGATGGTGTCCGACCCGGGATCCGACCCGGTGGTGTCGTGGGGTTCGGGCCGGGACAGCTTCGTGGTGTGGGACCAGCACGAGTTCTCGAAGCAGGTCCTGCCTCGATACTTCAAGCACTCCAACTTCGCCAGCTTCATCAGGCAGCTCAACACTTACGTGGGTACTCCCTTTGAACGGGATTGTGTTTTTTTTTTTCCATGTTTTTTGCTTGAAATTTTCTCCATGGGAAAGAGCAAACTACTTGTGTAGATGTGTCCTTTGGTTTAACTCTGTTTCGGTTCGTTTTTTAATGTCGTCCAGAGTTGTGATCCTCTTGGAACTCGCGACGTTTTGCTCAGGTGTTGAGATTCAATTTGACCCACTTGGTCTCGGTTGTTAGTTGTGCTTTGCCCTAGTTTGGGGGACGAGGAACGAAGGATCTGAAATGGCGGGCGAGATACACAGATTCTATATGAAATCTCATTAATCATGGCCAGGGAACAATGGCCTATCGTCATATTCGAATGATGATGCTTTAGACAGTAATTTTCGGAAAGTACTATGTCAACCCTGGCATCAGAACACCCATAAAGATTATCTTCTCACTGGATTTGTATGAGTTCTTTTCTTAAATGGTGAATTTGAATTGGGATGCACCGCAGCAGTTCCTTTATAGCTGTTAGTACTCTGCATTTAATTGTTTCGATGATCAATTCTGCACTTTCTAGCCGATGATGAGTTTCCTCGACCATTGCTTTGTGTCTATCCGATATTTTGGTTAAGCCTTCTGACACCTCTCTTCTTTTGGGGCGAGACCAAAAGCATAATTCTGCACTTTTGTGTTCATATATATGGAGTTGACGAATTGATTTTGAGTTGATTAATTGTCTGTACCCTCTTTGTACCGTTATGTGAACCATTGTTAAGGATCTCTCCTTGGCGTGCATTATAACCTGAGTTCTGTGTTTATTAGCCTAATGATACCTCCTGTGCTCATCATCCATTGAAACTTTGTTGGCCTTCATTCTGCTCATTCTCTACTCTTTAGCCTTTTGTTTCGATTTGAACTCCTAGACCCATCTTCCTCCTATCTTCAAATTCTTCATGCATCATGATGCAAGATGTGTCGCAGGGTTTTAGGAAGATTGATACGGATCAATGGGAGTTCGCAAACAAAGGTTTTCAGGCAGGGAAGAAACACTTGCTGAAGAACATAAAGAGGAGAGGCAAATTAAGCAAGCACAGGAAAACATTGACTAGTAATTTTACCTCAGATAACCCGAAAGCTGGAAAGGAAGCCGAACTTGAAACACTTAAGAAGGACCAGGAAGCGTTGAAGGCCGAGATCATGAAACTAAGAAAAGAGCGGGAGAGCTCGCAGCATGAGATCGACCAGGTTGCAGAGCAGGTTCGCTGTGCCGAGTGCAGGCACCAGCAGATGTTCCTCTTCCTCTTCAAAGCTGCCGAAAGCCCAAACTTTGTCCAGCATTTAAACCAGAAGAGGAGGCACAAGAGAGAATTAGATACTCGTGAATCAAGCAAGAAGAGCAAATTGCTTGGTCTTGATGGCGAAGCCACCAGATGTTCGCCTGAAGCAATGGATCCCAAGATTCAAAGCCCAAATGTTGATTGCCTGAGAATGAGTGATGATTCGGCTCAGATGGAGTCTCAGCCAAATAGTGTCGTATTGGAGGATTTTGAGACCATTCAGATGCACAATCCATGGCCTCCACCAGTGGGTGGTAGAGATTTCAGTGTTGCACAGGGTCAGACGCCGGATCAAATGGCCGGAGCTAGTGCGTCACAGTTGTCTTCGGTTTTCCACGAGATGTCCGAGAAACTCCTCGGGGACAACGTGGTTGTTGGGGATGATGCGGCCAATGATGTAGTAGAAGAACAGGAAGAAGATCTGGCGGTGAATGACACGAGAATCTATCTTGAACTGGAGGGTCTGATTGACAAGCCATGTGGTTGGAGTGAGTACGCTAGTGGTGGAGCAAGCAGCGGGACTGATGCCCTAAATTTTCATGTACTCGTGCTCTGTTCTCTCCGTTATTTTCTTGCCCACGTGGGTTCTTTGTGTATTTAAACTGACGCCAGAATCATTGTTGCCCTTTTTTTTTTCTGCTTTTTGTGGACCAGATCACATGATGCAGATTTTGCACAATTGGAGAGAATTTCTGGGTGAAGTCTCTTTGCTTGACCGGATGAAGATATGCTGGAAACAGGAAGGAAGAGGGAATCCAACCATTAAACTAGGTTCTTGACGCTCCAACGGCAAATCCCATACTTGTGCATATATTTTGAAGTTTCTTGTTTTTTCCACCATGGTATCAAATTCCCCTCTATGTTTTTTTCACTAGTTTGCACCAACTTTTTTCTTTTCTTTTCTTTTGTGGCGTGTGTTTTAACAAGTTATGTATAAAGGGAAGCTGTTTATAGTGCGAAAAGTCCAATTTCGGTATTTTCGAAATGTTCTGCATGACCAAATTCTATTCAGGAGTTACCAGTTGCCCATGGCGGAGACACCTTTCTTTTTTCTTGGTTGTGCGTGCTCCATGTGGTTCTTGTTGAAAGCTTCAACATGTCGAGAAGGAGAAGTTGATTGATGGCACACCGTGATTTGGACCTTTCCCATTGCTTTTGTCGATGGTGGTAATCATTCAACTGATCGAAAGCGAAGTGATCACATCAAGGGCATCTTTCTAGCACTGGAGTTTCAATCCCTGAAAACACTGCCTGCTTTATGACACGACAGAGGATGGCTTATGTTAAGTCTTTCCGCTGACTGAGATTTTGTGACTTATAGCTCCCTATTGAATCTTTAGAGCAATTAATCTGCGCCCTAGTCTCTGACAAAGTGCACCTAATTCGATGTCCCCCGTCTCATCATTGACAAGATGTGCAGATTCGATGGGAATGGGGGCCAATTCTCTCACTCAAATGAGAACTTTGACGACAGAAGTTAGGGCGGGTGTCCTTTTAAAGTCTGACTCGAGATTTTATCTACATTGGGAGTATCTTTGATTAAATCAATGACTCAAAGGTGTGGCCCATACTAAACTTAGATAAGATCTTACGATATAGAGCGGATAAACACAAAATAATGGACCAAGACAATGCATGCACAACCTCCATGCTGTCCCAAAAGAAGATCACTCCCTAATGTCTTGTCTTAGTCTAAGCATAAAGTCCTGAGTCAACATCAGACATTTCCAGCTGACTTCTGTGCGTCTCTTTACCGTTCTTAACATATTCTTGTTATGTGATCCCACAATTTCACATTCTTATGGATTCCATATGCACAAGAAATACTTCTGAGTTTTAAGAGCACAAGATTACGTATGACGTAGGTGTACCTACGCACTTTGTGCCACTACATATTGGAATACATGATCTTCTACTATGAACCATGATATTCTATGTCCACAGCACTTGGGACACAACTCCTTGATTCCATATGCACCCGATCATTTACTCATAAAGTTTCCTGTTAAGATAACAGAAAGGATTGAAAGACCAGCACCGGTTCACAGAATGGCTCCTGCATTTCTCAGCCGATTGAACTTAACAGACTACTATATGCCCTATTAAGAAACCGTGATACAGAGATAAAGCAGTAAATGCAAATTATGATACAATAGTATGCACATTTCTGAAATCTTACACTGATTTGTAGTTGATGTGGAGCTTTCCCTTAGGCCTCATTGCTCCTGAAGATGAAGATGGCAAAAAGGAAGAAACGTTTGATTTCTCAAACTCCTTCTTATCCTCGTTGAAAGCCTTGCTAAAAGTTTCTTGAAGTTCCGTGAACCTTCTCCTCTTTAGAAATCGTTCTTCCATAGTGCCATTGTCAAGGCATGCTAGCCGAGTACAATCGTCGGCATCCATAATATTATCAAGTACATTCGAGCATCTAGGGAAGAAGCATTTGCCGAGTTCCACTGTTCAAATAGCGGTAGCAATCAGGCAAACATAATCCTCAGCTTCATACATATAAGAGGCACGTTATTTGTCCTATCAGAGAAACTGTGCTGATTGAAGTGAGTTACATGCAAGTCAAATTGTGTTGGTCCCAACACCTTAAGAATCTTTTTTGTGTCATCATGAGTATAACGAACGCTAAAAGTGCAAATTGCTCAAGCTGGTCTTACATTTACCGTATAAGTAATGTCCGATCATAAAAATCTGCCTAGTATATTTGCTTTCAGTAATAGAAACTGACAGCATGGCAGAGTGAATAGATGTAGTCGCTGCTGGTTATAGTGACTAAATCATTAAGACAACTCCTACATAGAATTGAACTCTCAAAATTACCCTTTCTAGATAGAGCAACCCTTGGCTAAGCAAGCGAACATCTGATGCTAAAAGATGACAAGTTCACAATCTTACAGTCTAGAGATTAATTACCAGTTCGATAGAGGGCCTTCCTTCTGAGATGCTGCTCTTGAATAACAGAAGGTGCCTCATCTAAGTCCATATGCGTCCCCAGTGAGCCAGCCAATCGGACCTCACGAGTGCCGTCCACTTGAGCATTAGCCATCGCTATTTGCGCTTCCATAGGAAACAGGAGTCTTGCTAGTGCAACTGGAAATTTTGATAAAATCAAGCATCAAGCACAGCCAAATGACAGAGGGCCTAAATTCATGCGACACCATGCTTAATGCAGCAGTAAAGAGTAAGTAAGAGGGATTGCCTTGTGAATCCATCATCAAAGATGCTCGATAATATCATGGCACTGAGTACTTGGAAACTTTACGAAGATGTAGCCAAAGTTTCTATTAGCAAATTAATTAACTAGTCAATATAAACAAAATCTTCTTCCTTTTTGCAAGAAAATCTTGTTACACCTTGCAACAAACTGCTCTGGTTCTGGCCAATGTTTTCAACCGAGAATCTCTTATATGCTTGACAAACATACTTTATCTTGAACTCAATCTAACCCATTATCTGCACTGATGCTTTCTACTTTAAGGATTTTTTTATTTATTTTGGCTTTGCACCCACATAACAGCATATGCCTACAAGCAGGATCAGTCCCAGGAGCCAAGAGGGGTCATGAATAATACTGAAACAGGTAAGTGTGTACAAACCGATACACTAAGAGCAAATTTCGTGTACACTATGCATGAATTTTACGAATAACTGTGGGGATTTTATGCATCTTGCTTGGAAATCAAGCAACTCGCTCTCTTCTTAACACAAGAAGGTTATTTCCAAAATCCTATATATGGCTTCTCAATTTTGAGACTAGCAGCATCACATGGATCCTTCATCAAATGCCAAATAAACAACCGATTCATCTAAAAGAATTTATGTTGCAAAAGGTGGAGGCACTAACATTAGTTAGCAGGTGCCTTCACATATAACAGTTCCTGCTAACTGATTCATTTGCCCCAAGCTTTCAGGATATAACAAGGAAAACAATGAAGATTGACCTAGGAACCAAACTAAAAAGGCTAAGCCGATAAAGATGAAAACAGGAAACACCTAAATGAAAAAATAATAAGGGATCCTTATCATACTAGACATTGGAAATTTTCATTGAGAAAGTTTTAAGTAGCCAAGGAAGAAATAGAGCCTCAACCAGAGTAGTGGCTATATAACAAGGGACTATTTCAATAAAATATGCTTCAAGAATGCTCGTCTTAGAAATCACTGTGTCTCTCTCTTGTTCACAGGCATGCACACCCCACAGATTTGTACAATGTTGGCCATTGACAGCATAAGAAAATGGCAAATAAGTTCCCAGCACCATAGCTCATTGCTGTGTTCATCTGAGACTGATGCACATGCACCATCCACCTATGAATCCATAAGGAACACTAGGAATGCCCAATAAATAACACGTTGGAGATTGCAAAGAGCGTTTTTGTGTAAATAAATAACTCCTACACCGAGCAGACTATTTACATACAGGTTCTTCATATGCACATGTCAAATGCACTTCTGTTAATAACCAACAATATTGCAAGGAACACAAACTGGGCCTTCTCAATCTGAATCTTAAAAGAGGACTGCTGGAGTGGAGGAGGAAAAAATAGAACCCAAATATCTTACCTCTGTTTTCAAGATACAACAATTCCATTCGCAGATCATCACCTGCCATAGCAACAGAAAAGGATGCTTCTCCAAGTGAGGGCTCCCCTCGTTCGGCTTGTTCCAAGATCTCAACACATAATTTATCCTTTGGTGAAGGCTTTCCTTCCTCAGTGGACTCCATGTAGTCTGCAGCTTTTGTGTGCCTCTTACACAGTTGAAGAGCTTTTCTTCCATCTGGAGAGATATCAGAAGGCTGAGCTCCCTTCATTAGTAGAGACATGATGACCTTTGGCTCTTTCCTCATTGCAGCGACATGCAAAACTGTGAGGCCTCTTGCATTTCTATGATTCACATCAGCAATTCTGAGATCAAGAAGCTCGGTCGAGGTCTTTGCATCACAGTATGCTACAGCATAGTGAAGTGCATGTGCATCATCCAGATTGACATGGCCCTCCTTTAGCAGCAATCTGACCAAGTCAACATCGTCTGAGTCCAAGGCCTGATGAATCCTCTTCACATGCTTGTCAGGGAAGTTTACACATTCAGGAATGTTCAGGCCAAGTTCCAAACGGGCACTGATGATTTGTTCAATGATAGCGAGAGGCAAGCCTTTCTCTAGGGTTACAATATCGAGATCAGATCTCGCGACATAGTCTACACATTGTGCCAGCAATCCGTGACATTCACCACCACATATATTTGCAGCCGATAGCACAAGCAAAATGTCATCTGGGGCAACCTTGTCGAGAATGTCAAGTAGGCGCCTCTGCAAATGAACAAGTCTGATTCAGTTATACTGAACAATGTAACTATGTTTTGGCAATTAAAACTTAAAGAAAAACAATCCAGCATTTCTAGCCGTAACACCGAATATAGATTTCTTTATCAAAGTTTTATCTGCCAATTTCTTTTTCCAACGGCTGCAGCATTTCTGAGCATTGGACAATAGAAAAAGTCTCTTCAGGCACATCATCATATTGAAGGGGGTGTCGAACTAAACATTTGTCCCCGCGCATGACATCAAGTAGGAAGGGAACTAATCAACCATGAAGTCCACACAACTGACCCATTAAGTCAAATTCAAATGCAAAAGGCTAACATGAAAGAGCTCCAAATAGTCAGATGCTCTTTACTAAGTGGGTCGTGGGTCTAGTCAAAGCTATCCCGTTTTCTAGCAGTGGCCCTCAGCATACCAATCTTGTCTGAGGCTGAGCTCATAGAACAACCACTCGTGAAAGCTTTTCAGAAACCCAAAAACAAAAAAAGGTAAGACTGCTAAACTCCCTCTGCCAATTCCTTGCAGTCGGAGGTTTTAAAACTCAACACAAAAAGAAGAAGAAGAAAAAAGGTCCTCCTTTTAAGCTACTTAATATCCTCTCCAACTCAGAGCTCCAACGATTAAGGCTGATGCTCAATGGCCATTGATGAGCTGACTTGAGCAACTAAACAACAAAAGGCACAGGTTTATCTCCTAATTCCTTTCTTTGACTACTGGACCATAAAAGAGAACTCAACTTCCGCAGTTATTTTCGCTTCAGATGCATGATAAAAGCTCTTCAGATGCAACTTCAAAAATCAGAACTCCCCGTGATTGTCCTCTTTGCTATTGAATGAGCAAAAAGTTGGCAACTTGTTGCCATCAATCATCCGAAAACAGCAACATGGCAGGAATAAGCAGACGACGGGAGTAATTTGCTGACGTACCTGATACAGAGCCACCGATTCAGGAATCTTAAACCTGTACGAAGCATAGAGCAACTGCACCAGAAACTCCAAGGCTGGCCTACAAGCCACGTGCGGGCATTCGTCATCCACGCAGTCGCAAACCCCTCTCGGAAGTGCCTTCACCTTCCCGCTGTACAAATACCCCAAGACAAACACCAGCGCTTCGGTCCCGACCCCGATATCCCCGGCCAGCACCTTCAATTCGAGCCTCGCTCCGCTCTCGCTCCCCGAGAACGCGGCCCCGAAGAACGGGCTCCGCGCGGCGAGGACGCACCGGTGGACGGGGACCTCGCGGCCGTCGGCGGCGACGATCGTGGCGTCGGAGAAGGTGGAGCCGGAGCCGGCGCCGGAGCGCGGGAGCTCGAAGATCGACTCGAGGCTTTCGGAGAGCTTTCTCAGGGCCTGCGTCTCCGGCGGCGCCGCGTAGGAGGAGGCGGAGGGAGCTTCGACGCAAGTCAGCGTGGAGTACACGCTGCTGCTGTAGCTGACGTCGTTCGAATCGGAGAGCCCGGCCCACCCAGAGTCCATGCCACCCCCACGAACACGACACACAGACGACGGCGCGAAGAGGCGGCGGTCACGTAGGAACAGAGCCGGCGCTCCTTCGAGTGGCGGCGCTCCGAGGAGAACCCAAGTGGAGTCGACGGACTGTAGAGAGAGAAAGAGAGAGCTAAAACGCCATTTTTGTCCAGATAGAGAGAGGATAGAGAGAGAGAGAGTCAACAGGTGGGGGGGAAGGGGAGGGGAGATCTAGGGAGGAGCAGTGGGAAGATGGCAGCGACGACAGTGATTGTCGTGTCGTTACGGGGGCCAGCGATCTCCTCGGATTTTTTTGTCCGTACGTGCGCCCGGTGCCCGAGTTCCTCCCTTTTCGGTGGTCCGTACGTCGGGACCGTGAGGGCAGTAGGCCCTCTCTCGGGGCGCGTCCCGTCGGGTGAACGGTCGCCATCGGTCGCGTGCTGATCCGACGGTTAGGAATGGCGCCCCGGGGAGGGGGAGGGAGTGTCGAGGACGTGGGGGTGGGGGTGGGTCCCGCGCTTTCCCCATCCGGCTTTCGTCAGTCGAAGGAGGGAGGCGCCGCCACGTCCTGTTCAGCAACACCGACCAATGGGGATTGCGGACCCCACCACCAAACCAAAGAATGTATCTATCAATCTGACTATAAATATTTATAAAGCTAAGCGGAGGGGATGTTCACCCTTGTGCTGATTAGGCCTGTGCTATCGGTTCGGTTTTGAACAAGTACAATTCCCGTGGAAATCAATTCGGTTCCAATTCCACATTTTCGGACCCGCAAGAAAATCCTAATTTTTTTCCTTCTTCCAATTGCTGCTAGAGTTGCATTAGTTGTGGATTTGCTTTTATACAATTGATTGGAGGGGTTATGGTGCCGGTCGTTGTTAGTGTGCTTTGGTTCATGTGCTATATAGAGAGCTAATAACAATTTCTCATCATTTGTGAGTAGACCCATCAAATGAAGTGATGACGGTTTTGAATTAGGTTGAAAATAATCCGAGTTAAATAAACATATTTAACATGTTTTGACCCATAACTATACAATACAAATTTAGTAACTCATGTCTAACTTATACCCAATCCATATTTAACCCGATCTATACTAAAACACTTCCATGTTTAACCAAATTCAAGAAACTTGAAAATGTGGAACAAGCAAGTACAATATCAAATGAGGGTGAGAGAAACTTGAAGAGAGATTTATAAAGATAGGTTTGGTCTAATCAAGTTATAGCGCATTTAACAATTGCGTTATATTACTTTACCAAACACATTTATAACACATTTTTTAAGTATAATTATCCATATAATAACTCAAAATCATTGTATATGAATTAAAAATGGATATCTAACTCATTTTGATAGGTTTATTTGTGACCAAAGTGATATTCCTTTAAGTTCTTCCTAGTGTAGTTCATATGGTTGGATTATATACCATATGTTGGAAAGAACAATTAAATATTTAGGAGTAAAAAATTAAACAAACAAAAAAATGTTCCCACTAGACCCTAAAACCAAACCACAAAAACAATATAAGTTCTAAGGTCTACAAGATGAGTTCCAAAAACTATGAACCAATTATGACAAAGTAGATTCTAAGTTTCGATCACCTCTACATCTGGCCTTTTATTATGCTTTTATTGACTATATTCGGTCAATAAACTCTGCTGAATTGATTTGCCATCTCTCTATTTCAATCTCTTTCTAAATTTTAATTTTGACAACAACAAAAAACTAACAGAAAGAAAGCGAAATATATTAAGACATATTCTAAAATTAGATAGTGTATCTTTGTCGTAATTTCTTATATATGTTCTCGATTATTATGACTTTTTAACTAAGAATGAAATAAATAATGTACTTTAAATTATATAATTTACTTATATTTATCCAAATATATTTACCTAACAAAGAAATTCATGTAATTTATGAAACACGATAGGGCTTATCTTTTTAAGAAAGATATATTTTTGAAACATTTGAAAAAAAAATCAATCAAACTGAAAAACAGTTCTACAAATTACCGGTTTATTTTTATACCTTTAATTGTAAATATAAAATAGAATAAATAACGAAGGAGCTTAAATTATGCAGAGTAGTTAATTCATTGGAATTTATTTAATTAAGAATGAACGTGAACGATATAGTTCATTTATTTAGCAAAAACTATCTCACTAATACTAACAAAACTTTTACAGACTAATCTGAAAATTAAAAAGAGTACACTGAATAAAGAAATGAATGAAACAGTAAAAACAAGAGACTGATGAATAGCAGCTATGTTAAAAATTCAATTTATTGTATTCCTTGCTTTTAAGAAAAACACATAAAAAGTTCACATCCTGTAAATCAAGATTATGATAAAATTAATATTCATTTCAAACTTGCTAAAAATATTTGCGAAGTAAAAAGATTTAAACCACAAAATGCATATACCATCAAAGATAACTATTATTATCATTATTATAAATAATCGAAACAGGATTTCAAGTAATGTTTGCGTTCAACTTTGCCCCGTCACGCTTAGCGCCATACATGTGGTTGCCTCTCTTATTAGATCAATAATAAATTTAATGATCATAATCTCAAGCGTTCCTGTTTTATTAGGTGAATAAATTATGTTTCATATCTACAGTTATTTATTAAAATTCTATTAGATTCTAAAAAAATTGAAAAATTACAACTTACTTGAAACATAGCATATACATGGATAATTTTTTTTGCTCAAAATGGATAATTTAGTTTCTGTTAATATACACTTATTTCAATTCAAAAAATATCATTCAAGACATCCATTTCCCCCAACAAAAAATTGAAAAGATGGAGTGGAAATGTCATAAAGGATTATGTGAATAAGAAAAAGAAAATTCTCAAAATTAATCTAAATATCTATCTAACTAAAATTTTAAGTACAAATTTTCACACAATCTTTTTCTCTATTCAACTCGACAAATTGTTTCCTTGATATTTTCTATACTCAATAGACAAGCGGTCGCAATTAACGCACGTGTAAAAATATTCAACGTTAGAAGGAGCGGAATAAACATATGTAAAATTTTGTTTAATAATGTAAGCCCGTGAAAACCCGTGTCATGTGATTAGTCACCAGTAATTTGAATCAGATGCGATAATAATTTAGTGCGAGCATATGACTAATTTTTCAAGAAAAAGTCGGGGTTATCGTGCATTCGATGGGGTCGGGAATCGAGTACTCAACGTGTTGAAATCCCAAAATGCCAATCGATTTCAAAAGCATGATCCTAGAAAAGCACCCGCATGCAAAAATTCGAACATGACCAATCCACCCCTAAAGCATTCACACGTAAAAAGCTTGAGCATCGAGTAATCAAAAAGCTAGTCTAGCTCGGTCAATAAAGCGAATCGAATCGCAGAGGAGATATCCTATTTAGTACATCTGGCCTTTACCCGAAGGACATTCGGATTTGGAAATTTAAAGAAAGTCCAAATTGGAATTATTCTTGTTACAAAGCAAAGAACAATTTTCCCGTTGGATTTATAAGTTGACCACAAATTTTCCTCATCTCGTTAGAGATTTATAGTTTTCTATCCAATCACGACTTGGTCGTTGGGTCATCGATGCAAAATGGCTATGTCTCACGAGTGTAAATAGTTGGGTGTGATTTTTTTTGTTTTGTCTATTCTATCTTAATTCTCAATTCATTTTTAAAAACTTCAAAATATGGGAGTCGAACTTCATAGATGAATAAACATCTTCATCCTTAGTCCTTTGAGAAAATAGGGAATCGAACTATTCATCCTTCTTCTCACGTGTAAATAATGGTTACTGAAATATTCCTAATGGTTAGCTGATGTAAATTTTAGGCGCAACTTTTTCATGAATTGCATTTGAGATTTGAGTGAATAAATTATATAGTATCATTTATGAGTTCTTAAGGTGAGTATAAGTTGTTCAAATTATTGAATTTGACATGTTGATTTCTGCTTGTAATTTTTGATTTTCTAATAAATTTCGCAAAACTCACACTTTTTTAATCTCATTCAACTCGAAAATACTCGAATCCTTTCAAAATTGCTCAAATTGAGAGAGAGAAACTCCCATTGGCTTGCTTGGGTTGGGTTGTGGGGGTTTATTAAAAGTATATTTGCTTTCAAAAAACCCTAACATAGACTTTCTGATCCGACGAGATTTCCCCACTTCTTTGCCGAATCGCAGTTTCAGATCGGACGCCGCGAGAATCGCTGCCCTCCATAGCCAGCGAGCCCCGCCGGCGGCCGAGCTCTCGCGCGGGTTTCGTTTCGTTCGTCCGCAGGCGGCCCGGGGACGGCAGTGGTGGAGGGGAAGAGCACGCGGAAGTGGTCGCTGCAGCATCAGTCGCCGGACCTCCTTCCCCTCGCGACTTCGGCATCGTCGGCGATTCGTTGATCGATTCGGAGGAGGAAATATCCGTCTGGGAGGTTGATTGAATCTTCAAGTTTGAGCAATTCACTCCGCCCGCTGCTTCGTCGCCGGGGCATTAGATTTCGCACCACTCCGCGTGTTCGACAAATTGCCTGAACGTTGGGGTGTCCGTTTTTTCCGGTTGGGGGGCTAAAGGTTAGGGCTTTGCTGCTGTGTGGTATTCTTGCGGCTTTGAGCCGTGTGACCTTCTCATTTCGTGCTTTAACCTGCTCGAGGTTTTGTATTTTTTCCGGTTTGTGTCAATTGGATGCGTTTCTTTTAACGAAGCTAGGTCATTTTGATTTTGTGGGGTTTCTCTATTGGTAATGACCGACTAGACAGTGGGTATTGGCTGGTTGCGATGTTCAATCCTGCGTTGCACTTGTATTTTGGCGTGGTAATCAGCCTGCAATTTCTGCTATCGAGTAGCATTATCCGTTGATGATGCTCTCCTGCTTCCACTCTCTTGTTGCTGTCTTTTGGTGCCATAGTTTGTTTCCAGTAGGCTGCTTCAATCGTAGTGGAACTGGCAGATGGTTTAATTTTTTTTGGGTTTGCGAATTGGGTTCTCAGACGGAGGTTCTGCCTCCCTTTAATCACTTTCTTAGACATGTCTGCCATTGTTGCTCTAAAGGTTCACTTTTCAGCATGCCTTGTCACTGTTGTGTTCAATGTACCTGATTTGCGCATTCTGGCTTGTCTGTTTACAGGACTGAAGTCTCAGATAAGTCACTTGGGCCTTCCCACAGAAATTTTCTCCGTTTGGTTGATATATAGATGAATTAGCTTTTGGCAATTCTTTTTCCATGGACTCGCCAGATATAAGTCAGAGCTATGGCAGAAAAGATAGGGAAGATGATATTGATAGGAAAAGTGACAGGGCTGGGGATGATGCTGAATGGGAAGGAAGTGACAGGAGGAAGCAACGGTCAAGCAAGTCTAGAAAATCTGGTAGTGGAGATGATGTTGACGGTTTTGATAGCAGTGGAAGGAGGAGAAATTCTGGAGATAAATATGAAAGCCGAAAGAGATCAACTGGTTCCAGCAGAGCCGAAAGTGATGATGAAGACTTTGACACTAGAAAAGAGTCACGCTCGAAGCAGTTGAAGAGAAAGCAAGAGGAAAGTTCTTTGGAAAAGTTGAGTTCTTGGTATCAGGATGGAGAAGTAGAAAATAGGCAGGATGGTGGAGACAAGCTCGGGAGTAAACACAGCAGGGGTGATGAAAGTGACAGAAGAAAACTGACCCCAAAGTCATCTGATCATGAAAGTTCCCAGGGAAAAAGTAGAAGCAAACATGATAGGTCTCATGAGGGAGAGATATCTGATAAAGATTCAAAGCACTCAGAAAGGAAAGAAAGCAGCCGTGAGAAGGGCCATGGGTCTCTTGAGCATGTAAAGAGCTCAAAGAAAAGGTGGGATGATATGGATGTCAAAGAAAATACTGGCGAAAAAAACGATGGCAGAAGTAGCAGGACATCTGACAACAAGTACGAGAGTGTCAGGGACAAAAGTATGGCAGCTAGACATGAATTTGGTGAGAGTAAGGGTAGGGTCACAGATTCAATAGCTGACAAAGGTATGAGATCTGACCGAAAGGAAGAACGGAGACATGATGGTAAGAGTAGAAGCATGTCGGAAGCCCTAGAAGAGGATAATATGGCTAATTATGAGGACAGAACAGGCAAGGAGAAAAATGAAAAACACAGACAGCAGAGGACTCCTACAAATAGGGATGTTCCTGAAAGCCGAGATGGGTCTCGCCATGCAGATGAAGATGGAAGCTTTTGGTCACGAGAGAGAAGTGCGAGAGGCCATCGTTCCAGGACCCCTGAAAGAAGTAGCAGATATGCTCGTGAGAGGCCTGATAATGAAAGGCCTCATGGTCGGCCTGGTAATAGGAAAGATGGAAGTAGAGGTGAAGCTGTGAAAACTTCGTCAAATTATGGAATTTCGAATGATAATTATGATGTTATAGAGATTCAGACCAGACCCATTGGTTATGCTGGTGCTGATGCTGGATCTAGTTTTGCTAGAAGATTTGAAGTTGGTCAGCAAGCCGACACGAAAGGGCCTTCAAATGAGGAAGAATGGGGGCATGCACGGGAAGAAAGGGCAAGGTCTAATATTTACGGCTCTGCTCCATCTGGTGAAGATACAAAGGATAGATATGGTGAGGACGATTTATCAATGAGAGATCAGAATATGTGGAGAGATGATGCTGACTTCCAGGGAGGGAAAGGGAGAGGACAGAAGGGCCCCATGCCTGCCCGTACTCCTGGTGGCCAGGCATCTAGCAGTGGTTCACAGCCCCCATTTGCTAACCAGGAGTCTGGATCCTTTAGTAGAGGGCCTAATCAAGTGGCAAAAGGCAATAGACCAGGCAGGGCTGGACGTGGTCGGCCAACTGGAAGAGACAATCAACCGGTGGCCATCCCAATACCTATGATTGGAGCATCTTTTGGACCACTTGGGATGCCGCCTCCCGGGCCTATCACTCCAGGCATGTCACCTGCCCCAGGTCCGCCTATTTCTCCAGGTGTCTTTATTCCACCATTTTCTCCATCTCTACTTTGGCCTGGAGCTCGAGGAGTTGATGTGAATATGTTAGGCGTTCCAGCTGGCCTCTCTCCCGTTCCTCAGGGTCCATCAGGCCCTAGGTTTCCTCCCAATTTGGGGACACCACCCAATCCTGCAATGTACTATAATCAATCAGGGCCTGGAAGAAGTGGCCCTGCCAACATACCTGGCCCTGGTTTTAATGTTTCAGGACCAATTGGACGAGGAACACCACCTGATAAAGCTTCAGGGGGTTGGGTTCCTCCTAGATCAGGTGGACCTTCACATAAAGCTCCTTCAAGAGGGGAGCAAAATGATTACTCTCAGAATTTTGTTGACACTGGAATGCGACCTCAGAATTTTATCCGGGAGCTTGAGCTCACCAATGTTGTGGAGGATTATCCCAAGCTCAGGGAACTTATACAGAAGAAGGATGAGATTGTGGCTAAAGCTGCTTCTCCTCCCATGTATTACAAGTGTGATCTCCGTGAATTTGAGCTTACTCCTGAGTTCTTTGGAAGTAAGTTCGATGTCATTCTTGTGGATCCTCCTTGGGAAGAATATGTTCATCGTGCTCCTGGTGTTGCTGATCATACTGAATACTGGACATTTGAGGAAATACTCAATTTGAAGATCGAGGTATGTAGACTTGCGCTTGTTTATAAGATTTGAACTTGTCAATTTTCTTCCGGGGTCGTGATGGCTTATAGTTATGGGAATATACAATACAAGGTGTTAGTGTTTACTTTAAGAAGGACCCAAAACCTGAGCTGTGGAAGATATTGCTGCGCATAAATGTAGTTTTGACTGAAATGGGGAAAAAGAAAATGCTTGCAATGCAAAGGACTATATGTTGAAATGTTGTCCCATATTACTTGACAACAGGTCCTAAATGGTCCTTATATTCATGTGGTCTTCTTTCATTTATCGGCTTAAGTTTTTGGGTTGGACTTTTTAACATGGTATCAGAGTTAGCTATACTTTATACGAAGGTGCATGGTAAAAAATTCCATGTGAATGTGTGTAGTCAAAATTCCACGTGCAGCACATTGTCGGACGTGCATGTGAGAGGGAGAGTTGAAATATTGTCCCACGTCGCTTGATGGTGGGTTCTAAATGCTCTTTATATTCATGTGGTCTCCCTTCACGTATCAGTTTAAGTTTTTGGGTTGGACTTTCTAACATTATATTAATGAGATCATGCTATTTTGTTTAGATTCTGGGTTCATCATAAATGAAATATTTTCTTGGTTGGTAATATCTTGTTGAATTGTATATCCAGTTTCCTTGATCATATAATGAAACATCCCAAACCTTGTGGGAAAATGTTCAGTTTTATTGTTTGTCTCATTAAAATGAATTATCTTTTCATGTTTGTAGGCAATTGCAGATACCCCATCATTTATTTTCCTTTGGGTGGGGGATGGAGTGGGTCTGGAACAAGGCCGTCAATGTTTGAAGAAGGTATGGATCGAGGCTTCCTATTAACATTTTTAGAAGGACATGATGGTTGCTTTTAGGTGTTTATTAAATTGGTAGATTTAGGTTTTGCCGCTGGATGGTTAATTTGCTTTGTTGTTTGCAACAGTGGGGATTTCGGAGATGTGAGGATATCTGTTGGGTCAAGACGAATAAAAGTAATGCAACTCCGGGGTTACGACATGATTCTCATACATTGTTTCAGCACTCTAAAGTGGGTTTTCTTTTTAAATTATTTTCTTGTTCTGCCACTTTATCTTTGTTTTGCTTACTTGTCATTTTCTACTGTATGCCACTTGAATGTCTGCATCTGCTAATATGCTATTGCTTGTCATGTAATGAAGGAACATTGCTTGATGGGCATTAAAGGAACAGTTCGCCGCAGTACTGATGGTCACATAATTCATGCAAACATCGATACTGATGTAATAATTGCTGAGGAACCACCTTATGGTCAGTAATTCATACTGGGAGCTTGCTGTTTATATCTATTCCTAGCATACTCAGTGAAATACAAATTTTGAACTCTTTAGTGGCTGGTTCTACTCCCCTTCAATTTTCGTGCTAGGCTGCTTAACCGCGATGTAGGATTTAAGTAGTATTTTGTGATGATTGATAATGGGAGTGGACTAACTAGTTCTATTGCTAGGTTTCTCTCCTCTGGTCTGGTTCAGTACTCATTAGTGCTGGAAGTCTAGAACTTGTTTAAATCTATAGTTTGCCTAGTTTAGCTGGTCCAACTGGTGAGCGAGTCACCTCCTCGTGACTGGATCTTGGTTTTTTCCAAAAGATTATTAATGGCATGGGTGGCAGAAGAGGAATCAACCCCCTGCTATTTTGGTCCTGACAACTGAGCATGCGTGTTGCTTTAGATGTAAACGGGCAGTTAGATTGTCATAGGATATCTTCTTTACTCCTTTCCAAAAAACATAATGCAAGTACTCTGTGAAGGAAACTCAAATACACAATCCCAAGGCTCCTGCAAGATGCCCCTGCCATCTTGATTGGCAAAGTTTGAGTCCGTTAGTGTATTATTTAAGTGATTCAATCAATGGGCTGCACCTTTCTTGCATATCTTCTACTTTGGAGCCAAACTTTTAACATGAACAAATGAGGGGTTTCCTCCTGCAATATGGACTTTTCGATAACTGTACCATTCTGCCAAAGCACAAGTGAAAAATGATTTTTGGTTTGACATAGTGCACACCCTTTTATAGAAAAAACAGAAAATCAAAGAATAGATGCAAAGCTGCATTGAAGTGTTAGCAAACTTATTACCTGCCTTCATAATGCAGCATTAGTCTACCAAACCCTCCCGAACTATATGACTTAGGAAAGCATCTTACTTTCTGAATACATTTCTGTGGAAGTCACAAATGAACTCTCCAATCAAAGCTTTGCAATGGGTCTTTGAGCAACTTGTCTTCCTTGTCTTATCAGTTCTTTTACTGGCCGCTTGTGTGTCGACATCGATCTCTGTCATGTCAGGGGATTCTGATGTATGTTTCATAAATTTAATGGAAATGCAGGTTCTACCCAGAAGCCTGAAGATATGTATCGCATAATTGAGCACTTCGCTCTTGGCCGCAGGAGGCTGGAACTGTTTGGTGAAGACCATAATATTCGAACTGGTTGGTTGACAGTGGGCAAGGAACTATCCTCTTCAAACTTTAATGCTGAGGTACAGTATTTGGTTTGCTGAAATTGTTTTACAAATGTTGCCATCTTCTTTTAAGATGCTTGCCACTTTGTCATCAGCTTCTTGATCTGCTTAGTAAGCCTGGTCTTGGTCTAACAGAATAATAGTGCCACTGATCGATTATATAAATTCGCTCACTGTAGAAAGAAATTAGCCCAGAGTTAAATGGACAAGAAGTGCACAATAAACTTGATGATGTTTGAAATTGACTGCACAATAATAGTTAAAGACTGTTGACGTGTTCTTCCGAACAATTTTTTTATGTCTAAGTTGGTGCTTGTTCCTTCTTTTGATGAATAACATGACATTACAACCGGATCTTAGAGTGTGCTCTCATGCTGCATAGGACCTCTCCTGAACCATGATTACCATGCTTTATGCTGTGTTGGTCATGATCACTTAAAGTTGTCTGTTGTATTTTTAACTTTTCTTCTGAAAGTAGCTCGGAATCCCAAAGCTTTTTTGGTTCCTTTTGCCAGTGTACCAGTCATGCTTGTATGTGCACTCACTTTCTGATGGTCCTTGAATATCTTTCCTATTGTTCTTTTGTTTTACCTTTCAGAATGGTATTCAATCTCACAAACAAATCTGCAATTTTACCAACCATTTTATAAACCCAGTCAATGCAACTTCTCACTGCCCACCTCATCATTGAACCCGGAAAGCCTCGTGTCCCTCACCTAAATCCTCGCCATGATACCAGCAACAGCAAAAAAGACAGCTTATCACCCATGAATTTCTAACCAAAAATTCTGAAGGCATATTAGAATTTCTATACTTTTTGCTAGCTTAATTCTTCAAGCGACGATTGAAAATTTGGATGTTGATACTTTCAGGCGTACACTAAGAACTTCGCGGACAAGGACGGAAAGGTATGGCAAGGTGGGGGAGGGCGAAACCCACCTCCAGATGCTCCTCATCTCGTGGTGACCACGCCTGAGATAGAGGCTCTCCGACCCAAATCTCCGATGAAGAATCAACAGCAGATGCAGCAAAACCAATCGGTGTCCATTTCTCTCACTGCAAATTCGTCCAACCGAAGACCCGCTGCAAATCTGCCCGAAAACCCTGCAGCTCTTGGCATGAGCCAAGAAGCCTCGAGCTCCAATATCCCGGCCACTCTTCCTTGGCCATCTCCGATGGAGGGCTTCAAGGGGGGACCCGAGAGAGGGAACGTGCCTATGGAGGACAAGGTTTTCGACATGTACGGTTACAGTGGGCAGTCGAACGGCGAGTACTTGGATTTCGAATCTCAGAGAGCCATGAATATGTTGTAACAGAAGGTTCTTTTTTGTGTAATTGAGTACGATAAGATACAATTGATTCTTTTCCTTTCTATGATGGGGCTACGAATTGAGAGGGAAGAAAAGAAGATAAGCTCCTTTGCCCTTTTCAGAGAAATTAGACAAATCTCTCGAGAGAAACATTTTCCCACGCGTTTTTGTTGTAATATGGAATGATGTCAACGGCTACGTAGAAATCTCAGAAGTTTCCTCAAGGCCTTCGACATGTTGGAATTGCTTCCAATGAGCGTAACATCAATCGGAAAACCGATTCAGCGGTTGAGCCGATATTGACATGTTCTCCCGGTCAACGATTTGACGCTGCAAGAAATGACGCTGCGAGAAATATCGAAGTTGAAAAATCCTTTTTCTAAGATAATAATAGAACGACAAAAAAGAAGGGTGGGGGTTAAAAACAAGGAAAAAAAAGAAAAGGGAAAACTCGGTCCCCCTGCTGCGCTCCTTTTCATGCAAAGCGGAAAAGCAGAAAAAATATAAACTAACGAAATTATAAATAGATAAAATAAATAAATAAATGGAAAGGAGAAGGAGAAGGAGAAGGAGGGTAAGAGAGAAATAAAAAGGTGAAAAATAAAAAAAAAAGGGGCCACACGGGAGCCACCGTGCAACATCGTTCGCTGTCTGCCTCCCCTTCGCAAAGTCTTTTCTTCCTTCCTTCGATTAGATCAAAACCTTTTTCGCGCAATGCGAGCGCAGGACAGCGTCGAGGAGAGAGAGAGAGATCGAGAGAGATGGGAGCGACGGTGACGTGACGACGGCGACGGCGACGGTGACGACGAGTGCGGTGGTGCTGTAGCTTCGTCGATTGATTCGGCGGTTTTCGTCTTCTTCTTCTTCTTCTTCTTCGCGCTTTGCTTCTTCCCCCATTGATTCGTGCCTCGAGAAGCCCGGGAACCCTAGATCTTCGAGTCCCGGCCTCCGGTTTCGCTTTCGCGGCTGTTCTTTCGTTCGCCCCGTCGCCTACGTTGCCCACCCAAGAGCGGGACGCGCGGGTCGGCTCTCGCCGTGTGATTTTTTGAAGTTAGGGTTTTTGGATCGCGCTCATTTTGGCGGTAAAAGCGGCGATGGAGCCTCGCGTGGGGAACAAGTTCCGGCTCGGGAGGAAGATCGGTGGTGGCTCCTTCGGAGAGATCTACCTCGGTCCGTCGTTGACTTGATTTTGCTGATCACCTTTTCTTTCTTCTTCTTCTTTTTCTTTTCTTTTTTTGTTTTTGCCGTTGAAATTTTGGCTGTATTGGCTGATGTTGGATGGTTGTGCAGGGACTAATATACAGACAAATGAAGAGATCGCCATTAAGCTTGTGAGTGGCCTTTATAGTCTTCTTCGTGCTCGTTTTGATGAATTTGTTTTGAGAGACGTACGGCATAGCTTGATTGTTTTTGTTTCATTCTTGAGATATGTGGTTTCAAGAACTGAATGTGTGCTTGCCGATTGATTTAGAAATGCATCAGAGCATGTTGTATGGCTATTTTGTTATCATATAACAAGTTTTGGAGGAGGGAATTGTTCTCTTGGATCTAACCTCTGTTGTATATCTATTTGTTCTGGTATGCACTTTAATAGAGTGATTACTATAATGGGTTGCTGCTCTGGTGATTTTCAGGAGAGCATCAAAACAAAGCATCCTCAATTGCTATATGAATCTAAATTGTATCGGATCCTGCAAGGAGGAAGTAATGTCCCTTCTCCACAGCTGTTGATTTCGAACTCGTTCCGTCAATGCTGTTACCATAACTAGTCGTTCTCTGTCTTTGCAGCTGGAATTCCGAATGTAAGATGGTTTGGTGTCGAGGGAGAATACAATGTACTTGTGATGGATTTGCTTGGACCCAGTCTTGAAGATTTGTTCAACTTCTGTAGTAGGAAACTTTCCTTGAAGACTGTTTTGATGCTTGCAGATCAAATGGTTTGATTCTTTCACACTTGTGATATCTCTGTGGTTATAATTGTATTTTCTTTGATCCTCACTGATGCTTATGTTTTTATTAGATTAATCGTGTCGAGTTTGTTCACTCGAAGTCATTTTTGCATAGAGATATCAAGCCAGATAATTTTGTAATGGGCTTGGGAAGACGTGCTAATCAGGTTTATGCTTTTGACATATTGGATTGACTTTGTGATTACTTTTTGGACCTAGTAAGATGTAATTTGGTTCTTTCCATACCTATCCTCAGGTTTACATTATTGACTTTGGTCTGGCTAAGAAATACAGAGATAGCTCAACTCATCAACACATTCCTTACAGGTGAGTTAAGCTTTTGAAGTAATTCTCTTTAATGTGGGTTACTTAGGTGCTTGTTTTAGTATTTGTACTTTCCTTCTTGCCATTGGCATTGGATTATGTTCAGTATGATTATTGAAATAAAGGTCATGCTTCAATCCGTCTTTGGGTTTATAAAGATGATGTTACTTGTAGTCATGTTGAGCTTAAACATGCATTGTTGAGGCTGTAATACTGTAATTATTGCATTAGTTATCTTTTTTGAACCGAGATATTTTGTTAGTTAATAAAAATCTGTTCTATTACATGAGGATTATCCAAGAACAATGAACAAAAAAAAAAAAAAATGAAAAACTCGTCACACCACCCTAACTTTATGAGGGTGTAGAGTTATTTAAACTGGAAAGTGAGTTGCTTATTCCATGTGTGATGTCATTTATGGTCTTCTCCAACTTCCTCAGTCCTCCAGCTAACTAGCGGAGGCTATGGTAGCAGTTATTATGTTTTATAGGGGCCACTCAAGGCCATCTGGACTGTGGAATCGGTTGCTGTTGTTGTCACCTCAAAGAAATAAACTGTTTTATTTTTCTCTGATTTCAACTTTGTCGACATATTCCACCATTTGAGGCTTTGGTTATCATGGTGAGCAGTTGCTTGTTGTGTTTGTTGATTGAACATTCAGGGAAAACAAGAATTTGACCGGAACTGCAAGATATGCAAGCATGAACACTCATCTTGGCATTGGTAGGGTGACTCATTCTTTACTTGGAGTTAGTTTCTTGTTTTCTTTCCTTTCATTGCTGATTTTTTCCCCTTCTTTTGTTGGTCTATATAGAGCAAAGTCGGAGGGATGATCTAGAGTCTCTTGGTTATGTTCTTATGTATTTCCTAAAAGGAAGGTGACTGTTGCTGTCTATCTTATATACTGTAGATTAGGTGATAGGTTTTAGTTTGTTTCAGTAATTAGAGCGGCTACTTTCTTTGCAGTCTCCCTTGGCAGGGATTGAAAGCAGGAACCAAGAAACAAAAGTATGAAAAAATTAGTGAGAAAAAGGTTTCTACTCCAATTGAGGTATGTTGTCTCTTTGCAAGCATATTAGGTCATTTCTGGCTTTATAGACTTATGGATGCTGATGCTTTACAGGGTCTATGTCGTGGTTATCCGACAGAATTTGCATCCTATTTTCATTATTGCCGTTCACTGCGATTTGATGATAAGCCAGATTATTCTTACTTAAAGAGACTATTTCGTGACCTCTTCATACGCGAAGGTTTTGTATATGTTTCTACCAATGAATTCTCAGATATTTTTATGTATTTACTGCTACTGTACATCATTTCTTTATCTGTATGCGAGCCACAGCGTAAATTCTGCCTTCTCATTCTACAAGCTGATCGTTTATCCAGGTTTCCAGTTTGATTATGTGTTTGATTGGACCATACTGAAATACCAGCAATCTCAGATGGCAACACCCCCATCTCGTGCACTGGTAAGTGACATTTATGATCCGTTTAAGACAGTGGAAAAATGGAGAAAAAGCAAGTTGAGTGGAAACTTTTGAAGTTTTTGTGGCAAGGAGGGGGAGGGAATATGTACAATGTGATGTAGTTTCGTTTCCAGTTTCTTTCCCGTTGGTCTCCCACACGCAGCATAGGTTGCACTTTGGCTTCTTTACTTTAGCTAAAGATGATTAGTCCTTGTTTCTACTGTCAGGGTCTTGGTGCTGGACCTAGTTCTGGTATTCCCCCTGCTTCTGGCCATGTGGATAAGCAGCCAGGTAGAAAATGAATTTTGAGTGTACAGATGTCCTCAATGTTGGTGCTTGTTACCTGTTGACTTTTCCCTGGTGTAGTTTCCCAATTAATGTTTTAAGATTGGAATTCTTCAGGTGGAGAAGACAGTCGCCCAGTCGGTTTATCGTCTATGGATCCTTCTAGAAGACGGCTATCTGGAGCAACTGCAACTGCTGGAAGTTTCTCAAAGCAGAAGAGTCCAGTTACAAATGATGTTGCAATTTCCAAGGAAGCAATGGTAATTCTTTTGTCTTAGTGGGATGTTGCTGTCTTATGCTAATTGTATGGTATGAGAAATATCTTTATGCAAAGCTTTGTTGAAAGATTGTCCAATGGCCTTTTGGGTGTTCTATATATTTGCTTGACAACTGATGGTGCAATTTCTGAGGAAGCAGTGGTAAACAGCTGGTAACACTATTTGGAATTATAGTGGAAGGATAGAATTAGTTGGCAACTTATTGGAAAGGTAAAGCTATCTTCAACTTTTAGGAATGGAAGAGAAAAAAGCACTGATTTTGGCGTGGAAAAACCCTTTTTGGGTCAACATATTTTGTTCTTTTCATTTTTTGGAGTATTGGGGAGAAAGATGTATACTTTCTTGGGCTTTCTGAATGTGTCCTTGATGGTTGCTTGGAAAGGCTAATTGTACAGGATTATGAGTGAATTAATGTCATTTTCCTACATTCAAATCCAGTTCTGCCTTTCTTTTCCCCCTTCTTTCTTATCAAACACATTCAAATTTTAGTTTGTGGATAAACAGAGGTTCCTGTCTGGAGCACTGGTAATTACTAGTCTCTTGGATGAGTTGGAAATCTTCATGTATTGGAGAAAAGCAAGCATATTTTCAAGTATATTTGTGGTGGAGCAGTTTGGTTGGGGTGGGAGAAATTGGTGAAGTTGCTGCATTATACTGATCTTCATATGGACACTCAGTTGAGGATGGAGATCCAATTGTGGTTTCAGTGAATTGTTGCTAGGGTGTCAAGTATTGTCATAGGATGGTGTGAAAATGTTACTTATCGTTGTATTGTTGCTAGGGTGTCAAGCATCTATATTGAATTGCTAGTTACCTTATGTATCTGTCATTTGAGCATATGGGGTTGCAATGGGCATGGTTTTCAGCAGAAAGCACTGGGGCTTTTCTTGCTAGTTTCATAATAGTGTACATTATAATTTAGCAAAGCATGGGAAAATGGAAATTATGCAAGACTTTTTTGGCTCACACTTATGTGGAAGAACTTTGGTTTTAGAGCCATCCTAGTAAATTGTTTGGTTAGACACAAGAATGCAGAAGCAAGTTTGAAGTAGTTAAAAGCTGATTTCATGGTCGCACTGTATTTTTGCAACTTTATCCATTGTGACTTTTACTAAATGGTAATTGAGTGTTTCATGTATTTTAGTTATAACTATCTCAAAAAGAATTGTATCACCTCCAAAATATACATGATAAATTTATGGAGTGGTATAGATAATAGTCCACATTTCATTGTTCACACAGCTGACAATGTGTCTTATGTATAGATATCAAGTTCAGCATTTTTGGGGCGTTCAAGCGGATCATCAAGGCGGGCAGCAATTTCCAGCAGCCGCGAAGCATTTATGGGTGGTGAGTCTGATTCCCATCGTGCTCGCACGACAGAAGCCAGTCCTGGAGCAGTCCGCAAGATTTCAAGTGGCCAAAGAAGTTCGCCAGTCGGTTCATCAGACCTTAGGCAAGCATCCTCTGGAAGAAATGCAGTACACCTTAAGAACTATGACAATGCCCTCAAGGGCATCGAGAGGCTCCACTTCGACAGTGACGAGAGGGTTCATTTTTAATGGCCAGTTTGGCAGGTCGTTGTAAATCAAGAACCCTTCCATGCAGACTTTGTGGTAGAATAGGCTACTCTGTCGGGGAATCGACCAAGTTAAGCACCTAACTCCAGGTAACGAATGGTATGCTTCACTGTGCTGCTATATATTTACTGGAATCTGAAATCCCGGATTCAACGAGCGGATTCGTGCAAAGTGCAAAGTGTGACGCATCATCTTTGGAAGTCGGATATCCTTGGTCCCTCATTTATTTTCTTTAAGCCTTTTTAATCCTTTTTCCCTGTGACTTCCTCCGGCAATCGGTGTCTTATCTCCGTGTGCTTCCCTGTTAAATTCTACTTTAGCAGTATAACACGAATATTGATTTTCAGAATTTTCTTTTGGCCCTGTAAATTGGCCCTTGTATTTGTTTATTGAATCATACTCTCAGTACACAAACCCCAAAAAGTCGTTGAATGTTTCATTCGTTTCCATTTGCCCGATTCGAGGAGGACCCCCAAATTGACGTGTTCTTGTTCCTACGACTAGATCGTGGCTAAGATGTGCGAAATGTCATTTTGTGGAATGCTCCTCTGGTAAGTGAATTATATTACACAACGTTAGACGAAATTTTGATTGTCAAGCCGCTCAAACTTGGAGCAATAGGCGAGTGCCGTGCAAATGCTGATGGGAGTTCATTTACGGTAGTTGTGAAGTAGATTCAAATATACTTGGAGGTTTAGATGATTGCTCGTAGAAAAACCTGATTGAAAAAACAATACGGGAGGAGAAATGATAAATTTTCGACCGATCGGACCTGCATGCGTGAGGTCAGCTTCTAACTGTTTTACTCAGTCCTCCCGCACGTTGTAATCAGGATAGTTGGTAAATCGAGGAGCAGACAAAAATCTTTCTAGAACATTACAAATCACAATGCTGAACACAGATGAGAAGCGCCGTAACCGAGACAAGACGATGTAATATTGACACTAAGTCAGCGCCAATTCCCTGCTTATTAGTGATTACGAAAGTCGGCTTGTTACTTCCGACAGTAGCACTAGTCATCGCTACGCTACCAAAACATCATGCTTAAAAACTGCTTCCCCCCCTTCCCCCTTTTCTTTGCAAGTTGCCCGCAACTTGTGATGAATACGTACAGAGCGAAGATACAACGGGGAGCCCGAAATGGAGTCTGGGACTGACCAGCTCCCTTATCAGGTGAGATGAGAGGAGTTGTAAAGTTCAATCGATTTTCCCTTTTCGGTTCATCAGGTCGTGATAATACAAGAGGAGGCACGTCGGTTGGCCGAGAATGCAGAATATGAACCAGAAGACCATATTCCCCACCTGAAATGTGAATTCGGGAATACAGATTCAGGACACGAGACAAGATGTGGGCAAAAGAGTCAGCATAAGAAAGGAAAACAACGCCATACCATAGAGTTATTGAACTTATTTTGAAGGTAATTGGTGATCAGCACCAGAGGAACCTGTCCAAAGAACATAAACTAAGCTCAAACATGCTCTAGATAAATGACTACCTAAAACCCATCCCTGTATGAAAGAGACGCACATCGCAGCTTAATTAAATTCTCTCTGCGAGTGTTCAACAGGTACATGCAGAAATAGAATGAGGTGAATCAAGCTCCAAAGCATCTTACCTGGAACATAATGCCAATAAATGCCCACAACTTGAATATGTGGCAAGGGACCGCGATGCACAACTGCTCAAATAAGAAAAAAAACTAGAAATTCAGTATTTCATGCTCATGTCATGAGAATATTATATTCATGAAGTATCAACCAGCAACAGAGTTAGGTTGGGGAAAATTGCCACTGAACCACAACGTTACATTCGCATAAATCTCAAAACCCAAAATCAAAAGAGAAAATAGAAACACATTATTTCTTGCTTAGATTATAAGAACGTTTTATCCGTGAAATATTTTAAATAAATAGAAAAATCCAGATACTGTATATAGTGAAATAGCTAACAAATGAGATAAACACTGATCCCATAAGGCCTACCTCATGGAAGATGGCAGACACTAGAAAGGCAATCACAACAGCAACTATCTGAAATTGAAGAGAACCAAACAAGAAAAAGAGATTAGAGTCTTGGTCAAGAAATCACAACATATTTCAGAGACCCTAAAATTGAAGCGGCAGAAGAATTCCAACCCAACCAATTGACAAGAAAAATGAGGTGGAAAATACACGAACATACTGCCATATGCGTATGATCAACCACTTATGACAGACAAATTGCTTATCAAGAGAAACTAAGGAGACAAGAGCCTATATTGCATATACTAAAAATCCGGATAAACAAAGACCAACAGGATAGATTAGCTGCCTGATGGGTCCAGATTTCACAGTCTTATGAGTTCATTGTAGCATTCATATTGAAAATGTGAAGATCACCTAATTAGGGGAGTGATCACTGGACAGAGAGTGTCATCCATATAAGAAATCTTGACAAATAAGATAAATAATTTTGGCAGACAATTCCTGAATGTGATGCAGTGAAAAATGAATTCTTGGAAAACGGAATCCCTGAGGGGATCAAATATGCACTAGTGCGACGAGGGCATTTAAGATTTTTATTTCTCCATGAAAGCCTGTTGAATAGTTGTAATATTATGCTCATTGTTGCAGAGACTAATATATAACAGATAAACAAGAAGTACTAAGGTAAAGAAAGAACAATTGATTTTTGTCTAATATCCCAAAGTAATGCAGCTGCGGATGCTTCAGTTTTTTATTCTAGTATTCAGCAAAAGGTCAAGCCTATGTGTTATGCATTGAAGATCAACTTACTCCACCAGTATCAATAGGTGGTGTAGGAGAAGTAAACTGCCTGGACACAACACTGAAGTATCAAACAATGCAACCATTCTAAAGTGAAGAGAGGGATCAATTACCTTTGGTATCCCATTTCTCAAACAAGGAAAATATATGTGGCGAACCATCCATTTGTGAACAGGCTGCAACAAATGAGAAATTCAATAACTAACAATCTTCATATGTCAAGTTCTTCCAAAAGATAAGAGGCTATATTGTGCAGTGAAGGAGCATGTGAGCAGCATTTCCTTTCTTCTTTTGGATGAGCGTAATTTTGCAATCTAGAGCAACAAAGTTTCAGAAACAGGAATGGTGTTGGTCCATAATAACTTTTGCAACCTGAAGCCAAATCTTGTTCCATAATATGGAAATCGAGAAAAATTAGATACACATTGACAGGCAGAAAACTAAACAGTGGGCTTCTTTCTCTCTTTCTCTTGCATATTTTACCACCTTGTTTTTAGTCACTATTTGACCACAAGTTTAAGGGTGCCGAACACACAATATTACCATCTCGTTTTGAGATGGGACAACAAGAAGATTTGTGCACCAGGATTTTGTAACCAGTAACTTCCTCAGTTCAGTACAGATAAAGGTTTTCCAAGTAATGGGATCTATTCCCCCTATAAATCTCATGGAGATTTGCATGAGATTTTGTAAGAAATCTAAGCGAAGGCTTCATGGAAATAAATCCATGCCTCATTAATATTATTGCAGGCAGTGATAAATTATCCATTAAAGGTTCGATATTCCAAGAAAGAAACAGGGAACGGCCACAGCATTAGAGCCAAAAGCATGACCAGACATGAGACAAATACAAGCAGAGGAACATACCATATTCCACAATCTCCAGTACTGATAATATCCCCGCATTCAAGAGCATGGAAGGACCACAAATAACAAATAATTGAAATTAGCAAGGCACCAATAAAAATCCAAGAAACATAATTATAGTAATGTGACATTACCTCCTCCACTGTTTTTGCATTCCACCAGTCTTTATAGAATTCACGGTCACCAAAACGAAGAAGTTCTGCAAGTATATTTAACCTGGAGAAACCCTTAGATATGTCTTGAAATCCTTCATAAAAATAATCAAAGAAACAAGAAAATCCTAAAACAATTGTGTATAAAGAGTCCTTTTCTTTTTCAACAGCATGAACAAAGAGTTCATACTACACTCATGAGACACAAGCTTCACATTTTTCAAAAAGATCTGGAGACAAACTTTTGCTTCTAATTCATTTGATGGATCTTGGAAATGGAAAAGCTTCTTTGAGGGATGAAGATAATACCAGAGGTGGAAGAAACAGTAGAACATGCAGAGCCACACATATAGATTTGGAACTGAAAGCTTCAAAACCCTCTCAATGGCATATAAAAGGTTTCCTTTCAAAGGGTGTTGTGAGTTCTGGACAATAGGATTAATATACTGCAAAAATTACCAGCGAGAACAGGTTAGATCTGCAAAAATATATGGACTACTCATCAAATGATATAGAAGCTCACCTGTTCAATGATAAACCCCATGACTCCTGTGAATATTACTAACTTGACAAGTTGGCGAGCCACCCAAGCTTTTCGAACACATGGAGTGCGAGGATAGCTGAGCTGCATAGAGGCGCTTCATCATTAGTAGAGTGCTTTCCAACCTCATCATTTAAGTAAGAGTTCTACCTATGAATTTGTGCCACAAAAGAAGAGGACACAACATGGCCAAAAACAAGAGCTCTTAAAGACAACCAAATAGCATTACCCAAAAAAAAAAAAAAAGTGCCAACACAATCCCAATACAAAGCTAAATGGACATGAACAAAGGATGAAATATAGTTACAGTGAGCAATAAAAAGCATACTTCTGCAATTATAAAGCCATCAACCATATTAGATAGCTAAACCATCATCAGAGAAGGCAGCAGAAGATATAGATGAAAACATGACCTTTCCATCCCAGCATTGGTATAAAGAACTGCTAGATTTCTTGCACCTCCCTCATGCCTTTCTTTCTATGTTTTCCCCAGTATTGCATGAGACATATTAAACCCATTACCAAAATGAAAAACAAGAAGATGCTATCTGGAGAGAAAATTAAAAAGAACCTTGCCAGCAGCCATATTTTGCTCTTAAGAAGTGCAGGGCTGTGGCATCTAGAAACTCAACAATACTTGACACCATGCAGACAGGCCTGGGAATTAAGATAGGTCTCAATATCAGAAGAGAGTGCCTGCTAAGGCACCTCACCTATAAGGGAAGGACTAAGAACCAGCTAAGGACCACTCAGCACTCACTAATCAGCTTTTCACCCAAAAATTACTTCATGAACCTAATTGAGAAACCCATGATAGTTATTAAAATAAGGGAAACACACCATATATATCGGTTAGGCAATCTGCACTTGACTGTGTTACCAGTACATTTCAGACAAGCAATGCACAACGGTATAATGCTCTGCCAAGAGAAAACAAATACTCAATGTTACATTACCTGGTAACACAATGTAGGAGCAACCATGAAGTAGATCAATGTCTTGAAGCTAACATTGTATGAATACTCCAAATTCAAAGAATTAGGAATGATATCACCCTGGCATAAAAAAGAGCATCATCAACAATTAGCAGAGGCTTTGTGAAAGATGCACCTGTCAATTCGATTGACATAATAACAAAACAGGGAGAGAGCCACAAAGATGAAATGGCATCTAGAGTGAATACTGACACAAAATATTATAAAGCGGCTTCTGAACATGGCGGTAGATTTGGTATGTACAAGTTTCTATCAAATTTAGGTCAAGTTTATTCACACGGATCTGTTTTAGATAAAGTAGCAGCAACTTCATATAATAAACTGTCACCTTCTCAGCCGACTTGGCAAGAGACCGCATGTCATAGTTTGTGTGAGCATATGATACCAATTTTAGCCAGACAATGCAGGCAAAAAGCATCAGCGTGACACCCGATAGAACAGCGGAATCGCATCTGCACAAATTAAAGTCACTATGACATCAGGCTCCTCATGCTATACCAGACCTGAAGGGATGCTGCTAAATTGTTGATCTACCCCGATGTTATCTTGATGAAACGATGCCAATGTGAGCACCTTGATTGCTGAAGCACTGAGATACTCCAAACAACAACCTTTTCTAGTAGAATATAAAAACGACTTCTCTAGTCCTGACTAAATCATTGAAAAGTTTTTGACCTCCTTAGAGATGTCAACTTCAATGAGATACAAGATATTAGACACGTCTGAATAAATTTAGAGGAAGCATCAAATCTGTAAAGATGCTTTGCCCAGTTTCAGCTGCATTAACAAAAGAAGAAAATAATAGCAAAAGAGAGAGGAGTTCCCACTATCCACTGAAAATTGATATCAATTTGGAACATGAATTCTGACGAATCCAGTTAAAAGGAAAAACCTAGCTCAGTGTTCATACTACCAAATTGCAGACGAGAGCAAGCTAGAAGGAAGTTAATATGGATGCAAAACCAACCTGAGGATAACAAGAACTGGATAAAGAAGGGAGGCTGTTGTGATAATAATGTGGAGACATACAATAACCTGCAAGCATAAGCTAGAGTCAATGATGAGACAAGTGTCCTGTACATTTTTTTTTTTTTTTGGACATCAAGTGTACTATGCTTTGCTTTCCAGGATTTAGGCCCCAGAAGCAACCTGAAGTACAGTTGTGCCAAATATCGGAAGGACAAATACTGGCTAGTAAAGCTGATCTCCAATATATCTAACATTCGAACTTCAATGAATATAGTTTCAACTTAGAAAATCTAGATAAGAACAGACAGGTGGAAACAAAAGCTTAGGAATTAACAGGCTAAAGTCATCATGGCCATAAGAGTAAGCGCTGCCACAAGTGGCCTCTTGAAATAATTGCTAATACTTTTTACGATTGCTATGAATGCTACTACAATCACCCAGAAATCAGATCTATTAATGAACAAGGGGCACCAAGCCTAGCATTTTCACTTCTTCAACATATAAAAAACTAGATCTTGCATGACTCAAGAATACCCTTTGCCTTTTTGAAGTCCCTACACTTATGATGATCAGTCTGCCAAGTGCTAAATGAGACGCAATAAAATACAAGCCCGTTGTTTCAACACTACATGTTCACATCAAGAAAGGAAGGGATTTGTCTGCTGGGGATTTGTATACATTTCTTAAGTTTGAAGATGTTGATTTTAAGTTTCTTTCAATCTGTATCCTAGCTACTTATTCTTTCCTTAAAACAGCATAGCAACTTGATCCAACAAACAGAATATTTGTCAAATGGTGCTATTAACTTACCGGCTGTGGAAGATACTTATGCTGTGCCAACTTTTCCACAGTAAAAGCAGAGAGGGGGAAAATCGGTAGAGTAAGACTGTAGAAGAGTAGAATAAGGTGCTAATCAGTACATAGGAAAATTAAGGTCGAGTTGTTAGCAATAATAGAAAAAAGAAGTAGCCAGCACATCTTACCAACACATGAGAAGCGGCCAATCTCGTAATGATCTTGAACTAAACCAGAAACCTGTTTTAATTAACCATCCATACTGCAAGAGAAATTAAAAAGTAAAATTCCAAAATTCAGGTCCTGACAGAACCTTGAGGATCCAAAGAAAAGGGATGAGCATCAGGAAAACTAGGTATAAGCTAAAAAGAATCAAACAAGTATGCATCAGCATTTTTTAGCAGATTGCAACAGTTAAAAGACAAACAGATTCAATTGATTGCAAGAGTCGAACCTTCATTAGGTTCTCGATGATAAGTCTGCTGTTAACCGCAACAAGCACTACTATACAGAGGTTGAAGAGACCTGCATGGCTCTGTCATAAAACATGAAGTAGAGATTAGTTGTGCACATTCTAATATCAGGCTATACATATAGCTAAAAGCTCTGCTGACAGCATGACGCATCATGAGCATGTGGATTTTAAATCTCAAATAGTTTCTATATTTATGAACTGATATAGAAACCATTGCTCATTGAAAAAAAATCGCGCTTATGCATTCTAGCAGGTAGTAAATTACAGTGCAGAGTCTCCAGACCCGACTGGAATTGAAAATATTTGTACGTGAGCTGATATAGAAGTCAACTGCAATCAGGGACCTCCCCTGAATCGTGGACAGTGGGAACACAGCGAAGCTGAATGAAATCATTTCCACAACCTTCACCCCTCAACCGGAAAAGAGAAAAGAAGAAGAAAAGAAGAAGAATTACAGCACGGTGCAGCACTGCAAATTACAGCTCGCGGAAGAAATGGCCTATCTCCCACTTAAAAGAACCAATAACAAGCAAGTCTCGAAACGAGACACCAATAATCGATACTTGCAAATTGTTCTAATCAACGGAATTTCTCCAAGCTCCATCAAAGAACTTGAAGCAATACCGATCTAGCAAAACTCAGACTTCCATAGTAGCAAAACTTAATCTAGAAATTGGAGTTGCAGAGCGCTGCTGAATCCTACGAGTAAACTAAATTCAGGAGCAAAGCCACTTCCGATGCTTCTGCACACACAGGCATTCATGACGTAAAATTACAAGCACATCTGCAGTCAACCCATTCCAAGTGAATTACTTAAGCACGAGCAGCGCTAACCTGCTTGAATATATTATCAGAGCTAAGAGGACTCTCTTTCACCGTTCGGTGAGCCGGAGCCGACGGCCGATACGCGAACTTCGCCACCGCATCCCGCCCTCCGCCTTCCCCTTTCCCAGCCTTCTCGTTGCTGGCGGAATTCGCCGACTCCGCCGGGCTGTCGACGCCGCTCGCGCGATCCCTGTCGTCGTATGAAGCCGATTTGGCCGCGGAGCCACCTTCGCGCGAATCCTCGGCCACGCCCTCGGCTCCGGGCGCGCCGGGCTCCGATCCGGCACCGGAGGCCGCCCCGCCGACGGCGTCGCGGCGCCTCCTGCGGAGGGCGAGGCTCGGATCCACGTCGCCGGTGGCGGCGACGGTCTCGACGGTGCCGACGCTCTCGCGCGCGTCCATAATCGCCATTGAAGAGCGCAGGCGATTACGGCACACAGTCACCGACGGTAATGGTGCGAGCACGCGTTCGTGGGGAACTTCTCGAGAGAGACACGGGCGGCGTGCGGCGTGCGGCGGCGGCGGTGGCGGTGGCGGTGTGTGCGCGTAGGCGCTAGACAGAGAAAGAGTTCATGCAGAGGAGAGAGAGAGAGAGAGAGAGAGAGAGAGAGAGAGAGAAGGAAAAGAAGAGGGGGGGTGGAAGTGGCGATGAACGTGTGGGGAAGCGAGGCGGTTGCCTGCAATTTGGAAGGGAGAAGAGATTTTCGGTAAAGATTATTAGAGAGAAGAGAGAGAAGATGGAGACGGAGAGAGAGAGAGAGAGAGAGCGAAGAAAGTAAACACCAAGGTGGTGGTGATACGATGAGGTAAAGAGGAGTGAAGCTTTAGAATTTAGAGGGAGGGAGAGAGGGGAAGGTTCTTCACGACGCTAGTTCATAAATGCTCGGGCACTGTATTTATCACGGGAAAATATTATTAAGAGTATAAAATTTTCGTACCGTACTTATTTGAGTATACATTTTTTTTATCTTATTTAAATATCATATTGAAGTAAAATCCATCACTTAAAAATGTTATCTCCAGCCAAAGTCTTGAATTTTTTTTTAATTAATTTCCAATTTTAACGTGAATTTTTTAAAAACTTTTGAATTTTTTTTCTTAATTAATCATATTAATGCTGACGATGTCACATAGGCCAATCAATGTCCACATTGGATTTGCTAGCGAGGCAAATGAGAATTGACATTAAAGCGATTAGTTATCGATTTTTCAAATTTGTGGTACTCAAGTAAGCGCCACACGAATGTTAAAACATTCACAATGTACTTATCCCAAAAATTCTTATTATGTGTCCATTAAAGAAGTAATTATTTTAATATTTGGGAAAATTATCAATTTAGCCTTATATCTATAGTTTATATTTATAGTACAAATGTCAATACAATTTTAACTTTCTAATTTTATCAATGTAGTATTTCTCTCCTATTGTCATCGCAAATTACGATGTGGAAATCAAGAAATTGGCGAAATCAGCATGCCACTTAGAATAACTGGCATTGACTAAATACCACATCAACGATTTTAGGCGGTAATTAACGAGAAATACTACATTAAAATGCAGCCCAAAAGTTAAGGACTACATTGACAAAACTGAAAAAATATAATTGATTAAGTAGAATAATTAATTATTGACAATAAAATTACGACAATTGTAATTACAAGACAATTTAATCAAACCGTTGGTAAATACAATTTTTTTTTGTCAACTCTAAATGTATTAGAATTTCCAAAGAAAGAGAAAAAAAATGTAAGAAATAATTTTAAATATAGGACCTATAAAAGATATTATGATCAATTTAAGGTGAAGGGGGGCCGTCGGAAGATAAAAAGTGGATGGAAAAGGCATCTTTATGTGTTTATCCTTTTTATGTCATTTCTCATTTAATTATTAAATCCAACCTACTTATTTATATTTGAGTTGATGCGAGTAAAAGAAGGAGAAAGTATGATGAACTTCTAGAGTCAAGGGCCATACGGCGGTTGGGAAAAAAGAGAGGTGAAGGAGGTAATTTATAATTAATACTACATATGTATTAATACATAATAATTATTTTGATAATATTTTACTTTCAATCTTCTTTGAAAATTAAATTTAATATATTTTGAATTTTATATGTAATGGTTATTCATGAAAACTACCTAGTTTATATAAATGGTACCATCTTCTATTAATATGTCTTATAAAGAATTAATTAATGCAAGGCATCTGTTTATACGGGACCTTATGGTAAAGTTCGTAAAGATAGTCGCATTGGCCCTCTCCAACCTTTTATCTTATAAATAAAAATGCTGGAATAAGGACAATAACAATGTCATAACTTTTGTATGGAGCTCAGTTAAGTACTATAAATTTTTTTTCGTTTACTTAAGTGTCATATTAAAGTAAAATTGATTATTTAAATTTCATTTTTACTTTGATAATTTCTCATTCCCATGTGGATTTTTAAATTTTTTTATTAATTGTCCACATTAGTGCCGTTGACGTCACGTAGGATGACTGGCATTTATATCAGATTTTCCAACAAGGCAAATCAGAATTAGCACTAAAATGATCGATTTTTCAAATTTGTGATATTCAAATAAGAGAAAAAAAAAATTTGGCACTCAAATGAGTGCAATATGAATGTTTCAGCACTGCTGGTGTTTTTCTCCCTAGTTATCAATCATCGTATGTCAAGATCCATGTGTCTAATTGAAAAACTTACCTGCTAGTCAAGTGATCACCAGCCCGTTGCCGGCTCAAGTGCCCTGAACATTTTTCATTGGCTAATTGTATCGAGCGATAAAAACAATGGTTCTTATGGAAATCATTCATCTTTTGCAAGAACAATCGGAGCCAAAATGTAAGTCTTTCCACCAACATACCATCTAGTTCTCATCGACCCTTAGAATCCACAAAATATGATCCACTCGAAAACCTAGAATTTGAAAGACTCATGGGATAATACAGAAGGTAGAATTATGAAGGCAGTTAAGATAGCTCGGAAGTCAACACTAAAGGACCATTTCATAAATATGACACGTATTCATTGCAGAAGATTTATCTTGAATTACCGTCGCAAAAAACATTGTAGCTGCCAGGACCACAATGCTCGAAAGCAAATTTGTCTATCTACGCCCAAATCTACCCATCCATCAACGTGTCTACCGATTCATTATTCCGTCACATTTTACCGATCAAACGAAGGAGTTCTTGTTGTATTTCAAGCCTTTCTTCAATTCAAACGCCTCATCCTAACCTCTCCCGCCAAATGGAATCGGGACTTCTTTACCCGTCAGGCGATGGATCGCTCCGGCATGCTTCCCAAAGCGAGCCAATGAAGCATGACAACAATGCCAACGAACGCGTACGTCGGTATTGCTTCGCAAAGAAAGTTCCAATTTTGAAGTCACCGAACCTCTGACTCAGCCGCGAGTTCGCCCCCTCTTTGCATTTCCTTACGGGTAACCCCCAAACTTCAAACCGAGGAGATCCCGACACGCCTAAGCAACTGCTCTTTCCATGGACGCACTCGACAGACAGGAACCCTATGCGGATGCTTCACATGCTTGGAAGTCAATCAATAAACAAAACCGAAGGAAAAAAGAAGATGGCGGGCGTCATCACGTTTGCTCCCCACCTACCGGCGCACGCCATTTGGGGCCGAGGGAAGGTCGAGGTCATTTATAAAGTGCGAAACGTTGGGTTTGTCTGCTCTCACGTTCCTGGCTGCTCGAGATGATTGGGGGAGAGCTTCCAAAGCTAGGCTTCCTCACCCATCCATTTGGAAAGCTAACCGGGATTTCGGGCTCCGTATGTTCCACGGCGAAAAAACTTTTAGAAAAATATTTTACGATTTTTCTGATGTTCGTTTCATGGAAAATGAATTAATTGGAAAAAATATTTTCCATCAAAGAAATAAAGCCTTTTAAAATAAAGAAAAATGTTTTACACTTTTGAGAAAGAGGAAAACATTTTTCCCACCTTCTTTCACCTCCTTTTCTTTTACCAAATATTTTTCCTTTTCCTAAAAAATCGATATTTTAATTATTTTAATTATTTTAATTATTTTTCTTTTCTTTTTCCTTTTCTCTCTTTTCATTTTCTTCATTTGGCTAGTCGCTAGTCATTGCAGCGGCCATAGGTGAGCAAGAGCCTCGCCAAAGGTCGGAAGGCTCGAGCTCGCTAGATCCAATGACTTGGGTGGGGCTCGAGCCTCGCTTGAGGTCGCCGAAGGTCGACAAACCTCCAGCGACCTTGGGTGAGGCTTGAGCCTTGGCCAGGTTGCCGAATTTGGCGAGGCTCAAGCTCACTTGAGGCCAATCTAGCAAGGTTGGGTCTCGCTATTCACTCAAGCCCGGCCCAAGTTGTTGGATTAGGCGAGGCTCGAGCTTGCCAGCGTTGGGTGAGCTCGAGCCTTGCTGACCTGTGACAAGGCGTCGACTCACCTACAACCACTGTCGTGGCCGGTGATTGGCCAAAGGGATAAGAAAATGAAAAAAAGGATTTTTATAATAAAAATAATTAAAAATCGATTAAAAAATAAAATAATAATACTAAAATAATTAAAGAAGAGTATATGAAGGACTTTGACTCACCAACAGCCGCTGTCGTGGCCGGTGACTGGCCAAAGGGATAAGAAGATGAAAAATAAATAATTAAAAATCGATTAAAAAATAAAATTATTAAAGAAGAGTATATGAAGGACTTCGACTCACCTACTAACGGCCGCCGTCGTGGCCGGTAACTGGCCAAAGGGATAAGAAGATGAAAAAAAAAATGATTTTTTAAAAAAAATTTATTAAAAATCGATTAAAAATAAAATAATAATAAAATTATTAAAGAAGAGTATATGAAGGAAAAGATTTTCTTTACCGAACAGCAGCACCTCATTTTCAGGTTTTTAACAAACACTGGAAAATAATTATATTTTTTTGAAAAATGACTTCCTGAAATTTTTTTTTCAAAGATACTATATTTTCTACGAAATAAATAAAGCCTTAGATGTCTTCCCAGAAGTCCTCCTTCCAATACATTGAAACAGATGTCACATTGTCATTAATAAAAAAAGGTAAGGAAAAGAGAGTAAATTGTCCCTCTTAGAAGGCTGAGAAATATGGAGGAGAGATACGTGCAACCTTCTTTTGGTTTTTTGTTTTGTTTTGTTCTTTTTTTCCTCGGTTGTTGTCAGATATGCGCAGGCTTTGTGCTCTAGGAAGGACAGAGATCGAAACGTTCGAGCAATGCTTACGTGCACCCGGCTAGTAGAACGTCAATGTAAGATGTCGCACGGCGTGAGCCCAATGTCGGGCTGATGCCCCAGGACCGTGCAATAGTTTGGAAAACCGACAATGGCCGTCCAATGCCGTGCTCGTCGATAAAAATTTCGACAGTTCATTTGCTGAAACTAAGGTTGGAGTCCTTCCCTTCAATGGTTTCACAGTGTAAGCCCCAAAAGCAAGAAATGAGAACATGCTTGTTGCCACTCTTGACAAAAGCTGCATAGAGACCATCCCCCCATGATAAAATCATCAACCCCTTTAGGTTATGATCAGTGATCGAGCAAAAGGGTGGTCCATGATGACGTGAGAAGACTTGACATGTTTAAGGGTTGACCGGATTAGGATTTAGGTTTTTGACCCAGTAAACCGACCCAACTTAAATTAAATGCGGGTGTCAAACAAACAGCGTGCAAGGCAATAACTTGAGGAGACTACTCAGCTAAAGATTTCCTTCCATGAGAAGGAAAGAGATGCAGAATATGCCCATCCTTCCTAACAGTCAAACCTGCATGGCTGGCTCGGGACGCAACGCGATTTCTCAGACGCTGGCTCCACGAAGTACAGGGAAGGTAGACTTGTCAGCATTCTGCCATTCCTGCCAAGAGAAAGATTGAAGATGGACACACAAAACAACAGTAAAGAGACAATGGAGTTGGAAGTTTCTGTGGATCTCCTAAACACGCTATAACATGAAGATCAGTAAAAGATCTCTTGCTTCAGCTCTAGTTATATGTTCATCTTCCTCCGTATTGTAAGACCAGTATGCATCGAGTAAACATAAAAGCTCTAATATGATGGTAATCCGGCATTACATGTTGACATGATCTTAAACATTTGACAAGGTTACGGGGTGACAGGGTGAAGCAGCCAAAAAACACAAGCAAATACAGAGCTTCTTCATACGAAGTATGGCAGATGAAAAATTCGAGAAACGCATGGACACCAAAAACATAGGCAGCATGAGTTTTGCAGCAGCTCAAATGAAAAACTCAACTGCAAACGCAAGCTTTCATGTCATACCACTCAAATATCAAAGTTCCAGTTTCAAAATTATAAGACCGTGCTTATAAGACAAGATAAATAAAAACAAAAGCATATCACATCAAGTTACTCTTTCACAAGATGGGTCTCATGCTCCCTACCACTGCATGCAAAATCCTATTACAGGAGATCAGCAACATTTGCTGGCAGTTCCTCAATGACCACGTTGTAGAACCTCTGGATATCAGACAGCATCCTCTCATCATCCCTTGTAACAAAGTTGATAGCAACACCTTTCCTTCCGAACCTCCCACCACGCCCTATGCGATGGAGATAGTTCTCGGGCTGTGTCGGCAGGTCAAAATTAATAACGAGCGAGACTTGCTGAACGTCTATACCACGGGCCAAAAGATCTGTAGTGATTAGCACACGGGATGATCCCGAGCGAAATTCACGCATGATGATGTCTCTGGTATTCTGGTCCATATCTCCATGGGTGGCTGATACAGTATGGTCTCTGCTCCTCATTTTGTCCGTCAGCCAGTCAACTTTGCGCCTGGTGTTTACAAAGATGACGCTTTGGGTAATAGCTAGAGTTTCATATAGATCACAAAGAGTCTCAAGCTTCCATTCTTCCTTATCAACATTGACATAGAACTGCTTGATACCCTCCAGAGTAAGCTCATCACGCTTCACAAGAATCCTAACAGGTTTGTTCATAAACTTCCTCGTAATCTCAAGGGCTTCAGGTGGCATTGTGGCAGAGAATACACCAACCTGAATTTTTGACGGAAGAAGCTGGAAAATGTCGTAGATCTGAAGAAAAAGATACTAATTAGAATTCTCTCAAATTTGATTCAAAAAAGAAAAGCAAAAGAACTCTGCATCTATATCTTTATTTTTGTAAATCAAAGTTAAGCTTGCAAGAGGGAGCATGACCAAACACACTATGATACTCCACTTTCCACTTTCCCAATGTTTTTCACATAACAGGCAAATAGAATAAAAAGCTGACCAAGCCTATGGTAAAATGCTTGAAATCAACAAAGCAGATCCAACCGAGTGATACATCACCCTGAGGATCAATGATAAAATATATACTTCTTTCTATGGGAGATCAACAAAGAAATATGGAGATCGTCACAGAAAAGATTTGGTATTGCAGGCAAACATGGTGAATAAGGAACAGAGGGAAAGGAAGGCAAGAGGGGGAGGGGGGACAGGGTTAACACCACAATATTACAGGTTCAAAACGCACCTGGTCCTTGAAACCACGTGAAAGCATTTCATCGGCCTCATCTAACACAAACATCTTGATGTGATCAGGACGAAGAGATTGTCTTCGAAGCATGTCAAAAACACGTCCAGGAGTACCAACTACAACATGAACCCCACTAGAAAGGATTCGCTGGTCTTCACGAACACTGGTTCCACCAACACAAGCATGTACTTTGACACCAAGATAGTCTCCAAGAGCTCGCATGACCTTCTCAATCTGCTGTGCAAGTTCCCTAGTGGGTGCTAGAACCAAAGCCTGGCAATCCACCAAACCATAATCAAGTTGTTGCAAAATGCCAGAGCAGAAAGTGGCTGTCTTTCCAGTTCCTGATTGAGCCTGCTGAATAACATCTAAACCTTTGCAGAATGGTACAATTCCCCTCTGCTGAATTGCTGAGGGTTTCTCAAACCCTGCAAGGAAAATTTGAAAAAAAAAAAAAGAGTCAGCATTCCTGTAATCATTATGTGGAACTTGTGGCTGGAAAGATGCTGTTGCTATATTTTTTTGGTTTGATGCTGGAACATGCTTTTTCTTACTTTTTCAATGCAACTTTTTCTCTCCTCTGTATCTCAATCTGTGCATTGTCTGTGTACATCATCCGCTACTTGTCACTTATTAATTGGTACTCATCAAAGCCAATAAACAAGCAATATAGGGCACATGGAGAGGGACGTTTCTTCACCGGAAAAAAAAATATTTGGATTGCTTATGGAGAATCAATTCCACTTTCTATCTCCTAAAAACTCTTCTTCTCCCTTCTAAAAAAGAAAAACACACGTCAACATGACACCCCGAAAAGGTGAAGACCTTAGCTTGTAAGTTTCCTATGGTGTTCAGTTCACACTTTCTACACGGTAGAACATGCTACCGATCTGTTGTCAAGGAGAATAATTACGTAAAAAGAAAACTGGAGCCAAAAGCCATACATACCATATGCATAGATGCCTCTCAGAAGATTCTCTTGCAAGCCCATAGAATCAAAACTCTCATACACCTCATCATAAGACGTAAAGAAATCCTCCCCATCGGCCCCAAGTCTGCAAAGCATGATTCGCAAAGCACATAAGATCCCACGATAAACACATATTCTAAGCGACTCCGAACTATTCAAGGCGGCATTTACTTACAGCTCGCTCATCTTAGCATCGTACTGACGGGAGTCGAATGCCGAACCTTCCGGGGTCAATCCTGCCATCGCTGCAAGATACAAAAAAGAAGCCGATTTTACAAAAGCCGCAGCGATCACGAACGCAAAGAAAGCGTTATACTAACAGCAATCAACCAAAAGATTCGTGCCGGAATAGAATCAAAACCCATCCGACTCCCCCCCAAGAAAACTAAGCGCGTCCCACAAAACCTAAAAGCTGAAGCCGCCGCCAGAAAAAAGCAAAGCAATCGACAGCCACGGAAAGAGCTCAAGATACACGCAGATCGACGGCGGCGCGAGCCGGAGCCGGCCGACCTAACACGCGGGAAACCGAAACCGAAACCGAAACCGTCGATCGAACGAGGGGGACGAGAGACAAACCTGATGTCGACGGTTGCTGCTTCAACGGAAGAAAGGAAAGAGGGATCGATCGGTCGGCCGAGGTGGGGAACGGCGACCGGAGAAGCTGCGGCGATTGGGGGAGGGGAAGCTGCTCCTCAGATCTAGAGCGAGATGCTGAAGACGTGAGGAGAGAGAAAGAGAGAGATAACGAACGAAATTAGGGCCGACGGAGAGAGAGTGAGTGGAGAGTGAGAGAGAGAGAGAGAGAGAAAGAGACAGAGGGAGGGAGGGAGGGAGGTGATTGGGAGAGGGATTAGATTGAATTTCTTTTTTGTTTTTTTTTTTTTTCATTTCAATTTCCATTTCCATTTCTTTACTGTCTTTTTTTTTTTAATTCCATCCGGCGTGAGGGAAAGTATTGTGGCGTGCGATCCCGTCGCGTTTCTCAATTCTTCTTCCTTTTATTATATTTTTTTTTAGATTTTTTCATTCCATTTTGCCTCTTTTTTATTGCCAGGTTGGAGGGGCCCACTCCGACTCAAATTATTGAGCCCACTAAGCTGTGGAAAGCCCAAGATATTGTTATGACTTCGCCGCCGGCCCCTTTTTGTTTTCCTAGAAAATAAATGAATTAAAAAACATTTTCATATAAATAAGTACTTGCATTGCTTACGGAAATAAACGAAAAAATATTTTCATAAGCGTATGTTATTGTCAATCATGAAAACACTTTCTGCTGACTAATTATTTCAAGCATTATAAGCAAATATTTTTGAAAAAATATTTTCTAAATTATTCATTTTTCCTTCAAGAGATTGTATCAACATAAGAATTGCAACATGTGGCCACAAAATAAAAAGAATATAAGCTTGCTGAATATTGGGTACAGATTAACTCATTGCTAAATATGGAAAGGTGAATATTTGTTGATGGAGTGCTTAATTTTATTAAAATGATGAATACTTTAATTTTCACAAGTATTGGAGTTATCAAACACGCTTGGTACAATCAAGGTTAGGGATTCAGCCACTGAAAATTTCTCTCCCATGCATTCTCGATCCTATTGGGAGGCAAACGACAAAAAAATTCCTTTTGACACTTTATGAGTGATTTATAAAATATTTTTCAGAATATATTTTATATTACTTGACATGATCAATCAATAAAAGATATTTTCCTTATCAACAAATAAATTTATATCTATATATTTTTGTTAATAGAAAAATATTTTTCGCACATTCCTATTTGCAAATAATATAAATGATTATTTTTAGGAAAATAATTTTCAAATTGTTCATAAAAATATTTTCGTAACGATTGTTTTTAAGATGATAATTTTTAAATTGTTCATTTTTCAAACATTACCCTATTCGTAGATGGACTTTGACTACACTGGCGATTGCATGTTCATGCACCTTTAGGAAGTTCCGGATCCAATTCGAAGATTACTCGACGTTACACCTTTTCAGCATATAATAGATATGGTACCTATTTTAAGAAATGACCCGAACCAATTAGCTTTCTAAATTCTGGAATCATCAAATCTTTTACAGGATATAAACTTTCAAAAGGAAAAATCTAACAAAAAGGAGTATTGATAGGCCAGACAAATGTTAAGAAGTCGAGCTCTCCTTTTTCTCTACGCTATCGGGCAGCACGCAAGCACCCTCTTCTTCAAACTTGGTGAAAGAAAAGAAGTCGAGCTCTCCTTTTTCTCTACGCTATCAGTAACCTCGAATGTTAGCAAAAAGTCAGGTCAACGTCTTGCCAGAAAAGGTTAACTAAGGCAAAAGCAGAAAGTATGTGACGCAACCATAATTTCCTCCAAGGTGCAGGCTCGGCACCGCAAGTTCGTTACAGAATATTGGGTCGATCAATGTGGTTTTTCGTTCAAATGCATTTGCAGCGGAACGTGCAGAGGTGGCTTCCAAACTGGGAGATCACATCGACTAAGCCTCCATAACCTCCGACTGCAGTTACCTGAAGAAGATATTAAGCCCGATAGGATTAAATGCTCAAAGATCAGGACATGCGCAGAGATATTTTCATCATTGAGGCGCTACGGAAAGATAATATCTTATCTGTTGTGTCAGATGTTGTGAGTTTTGCAGTAGAAGCAATCAGATGATGAGGGCTAGTTAAGAGTTAACTTACGCCAGATTGATGCAAAGAAACCGAAAACACTGACTGAGGCGCACAATGTATCTGAGAAAGAACAGCCCCATTCATGTCTAAACGACTGATCACAGGTTCAGCTCCAACCTCTAATATCTGCAATTGGGAAAAATTATTTCAGTGCACTTAGGCAGGCAACTCCCATAAGACTAAATGCATAAGACAGAAGTGGAATAAGGATTTTTAAAAGGCAGGGGGTGCTTCTCTCTATGGTAAGCTAGACTAACCAGCTATCACTATTACATTTTGCAGAGCTATGAGAAAGATCCATAACAATGAAATTCAGGATAATTCTACAAATCCACAATCTACCAATATATTTTTAGTTCCTAACAAAATAATGGAATTTACCAATACAATAGTACTAACGCATATGACAAATCAACAAAACCTGGAAAAAAAATTAGCAATTACTGAAATATTTTGTGATTTCAGTCCCCACTTTGATGTAGAATTTTTGTGAAATTGGAAGTCAGAAACTGAAAAACATTTGTGGGAACAAGTTAGAGCTTTGATAGAGCCCTAAATATTGCTGTGTACTCATCCAAATTCTAATTATTTCATGGGTTTCATTAAGTGCTTTTGTCGGAAATTTGAACCCTTTCAAATTTAATTGTAACAGTGGTCTTCCTTCCAGACAGGATGCTTGAGTAAACTCAGGGTAGCAAGGTCAAGCAAGAGACTGACTCAAGTCCAACTGCGACAATGGTTATCCTTTTGAAAAGGATGCTTGAGTAAACCCAGGATAGCAAGGTCAGACAAAAGACTGAAGCATTGAGGTAAACAAAACCTCATAATGCTGACTTGGAAACAAAGTTCATATAATGAGCAAGAGATCAATACAACTGTACGTTAAAAATTCAGGAAATAAAATTACAATGGACTTACTTGATTATCATCAAATAAGACATCCTGTGCAGGAGCACTGGTTGAGATTTTTGCTATGCAATCAGAAGCAGATATACTCCAGATAGATAAATCCCGACCCCGACCACAGACCTGCATGGAAAATGAAAAGATTAGAGGGGCATAACATCAATAATGAAAATGCTACATGCCAAACACCAATTCATTACACCAATATATATCCTCATAAATTTGACTGAGCTAAAGGTCAACCTCCCAAAGAAGTACTTTACCAGTCAAAAAGGATCACATACATAAATTAATCTTATCATCAAAATTTTGATGCTTTCCAAATTAAAAAATAGACGATAGGAAGTAAAGTAAGGAAAAAACCTCCAGAGGTTGTAATTTTAATTGCAGCAACCATTGCCAAATAATGAAGGCATTTAAAGCAACTAATAACACTTGCAAATATGAATGCTTACCAACCAACTCTCACTTGCATCAAGAGCAAGACAACTAACACTTGAGAAGAAACCTTTCTTATGGTCTTTGTCTGGATCAATTACTTGGACACACTTACCACTTCTGCAATCTAGCAGAAAGACTATATGTTAGACCTGTCAACAAAGGAAAAAAAGACAATTGACCAAAAGTAACCCAATAGAGTGCAATAGCAATTCAAAAATACCAAACAGGAGCATCGCGATGCGATACAGAAAAAAGGAAGGGGAAGGAAGGAAGGGGGGTGTTTCCTACCCCATATTCTTGCTGTCCCATCCTCAGAACCTGTAATAATCTGCAATAGGAGACACTTTTAGAATGCAAGCAACAACTCAGGATAGGAGATTAACGAAATTTACAGATCTAGACCATTAACAACCCTACCAACAAAAAAAGGTGGGAGAGGAAGAGGCAGACTGCAACAAATATGAAGAGCATCAAATAAACAAACATATCCAACCTGACTTGAAGAGTTCCGTGCAACTATGCAGTGCAGGTAGTCAGAATGCCCTTTGAAAACCATTTTTATTTTACGACATTCCTGAGAAATTCAAGTGAAAAGGGGACATAAATTTGCAACAAAAATGCAAAATTGGATATTATAAACCAAAAATTATGCATACCACGTCCCAACAATATGCACAAGAATCACCAGCTGCAGCATAAATGGATCCCCGCTATTCAAAAGAGAGTTATAAACATCAGTAGAGGGATATCTGAGGAAAATATATCAGCAAATGAACGCAAATAGCATGAAGTTAGATAATGTCACACCTTAACATCTACAGCCAGGGCATTGTTTTCAGGGATTGGTGAAAGGGCACCCCAAGGACCTCTAAAGGCAGTAAGGATGCCAAAAGAAGTTAAAGAGGATATCAAAGAACACAGAAGGCGTATTTGATCTATTAGAATAAAAAATATAATTCACCAACAATTGAAGTCAAATCATAGCACAGTTGAAATGGATAAGTATGCTTAACAATTTAGGATATGATGATTTTTCACATAAGTACAATTATGAATCTGATGGGGAACCAAGAGATGTCTAGCGTGTTTTGAGAAGTGTGGTCCAACTTAAATGGCTACCTGACAGATCATTACCGAATGAGACTGGATGATATAATGACCTTACACCCAAAAGTTTGTTCTCACCAATTTCAATTATGATTAAGATAAAACTTTATGTTGGCACACTGATAAGCCATTTTCACAGGTAGCTATTCCTACAAATATGAAGATGACTACAAATAGTTATAGAAAATATCAAGTACGAAGTACACACCTACTTTGAGGATTCACCAAATCAAGTACTGGTTTTGCACTGTTTCCTGTGACATGCAAAATAAACAAAGAGTAAAGTCTACATCATTGAGGATACTTAACCCTTAATTAGGAGTAGTCATTTGTTGAATCACTGAATCATCTTGTGGGACAGAGATATCCATCATGAAACAAGGATAAGAGGGCATTCCGAGAATTTGAGCAAGTAAATAGCAACGCCAAAAATTACCAAGAATATAATGCTGGGAAAAAGGTACTTTTGCAGTGACCTAACAAGGCTAGATGTCAGGCAAAAAGTACACATTGCCATGGAATACAAACTAACGGGGCAAATTCCAAAAAAATGAAGAAGATGTAGAGATACTTGCCATATTGCATGGCTTTTTTCCTAAAATCTAGCAACAAGGAAGTGATGGAAAAAGCGGCAAGCATGAAACCTATTTTAGAGGACTGAAATTGAAGCTTCCCAGTTCAGTTTTGTCAATTTTTGTTCTTTTTTTATTCCATTTCGAAGTGCCTTGCCAGAGGATATCTTAAACGATGCACACTTCCCCACTAAGATGCTTATTCCTAACATATATAGAAAAAAAAGGAAAATCATAATCTGATATTCCTACTGATCAAGAATACCAAGCTCAACAAATGCACCATCGCCATCCGACTGAGAAAAGCCAAGTGGTCAAATTTCCAAACAAAAACAAATCAATGAGACTGCCAAATGATTAGGCGGCTCCTTCTTTTGCAGTTAAGCTTAGTGAAGCAAAAAAAGTCTCATAACTACTACCTTGTGAATGGTCATGCGCCTCTGAGCTCGTAATGTCTCTCCACATCCACCCCCGAATCCATCCATCATCACCACAACTACACAATTACATAATATCATCAGAGTCTTTCTTTAATTTACTAACAATGCTGCTCAAGTATGATGCACAGGGCTTATCCATATAAGATGAAAGACTAGCTCTGTTATAAACAAAGCAACCATGTTCGTTATGTTAAACCTGCGGTGCCTTAACAATACCCACATCCACATTCTTCCTGTACTCACATGGCCTTATCTTCGCTTACAACATCCATCAAGATAGGAGTTACCATGGCCAGTTATATAGTGTAGACAAATTGGATAAAATCACGGTATCTATAATCTTCTTTAAGAATGAAGAGAAGAAAGAAGACCCAGTAAAAATAATGAGAAGGACTAGACGGTGTGTACCTCAACAGAAGAGAATCTTCACCATCGCCATAAAATTTGACATCATAGGCAGGTCCATCATGCCCTTGAAGAAAACAACCGGGTTCTGCCTCCAAAACGCTACGCAGTTTTAGACCGCCGCCGCAGATTGTAAAAGGGAGTCCAGTCAGTGTCGCCTTCTAAATCGAAACTAGGTAAAGCAGTATCTATCCGCTAGTAATTAACGACGCATACTCACTTCTGAGCCTTCGTGTCGGCAAAACGCAGCGACTGCAATCTCTGAAGTACCCATAATCGCATTATTCAAAACACGCACGACGAATATATAGAACAACAGTAAGCTTCAACAAATTCATTTGCCGCGAGAAAAAAATTAAAACTTGCCTAGCATTTCCCATTAAATTTTATGCAAAATTGAAAAATCCCAAACCCCTCGTCCCCCCAATTTAAACATCGTCCGCGCCACATCCTTGAAAACGGCAATCGTGCAAAAGCGAGCCACGGCGAGAGCTCTACGGTGGACTTACGCGATCGGATAAGCAGGAGGAGATGGAGTAGGAGGCGACGGAGCCGTCGCTGGAGGCGACGACGACGGCGTCGGGGCTAGGGTTGGGAGAAGGGGCGAAGACGGTACGGAACGCGGTGCGGGTCTGGACCTCCCTCTCCTTCAGGACGCTCTCCCTATAGGCGTCTTCGTCCCAGCCCGTCGCGTCGCCGCTCATCGTCGGTCTGCGGATTGCTCGAGTCGCGGGAAGCTGGACCTTTTGAGCTTCTGCTCGAGAGTGTTGACCGCCGTTGAGGCTATGAGCTGGGCACTATAGGAGGCAAATGAAGGCAAATAAAAGGAAAATGATAAAAATGGCGATAAACTTTAATGGAATGTGAAATGTGTTTTTAAACTTTTAATTTATTTAATATAAATTCTGAACTTTATGTCAATATGTGTTGTGATTATTGAATTTTTAATTTTTTTATAATTTAGTTCCTGAATTCTATAAAAATATGAAATTTATTCAATATCCAAAAATAATATTGAATATTTTTTACAATCTAGAGATTTGGTTGAACATTTATCAAAAGTTTTAAAATCATATAAAATAAATTAAAATTTCACAAATCACATTATACATTTCACTAAAGTTCATGACCTTATATATAATTATTTGAAAATTAAAAAAAAAAATATTGAAGTAAAAGGTTACTCTACTCTCGGATTTTGTCTAATCCTTGGATCTCAACAAATTGCAGCTATTAATTTCATGAATTTTCCTTAAACTTTGAGGCTGATCCATGACTATGATTACATGTAATTCATGATTCATGATTTATGAGAATAATTTTCTTTGATATAACTGGAACGAAATTAAAGTGAATTAGGTTGTCAAATGGGTTTTGATGTTAGTTGACTCTATCTATCAATGAACTCTTATGGTATGTTATAGGCTAAGTGAGTGAGGCTCGAGCCTAAATAAGATAATTTTTAGGCTAATTAATAAAGAGATGCGTATGCAATATGGGATGGAAGTAGCGTTTTGCGTTATAAAAATGATCCGTTGCCTCCTTCTCATGTTGCAATGGTGGCTGCTATTGATGGGAGGGCCTAATGTTACATCTCCTTGTCGACAAATTGCTCCCATTTACTTATGAGAATGCTCTAGAATACAAATATATGCTCTCATGTTGCCCCTAAGAGTAATTCTAGAAAACCCTAGATGTCTACAAGCTTCATGCCCGATCATTCTGTCGGCCTTTTCGGTCTGCACCATATATGACATCTCCTTCTTATACATAGAGATTGCTTGATCATGCTATGTGCTTAAATACTTAAATTGTTAATGGAGGAAAAGTTTAGAGACAATGGCATATTAGTTAGGATATTTTGTCAACTAATCTGTAGTCTCACTCAGCTCTACACTATATTCAAAGTATGATAAATGTTAAAGTATCATATAACGGGTCAATAGAGTGCTTATTTCAAATTACTGGTAATTCCAAATTCGTGCGACTTTGTAAATAAGAATCTAGTTAAGATCAATGATCTGCAAGACAACCCGCAAAAGCAACAAAGCCATGACTTTCCGAAGAAGCAGTGACGATTCTACGACAATACAAGCGCCTCTCATGTTTCCATTCTCTCTCTTGCATGTCTTCTAAAGCAGCGGATGGTACCCTTCTTGTTTTCGCTTGTTGATGGAATATGACTGACATATGATGTTCGCCGAACTGGATTTGGCTGGTGTTTCTTGCTACTTTCTCCTTCAAGGAGTATGATGAAGGGTTTTGCAGCAAATCAATGGGTGGCAGGAGAGCTCGAGAGCAGCTGTTAGAAACATTTTAACAGATCGAGTTCAAGTACAAATACAAGACAAGATTGTCAGATCCGAGTTGGATGTAGCGTAGCGTAAGGCAACATAAACAGACGGAAGTACCCGAACAGTCAAAGGCTGAAAAAAGATACAAGAAGAACAGCCGAGCTCGATACTTGTACAGATTGAGTTCCTGAGCATGTGTGTGAGCACAGCTTAGATTATTTTGACCTCTTGGGAAGAGAGAATAAGGAGCGTTGTTACGATCACAACGCAGGTAGCTTGCAGGAATCGACTTGCTTGCTAGTGGGCTATCGATGAAAACTTGCAGAGCTGCATGGCTTGTCCCGCTGATCCTAGGGTTGGAATGATTGTCCATGCTTCAAAAACCAATAATTTTTGTGAATTAGAAATGATTATGTTAAGAAGGAAAAATACTTCCTATTTATCGCTGATCGCAATAAGTGAATAAAAGGTTTTTTTTCTATTGGCATGTATCTAAGACAAGTATGAAACAATAAAATAAAAATAAAAACACTTGAAAAGTGTTGGAAATTGGTGATCCATTTTCAACAAATTCTGAAAACTACTTGCTTAATCATGAAGAGAACGAAGAGTGACCAAGTTGAAGAGGAAGACTTGAAGTCAAATATTCAGCTAGCTTAATCAAGAAGCAAAATACACTTGTCCAGAAGTGTTTAGAATGGCGGTTACTAGCTGAAACTAGAAGGAATAAGCAAAAGCCATTGGAGAAGATTCAAGTGGGAAACCTTGAATAAAAGTCAACAATAGCGGCTGAAGTAGAAACAGAACGTGGGCAACATCTCCTCCAAACTATTATGTTAAACTAAATAAACTATCCATGTCATGTCCCATAAATCTTGCATATATTCCTCACAGCATTCTTTTCTTGTCCATTGCTCTACATCAATTAGACCATACACATACACACCAACGATATCAAAACCATGCTTCCGCGTACATTCAAATTTTCAACAAAAAGTAAAAATGTAAGAAGAATAGCCGCCCTTTAACATGAAATATAACAAATTGGCCGGAAGCTTGAGGGATTTCTAGCTCAAAAAAAGGTCAAATAGTATATAAATTGGTAGCACAAATTTCATAAATAAATGATATTGTTGTACGATTAAAAAATTACCCATTGTTGCAAAAATTTGAGAATGAACTATTATAGAGATGTAAATATTACATCACAAATCTCAAAAATAAATTCGCTTGTTATCACAAAAACTATATGGAAGAATAATCATTACCTTGTACTTATGAAAATAAAAACTGCTGACCATATATTCTCAATCATGTGTTTACATTATTTTGTGAAACTTGACAAATCAATAACTAGTAGCGAAAAACTTATAGATAAATTTGAAGTTATATACTTACAAAGAACATAAATTTTTCGACCCATATATCTTTTAAGGGAAAATGATACAAATAGTCCATGAACTTTGGTTCAATGTGTAATGTAATTCTTAAACTTTTAATTTATTTATTTTGGTCCCTGAACTTTAGATCGATATACAATATAGTCCTAAACTTTTAATTTGTTTAATATAATCTTTGAACTTTTGGTACATGTTCAATATAGTCCATGAACTCTATGAAAATATTTAATATAACCCATTTCCATTAATCAAAGCCAAATACTAAATTGAATATTTTTATACAGTTCAGAAATTATGTTAAACATGTATTATGAATAGCATTGAACAAATTAAATGTTCAGAGAATATATTACAAATTAAACTAAAGTTTATAGATTAAATTAAGTAAATTAAAATTTTATAGATTATTTATGTCATTATTCCGTTTTTAACGGTGTATCTTAAAGTTCAAACGATTCTCCAACTTGTTCGCGATGCTTCCTACAAGGAGAGAAACGACCGCGCTTCACTTAACGAAGCACAATCCTCGGGAATTTTCCAACGCTGCTCCCTGCGCCAATGGTGCCGCTCCACGTGTCACCACGGAAGCTACCGTTGAACAACTCAGCATTATTAAAGGACACGAGAACGACTCCCTCACCACCCAGACACAAACTCTATCCTCAACTCTTCCCTCTGATACGCACGCGCAGAGTCGCAGAAGGCGAGAGAGAGAGAAACGGAGAAGAAGGAGGAGTCGAGAGAGGGAGAGGCTCAAACCGCCCCACATTCGGTTTCCGGCGAACGTCCGAGCGGCGCTGATGGCGTGAGCCTAGGAAGCATTCCGCGGGAAGAAGAGCCATCGAGGCGCAGCAGGGGAGGAGAAGAAGATGGAGTGCGTCACCGGAGGCGCGCGGCACTTCGCGGCAATGGCGGCCTTTCCTCGCTCGAGGCGGAGGGCGCGGAGGGCGAGGGGCGTGGCGCCGTTCCCGAGGTGCAGAGCTTGCGGTGGAGTCAGGGCCGGTGGCGCTCGGAGCGAGAGCTGCGTCGCCGTCCGGGAAGGCTTCGCCGACGGGGAAGATTTCGTCAAGGCCGGGGGCTCGGAGCTGTGCTTCGTGCAAATGCAGCAGAGCAAGGCCATGGATGGCCAGTCCAGAATCGCGAATAAGGTTGGTGAGCGCAGGCCTCGTCGGAATTCTGGTGTTTCTCGTGTTGCAGAGGCAGAGCATGCGAACGCCGTCTGTACTGGAGGCGCAAACTGATAGTAATAGGAGTAGTCATCGTCCTGATTCCTGATGTAGATGTTGGCGACCCTTATTTTCTGGTGAATTGGGGTCGTGAGGGAGCATTATCCGTTGATATGCGCTTGAATGTTCGTATATGCTTCGAAGTCCATTAAGATTATGGCTAGATTGCTCGGGGGCCTTATCTGTTTATTGAAGGTTTCCTTAATATGTAGTCGCTTCGTGGTAATATCTTCAAGTAATGCATTTAAAAGAACGTTCACCATTGTCATGGACTTCATGGGCAGCCACGCTAATGTAAGCGGTTTTGGAAGATATTGTGTTCGGATCAGATTCTTTTTTGAGATGCTTATAGTTAATCCAATCGACTCCATTGACAACTGCGGCTACTGTGATCCCTGTTCTGTTAGTGCCATTACTCGTTCTTTTTCATGCCTAATGTTTATGCTTATCTTACGTGCTTGGTTGAAGGCGTCCCCTGTTACTGGCTACTTTTGCAGTTACCACAGATCTCACTAGGAAACGATCCGCTGGATTTAGTCGTGATTGGTTGTGGTCCTGCTGGTCTAGCTCTGGCTGCAGAGTCTGCGAAGCTAGGATTGAGTGTTGGGCTCATTGGCCCGGATCTTCCTTTTACGAATAACTATGGTGTATGGGAAGATGAATTTAAAGGTACAAGAAATCTCTCAAAGTTTTAGTTTTCTATTGAAATTGCCACCGTCATATTGGAGCTCTTCATCTCCAATTAGGTAGCCTGTAGTCCGGCATAATAGATGTCCACAGTGATAATCTAGATTGAGTAAAAGTTTCTCGAGCATGAGCCTATTCTGTCGGTGTTCCTCCATCCATTACTTTAGAGAAGTTTAAATAAACGACAATCCCTCATTTAGAAATCTATCTTTTCATTTCTTTCTTTAAACTATTTGAAGAAACAAGTTCCCTTCCAGTGGAAAGAAGGACATACGCCCTTATTTCAGTTCACTCAAGTCTCACTTTTGCTGAAATTGCATTCTTCTCAAAGCAGCAGCATATCTGCTTGTACAAGTTTCCCCTTATGTTTTCACCTTCATTTGGCTTTTATAAGCTGGTGCCAGTTTCTCTAAGTAATTGCTATTATCCTAAAGTTATAGTCCAATGTTAAGTGTCGTTGAAACTGTCTTGATCAGTAAAATGTTTGTCAATGTTTCGTGAAATTAGTGTCTGTGCCGTATTACATCTAACTGGAAACTAAGACTCTTCATTTTCAGATCTTGGACTTGCAAATTGTATCGAGCATGTCTGGAAGGACACAATAGTATATCTTGATGATAGCAAGCCAATTCTGATTGGTCGTGCATATGGACGAGTAAGTAGACACCTGCTTCATGAGGAGTTGTTAGACAGGTTAGCATGGCTATGACGTTTGGCTGTTATTTGTCCATCTCCTAGGACACTCTCCTTATGTATGTAATCCTTATTAATTGTCCTTAGGTGTGTCAAGTCAGGTGTTTCATTCCTGAGCTCTAAAGTGGAAAATATATTTGAAGCTGCTGATGGGTTTAGTCTTGTTGTTTGTGAACATGACATTGTCATCCCATGCCGGTAAACAGAGGAAAACTCCACAATTTTTACATTATTGTCAGCGTAGCTTTACTCATTTCCTTTACCTGAAGCTTCTAGCATAGTATTATAGGCTTGCTACGGTTGCATCTGGAGCAGCTTCAGGGAAACTTTTGCAGTATGAGGTGGGTGGTCCAAGGGTTTCTCTCCAGACAGCTTATGGAGTGGAGGTTGAGGTAGTATATTATATAAATGTTCATGTACAGTTACTATGTAGGTTTAATGTCACTCAGAAGTAAATTTCACTTTTTGAGCTTTCAGTCATCCATAATCTCCAATTATCTATACCAGACAAATATACCAATGGTGGTATCTTTCTAGTTTATCTTGCCGTAGCTCTATGTAAATGCACTAATATTCAGACTGAAATGAATATTACAGTGAAGGAATGGTTTGTAAGCTGATGTGACAACTGTATGTTTACTTTTTCATTCAATTAGAAGTACTTGAACTGACTATAGTCGAACTGCAGTAACGCTCCTCTGACTTTTAAAATTAAGCAGGAGGTGGATATATGTGGAATTTGCAAAACCCTTCTGAACCTAATTATTACTACTTTTATGATATAATGGAAGCAGGAATATTAATTTCATGGTGCTTCAATATTGTGTTGCCCCCCCTTACTTATGGACTTGTCTTTTCCAATTTCAGGTGGAAAATAATCCATATGATCCCAATCTGATGGTTTTTATGGATTACAGAGATTATAGCAAGAAGGAAATTTCCTGTTCAGAAGCTCATTCTCCAACTTTTCTGTATGCCATGCCTATGTCATCTACCAGAGTCTTCTTTGAGGTTTCCTCTGACAGATATTTTACAGCATGAATGACATTACATATCCAAATGCTTGTGATACTGACAGAGATACCTTATAGGAAACTTGTTTGGCTTCAAAAGAGGCTATGCCATTTGACGTACTAAAGGAAAAGCTGATGTTGAGGTTAGAAACAATGGGTGTCAAAATTACAAAAATTTATGAAGAGGTAATAAATGAATCCATTCAACGATTACTTGCTAAGCATATTTTTACTGTCTACAATGCCATTAAGCACTTTCTTGTGTGTGAATTCTGCAATTATTATGGTACTTAACAGGGAAACTTGAACATTGGTAACCAACTCCAGTAACTAAGCAATGGCATAACAGTTCTTGTTGTTATTGATGATGATGTTGATGTTGATGGTTTTTGTCAGAAACGTCAAGTCCATTGTATCCTTAAATGTACTCTTGAGGAATAACCTTTTCACAGTGCCTTAGTCTTGCACCATAATATTCTGTATTACAAGAATTCATCAAGAAAGCATAGTTAGCTTTCTGATGCGAAGTTTATCTTTAGATATACCTTCATTAATGGTCTACACACGTATGTGTTTCCTATTGCACAGGAGTATAAACACACCTTTCAATGTTTCTTTAAACATGAGGAAATTTATTATACAGAGATATGTCCGGATAATACCACAAGTTGGTTTATGCTCCTTGAGGAAGTGTAAACTGCTTACATTAACCCTTCCAACACACGACTTGACAATTTTGCATGAAGTGCATGCACCTTTCAGCTTCTTTGGAAATGTGCATTTTTGCACTGTTTCTACTTTCGCACATGTGTGCATCATTTTGCAGTTGTGATAACATAATATATATCTATTCTTGATATACTTGTCAAATATCATGTTCGTAGTCATCTGATGTCTTCTGTACCCTATACAGGAGTGGTCTTATATCCCGGTTGGCGGATCCTTGCCAAATACAGAACAGAAAAATCTTGCATTTGGTGCTGCTGCCTGCATGGTGCATCCAGCTACAGGTGAGGAAAAAAACAAGCTGATCTAACATTTTTCTCTTTTGCCTAAATTATTTATCTGTGTTTTTGAACAGGCTATTCTGTGGTGAGATCCTTGTCTGAAGCTCCTAATTATGCATCTGCAATCGCAAATGTTTTGATGGCTGGTCAAGTTAAGGGGACTCATCCTTATGAACGAAGTAATGGAAACATCTCAATGCAGGGTACTTGTGCTCTCTCTCTCTCTCTCTCTCTCTCTCTCTCTCTCTCTCTCTCTCATTTCTTCACAATCAGTTTCCTAGTGGTGCCAATATTTTTATACAAATTCATCAAGTGCAAGTGCACAAGCTTTTTGCTGAATATACACTGCAACTGTGAGAGTCGGTGAATGCTGCTTCAATTTTTATTTGGTTGAGGTTGCAGAATTTTCACCCCCGGATTCAGAAAAGCACTATTAGTCAATCAAATTGGAGTGAGTCTCTTTGGACATTTTTTGGATATAAACTTTATGCTTTTATTCGCATATCCTTGTGCAATGGACTTGACATTTCAAATCAGTGGGAGCTTGGAACCAAAGTTTTCCCCAGTACGGATAATATGTTGACAGCACCAAGTCATTCATGCATTAAAGCATGTGCTTGCCCTCTGTACACCAAAACACGCACATGCACTAATAACTTAGAAAATTCACCTCCATAGAAAAGTAGCCGCAAATTTCTTTTGTGCTAATGACCTGATGGCTGAAGTTGAATGAGCTCAACCTTCTGATGATGATGAGAACATTTCGCTGTCATTCTCTACCATGTATCTTGTTCATCATATTATTGTCGCCGTTGCTTATTTTCTTTTAATTTCTTTGGTGTTCTCTCTATCTCTTCATCTTCATCTTTATCCCAACTCTGTTCTTTTATCACCCATCATCTAGATTTCTTGTTAGGCATTACCCTTTTTCATTATTAAGCTGGGAAAATCGGTGATACCAATCTAAGTAGAGAAAATACTCATAAGCAGAATTAACTACTGAGTTACTAATATATAACAGTTTCCCATAAAAGACGGGCCTTAAAGTCAAAAAGGAGTGTTGTTTATAATTAACTTCATGATGCCTTCAGCTAAAGTCGCATATGCTCAGTGAAGTTTGATTCATTTGCTCACTCGTTTTAGCAAGTTAATCTTTAGGCAAATCATATTGATTGTAGATTAGAGCGTATCATCTTCTGTAAAAGGTATCATGTTAAACCCAAACCCCCCCTCCTTTCTTCTCTCAAGTCAAGGTTGGCAGTATGAAGAAGAAGCCTTCTTAAAAGCCTACACATGGGTGAAATTGAAATTCTTTTTTCCATCATGTAAAATACAGGAGACCCAATAAATGGATGAAAGGGGAACTAAATGAATCAAACTCAAGATCTTTCACGGTGATTGTGTGAAATTTGAATAAGATACCATCTTCTTAGACAAGTTCTAGCTATTCGAGGACGAGGTGGAATATATTTCACATCTTAACAATGCTTTGTTGAATGGATACTAAGAATACATTTACGAGATTCAGTTGGTTTACAGTTATCTTAATGTGGATTGTCTTTTATCAGCTTGGAATACCCTATGGCCACTCGAAAGGAAACGGCAAAGGGCGTTTTTCCTCTTTGGACTGGCTCTTATCTTGCAGCTGGACATCGAGGGAATCAGGACATTTTTTCATACGTTCTTCCGTTTGCCTAGATGGTAATTCCCCAGTGCTCTACTATTTTTTTTGCATAAGAGAACTTAGACTCCATCAGAGTTTACAGAGCTTCAAACGCTTGGATATATGTCAGTGAAAATAAAATAGAATTCTCTGTAGTTTAAGTTAGATAGTGCGCATCTAGAGAACTGGACTCGTTATTGATAAAAAAAAGTAAGCACTTCGTTCAATTCATGCTATGTATCTCAGAATTAACCAATAATATTTATACGGAATGGCATCTTCTTTGTTAAAAGTTCTTGTCAAGTAATAGGCTTTGTATGAGGAATAGACCATGTATGAGGAATAGGCATCTTCTCAGCATACACAATTGTCAATATGTATGAGGAATAGACCATGTAGGTTTATGGCTTTTCTTTACTCTTCATCCCGTTAAGAATACAAGATGACTAATCTGGTTACATTTACGTAAGTTGAGCTCCGAAGAATGACACACAAATTGAGCCAAAGGTGGGAAGCATGTGAGGATGTTTTCTCCATATAATAATAACAGAGATGATACACAAGAAACTGTAGGACTTCTATGAGAACATACAAATTGAACGAGAATTTGGACCTTTTTTTTAAGAACTGGACTTTTAAATATTGATGTTTTCAAGAATACTAGTATCACAGAACTTCCTATCGCGTGTGATGGAAAGATTAAGCAATGGGAGCTACCTTTGTGTCTCTTGAAGAAATAATTCACATGGGAATACGCATGTTTTTCTTTGCAGGATGTGGCAGGGCTTCCTAGGCTCTACTCTTTCTTCGGCTGACCTTGTACTCTTTGCTTTCTATATGTTTGTCATAGCACCAAATGACATGAGAAAAGGCCTTGTCAGGCATCTCCTTTCTGATCCCACGGGAGCAACTATGATAAGAACTTATCTTACAATCTAGTGCTTTTGTCTGTTTCCTCGTTAAGGCAGCATCCCAGGTTAGCCACGACTATCCCACCCTTCCTTACCAAGTATTCACATGTACATACACTTGTTCGTCATGTTTATCTTCCTTGTGAATGTAGCAACCGTGTATGTTTTCTTAGCCTGATCCTTTCTAGACCAATAGAATCAAGGGTGGGATATTGGTTAAAGCATCACTAGAGGCAAGTCAATTTTGGAGGACGAATCCGGATATCAATTGTATGCATAATACGACCAATTCGAAGAGATTTTAATGATGCTTCGAGATTGAGGGTTCCAAGTTGTATAGTGGAACAAGGTATCGCTTGCTAAATCGGTTCACGTCTCTTTTCTGTTGGCAACTTGTCATTGGTTTGGAAAATATTGAACTTCTAGCAAAAAGAGGGAATCAGTCAGATTTAGCCTCATTATCCATGCACATGCCCTTTTCTCCACTGACATTGCATCAGACTAAATGAATATGTAAACACATTTTGACCATCGTGATCGTAGAATTTATTATCTCAGAGGAGGAATGGTTCCCTTTGGCCTTTAAGATATATTCTTCTGTCTGCAATCTCTGGGATTCTCTTTTAGAAGGCCATCATAATGAAACAACAAAAGAGGTGCTCACGAATTTCGTCAGGGGGAACACCATGATGTGGACTTGATCGATCGCAATCTGCTTAAGCGTCATGAATCATCATAAGCTGCGTGATGTGATTCTCCAATGCTCGATATGCCTTGCCCTTTTCGTTATTTAATCCATTGTGGTTTCTTTTTTCAATGACTAAATCCAGTATGATCGCCTCGCCAGAGAATCGGATGTAGTAAAAGCTGTTAAAGCAGACGAGGAATTCACAATCTTTGTGGTCACTCAGTAAAATATGCTCGGCATGGAATGCGCAAAAGGCGAGATATCAATCTAGCACTGCTTTATTGTTAATTAGTGAGAGCAACTTCAGTGGTTGCTAGTACAGTTGCTTAAGGCATTTATACTTTCTGCCGCTTTCTATCATGGCACGTTCTTTGTGAGGGCAGGACCAGTGCTTCTTGTAGAATATCATTTTAGTATGCTTTGAGCTGCCCTAGCTTGGCCTCCCCTGAAAGAAGTAATCCTTCGTGTTACATTTTCTAGTGTTGGTTCATTCTCTTATGTGGAGAGAACCCCAGTATTAGAAATGATAAGTCTTCGGTTGCTCGTGAAAGAGGGAGTGGAATTGGCAATGTTCTCCAAAGCCGGCTTTAGTCATTTGACCAAGTTGTGTGTTAAATCCGTTGTTATCGAGCAACGTAAGATAATATTTTAACAGTCTCCTCTCATGTGCAAGTCGAATTTGGATACCATACTAGAAAATATAACCCAAGAATTTAAATTGATATGTGGAAACGTGTATAAATAGGATACAAGACTTCTTGTTGAGCGATGTAAGACAATATTTCGAGACCTCATGATTTAATAATTTTGTTTGTCTGATTTGGCCATGGAACTATTATTTCCTTGTACCATTTCGTTTTGAATCAGATTGAAAAGGTAGCATGAAGTCCTAGGGTTTTCCATGGCCATGATAAAGAAAAATTATCAAAAAAATCCTAAATCCATTATAGTTATGCTGATTTAATTCTAAACTTATTTTTTTTGCCAATTGAGTCCTAAAACTTTTGCAATTGTGCCATCTCAATTGGACAAAAAAATGTATTTATGACTGAATTGGCACAACTACAATAGGTTGAGGACTTTTTTTCCCTAAGCTCATATTACCAGCTTTTCTAGAATTTTTTTGGTCAGACTTCTAGAAGAAGTATTTAATTAGTAACTTTCTGAATGAATTAGACCGTCTCTCTTTTCACGCCGAGTGTTCTTGTCATCCCCATGTCCTTCGGACCCAAAGATCGAACTCGACATGACACAGGATGGACATCGATGACAGAATTCGGAAAATTGCCCAAAACGGGCAAGGGTACCACGAGTGGATGGCAAAGAGGTTCTTTAGAATAGGAACTAAAGTGAGAATATAAGGTAAAGATGAGAGACTTGGACTGACTTTACCAGCAATTTGGTGGGGGCTGCTTTTGAATATTAAACATGCAAAGCGGGAACATTGAGAAGATAAAGATCTCAACCATATATTCCCAATACGTCATGGGAAATCACCACCTTCTATAAAAGCCCCCCTGAGACGACATCTGGAGGAACACGGTTCAATTTAGCCTTCTCGTCTGCATTTACAATATGAGAGAGAGAGAGAGAGAGAAGCTGGAATTATGGGGTTGCTTCGGAAGAATACTTGCAAGGAATGGTGCATGCTGCTATGGAGTAAGTTCATCTTTTTTCTGGGTGGAGGTGACAGAAGAGAGTGAGCACACATGGTTCTTTTTCTTGCATGGTCTGTCTCCATGCTCGAAGCTCTGCGTGCTCACCTCTCTCTCTGTCACACCACGTCCCATCTCTCTCTCTCTCATCCATTTGCAGGAACACCAACATTGAAGGTGGCAAGATGACTAGCATATTCTACTTCTTGACTCACATCTATCTTGTCAAATTTCATAAAACAGGTTCAAAATTAGCTGGAAAAATTAAAGTCCAACCATATGGATTTTAAAGGGTTCGATTCATACATATTTGAAACTCATTTTTATTAGAATAAAGGAAGAAATTTGATAAATTGTGTCGCTGTCCTGGGATTTTATGAAAAACAACATTCAGACGATCCAACGATGGCCAACTCCCAACCATTTCCTCGCCTCCTTTTACTTTTTTCCCTTGCAATTCCAACTAACCCCCTCCCCCCCCCCCTCCCTTTCTTGATGCTAGACGACCACCTCAACATAAATTTTCCGTGTTTGCATGCGAAAATTTAATCCAGTTTATCTAAATTGATATACGCTTAGACCTCAAGCTAAACCTTAAGATAACATTTTTTTTTAAATTTGATTGTAATGGTATGGTATAATTATCTCAAGTCACGAAGACGAGAAAGTGATTTCCTACTATTCTTTGGATCTTGAAATGAATTTACCAATGTCTAATGAACCAAGCTTGACACTTGACACTTAATTTGATGCTAGAAATTATTTTCCATCAGCTAATGTCACTGGAAAAGAATTTTCTTCGAAAAGTTATAAAACTATGGATTTTCAATAGAATTGCTAGCATAATAGTTTTTGAGATATTAAGAGAATAAAAATATATTGTGAGCTATAAATTTTTGAAGAAATAGACCTCGTGACAATTTTTAATATTTGTTATTTATTTTTTTGTGATCTAGAACATGTTAATCTCACAATAGATTAAGGGTAGCCACTTAATCAATTCTCTTTTTATAATTATTCATGTGTAATTGTGAAGTCAATCAATGAAAACTTTACATCGCACCTTGTTTTGAATCTCAAAAAATTAGGCTACTTATGATAGAAATTGGAGATAGCATCGCCTTTTTAATTGCTCATCAAAGATAAAGATAATAATCTCAAAAACAAAAACAAAAAAAAAAACAAATAGAGAATTCATGTGATAATTGATTGAGAATGGAATGAACGTCCTATTTGGGTCATTTTTCTATTTCAGTGGTACGACCTACAAAATTAAGTCCTAGATTGATGTCTCCCTCTTGTCTGTTCGTCGCCTGGTGGCCTAGGATGTCACATAGAATTAGAGGCTTTTGAATGATTGTTTGGACAATCAGACGAATGATGAAACAAAATTTTCTTCCTCGAGATGAGGTAGCCCCACTAAGATAGGTGAACTTCAGTTTATTTATAATGACATAGCCAGTGACCTCATGGTCAAGAAGCAAATACAATGCTTATGAAAATGGTCAAAATCGATCGACAATCCTTTTATTTTCTGGTACTATTAACATAACTATATAACGATGTCTATATGGAATGTCAAACATAAGACAGCACTGTGTCCCATCATGATTTTTATATTTTCTTTGCAATCCACAACACTTGCGATTGAGGCATGATCGTGACACCATTACATGGTTATGATCTCTCTTTCTTTTTTTTTATAAAACAAATTGATCAATCAAGTGTTAATTGAGTTGTATATTGTGCCTGCGAAGATGAAATTTTTTCTTCTTTTTAAGGTGAAAGCGAAGGTGAAAGTTTGCCTACGTGTGATCTTGGTGGGGTTTGTAGTTGCCCGTTTCTTGCACCATTTTTTATTATGAGCAGAATTACTGTTTGACCAAGTGTGGAGAGAGAGCGAGAGAGAGAGAGAGAGAGAGAGAGAGATGTAATTTGATAAAACCATTCTCCATGACATCATAGAAACGTTTGGTGGACCAGGGATAACGTCATATCGATTTCTGAACTAATTCATTGAATAATCATCGGAGAACGCTTGTTGGAGCCGTTACCGAAGAAAAGACAAGCAGACAATCACTGTTTTCCAATACTATGTAATATAACCCAAAAAAAGAAGTCAACGAAACATTGGCTTAACCAACCTCGTTTGACCCATTTGTTTTCTGTTTTTTCTCAAATCAACAAATAAGGCCTTAAATTTTTAAACCCTAATCCCAAATTGATGAATTTGGGGCAAAATACTTCATACTAAAATCCCAAATCAAGGAATCGGGGCAAAATTAGCTTTTGAAATTTTTTCAATGAAGAGAAGCTGCTCAGAACGAGCAATGAGTGTCCATATTCAAGAAGTGCAAGTGTCGATGTTTATGGATTACTTAGATTAGACCTCAAGGAAGACTGAGAAGAGGGGAAAAAATGAAGACGGAGAGATGGAAATGACTTACTTAGATTAGACCTCACAAAGGAGAAAAGAGACAACAGAGGCAAGTGGCGGAAGGCCAATGGTGGAGGCAACACAAAGATGAGCGGCGGAGGCAGTGTGAAGGCAAGCGGCAAAGGCCAGCGTTGGAGGCGGCACGGAGGCGAGCTACGGAGGCAACATGGAGGCAAGCAACAAAGGCGGACGATGAAGTGTGGCAATTGATTGTATGAGTTGAGAAAGCTTCATGTTACACACTTATTTAATACTGCAAATGAGTCGAAAATTGGTCAAATTTTCAATCCATATAATTCAGTCTAAAACTTTTTGAATCCATTTACCTGGATTTTTATATATTTATGATTCATATGCAATCCATTAATACAAAAATATGAGTTGAAATTGGGTTACGGACCATTTTGACACCCTATCTATAATAAAAATACACACATACATACACTTGCATACATATATTTATAAAACATCTAAAGGAGGTCTTTAGCTATTAGTCATTTAACACTTGTCCCATTCTAAAAATAAATTTTGGTTTGTGGGGAAAGTCTTCGATTGTATTTTCTCTCATTTATTTCTCTTTCCTTTGGACATGAGAGTGTCTTTATAGCTCTCGTCTTCTTAAAAGACCATTAGAGCACTTTGAAGTCAATTATATCTTTTGTTAAATACACTTTAATTGATTAACCGAGTTGTGTAGGAACTCCTAACCCTAATGAAACCTTTTGAAAGCGGCTTTCTTTTTATACGTCAAAAAGGGTTGGAGGGTTTTCAATGATATTTTTGGACAGTACACGAATGACGAAGCAAAATTTTCTTCTTCTTCATGCGGTGGCCCCCTAAGACATGTGAACTTCAGTTTTCATATAATGACATACCCAATGAACTCATGGAGCAAATAAGATGCTTATATAAAGATGGTAAAATAGATCGGCAACCCATTTTTGAAGTCAAATTTGACGTCCAAGTAGTAAATGAATCGTCTAAAATTTTAAAAAAAAAAAAGGGGTTGAGATTATGAGTTTAGAAGATGAAAGCCTAACTAGGTGTGGACCTTAATGATTCAAATTGACTGAAATGACGTAATTACAAAAAGTTAGGACTAAATTGACCAAAAAAATTTAAGACTAAATTGATACAATTACAATAAGTTTAGGAATTTTTTTAGTAATTTTCCCGTTGCCCCTTTTGAAACCATTTTAATTACAAGCATGGTCACTATTGGACACAAAAAGTAAACAAAAGAGCAAAGAGAAAAGAGAAAAAGAGGATTTTGAAGAGAGGAGAGAGGAGCGAGGAGAGGCGGTGGAGACGGCAGGGAAGGCCCCTGATGGCAGCTGCGACCATTGGCAACATCAATCGCTGATGGTGGATCTCGCCGACGACATCGCCAAAGCCGCACAGTGGTTTCACCACTCGCCAACAACCCTTTGCCCGAAGCAGCAGTAGCCTCTCTCTTCGTATGATCGGATCTGATCAAAATAGACCTAGCTTGTTTCTCTTTTTCATTTAGCTTTTTCCAATCAAATTTAAATGAAATATAGGTTTAAAAATCAGCTTTTAACCAAAACAAGATCGTTTTAGCCTTATATTTCATGTTTTAGCTATGTTGGCACCATATAGGATAAAGAAAATATATAAAAAAAAACACATAAGCACTTTCCATTAGTCACAAAGTTAACGAAAGAACTTGGTTGCACTAATTTGACAAGTTTTAAGACTTGATTACATTTTATGAAAATTTTATGACTTAATTGTATTTTTGTGACAAGTTTTGATATTGCTAATGCTCTAATTCCCAATATTTATGTATCGATGAACAAATTCAAAGCAAAGTTGAATTGAAAGCAGAAGGGCGAAGGAAAGACGGTCCATACTATATTTTGCTTTCACGGGTCACTACAAACCCTAGCAGAACCAACTAAATTGTAACCGTAAAATAGGTAAGGAGTGGAGTCATTGGGGAGTGAGTTTTCGTTTTCGTGACATGTCGAGACACGGGGACAAAAGGGGGCCAATCCTCGTTGTCTCTCTTTCTCAGAGCTGAAACCCATTTCTTTTCTTCCCTCCTCAGAATGTTCTGTCCAAATTGTTTGGACATCAACGTAAGTTTAAAGAACAACTTGTCAACCTAGTACCCTCGATTACAAAACAACTTGTTTGGACATGAATGTATGTCTAAAGAAAAGTAGAATCAAGGACATTGTTAGTTAATTCTACTCTTGCTCAAAATTCAAAATCGCATATTTATGCTTATTAATCTTGATGTAGTCGTTGTAGCATTTAAAAGGATTAGCCAGTCGTCTTTAGATGACTGGATTTTGCTGACATGAGCTAACACAATTTTTTCCCACTATGCTAGGGTTTTCAGTTAAGGAAAAGGTTTGCACAGTCCATGTGTACTCATTTTTCCCAGAGGGATTAGAAATATCCAAGTCCTTTTGCCAATTTGGCACTTCATTAAGCCTAAACATGAAAGTAAGGTGACATATGCATACTTCGTTTGTCAGAATAATGATTATTGAGACAAATGAAAATACCAATGCTAGATTTTGTGAAAGAGAATGAAGACCGGTGAATCAATGGAAGTACATAATTGCCTAAATTCATCTCAATGAATCAAACTTTACTATATCTATTATAACATCATATACATGTACACACAATTATTCAATCAATTAATCATATCCACACGCTAAAAAGCCTCTTCACGTGTGCATGCAAAATTACGGAATGTGCGTAAAAGTAGGAACTCTCACTGAAAATTATCTTATGTGCTCAAAAGAACTTGAAAAAATCACTCTTAATGGATATAAAAAATGGATCTCAATAGGTTCTTAAAAACTCAAGGGGAAAAAACAAACGAGAGATCCATCTTGAAGTGAAAGATCCTGCAATTTTACTCATGTATCACACTCACTTGGAAAGACAAAGATAGGTGGGAATTAAAGAAATCTATTATAATGAAAGTAGATACCACGACAAGATTTCGATCTTGGCTATCGTAAAGTAGACAAATATAATAACCCCCGCATCTAAGGTGAATAGGTGAAAGTCTTCCTATTAGGTTGGCACAGGCTTAAGCCCAATATCCATGACCAACAACCAAACCTAGTACTCTCGATTACAAGACAACAAAATGAAAAAAACAAAAAAAAAAAAAAACCCAAAGTGAGCACAGCCAAGAAAGAAAAGAAGAAGCCCACAGCAAAGGAGAAGGAAGATGCCGTCACCCCAGACGTCAGCTATGATCTTACTTTATTATTTCCAAAGTCGGATCTCCCGCATCAACATTCGTGAATCTTCAAGTCAAACCTCAAAAAACATTATTCTAAGTTCAACCTTAGGTTACTACTGTTCTGGCGTGCCACGGAATTCGACCCGGTCTATAAGACCCCAAGAAAATCTTCCGCCACCTTCAACCCAAGTCATCGTCTTCGACCTGCAATCCTCTCTCTCTCTCTGCAAGCTCTCTCTCGCCATGGGCAGCGAGGCGAAGCGAAGCCTCCACATCGCCATGTTCCCGTGGCTCGCCCACGGCCACATCACCCCCTTCCTCCGGCTCTCCAAGTTCCTCTCCCTCCGCGGCCACGCCGTCTCCTTCCTCTCCACCCCCAGCAACGTCGCTCGCCTCGCCCTCGCCCACCCCGACCTCCCTCCCTCCCTCCGCCTCTTCTCCCTCCCCATGCCCCGCGTCCCCAACCTCCCTAGCTCCGCCGAGTCGACCTCCGACTTGGACATCGACTCCGTCCCCTACCTCAAGAAGGCCTACGACCTGCTCGAGCCAGCCCTGACCCGCTTTCTCTCTGATGGCCACGTCGACTGGGTGATCCATGACTTCGCCAGCCACTGGCTCCCAGGGGCCGCTGCCCGGCTCGGGGTTGGCTCAGTGTTCTTCAGCACCTTCAACGCGACCTCGCTGGCGTTCCTTGGCCCCCCATCAGAGCTCATCGTTGGCTGGTGCCAGAAGCCAGAGGACCTGACCAGCGTGCCAGCGTGGATACCATATAAGTCCACAGCTTGCTTCAGGCTCGATGAGGTGTTGATGCACCAGCGGTGCATGGACGAGGAGGTCTCTGATTTCTCCAGGTTCGGCCACACGATCGACAGCTGCGATTTCGTGATCGTGAGGAGCTGCTGCGAGTTCGAATCGGAGCCGTTGAGCTTGCTGCGGGATCTTTACCAGAAGCCCGTGATTCCCATCGGGCTATTGACGCCGGCGGTGCGACAGGATGAAGGAGATGACGATGAGAAATGGAAAGCCCTAAAAGTTGGCTCGACACTAAGCGGCGAGAAATCAGTGCTTTATATCGCGCTTGGAACAGAAGTGATTTTGAGCGACGAGTTAACTAACGAGTTGGCGGCCGGGATTGAGAAGTCCGGGTTACCGTTCGTCTGGGTGGTTAGGAACCGGCTCATCCCGGCCGGGCTTGAGGAGCGAGTCTCAGGCCGGGGATTCATCTGGGCGGGATGGGCCCCGCAGACTCGGATCTTGGCCCACGAGGCGATCGGCGGGTTCCTGACGCACTGCGGCTGGAACTCGACGATCGAGGCGCTGAGCCGCGGGCTGCCCCTCGTGCTGTTCTCCGGGGGGAGCTCGGACCAGGGCGTGATGGCCCGGTTCCTGCACGAGAAACGGGTCGGGTTCGAAGTGCCAAGGGACGAGGCAGACGGGTCGTTCACGGGCGACGTGGTGGCCGACAATCCGGCGGGTCATGGTGGAGCCTGAGGGCGAGCCGGTGAGGGCGACTGCATGGGCTATGAAGGAGGTGTTCGGCAACATGGAGCTGCAAAACAAGTACATGGAGGAATTCGCAGTGATCTTAGAGAAAGGCGTTGCTAAGGAGCAAAAGGTGGTGAGCTAGATTTGCAAGGCAGAGTAATGGAATCGAATGTTATCAGATATTGAACAGCACTTATTTATTTAAGATTCGTCGTATTCATCTTTCAGATTGATTTTAAAATGATTGATTCTATCGTTTACAAAAATGAATAAATGTGTCATAATGTATATAGTTTGAATTATTTTGTTACTTTATCCCTTTCTCTTATTTGTATTTAAAAGACAAAAAAACTTAAGAGAATGTCTCGGAGAATATATATTCCATGATTCATGTATAATCCAAGGTAGGTCATGATAAAATTATATTTTTTCAAGGAATTGTTATCGCATGAGATGACATAATGTACTCTCTCGTGCCACGCGGTTATTGGCCTTTGATCCCTTTCAAATGCGCTCTGTATTTGCTTAATCAAATCTAAACCCAATGGAAAGAACCGTCCAAAGAACAGCGTCAGCCATTGTGGATGTGGCCGATTCACACGGTCCAAATAATTTAATTAAAAGAAAAAAATAATTTAAAATGTTTTTCTAAAAATAATCGTTTAAAATTAGTATTAGATGGAAAATGTTTTCATTGACGATAACAATTTCTGTCTAAACATTTTTGTGAATAAAGAAAGTATTTTTTCCGTTCATTCATTTTTGTAAGCGATAGAATCGATATTTTAAAAAAAATATTTTTCAAACATCCAATTGTTTGCGAAACAAGTGGAGATACGGGTATAGCTGACAAAAGAGCCTAAAGTTAAGTATTTGGGCAATGATTTGAATTTATGCATATGAATGAGCTTGGCTTAGGTGGTATAAAAGATATAGTTTCATTATTTAGCTAAAGATACAAAAACATAGTAAATTAAAATGGTAAATTGCTTCTCATGCCGATAAATTGGTTGCTCGCCAATGTTCAGAAATTTCAAACAGACTAATCACGGCGCATTTCAATGATATGTTGCGGGGTTGACCCCACCAAAACTTTCTCCTTCAAGTGACCACATTTTCGTCATTTGGCACTCATTTATATCTAAGCATTTTCATGGATTGTGAAAATATTTCTCATTTATTCATCTTCATAAGTAACAAGATTCATATCGTGAAAAATAATGTTGAAAAGCATGATGGTCATATTCATTCATACTCATTTTACCAACCAGTGACAATCTCCAAAGGCAATTCATCCCTAAATCAAAAGGATCCGTATCCCGGAAAACCTCATGCACGCTCTTACGCAAACTTCTCCGACCTGAAGGAGTAGTCCGGCCGGTCACAGCATCAAAGAGCTGATAAAGCAGCTCAGGAAGAGAGTACTGGAGCGAAAAATCGACCAGCTGCAATCAGCAAGGCTGACGACTATGCGACGAACTCGGGCAATGCTTCTCAGCTTCGCAAACAATACAAACCAAATCCTTCGCAGGGGCGGCGAACAGCCAATGCACCAGTAACACAACAAGGGAAACAAGAGCTCATCACACAAAAATTCAGCAGCACCGCGTCCATACATGTGTATTGCACTGAGAAATACAGCAGAACAAAGAGTGTCTGCAAGTGCAGAGATGCAGATGCGAAGGAGCGAAAGCATGAGCAGACCATTTGCATCCGGATCTCTTGCGTAAGAAATTGGCTAAATGTTTATTAGAGGCGATGAGGTGATGATGATATCGATTGAGCAGTGATGGCGGGGGTTTAATCAATGCACTTAATATGTAAGTTAAATGGGGAGATTTTTACTGGTTCATATTGCATTAGTCATTCATGAACATGAACTCGGGGCATACTTGATGATCACTAGTTTAGAAAGGTCAAATGCTGTTTAGACTTATATTGCGTGAACTTGATAAGCGTGATTAATTAATTTTGGTCCAAACTTCTATGTGACTTGCTCTATGCATTTGCTGCCTTACGTACTACTCAAAGCTTGATTTCGGGTACAACTCCAAGATAATATTTCTTGGTTGGGCAAGCCTCGCTGGTGGCTAGCGAGGGTCCTCATGGACCCTTGCCTCCGACCGATACCAGGCCAATTAGAGGAAGAAGGAAAGGAAATTAAAAAAAATGAAAAAATATTAAAAAAATATTAAGATATTTAAAATTTATTCACGTCAACGCCGGTCATGCCACGTAAGTCAATTAATATCCATATTAGTAATATCCAACCAGAATTAGCTAAATGATTGAATTGGCACTAAGTTAAAAAGTATGACTAAAATGGCACCATTAAAAGATTTAGGATTAAATTAACACAAATATAATAGATTTAAAATTTTTATCACACTTTTTCCTATTTTTAACCCTTATCAAATACAATGATTATAATCATTAAAAAAATCAAAAGACATTCAACATAATGCAACCAATGAATTTCACAAAGTGTAATTTTTAGCAAGAAGTGGGTAGTTAACCTTTTCAATTCTACCTAGGATGGAACATAAGTCGTATTCCATAAATTTTTCTTTCTGCTATTCGACCGGCAAAATTAAGTCCTAAATATGTATCTTCCTCTTGTTGAAAAAATGATCGAATCAATTCTAAACTTATCATACATATGTTAATTCAATCCAAATCATTTCAATTTGGCTAATTTTTCTAAATATTTGCGAAACTTCAACGTGGTCATTTTTTGACAAATTACAAACGAAATTGTTTTTCTTTCCTTCGAGACACTCTTTATATTTCACATCTCTTAATTTATGTGAAGTTGGGTTTTTGTTTTTTGAGTATCAGAAAACACTAGTCATATTCTTATTCAAGTAAAAGTCTAAGACGACAATATACAAGCTTCAAAACAAAGCAATTCCAAAAGACAAATAAGAGGATTAGCGACCCAATTGATTGGTAAACATTTATTGTAGTGGGATTTGGCGACCTAATCTGCAACACAATTACTCTCTTCAACAGTGGGCCAACTTCAAATTTGCTAAATGACTTTGCATGGGCCTGGACTTTGGTGATAAGTGCATAGCTTCCCAACTCACTTGATATGTTCTCTCACTTATCACCTCAACCAGACCAGTTCTATCAGTCTCCAACACGATCTGCAATTCACTTGTCTCTTCAAAGTGTTTGAGGGTTTCAAGCACGGTAGCTGCCTTTGCCTAGATCGCCGACAAGACTATTATTCATCGAGCAAACCCATCTATTAAGATACCCTAGTTGTCTCAGCATACACACCTAATGGCCCTTCTCCAGTTTCTGCAAATGAAGTAGTGTTTGCGTGTCAGCTTATTTTGCCACATTTCTATATACATATGAGGAAATTTTAAAAGACTTTTAGAGCACTAGAAGTCCTAAAAACTAATTTAATATTTCTTTAGTTGATTGACCGAGTAGTGTTGAACTCTTAAACACTTACGAAACCTCGAGACGTCGGCTTGCTTTCGATACGTCACATAGAATCAGAGGGTTTTCGATGAATGTTTGGACAAATTGCACGAATGATGAAACAAAGTTTTCTTCCTCGAGATGAGGTAGCCCGCTAAGATAGGTGAACTTTAGTTTATTTATATAATGACGTACCCCATGACCTCATGGTGACGGAGCAAATACAATGCTTATAGAAATGGTAAAAATCGACCGACTACCTTTTTTTTAACTCTAATTTCACAATCGAGTGATAAATGAGTTGTCTAAAATTTCCAAAAGGGTTGAAATATTGTGTTTTTGCAAAGATGGAAGCTTAACTACATGTGAATCTTAATGCGATAACTACTTGCCCATTTCAAAAAAGGTTTTCCTAGCATAACAATTTTTAAGTTACTGTAAAAATTATAAATTATTGTGAACCATAAATTCTTGAAAGAATGGATCTCATAACAATTTATAATTATTTGTTATATGATTTTTATGATCTAGAAATATTGTTATTTTCACAATAGATTAAAGATTGCCACTCAAGTATTTCTCTTTCAAAAACTCATTTTACAAGCATAATTACTATTTGTCCATGACTGTTTGGTCAAAGCTTGGCCTTGAAAGGCTTGTGTGTGTATAGAGGCACGGATACATATAGGATGGCATGGATTACACATTATAAGATGGCACATAATGGGTATTAAAAGTTGCACAGCTTTCTCGATATGTTATTCTGATAAGTGTTTTCAAAGCACTTTTTAACAGTATCTATCGATCGATTCTCACGATGCAGCAATACAATGACGAATTCCAATTGAAGTTAAATTCCGAGCAGAAGAGCGAAGGGAAAGACGTTCGCACTTCAAACCCTAAAGAGAACCAACTTGATCACAGCCGTAAATTAGGTTACACGAAGCATTATGATCAAGCATGCATGGACGAGGGAAGGTGGCACGTAACTCAATCTCGGTAGTGAATTTTCGTGACGTGTCGAGACACGGGGACAAGCGGGGCCAATCCTCGTTGTCTCTCTTTCTTAGAGCTCAAAACCCATTTCTTCTCTTTTTCCTCAGAATATTCTGTCCGAATTGTTTGGACATGAATGCATGTCTAAAGAAAAAGTAGAATCAAGGGCATTGTTAGTTAACTCTACACTTGCTCAAAAGTCAAAACTGCACATTTAGGCTTGTAAGTCTCGATATAGCCCTCTTAGCTTTTAAAAAGATTAACTAGACATCTTTAGATGGCTGGATTTTGTTGACATGGGCTGACATGATTTTCCCACTAAGTCAGGGTTTTTTATTAAGGATTAAATTCATGCGGTCCGTGCATACTTTCTCTTTCAATTAAGGAAAAAATTCATGCGGTCCGTCATACTTTTTTTTTTTTCAATTAAGGGAAAAATTCATGCGTGTTGACACCTAAATTTTGATTAATCATTCGTAATTTAATGCACAAAAATTTAGGGATTAATTTTAACCCCTAAACAAAAAATATTAGGATTAAATTGCATAGCATATAGTTTTAGGAGCATTTATTATTGCATTCGCATTGGACATGTGGCAAATGGGCTTCAATTGATGGTTCTAAGTTTTAATTTAACAAATTGGACTAAGCCGCGGTGAAAGAGAATTTGGCCAGGCCCGTTAAGGGGGTGATGAGTTGGAATATGAGAATATTCCCGGGAATATGAGAATGTTCTCGAGAATATTCGCATTATTCTTTCAATATTCAAGGAAAGTTTCAGATGAAATATTCCCGTTAAAGGGTGACGAGTTGGAATATGAGAATATTCCTGGGAATATTAGAATGTTCCTGAGAATATTCTCATTATTCTTTCAATATTCAAGGAAAGCATCGGATGAAATATTGGAAAAATATTGCACGTGGGATACAAGAGCTAAATAGACAACGTGCAGATTTATCATCTTTCCTTAAATAACATAGTCCTCTCACCTATAAAAAGGGGGCCACAAACACTGAAAGACACAGACAAAAAATACAGCCACAATTGAGAGAAAAGGAGCGGCAACGCAATAGAGAGAGAGAGAGGAGAAAAAGCGTCTCTTTTTGCTGCAGTCTTGAAGGTTGGCTCACAAAAGGAGGTCTCTTCCCAAGAGACAAGGTAGGTAAAGTTCCTATCTAAATTAATTCTTGAATATTTTGTTTTCTCGTTTAAAGTATTGCATGCTTGATTGAATTCCAATTAAGTGAGGTCGTTGTGTCGTGTTAAAAAATCTCAATAATCAAAAATATTGAGCCGCGAGATGTCGGATCAGTTTTTTGATTATTTTGATTTTCTATCTTGGGTCGGGGCTAAATTGTGTGCTTTACATGATCAGTTGCATTATATGTGTTGATTTTTTTAGTAAGATTACGAAAAATGCATAAAAAAAAATATGTCGCATAATAGGGTAGATTAATGCATTTCATGTCAGATTGGTCTTATAGTTTACATTGCACATGATGTAGAAGCTTAGGAAAATTCATTAGTTAAATAGTTTTTTTTTAACAAAAAGGACATAAAAATAAAAAATAAAAGATCATGCATATGCAAACAGCATTATTACATCATTCATCTTACATCATGTAGCACATGCATATTTAGGGGTCATTTGAATGCGTGACATATTAGAATAGTTGCATTAAATATTTTCTAGTATTAGATTAAGTTATTGTCGCGTGACATATAGTTTGCATATTAGTTGCACATTGCATGTTATTATAGTTAGATACTTTCATACGTCATCACATGCATTGCACGTAGTTTTAGGCTTCATTAAATAAGTGAAAACCTAAAAAAAAATTATTTGAATGAGTGCATGTTAATTAGAAATTATATCTAGGATCATTGATGTAATTTTTAAGTTAACATCGCAGGCGCTTTCGTAGCTTCAAGGTAAGTAACTTCCTCCTTTTCCTTGCAATTTATTTATTGTTTTGCTTTATTGAGTGTTAGATAATGGTTGCACACTCACATGACCACTCTTTTCCATGCTAGTGGCTTAAGTTAAAATCAATCAAGATTGCTTGCAAAAAAAACTATTTTTGAAACTAAAAGAGAAAGGGTACCGAAAGGGCGCTAATTCAACTTAGCATAACCATGTCCCCGAACCTATTGAATCTCTGGTTCGCAGAAGTAAAGTATTCTCCCATACTTTACTTGAATTTCTAATCAACCCTAATTGATTAGTAGCGGCTCCTAATTAAATAAAATTACATGTTTAAATAGGTCAAATTTTGAGTACCAAGTTGCGGTTGGTAGGGCTTGGGAGAGTCCGCACTAAGTCTTTGAACTTAGTAATCCATTAGTCTTCCCATGGTGATTCACCTTCGGGGAGGTCGCGACAATGCGGTCCGTGCATACTTTTTTTTCCAAAGGGGATTAGAGATATCCAAATCCTTTAACCAGCTTGGCGCTGTATTAACGCCAAACATGAAGCTAAGGTCCCATATGCGTACTTCGTTTGTCTAAACAACCAGTTACTGAAAATGAAACTGCTAATGCTAGAATTTGTAAAGAGGAGCAAGCACCGGTGAATCAATTAGAAGTACATAATTACCTAAATTCATCTCAATGAATCCAACTTTACTCTATCTGATATTATTGCATCATATATATAGACATGCACAATTTTTTAATCATTTTATAATATCATATACTAAAAAAAAAAATCATATGTACCTGCAAAAAATAGGAATGTTGATTTTTAAATTTTGGCAACCCATTTAATCTTTCATTACTTAGAAAAATTAAGAATTGATCTAGACCCCTAAATAAAAATATTGTTGAAATAGTATTCGCCTATTCAGAGCGTTTTAATTTAATTAGGCCCACATAAACTCCATTGAAATTATCAAACTTGCAAAGCGAGAACATTGGGAAGAAAAGATCTCAACATCATATTCCCAATACGTCGTGTGACTTCGCCGCCTTCTATAAAAGCTCCCCTTGAGTCGACATCTGGAGGAACACAGTTCGATCTAGCTTTCTCGTTGGTACATATAATGAGAGAGTGAAGCTGGAATTATGGGGTTGCTTCAGTACTTGCAAGGAATGGTGTAGGTGACGGAAGAGAGTGAGCACCCATGGTCGTTTGCTCACGTCTCTCTGTCACCCCACGTCCTCTCTCTCTCTCTCTCTCTCTCTCTCTCTCTCTCTCTCTCATATTTTCGGGAACACGAACAATGGAGAGAAGTGTCTGTCTGGGGAGCGCCTTTTTCCCCACCATCCGTTTTCGCAAACTGAAATCCTATTTTTGGTATCGGTGCATTTGAAGAACGCTCACGAATCATGCCTCTCTTGGAAGCCAACGGGATTTACACCTTACATTGGAGGTGGCAAGATGAGTACCACATTCTACTCCTTTACTCAGGCACCTGCATCTTGTCAACGTTATAATAAATAAACTCCTTCAAATTTCATAAAACATGTTTGAAATTAGTTCAGAAATGTATAGTCTGACCAACATGGATCTTAAAGGGTTCGATTCATACATATTTGAATCTCGTTTTTGTTAGAATAAAAGAAGAAATTCAATAGATTGTGTCGCCGTTTCGGGATCATCTTCGGTAACCACATTCAGATGATCCAATGATGGCGAACACCTCAATCAACTCCCTTTACTTTTCTTCCCTTGCAACTCCATCTACCCCACCCTCCCTCCCCCTTTTTTGATATATAGGAAAAGTGTCAAAAAGTCATAAACTTATTAAATTTATACCAATTTAGTTATAAACATTTTAATGATGTCAATTTCGTCATAAACCTTTTAACTTGATACCAATTGAGTCCTAAACTTATTAATGATGCTAATTTAATTTTAAACATTTTGAATCAATGTTAATTTAGTCATAAACATTTTGATTTAGTGCTAACCTTTCAGCTAATTTTGGTTGAATTATGATGATGAGGACACAGGCCACCTTATGTGATACAATCAACACTAACATAGACAATTTCTAATAATATCTTAATAATTTTTTGATGTTTTTTTTTCTATTTTTTGTTATTTTCCTGATTTTTTTCTTTCTTTTTCTCTCTCCATCCTTTCTTCTTCCTTTAAGTGGTGGTTGGCCAACAAGCAATGGCCAGCCACTACCATGGTTAGGCGAGCTAGCCTAGCTTGTCCAAGGCGAGGTTGAGCCCCAGTGAGGGTTAGTTGTGCCCAATCTAGCCTTGGCAAGGCCAGGGTGGCCTCGCTAGATTTGGCAAGGGGAACCCTCATCAAGGTTGCCCTCGCCCTAGCCTAGGCAAGGGCCAGCCTCACCAAGGCTGCCCTTGCTGAGGCTCAACCTCACCCTAGCCAAGCAAAGCCAGCCAACCTGCCCAACCATCGCTTGCTGGCTAGTCATTGCCTACAAAAAGAAGAAAAGAAGGAGAGAGGAAAAAATCAAAAAAAAGAAAAGTAATCAGAAAAATTAAAAAGATGACAAATTATTAAAATATCATTAAAAATTATCCACGTCAATGCTAGCAGTGTCACATAAGCCATCTAAACCCATATTAGTAAAATCCAACCAAAATTAGCTAGAATGACTAAATTGGCATTAAATTAAAAAGTTTAGGACTGAATTAGCACTTATTCAAAAGGTTTAGAACTAAATTTGCACCATTAACAACTTAAGACTGAATTGGCACTATTAAAAGGTTTATGACTAAATTGGCACCATTAAAAGGTTTAGGACTATATTAGTACCAATACAATAGGTTTAAGAATTTTCTAACACTTTTCTCCTTAATACACAATGACCACCTCAACATAAATTTTCCATGTTTGTAAAGCGAAAATTTAATCCAATCCATCGAAATTGTCATATGCTTTAGACCTCAAGCTAAACCTTAAGATAATTTTTTTTATTTGATTGTAACAGTATCATGTAATTATCTCAAGTCACGAGAATGAGAAAGTAATTGCCTACCATTCTTTGGATCTTGAAATGAATTTAACAATGTCTAATGGACCAAGCCTAACACTTAATTTGGTGCTAGAAAGTATATTCCATCGGCTGATGTCTCTAGAAAAGAAAATTCCTAAAAATATAAAACTATAGATCTTCAAAAGGATTTTGCTAGCATAATAATTTTTGGGATATTATAAGAATGGAATATATTGTGAGCCATAAATTCTTAAAAGAGTGGACTTTGTAATAATTTATAATTATTATTATTTATTTCCTTGTGATCTAGACATGCTATTAATCTCATAATAGACGAAGGTCAATCACTTAATCAATTCTCTTTTCAAAATTATTTTTGTGTAATTGTCAAGTCGACCAATGGAAACTTTATATCGTGCCTAGTCCTAAATCTCAAAAAAAGTAGGCTACTTATGGTAGAAATTGGAGATTACATCGCGCCTTTAATTGCTCATCAAAGACAAATATCATAATCTCAAAAACAAATAGACAATTCACGTGATAATTGATTACATGAAACAGACATCCTGTTTGGGTTATTTTTCTTTTTTCGGCAGAACGGCCCGCAAAATTAGGTCCTAGATTGATGTCTCCCCCTTGTCTATACTATCGCCCAATGGCATTGGATGTCACATAGAATTAGAGGGTTTACAATGATAGTTTGGACAATTCCACAAATGAGGAAACAAATTTTTCTTCGTCCAGATGAGGTAGCCCACTAAGATAGGTGATTTTTATATATATATTTTTTGCCATTAATAACACTTGCGGTTGAGGGATGACTGTGACACTATTACACGGTTACGCAAGCTTTTCTCATTTTTGTTTTTATAAACTCAAATTGAACGATCAAGTGGTAAATGAGTTGTCTAATATATTGCGTTTGCGAGATGAAAGTTTACCTACGTGTGGACCTGAGTGGGTTTGTATTTGCCCGTTCCAAGCACCATTTTCAATCACAAGCATAAATATCATTTGACTAGGTTTGGAGAGAGAGAGAGAGAGATTGTATTTGATAAAACTAATGCTCCATGACGTCATTGAAACGTTTGGTGGACCAGGGATGACGTCATATCGATTTTAAACTATTTCATTGGCTAATCATCGAAGAATGGTAGTTGGAGCCGGCACAGAACAAAAGACAGCGATAGTAAAGACAAGCAAACAACCACTGTGTTCCAATCTTATGTAACTCAAAAAAAGAAGTCAACGAAACATTGCTCAAACGACATCGTTTGACCCATTATTTTCCCCAAATCAACAAATAAGGCCTTCAATTCTTTAAACCCTAATCCCAAATGGATGAATTGAGGGCAAAATTCTTCAAAATTTAACCCCAAATCGAGGGATCGGGGCAAAATTAGCTTCTGAAATTTTGCAATGAAGAGAAGCGGTTCAGATTGAGCGAATGAAGTCGAGATGATTACGATGTTTGCCTAGCGTCCACGTTCAAGAAGTGCAAGTCTCGATGTGCATGGATTAATTCAATCCGAAACTTTTTCAGCAAATGTCTGTGAAGAAAATCTCCTGGAGGTCTACGGTCACAAGCAGTTGCGAAGGCGTAAAAGAAAACAAGAAGTGCTAACATCTACAAGTTCACCCTTCGGGAATTGAAGCTGATCAAGCAGAGCTTCTCCTCAAGGCAGGTTTGAAGACGCAACCATGACCATCAAGAGAGAGAGAGAAATTTATGTCCTAATAAGCATCGTACGAAAGTCACAGTACTTATAATCCCTATCCCTTCCTCACTAAAATGTGATCCCTCATGTCTTGCATTTATATTGAGACATGCATGCATCACGATAAAATTGGTAATACATAATAAGATAACATATAATGCGCATTGAAAACTGCAGAACTTTCTTAATTGGTGATGCAATGAACTAATTCGAAGCGAAGTTGAATTGAAAGCGGAATACGTTGTTTATTACAGGGAACGTGCATGCATGGACGAGGGAAGTTGGCACGGGGACAAGAGGGGACCAATCCTCGTTGTCTCTCTTTCTGAGAGCTCAAAACCCATTTCTTCTCTTCTTCCTTAGAATATTCTGTCCAGATTGTTTGGACATGAATGTATGACTTAAAGAAAGAGTAGAACCAAGGGCATTGTTAGTCTCGATGATATAACCCTCGTAGCTTTCAGAAAGATTTAGCGGTCATCTTTTTTTCAAATGGCTGGATTTTGCCGACGTGGGTAAGCTAGGGTTTCAAGTCAAGGAAAAGGTTCAAGTGGTCCGTGCGTACTCTTTTTCCAAAGGAGATTAGAAATATTCAATTTTTTTTGCCAATTAGGTACCGCGTTTAACCCTAAATATGAAACTCATGAGATATATGCATACTTCGTCAGTTTGAATAGTGGGTTATTGAGATAGATGAAGCTACTAATGCTAGATCTTGTAAAAGAGGAGTAGGGACCAATGAATCAATGGAAGTACTTAATTACCTAAACTCATCTCAGTGAATGAAACTTTACCATATCTAATATCTTTACATCACACACACGCACAATTATTTAACCATTTTATAAATAAAAACGAAAAACCCTTAATCATGGCCAAGAAAGAAAAGAAGAAGCCAAAACAAAGGAGAAGGAAGATGCAGTCACGCTATACGTAAGCCATGATCTTACTATATTATTTCGACCATTGACGTCGGATGGCCCACGTCACAATCCAAGCATCTTCTGTTCAATTCAGAAACCTCAACAACATTATTTTAATCTTTGGTTTCTACTACTGTCATGGCATGGCATGGTCCATAAAACCCCAAGAACATCTCCCACCATCTTCAACCCCAGCACCGCAAGAACCCAATTCATCGTCGTCAACACTGTCACCTGCAATCCTCTCTCTCTCTCTCTCTCTCTCTCTCTCTCTCTCTGCAATCTTTCTCGCCATCGCCATGGGCAGGGAGTCGAAGCAAAGCCTCCACATCGCGATGTTCCCGTGGCTCGCCCACGGCCACATCACCCCCTTCCTCCAGCTCTCCAAGTTCCTCTCCCTCCGCGGCCACGCCGTCTCCTTCCTCTCCACCCCAAGCAACGTCGCTCGCCTCGCCCTCGCCCACCCCGACCTCCCTCCCTCCATCCGCCTCGTCTCCCTCCCCATGCCCCACGTCCCCAACCTCCCGGACTCGGCTGAGTCCACCTCCGACTTGGACATCGACTCCGTCCCCCACCTCAAGAAGGCCTACGACCTGCTCGAGCCGGCCCTGACCCGCTTCCTCTCGGCCAGCCGCGTCGACTTCGTGATCCATGACTTCGCCAGCCACTGGCTCCCGCGGGCCGCTGCCCAGCTGGGGGTCCGCTCGGTGTTCTTCAGCACCTTCAACGCGACCATGCTCGCCCTCCTCGGCCCGCCGTCGGAGCTCATCGGCGGCCGGTTCCAGAAGCCGGAGGACCTGACCTGCGTACCGGCGTGGATACCGTACGAGACCACAGCTTGCCTCAGGCTCTATGAGGTATTGTTGAACCAGCGGGGCATGGACGAGGAGGTCTCCGATTTCTGCAGGTTCGGCCACACGATCGACGGCTGCGATTTCGTGATCGTGAGGAGCTGCCGCGAGTTCGAATTGGAGCCATTGAGCTTGTTGCCAGAGATTTACCAGAAACCGGCGATTCCGATCGGGCTATTGACGCCGGCAGTGCGACAGGATGAAGGAGATGGCGATGAGAAATGGAAAGCCCTAAAGAGTTGGCTCGACACTAAGCGCGGGAAATCGGTGCTTTATATCGCGCTCGGAACCGAAGTGATTTTGAGTCAGGAACTGACGAACGAGTTGGCCGCCGGGATTGAGAAGTCCGGGTTACCGTTCGTTTGGGTGGTTAGGAACCGGCTCATCCCGGCCGGGTTCGGGGATCGAGTCTCGGACCGAGGGTTCATCTGGGCGGGTTGGGCCCCGCAGACTCGGATCTTGGCCCACGAGGCTATAGGCGGGTTCCTGACGCACTGTGGCTGGAACTCGACGATCGAGGCCCTGAGCCGCGGGCTGCCCCTGGTGCTGTTCTCCGGGGGGAGCTCAGACCAGGGCCCGATGGCCCGGCTCCTGCACGAGAAGCGGGTCGGGTTCGAAGTGCCACGGGATGAGGCAGACGGGTCGTTCACGGGTGACGTGGTGGTCGAGACGATCCAGCGGGTCATGGTGGAGCCGGAGGGCGAGCCGATAAGGGCGACTGCACGGGCCATGAAGGAGGTGTTCGGCGACATGGAGCTGCAAAACAAGTACTTGGAGGAATTCGCAGTGATCTTAGAGAAAGGTGTCGCTAAGGACCAAAAGATGGTGAACTAAATTTGCAAAGACTTATTTAAGATTCAGTACATTCACCTTTCAGATCAATTTACCAGAAGTCATTCAAAAGCACGTTAGTATTTCTCTTATTTGGGACGGCTATCCATATTATGTCAATTCATCCGTGTTTGTTATTCCTATCGTCACCAAATTATTTCAATGTGATTAGGAAATGATTTTGTTAAAAATTAGTGAAAAAATGTTGATTTGTATTAATTCCAAATTACATCCGTCACGTCGAGTCATATTCGAAATTCTCTCAATAAATTGATATAGTATTCTTGTGTCACATCAAGAATTGCCACTCTTATGTCTCTTTTCAAGTGTGATGGCTTAATACCAACCGAAAGCATGGCCAGACTTAGGCTTCTCATACTAAAAAATTGCTGGCTCGCCATTGTTCAGAAATTGCAAACCATATCTAATTTCGATTATTCCATTACACCATGTTTCAGTGTTACATGGCGGGTCGACGCCATCAATACTTCTCCTTTAGGTGACTTGCTGATCTCACCATCTCTTTTTTGCCATTCGGAACGCATTTAAGTTTAAACATTTTCATGAACTGTAAAAATATTTTTCATTCATTCATTTTTACAACCAATAAAATCCATATCCCGAAGAATCAGATCAAAAAACCTAACAATTATATTCAATCATACTCCTCTTGCCAACCAGTCATAATCTTAATGATTTGTATCCTGAAAAACCTCGTGCTGGCTCTTACGCAAACTTCTCCGACCCTAAGGAGCTGTCCGGCCGGCACAGCATCAAAGAGCAGATAAAGCTAAGGAAGAGAGTATCGCAGCGAAAAATCAACAAGCTGCAATCAGCAAGGTTGATGACTCCGCGACGAACTCGGGCAATGCTTCGTGCTTCGCGAACGATACAAACCAAATCCTTCGGCGGCACAGCGAAGAGCCGATGCACTAGTTACACAACAAGGGAAACAAGAACTCGTCACACAAAAACTCAGCAGTACTCTGTACATCATACGTGCACGGTACTGAGAGATGCTGCAGAACTAAGAGTGTCTGCAAGTGCAGAGATGCAGATGCAAAGGAGCGAAAGCATGGGCATTCGCATCCGGATCTCTCGAGTAAGGAATGCCTGCAGGTAGAAAGGGCCAAACAGATGCTCGATGAACCAGAGGGGCCCCCGCTACACGAGCGGCGAGATGACAGTCGTCCTCCAGCGAAGGCGACGGAACCATCTCTCCGGTGGCCGCCGCCGCCATCCCACATCGACATCGTCCCAAAACCAAACTTTGCACTTCTTTCCAGTTTTATTTATATTATATGCAAAAAATTTACTTTAATCTTTTATTTGCCGAGTCATTTAGGTTAATTTTTTCCCAAGAAATTGGCTAAATGTTTATTAGAGTCGATAAGGTGATGACTGTGGCGGTTTAATCGATGCACTTAATATGTATGAGCTAAATGGGGGGACTTCTATTGGTTCTCATCACATCGTTGATAGTTTAGACTATATTGCGTGAATTTGATAAACGCGATTAATTAATTTTGGTCCAAACTTCTATGTGACCTACTCCAATTCGACCTCGTCCATCTACTTGTCTCCTTTACTTACTACTCAAAGCGTGATTTTGGGCATGACTTCAAGATAATATTTCTTGGCTGAGTGAGCCTCATTCGTGGCTAGCAAGGGGAAGAAAGAAGGAAAAGAGAAAAAAAAATGAATAAAAAAATATTTAAAATATTAAAATATCATTAAAAATTATGCACGTCAACATCATCGTATCATATAAACTAACCAACATCCATGTTAGCAATATCTAGCTAAAATTAGCAAAAGGACTTAATTGTCATTAGGTCATAAAGATTAGGACTAAATTGCACCATTAAAATATTTATGATTAAATTAACACCAAATGTAATATATTTACGACTTTACCAACACTTTTCCCTTTTTTAACCACTTAGCAAATACAATGACCATAATCATTAAAAAATCGAAAGACATTTACATAATACAACCAATGAATTTCACAAAGTGTAACTTTTAGCGAGAAGCGGGCGCTTAACTTTTTGCAATTTTACCTAGGATGGAACATAAGTCGTATTTGAGAAAGTTTTCTTTTTGTTGTTCAACCTGCAAAATTAAGTCCTAGATTTGTGTCTTCCTCTTGTTGAAAAATTACCGAATCAATTGTAAACATATTTCATATATGCTAATTCAATCCTAATCATTTTAGTTTTGCTAATTTAATTCTAAATTTGTGAGCAAAATTTCGATGTAGTCATTTTCGGCCAAATTATTCACGAAATTATTTTTCTTTCCTTCGAGACGAGAGTCCTCTTTATATATCAAATCTCCTAAATTAAGTGAAGTTGGGTCTGAATGTCAGCTTATTTTGCAACTTTCTATATGCATCTGAGGAATTTTTGAAAGATTTTTAGGGCACTTGAAGTCATAAAAACCTATATAATATTTCTGTAGTTGATTGACGGAGCTGTGTTGAACTCTTAAACACTTACGAAACCTCTTGACGTCGGCTTCCTTGACGTCACATAGAATCTTCGATGATTGTTTGGATAAACTGGACGAATGATGAAACGAATTTTTCTTGCTCGAGATGAGGCAGCCCCACTAAGATAGATAGGTGGGACTTCAGTTTATTTATATAATGACGTACCCCGTGACCTCATGGTGACGGGGCAAATAAGATGCTTATAGATTTGGTAAAAATCGATGGCAACCCATTTTTTAGCTCCGAATTAAGCAATCGAGTGGTAAATGAGTTGTCTAAAATTTTCTAAAAAGGGTTGAAATATGTGTTTTTGTGAAGATGAAAGTTTACTACATTTGAATCTTAATGGGTAGGTACTCGCTCATTTTTTAAAGAGTTTTGCTAGCATAATAATTGTTGGATTACTGTGAGAATAACATCTTATTGTGAGCTACGAATTCTTGAAAAAATAAATTTCATAATAATTTATAATTATTTGTTATATGATTTTTTGTGATCGAAACAAATTGTTATTTTACAATAAATTAAAAACTATCATACAATCATTTCTCTTTCAAAAACCCATTTTAACTACAAGCATAATTACTGTTTGTATGTGAATGTTCGGTCAAAGCTTGGCCTCGAAAGGCTTGTGTGCATATAGAGGCACGGATGCATCTAAGATGACACGGATTACACATAATAAGATGGCATAAAATGAGTATCAAAATTGCATAGCTTTTTTGAATCAGTTGTTCGACAAGGTGGTCAAAGCACTCTTCAATAGTATCAATCGAATCAACTTGCACGATGCAACAATGCAATGACAAATTCAAAGCAAAGTTAAATTCCGAGTAGAAGAACGAAGGGAAAGATGATCGTACTTCAAACCCTAAGAGAACCAACTCACTCACAGCCGGAAATTAGGTTACAGGAAGCATTTTTTTTTTTATCAAGCTTTGCAAGAAAACGTCCATGCATGGACAAGGGAATTTGGCACGAAACTCAATTTCTGTAGTGAGCTTTCGTGACAAATTGAGACACGGAGACGACAGGGTGGGCAATCCTCGTCGTCTCTCCCTTTCCCAGAGCTCAAAGCCCATTTCTCCTCCTCTTCCTTAAAATTTACTGTCCAAATTGTATGAACACGAATGAAAGTCGGCACGGTCCGTGCGTACTCTTTCAAAAGTGATCATAAATGTTCGAGACTTTTTGCCGGTTTGGCGCCGCATTAACGCTACACGTGAAACTCAGGTGACATATGCATACTTCGTTTGTCTAAATAGCCGATTACTGAGACAAATGATACTGCCCATGCTAGAGTTTGTAAAGAGTAAGCACCAGTGAATCAATTAGAAGTGCGAATTATCTAAATTCATCTCAATGAATCAAACTTTAATTTATATAATATTATTGCATTGTATATATTCACACAATTATTTAACCATTTTATCATATCAGCATGCCCAAAAAAAAAAAAAAAAACTCTCCATACGTGCTTGTAGAATCACCAAATGTGGATTAAAAGTAGCAAATGTCAAGTCTAAATTTTGACGACCCATTTAATATTTCATTACTTAGAAAAATCAAGAGCCGATAGAAATTTGGAAACAAAAATTGCATTGGCATACTTGGAGCATTTTCATTTAATTAGGCCCACATAAACTACATTAAAATTAAATTGGTGCGTAGTGGACGTTGCTAGTCAGGTGAGTTCTGTGTCTATTTTAGATTACCTATGCACATGAGTGTATACATATATATATTATGAATGCGGTCGAGAAAGGAAAGTTGATCTACTCCTTTCAAACTCGAGAGTTAATCAAAATACAAATTCTTAAAAAAAACAATCCCATAATAATTTGTTATTTGGTTTATGTGATCCAACAGAAAGTCAGATCTACATACATACGTATGCACCAAAAATGGAAAGTCAGATGCAATCTACTTCCTTCCTCGAAAACTTCACCTTCTTATTTATAAAAGGGACTGGAAGACACTTGCACGTTCAGCGGATAGAAATTTCCAAGGAGACGCCCCAAAAATAAAACCCGTTTGGTTCAAAGATTTGAAGTTCCCATTGGCCAAATGCTAGCATTTGGAATGCTAGTGGAATGCTGAAAGCCCAATGCTGGTGGAGACCAAAGATTGGGCTTTTAGCGTTCCAAGAATGCAAGTCAACATTTTGAATTTTTTTTTTTTCGTAAACCGAGTCGGCCACCGTGGGCACGACCGAGGGAGCCGACGACCGCCGACGACCATCGGCGATCGCCGGCCAAGGAGGGGACCGCCGCCAAGGGGGCGACCGCCGGCCAAGGGGGCGACCGCCACTCTTGGTCGCGCGACCTCGGGCGGTCAACCGTCGCCCGGTCGCCCGACCCGGGCGGTCACGCGACCATCACCCGGGTCGCGAACCCGGGCGACGGCCGTCGCGCGACCACCGCCCGGTCGCGAACCCAAGCGACGGCCGTCACTTGGGTCGGGCGACCCGGCGACTACACCGAGGTCGAGCGACCTCAAGCGAGGCCTTTCGACGGCCAGATCTGGCCGCCGGAGCTTGACCGGCGGCCAGATCTGGCCGCCGAAGGGTGGCCGGCGGCCGATTTTGGTCGCCGGAGGGTGGTCTGGCCATGAATTTGAAAAAACAACATTTATAATTTTTTTTAATAAAAATTTTTGCAAAAGTCCCTTAGCAAAATTGGGTACTAACTAAACGACATTTAGGTCAAAGTTTTTTCACAATGCCAAATTTACCAAACGGTATTTGCATTTCAAGAAACCCCTTTAGCCCAAAGGTATTTGTATTTTCCCAAATGCATTCCCCCAAAACCGAACCAAACGGGCCCTTACTTATAAAAGAGGACCGGAAGACACTGGCATGTTCAGCGGATAGAAATGCCCAAGGAGACGCGCCCAAAAATAAATAAAGAAATAAATAAACAAAGGAAAGGCGATGTCAGATAGTAAGTAAGCACGTCTCGCACGGCAATTACACATGGCCGAAACTTTAAAAAGAAGCAACAGTGAAATACTTGATCCTTGAACTTAACGTCTATTATTTTTAAACTTTAATCCAATAAATAAAATGATAGTTTGGACTTTAAATTTATTCGTTATGGTTCTTGAACTTTAGTCCAACATGCAACGCCATATCTAAACTTTTAATTTGTTTAATGCAGTTCCTAAACTTTCGGCACATATTCAATTTAGTCCATGAACTATATAAAGATGTTTAATATCATCCTCTCATTGATTAAAGTTCAGAAATAATATTAAAAATTTTCATATAATTTAAGAGTGAATATATATCGATAGTTCAAAAATCATATTCAACAAATGAAAAGCTCAGAGCTGGCATTGCACATTGACCTATCGACAAACTTTTTTCTCTGCTTCGCACCACTATCGACAAAAGCATGCTCTGTCGTCGTGCCCAGTCTCACCGTCGCCCTTCGGTGCCCTCTCTTGCTTCCACGCCGCTTTCACCGCTACCCCGACGTCTCGCCACCAAACACCGATGAGCTCCTGCCACGGACAGGAAGGTAGGCGACAAGGAAAGATAATACTCACCGAAAATCAGTCGGGATGCTCAAAGAGCTCGAGAAGACCACTCTCTCCATGGATATAACAATAAACGGAAGGAAAGAAAACGAAAAACCCTAAGTAAGCATAGTCAAGGAAGGAAAGAAGAAGCCGAGAAACAAAGGAGAAGGAAGATGCAATCACTCCATACGTCAGCCATGATCTTACTGCATTAGTTCCACCATGTCGGATCTCCTACGTCACAGTCCGTAGATCTTCAGTCCAAATCTTAAAAACATTATTTTAGTATTTCGTTTCTACTACACTCATGGCGTGCCCCGGTCCATAAAAACCCTAAGAAATCTCCCTCTATCTTCAACCCCGCAACGACGAGCCAAGTCATCGTCTTCGACCTGCAATCCTCTCTCTCTCTCTCTCTCTCTGCAATCTTTCTCGCCATCGCCATGGGCAACGAGTCGAAGCGAAGCCTCCACATCGCCATGTTCCCGTGGCTCGCCCACGGCCACATCACCCCCTTCCTCCGGCTCTCCAAGTTCCTCTCCCTCCGAGGCCACGCCGTCTCCTTCCTCTCCACCCCAAGCAACGTCGCTCGCCTCGCCCTCGCCCACCCCGACCTCCCTCCCTCCATCCGCCTCGTCTCCCTCCCCATGCCCCTCGTCCCCAACCTCCCGGACTCGGCTGAGTCCACCTCCGACTTGGACATCGACTCCGTCCCCTACCTCAAGAAGGCCTACGACCTGCTCGAGCCGGCCCTGACCCGCTTCCTCTCGGACGGCCGTGTCGACTGGGTGATCCACGACTTCGCCAGCCACTGGCTCCCACGGGCCGCTGCTCAGCTTGGGGTCGGCTCGGTGTTCTTCAGCACCGTCAATGCGACCACGCTCGCTTACCTCGGCCCGCCATCGGAGCTCATCAGCGGCCGGTGCCAGAAGCCAGAGGACCTGACCTGCGTGCCGGCGTGGATCCCGTACGAATCCACAGCTTGCTTCAGGCTCCACGAGGTGCTGAAGCACCAGCGGTGCATGGACGAGGAGGTCTCCGATTTCTGCAGGTTCGGCCACACCATCGACGGCTGCGATTTGGTGATCGTGAGGAGCTGCCGCGAGTTCGAATCGGAGCCGTTGAGCTTGTTGGCAAAGATTTACCAGAAGCCCGTGATTCCGATCGGGCTAGTGACGCCGGCGGTGCAACGGGATGAAGGAGATGACAATGAGAAATGGAAAGCCCTGAAAAGTTGGCTCAGCACTAAGCCCGAGAAATCGGTGCTTTATATCGCGCTTGGAACCGAAGTGATGTTGAGTAGCGAGTTGACGAACGAGTTGGCGTCGGGGATTGAGAAGTCCGGGTTACCGTTCGTCTGGGTGGTCAGGAACTGCTCCGTCCCGGCCGGGTTCGAGGAGCGAGTCTCGGACCAAGGGTTCGTCTGGGCGGGCTGGGCCCCGCAGACTCGGATCTTGGCCCACGAGGCGATCGGCGGGTTCCTGACCCACTGCGGCTGGAACTCGACGATCGAGGCGCTGAGCCGCGGGCTGCCCCTGGTGCTGTTCTCCGGGGGGAGCGCCGACCAGGGCGTGATGGCCCGGTTCCTACACGAGAAACGGGTCGGGTTCGAAGTGCCAAGGGACGAGGAAGACGGGTCGTTCACGGGTGAGGTGCTGGCCGAGTCGATCCGGCGGGTCATGGCGGAGCCTGAGGGCGAGCCGGTGAGGGCGACTGCATCGGCCATGAAGGAGGTGTTCGGCGACTCGGAGCTGCAAAACAAGTACATGGAGGAATTCGCAGAGACCTTAGAGAAAGGTGCCGCTAAGGGCCAAAAGATGGCGACCTAAAATTTGCAAGGCAGGTTATGCTAAGTATATCAAATCGCCATATGAAATCGATATGTACGGTAATGCGATCGATTTTTTTTGGATATTGAATATAACCCGATTTAAGATATGTCACATTCTCCTTTTACATTGATTTGTATGATATTTACTTTAGTATTCCTAAGTATTGTTCATGCATATTCATTGTATGCGGAGTTTGTAAATGTTATTATAACGGTCGATCAGGTATGATTTCAATCAATCTAATCATTTCATAGAAAACTAAGAGCACTCATAATAACTATTCTAATTCTGCCAGATTTTTTTTTTTTTCTATAAGAGAATTTGGAACGGAAATCTATTTGATAAAACAATTTCAATTTTCCATTTTGCAACAAACTTTTAGTCTAGAAATAAGTTCAAAACATATATGAAAAGTAAAAATCTATTTCTCTATTTTTGGAACAGAAATGAAAAATAAAAACTCTTTTCATTTCTCACTCTTGCTACTAACCAAGCACCTACCTACCACCGCCCACCATCCACCGCCAATCGCTACCTCCCGTCATGGCCATCGCTTATCATCAGCCATTGCTCGAGAAGGGAAAATTTTGTATTATTGTCAAATACCTAAGTTTGCTTAGAAACTCATTTATAAATAGAAATAGAAAATTTTATTTCTGATAAAAATTGATTTCTCAAATAGAACGACTAGCATCCACGCATTAAAGCAAATGGCAAGATATAACGAATTCAAATGATTGATTAAAAGTAGGACAAAAGCTACCATTCCCCAGGATGAGCACTTTTTACACTCAAATGCATGAGAGGGAGGAGACCCGGGGAATCGGGGCAGTGAATTGTCAAAACCCGACATTGGGGGCGACCAAATTTAAGATTCGCCTTGATTGCCATGAGGAAACCGAATCCAGAGAAATAAAATAAAATAATTTATTTGAAGACGACTCATGTAGATCGAAAGCCACTACGTGACAGGTACGTGTGCTCGGTCGTGGGGTTACTTTTGAATGAGAATTATGGAATTCAAATAATATAAATATGAGGGTTAGATTGGGATTTTTATATAAACTTAGATATTTGGTAGAGCTGATAAATAATCCATCGTGAAGCTAAAAAGGTACGACATATATATATTAAACTTGTGCATGAATGGATCAAATCCTTCAACTCGGGCTATTAGAAGGTCATGGGCATGTAATGAGGAGCAGTTGAAAGTCACTCTACCAACCTATCCTCCTTTAGGGATGTTGCCACCTATGAAAACTACTTGCGGTAATCCCTCCAGCGAGGGCACCAACTAGACTAAGTTACTTATGTTAACATGCTGATGCCCATAGGTCTCGTACCCCTCGTTGGTAAAATAATATTTTTTTGCCCCTCTAACCTGAGAATATCCATAAATTTTATGTTCTAGAATTTAGACGAAATAGTTTAAGGATTTACTCAGGTCATATATATATTAAACTTATCGCACGGATGGGTCAAATCGGGTTTGTGTCGGAATGAAAATTGATTTGACCCAAATTAACACATTTTCAAACCATACAAAATCTAGTGGTGCTTCTATATTTGACCCAATTTAGAAAACTCATACCCAAATTAAAATAAGAGCACGGAATAAGCAAGCACAAGATCGAGTGAAGGCAAAAGAGAATGAAGATTTTGTAGGGGCTAATGAGAACTTGGTGGTATGTCAGTGGATAAAAATGGGTTAGGTCTAAGTAAGTTCTAAACCTATCAAACACCCATATTTTTGGTCTTACCATTCTAAACCCATTTTTACCTTACCAAATATAACTTACTCATATAAGTACCTAGCATATCAAATATGGGTTGAAAATGAGTTTATGACCCATTTTGATAGGTTTATTAGTGACATGGTGCTATGTATTATCGAACTAATCTAATTTACAAAACACGTATACAAAGAAGGCCACACCATCCATGTGACATGGGTAAAATTTTGTAAGATCATTGCAAATTTTTATAAAATATTAAACTAATGAATAAATGCATAATTTACTATTTAATATACTAAAACTCAATGTCACACCTAATCTGGACTTCAATAGTATTCTAACACTTATCCTCACACGTTAAGTAGGGGACAGTATAATAAAGGGGACAAATAAGGGGGTATGAGAAGATTTGAACTTTAGACTCTCTAGCTTTAACATCATGTAAAATTTTGTGAAATCACAACCGATTGCTATAAAAGTTTAAATTATTAAAAGAATGTATCATTTAATATTTAAATAATCTAATGTCATGTTGCTCAACTTCTTTTATATTATTATAGGAAAATAATATATCCAAGAAAATTCCACTTATGACGACTTTACTTGCAAATAAATTCTTCTCATATTAAAACAAGGAAATAGTTTTTTTTTCAATATTTTATTCTTATATGACAAATTGAAAAGCCAATGAGTGGAAAAAACTTAACGTGCGATTTTGGTAATAAGATTATCGGTATGTTTTGGTTTTTGATAGCTGTAAGTAATAGCCAATTAGATTATAATAGAAATAGGAAACGAACTTTTTATAGAAAAGTAAAATGTTACTTATGAAATAACTTAAAGTTAAGAATTATGGAAATAATTTCGAATTTTGTTTATATTTGACTTTGTGGCATAAAAGAGATCATAGTTTTATTGTTTGCTAAAATTAGAGACCTAGTAAAAATAAAACTTTAGGCGTAAGCACTGCACGAGCCTTCCACTAATTTGTAATATAGGTAATTCATTCATTAATACTATCAAACCGTCATCGAAAGCCATGTTAGCATTTACTTTCATTTCAGGTCGGTTATTCATGCCGCGTCACCTTATTCAAATCTGTTAATCACGTCATCAGCAAGATCTTTCGATGTAATTAGAGAAAATAACTTTACAAAAAATTAGTAAAAAGTGTGGTGTCGGTGTCAATTTCAAATTAAATCATGTTGGGTCGAGCCAAGTCGAGTTTGGACACCTCTCAATAAATTGTCGTCAAGTCAAATATGGTAAACCTATGAGATCCGTATCGGGCTCTTCTGCTATCGATGATTCGGTCTAGATCCAAAACGTTTCTTGAACTGCAATCGACTCATTTACATGTGCATATCACGGCCGCTGCCCACTACCAAATATACTGTGCTTCTTATACTATAGCCCGGCCCAATGCATGCGCACCTTGATTTTGTAGGCTTGGTTCAGCCTGAAATATACACGACCCGCTTGCTAATTATGACTCAGCTTGCGCAACGATCGCAAATTGCAAACGATCACAGCAACGACGCGATCGATACTTTATTGTTCGGGCAACTTGCTGATGCCACCCGCCTTCTTCTGGTCATTCGGGACGTGTTAGTTGTTTCCACAGTAAATTAGTCGGCGGTATAAATGATCTCAAGAGAGCCTAAATGACGGGATTGTTCCTGACCGAGACGGGATTGCACAGCCATTGGGCCCTGTGATGCTTGTCCGATCCAATTCGCAATGCCATGGGTCATTGTTATAGATTTCGCCCATCAAATTTCTGGATTTGGGTCCCTCAAGGACGAAACATCATCCGAAAATGCCTATAGGAGTTCCAATGATTCATGCACCTTTTGCCAGGCTTCATGTCCTAAATGATCGCGTGGTTGCTCTTATGTAAAGTTCTCCGACCGAACGAGTAGTCAGATCAATGACAGCATCGAAGAACGGATAAAGCCTTGCTAACAGATATCGAAGCGAAAAAACAACTAGCTGCATAGGCGCGGGGAATGGCCTAGGCACTGCAACGAGGCTTATCAGACAAACCCAGCTATAATATGTACATGTGTATGTAAGGTACTGCAATACTACAGAATAAGAGCATCTGTGAGTGCGGTCTCTAGATGCAAATGAGCGAAAGTTCGAACTCTCGAAATGCTGGTATGTATGATATCGTGTCTCACTAATCAAGTTGCACAAACTCGAGAGCATTTGCATCTGGATCTCTCGTGAAGATCGCCGGCCTCCCTGACTTGCTAAGCGTGTAAGGAATGCCTGCAAGTAAAATTGGCCAAACAAGTGCTCAACTTCATCGCCGTGCGTCCTAAAACTTGATCCTAATGAACTAAATGCCTGAGCTTCATGAGATACATGTGCTAGTAGCAAAAGACTAAGGAAAGAGACACATACCGGCTTTATCAAGGACGGCCTTCAGCTTAGACACGTCCTTAATAGAGATGCAGGTGTGACGGTCTCGGCCCCCATGTTCAGGTCTTCCGGTCAAAGGGTCTGGATTTGGGAGCTCCATCAGGTGAATCATCTCGGAACCCACCCACAACCACGCACCACGATAGGGAAGTTTGTCGTGTGGACGTGCTTCATTTATCTCGAGACCTGACTTACCAGAAAAGATTGACCAATCGTTTACTAGCATACAGTTCCTTCGAAAGAGAGTATTCTTGTACCGGAATGTTGGCATGGGAAGTTGGACTTACCGAGAAGGTTTTGATAATAATCGAGCGACCTTTCGAGATTTTCACATAGGATTCCTACGTGATGAATGCTGAGGAATCCGATATCTGCATCGACATTTAATGTTACCAAAGATCAAAGGCTCACAAAAGCATAATTATGCCTTCGAACAGGAAATTCTACAATTTCGTGGATTCAGTATTACAAGATGGTCATTCTTTGACCAGACCAGACAAGCAAATGAGTGACAATCAGTGATTCTGCAAATTTTATTTTGCTAAGCAGACTCATGTGATCAATTTACTCCTGAACTCCTAATTAACCATACAGAAGAGATGTGCTTCGCAGTTTGGAATTCGATATGAATGACAGGTCAACATTCCAAGTCAATTCATCAACTCCAATTTTCCATCTGATGTTAACCAGCTACTGCACAAAATTCCATAAATCGCACACAGAAGTGACACAATCCAGAAAGAAACACTTGGAACCAAACGATTTCCATTGCTTAAGCAGATAGTATTTCGAAAGTAAAAGAAAAGTAGTGGCCAGATTACTTTGAACTGCCAGGATACTAAAATGCTAGAAAATAGAAGTTCGGAAACGAGTGTCTAATCACCATTTCTGTTGGTCACCGCATCTGCTTCTCTCGTTAGCATCGTCCCTTCAACAGTTGCTTGAACTTTCGCCGCAAGACGACATCTGCTGCCCCTTCGAACCGCACCGCATTGAATCGCCGCTCGTGGCCTGCTCGTGCAAAAGCCATTATTACCTTTATAATGATTCACCTGAACGCAAAGGAGAAAATTCATCAAACAGTTTCCAGCCATGAAGCTGGCATGGTAGAACAACTTGCGCCAGTAGCTGTCCAATAACAGTGGATTTAGTACCGCAACGAAACCAGCACGTACAAGAAGCTGAAAATGCAGAGTAATTACAAGAAAGTACCGCCCCAAAATGCTACGAATTCGTATCTCCTTCCATAAAAATTCCAACTTTATCCCCCCTCTTCCATTTCCAGCCACAAAAAACGCACCTTCTATCAAACTTACTCATGACTTGCATCGATTAACAACTAGATTCTTGGGCGTGAACGAACAAAAGCCACCGAAGCCTCAAAGGGCAATGACATCGCAGCGGGGGCAACTTACAACCAGAAACCCAGATCAAGAAACCGCAGGAATCATCCAAAGAAACCCACCAGGAGACGAACGAGGTCGAGCAGACGAGCTAAAAAAGATCGTGAATTTTGCAGCACCGACCGACCGACCAAGAAACGATCCAAGCTTTACGCAGACTAATCGAGAACGGGAGGACTGTAGGAGGAACTACAACTAGTCAACGTCAACGGTAACAGCAGCAGCAAGTCATCTACCTTGTTTTGCAAAGATACGGCGGGCGAGGGACAGAAAAGCGACGCCATGATTGAGCCGAGATGGATCCGCAAATCTTGCAACAGGGCTCCTTTTCTTTGCTCCTGCCCCTTTTCTCGTACGCCTTTTGACAATTATTGTTATTAATTTTTCAGACAGTGTGCGTACGCAGCATGAAGCAACCTCGACCTCAAAAGTCGGCAATGAATAGGAGCCACAGCTTCCCCAGTCCCTTCATGGAACGGATCGGGTAATTCGGCAAAATTTAGGATTGGTTCTGGTGTGGTGTGCGAATAGAGTAAACCAAAGGGGTATTTCAGAAAATATTATTTTTTTTTTTTGGTCGGTAGAAAATATATAATTACTCGAAATGAGAGAGAAAGAAGGGCGAGATGGAGATATCAGACAACCTATCTACAGTAGATTTCATTCGTTTCCCGAAAAAATGAATGATTTGAAAAAAAAAATTCTTAAAAATTGTTATTTATAGATAAAAATACTTTCACCATTCATGAAAATGATTGCATATAAATTATTATCGATGATGATAACATATTTTTGTTTGTTGATTACTTCAAGCAATAAAAGTTATCATTTTTAAGAAAATATTTTTCTAATCGATTATTTTCCATAAACCAGACAGACCCCCACAAAGAGTGCATGTGGAATTCCCTAAAAGGTAGATCAGTCAAGTTGTGCAAAAAAAGGGCCTACACACCCCCCGATCCATCGTACCTAAAACGAGAAAAATTGACTGCTCGAGATAGTGAAAGTTACTGCTAATAAAAAGCCAAAAGGCATCTTTCGTCAAATAAAAGTCAATAAAGACGCGGAATTTGAAAAAACAAAAAAGGGCAAATCATCAAAATTAATCAGATCTAATCCGAGCCATTTTCGCATGACTTAGTCGTTTCTCTCCGCATTATAAGTCTAATATCAAATCCATCATTACAAATGACACCGTCACGAAAAATAAAAATAGAAATTCAATTGGACCAATTCCAATCATAAATTTATAAAACTCTCTCGATAAATCAATCTATTAGGTCAATCTACAGTTGGTCATGTCAACTCCTATCTCAAATACTCATCTAACATACCATCCAAGATCGATTAGATTAATCTATCTTTGTTTCTTGATACAAAGATAGATTAATTGTTCAAAATGAGAGAAAGAGAGGCAAGATGGAGATATCAAACAATCTATCTATTGAAAAATGTCAGTAGATGTGGTTTGTTTCCTAAAAAAATAAATGATTCGAAAATAAATATCGTTACTTCTAGATAAAAATACTTTCGTCGTCCATGAAAATGATTATACATAAATTATTATCGATGATGATAACATTTTTTATTGGCTGATTACTTCGAGCGATATAAGTCATTATTTTTGAGGAAATATTTTTCGAATTGATTATTTTTCATGAACCAGACGACCCATGAAGAGTGCATGTGGAGTTCCCTAAAAGGTGGATCGGTCAAGTTGTGCAAAAAACGGCCTAGACACTCCCCGATCCATCATACTTAAACACAAGAGAAAAATTGCCTGTTCAAGATAGCGAAAGTTACTATCAATAAAAAGTCAAAAGGCACCTTTCATCGAATAAAAGTCAATAAAGACGCGGAATTTGAAAAAAATAGGGCAAATCGTCAAATCAAAATCAGATCTAATCCGAGCCATTTTCTTCACAACTCAGTCGTTTCTCTTTGTGTCATGAGTCTAATATCAAATCCATCACTAAAGATGATACCGTCACGAAAAATAAAAGTAGAAATTCAACATGACCCATTTTAATTATAAACTTATAAAACTCTCAATTCGATAGATCGATCTATTAGGTCAATCTACAGTTGATAATGTCAACTCCTATGTCGAATACTCATCCGACGTGCCATTCAAGGTCGATTAGATTAATCTATCTTCATTTCTCGATGCGATAAGAAAGGAAAAAAAGAAGAAGAAGAAAAAGGGCTAAAGGGAAAGAGACGGCCCCGTTTTGACATTTGACGATTCCGGGGCGGTTCGTTGACCTGCTGACTTTCGAGCTACGGGTCAACGGCATGTGGGAACGCTCGAAGCGTCGCGCCACTTTCCTCGTCATCGCGAAAAAGACTCCGTACCTTAAAATCTAATGGCCAAGCTGGCATTTGAATTGAATGTTTCCTTGTATCATAGGGAAACATGGTTATTGACCGCCCTATTTTAATAGTGTGGATTTTAGTTGACTGTACCGATTTATGGGTTGTTATGCATGGCCACGTGTGTGAAATTATCCCGTGTTGATAGACTGTGACGAAACAAATTGCATTTCAAATATTTGACAAAATGAATAATCGCTCGTATTGTCGATAATGAAAGTATTTTCATCGACTAATTATCTCAAGAGATACAAGTAGAACCATTCATGTGTTTGTGAAATAATTACATTTTGAAACAATCATGGGTTCGTGAAATTTAGGCTTATTGCGCCGTGATTGCTGTGATTCATGTACATGTTGTGAAATGTGTCAGTTCACGTATTTGGTAATAGACAATTCAAAAAGCCTCCTTAAACTTTGAAATTTTGAATAACATGGCTTCCTAAGAGCAGTTAGAAATGATGAAGTGGCGACCACATTACCGGATTTACATTTGACGACCGTGGCCATTAAATCCGGAAGATCCCGGTTTTTCATTATTAAAAGTCCATGCAATATCAGGAATTTCATGTTGTTATGACACAAGCGGTGACCTGGGAATTGAGCGCAACGTCCGGAGGTGAACCCTACGACAGCGTCCGAGACATTTTGGCATGTTCCACGACACCTCGGGGTCAAACGATTTCGGTTGAGTCTACCGAAAGAAAAAGAAATTTTGGGGGGCAAAAATATAAATATTTTCAAGAGTGTGAAAGCATGCGATTACACTTGTGGTGGGAAGTCAAAAGGGATTAATTATCTTTTTGACTTAACCTTGGAGAGTCAAAAGGACTCCCCCCTGCCGATTCATTTTTTAAAATACTATAAGCAATTTCACTTGAGTAGTCTATTGATTGATATGGCAAGTATCGGACTTTGACTCAAGCGGGACCTGCAAATGATATGATTTTATTAGTACATGTAGCATCCATCTTTCTCGATTCTAGGATTGTGCAGGAGACCTCGTGGACCCACGGAACTGGTATGGATGGGTGATGAGTTCCGATGTGGGTCTTAGAGACTGCAGGCGTGAGGCCACACCATGGTACACACTCTTAAGAAAACATGTATGATGTCTCTAAAGTAAATGCATGGTATTCGATTATACATAATTTCTCTCTTTTTCTTTATGAATTATTACATTTAGATGTCCGAAAGCATCGATAATCTCCACCTCTAATAGAAGAAATCTCCGGTCACGCATCTCTTTATGACAAACTTGGTTATCAGGTGAGGATATGTAAAAAAATTTCACACCTGAAAAACACGATTAGATTTAACATTGGGTAGCCTGTTTTTGGGAAAGATATGAAAAAATTCAGTGATTATAGAATTCATCAATCACAGGGCCGATTGCAATGAAAATATTCTTCACTATTGACATAACAATAGGGGGAGCAATATCCATCTTTTAATCCTAGGCGAGCTAGGGGATTGGAGTCCCCCTCACCTACTGCATTCGACATTAGGCCAATCCCCAACGGCGACACATTCCGGTTGATGACAGTGTGAACACACATAATTTTTTATTTATTTTAGAAGTTCATCTTCCGACGGCGACATGTTATAGTTAATGATAGTGTGAACCCATATATAAATATATATATTTTTATGAAGTTTACACGTTATTTACTGTTTTAGGACTCCTCACCATCGGTATCTTTTTTGTCCAAAGCAGGGGGGTGTTGTGCTCCGGAACCCGGCGGCACCGACGGAATCCAGAAGCTCTCCCGGTGGTGGATCCTACTCGCTTTGGGGAACATGCAGCGAGACACCCTCTTTACCTCGTACTGTTCACATAAATATTCCATCGATCGGCAGATCCCACGAAACTTCTCCATGGCAGCGTCGCGAATAAATTCAAAATTACTTTCTTTTATTTACTTTACTTAGTCCTTACTTTTCATTTTTAATTTAAAAAAATGAAAAAAAAAAAAAAGAACGAGAAGGGAACTCCAAAACCGTCGACATCTTCCCGACCGCGTAAACAAAAACCCAGGTTCGCGTTTACTAATCAAAATGAATTTAAATAATAATAATAATAATAATAATAGAAGTTTAAATCTTAATGCCTCCAAAAGTCAAGTCGCCTTCGGGCTCCATCGATCATCTTCCACCGCGTTCACACGGCCACCGCGGACACGCTTCCCCCGACCCGTATAAAACTCCGCCCCGCCCCTTCTGACGACTCCAAAGCGTTCACATTTTTCATCATCCCCCGTTCATACATCTTTGTATCTAATCGAGACCCGGTCGATGGAGCTCACTCCATTCCCATTTCTCAACCAGGAGACCCCCGACGACCTCTCCCTCTTCGCCAATTTCCTCTTCCCCGACATGGCTACCTTCCCCCCCGCCGACGACGGCGGCGACGGCGGCGACGACGGCTCCTGCTCGTTCGGCGCCGGCGGGAGCGGGAGCGGGGACCAGCCCTTTAAGCGGCGCAGGATGCAGGAGGTGGGAGGCGACGAAGGAGACGGAGGGGGCGGCAGCGGTGGCAGAGGAGGAGAGCTCGGCATTGGCGGCGGCGGCGGCGGGTCGGTGGGAGAGATGGTGGCCTCGCTCGCTTTGCTCGAGGAGGAAGAGAAGCGCGAGAGGGAGAGCTTCTTGATCGACTCGCTGCACGGAAAGGCGTCGATGGATTGGAATTACGATCGGGAGCTCCGAGCTGCAGGGGATTACTACTCCCAACTCCAGGCGCATTACGACGGCGCGAGCGAGATCGAGATGGGGAAGAACAAGCGCGCCAGGCAGTCGGGCGCGCCGTCGCCGCCGCCGCGGCTGCTGCTTCTGCGGCGGCGGCGGCCGAGGCGGAGGGCGGCGAGCCCCACGCGCCGGCGGCGAGCGGAGGCCAGCAGCGGCGGCTCTGGGTGAAGGACCGGTCCAAGGATTGGTGGGAGCGATGCAACAGCCCGGACTTCCCCGAGGAGGACTTCCGGCGGGAGTTCCGGATGAGCAAGGCCACGTTCGAATTCATCTGCAACGAGCTCGACGCGACGGTGACGAAGAAGAACACGATGCTGCGGGACGCGATCCCCGTGCGGCAGCGCGTGGCGGTGTGCGTGTGGCGGCTCGCCACGGGGGAGCCGCTCCGCCTCGTGTCGAAGAGGTTCGGCCTCGGCATCTCCACGTGCCACAAGCTGGTCCTCGAGGTCTGCTCCGCCATCCGCAACGTCCTAATGCCCAAGTTCCTCCAGTGGCCCGACGACCGCCGCCTCGCGGCGATCAAGCAAGAGTTCGAGGCGGCGTCGGGCATCCCGCGCGTGTGCGGGGCAATGTACACGACCCACGTCCCCATCATCGCCCCCAAGATAAGCGTGGCCGCGTACCTCAACAGGCGGCACACGGAGCGGAACCAGAAGACGACGTACACGATCACGGTCCAGGGGGTGGTCGACCCGCGGGGCGTGTTCACGGACGTCTGCATCGGGTGGCCCGGGTCGATGCCGGACGACGAGGTCCTCGAGAAGTCGGCCCTGCACCAGCGGGCCGACAAGGGCCTCCTGAACGACGTCTGGGTGGTCGGCAACCCGAGCCACCCGCTGACGGACTGGGTCCTCGTCCCCTACACCCACCAGAACATCACCTGGACCCAGCACGCCTTCAACCAGAAGCTCGCCGACGTCCGGGCCACGGCGCGGGAGGCCTTCGCGCGGCTCAAGGGGCGCTGGGCGTGCCTGCAGAAGCGGACCGAGGTGAAGCTGCAGGACCTCCCCGTCGTGCTCGGGGCCTGCTGCGTGCTCCACAACATCTGCGAGGCGAGGGGCGAGGCCATCGAACCGGAGCCGAGGTACGAGATCTTCGACGACGAGATGGCGCCCAAGAACCCGGTCCAGTCGGCCGCCGCGGCGCACGCCCGGGACCAGATCGCTCACAATCTGCTGCACCACGGGCTCGCCGGCACGTCTTTTCTATAGCAGTCTTTTCCGTAGGATTGGATTTTCGGGCCATTGATTAGTTTGCCTTTTCCGATTTTGATCGACGATACTTATTATTTTAATTGGATGTGGGTATAGAATAAAGTCATTTGATTATTAGGCTCGGTCGTGGAAATTGGTACCTGGATAGTTTCTAACATACGGAATTTATACACGTTTTCGTGTTTGCTTAACGTGGCACCTCTCGATATTCTTCTCTTTCTTTACTAATAATTTCTCATACGATCTATTTATACACTTTTTTTATATACGCGTATACTCTCGCTGTCTATTGATTTAAGTTTTTGGAAATGGGTTTCGGGTTTTTTCTTTTCTTTTTTTCCCGGGGGGGTCTTCGATTGACAGAGGTTGACAAAACGAGGGAATCCCATGCTTGGTCTGATTCGTGATGATGAAGTTTTTTGACTAAGGCTGCAGGGACTTGTCTGTGGATTCTTTAAGCCATCCAATTTGGGCGGTGCCCCACCCTGAGTTTGACTTATAATTTAGAAGGAAGTGTCTCTTCTTCTTCTGCTTCTTCCTCCTCTTTCTTCAGCTTCTTAAACCTTGACGACAGTTCTCTCCATCGCTGACATTTGACCATTGTTGTAGCTCCGTTTGAGAACATGGGTTGGCATGGAAACAGACGAGGGGGAGTCGTGTTCTCATGCTATTACGAGATCTTGTCCTCACATCTTGAAATTTGATGGATTTTTTGACACGGGAGTCACGCTGAACTTCTCGAAGAGATGCTTCTTCTATATATTATATGTGTGCGATGTGCACAGGAATCGAATTTCAAACCCGATACTCTCTTATCATGCTTTCACAATTTGTCTACCAACAAAGTTGTGTGCTCGTTGGCTAATTCGTTAACTTAATAGAAGCATGGGTTGTTTAGTTTTAATTTTTGTAGTGAGTTACTTAAAATTATCTTAAATCACGAAAAGCTGGCCATATATCAAGCAAGTGGTAGGGGTGTAACTACTTTAGTATTCAAATTATGACATATCCCGATCTAAGTAATTTTGAGCAAGGGCAGTCGCTTTCAAAGTTGATAAATTATATAACCGAAACTTTAAACCTACACCGTTGAACCCTTTCATGGTTTCTTAGAACTTAAAGTCCATCATGTTTGTTTTGAAACCAACATAGGAATGTAACCTATTTGCCCGGTTGATTGTAGGGTCTACCTAGGAACGGGTTTCTTTTTGTTTTTTGCTTCTTTATTTTTAAAAATCAAGATAAATAGCAATTATAGCAAAATAACATGAGTAATAAAATGACTTAAAGTAAAATATCGATGCAAAACAAATAGAAATATAAAAGCAATTGGGAAAGTTAAGCTATTTAATAAAGATAAATCAATCATCTTCTTCAAACTTTACAGAACAAGTTTTAATCAATGGGTGCAAGGATGGCTTCAACACTCATAACTTTTTTTTTTTTTTTGGTCATAAGACATTCATAACTTACTTGATTGGAAATTGGACTTGTTTCTACTAGAATCAAAGATTGGACCTGTTTCCATGATGGCTGGTCTGGTTTCACTATTGAATTAGACTTCTTGCACAACCGTAATTCTAACGGTTGTATAGTCCATGCATGTGAAAGGGATTATTTACATTCCTTCACATAGATTAATTGAGCCAAAATATTATGGATACTAGTGCTAGTTAAAAAAAAAAGATCGAGCAATTATAGCATACATTGCCAGTTTAAAATAAATTTTACATAATTGGCTTTATAATAAATTTACCTAATGAGTCTTACATTTATTATTATATGAATGTTGATTTAAACCTTATATCGATCTTTCTACATAAAAAAAAGGGTTTTATTTAATTTTGGGAGAATCCAATAGCATGAGAAAATTTGCCAAAAAAGTCATAAATCTATTATACTTTCGCAAATTGAGTAATTAATTTTTCAAATTTTGTTAATTGAATTATAAATATTTTCACATTTTGCAATTAGTTTAGAAAAGAAAATAAATTTAAAAATATCATTAAAATTATTGACGTGAGTGTCGACCATATTATATAGAATGGATGACGTCTATTTCATCGATTTCTTGCACAAAATTTTCCTAGTGAACTTTAATTAGTAAAATATGAAAGATTTTAGGATTCAATTGATAAAATTAAAAATTATAAATCGAATTGACAAAAGTGCAATGCATAGCACTTTTTGAACTATTTTTCGATGGCATGTGCACTAATCAACGAAGAAACAACAAAATGTCACGTATTCAATTTATCATGTGTCCAAATACTCTCCATCTACTTTATACTCAACGATTAGACAAGTGGGGTCGACAACGTTGATTCACCAATATAGGGGCCCTAAAGAATTTTCCTGTCGTGTCCGGGGAATTTTAATACACCACCGTAAAACAAATACGAGCCACTAAATTCGATAGAATCCCGTAGAATAACACGCCAAAATTCCACAATTCCACCGCCACGCAACCCGTAATTTGCCACGGCACGACATGCGATCCATCACACATTTCCCCCCGGCACGGAATCCGAGGTACGAGCCTTTTTTCCCCCTCAGATCCGCTCACGACCGTCGGATCTCTTCACGCAGGGCCCCACCTGGCCCCAGTTTTTCGAGGCATCCAGCCTGTCATCGGGGCGGGGCCCGCACCCGATTAGCCCCGCTCACTGCTGTTCTTACGTGTGCCTCCTCCTCCTCCTGGCTGTTCAAAGGCCACCTGCTTTTCGGCATCGCCCAATCAGGATCGCCCACGTGTACGTGGGAGAATTCCACCCGCGCGGGGGAGGAAAGGAAAAAAAAAAAAAAAAGGAAAAAAAGAAAGAAAGAAAGTAAAAAGGAAAATACCCCGACGAGGCGATGCAGGTTTTTAGTTCACGCTTCGTTGTCGCGATCACTAAAAAAACCCGAAGGATTTCGCAAACCGCGCAGGCCAAAGAAAGCTTTTTTCACAGCTAGAGAGAGAGAGAGAGAGAGAGAGAGAGGGGGGAAGGAGAGAGAGAGGTTGGGAGGCATGGAGAATCACCGGGAGGCGGAGCCGGAGGCGGAGGAGGTGGACAAGGCGGCGGCGGCGGCGGCTGCGGCTGCGGCTGCGGTGGCTGCCGGGGGGCCAATGGAGGAGGACGGCGAGCAGCAGGTCGGCTCGACCCTGACGATGGAGAGGGTCGCCGCGGCGAAGCAGTTCATCGAGAACCACTACCGGGCGCAGATGAAGCATATCCAGCAGCGGAAGGAGAGGTGAGGCCCCCGTTTCCCCCTCGTGCATGCCCTCCTCTCGCGAATTCCCGCGCCCCGTCCCGTTGTGGCGCTGCTCTTTCTCGCGTCTTCGTCGCGGGAGTTGGCTTCGATGAGTTTTGGCGCGCGAGATGGGAATTCCGGCGTTCCGTGAGGTTGTTTGTTGGATTGGAGAGCTGGAAAATGCGGGCGATTGTCGGCCGGATGCGCCTTTTCGGGAGGAATCCGTGGGTTTGCGCTTGGGGAATTTTGGGCGGGACGTGAGTGCGACCTCATTGTTTCGGCGTTCGATCGCGTGCCTTCTTTTCTCTGTGATTGGTGGTGTTGACGTGTTTTTTTGTTTGGAGTTTACCTGAAAGCTGAGTCGAGGTTCCATGTTTCTAGAATTAATGTTTGCATGCCTTTCTAAGTTAGGAGTACGTGGGCTACGGTGAGCGGCGGGCAGAGCATTGTGTAGGTTAAGTGCGACTCATCTTGGTCAGATATGGACATTGGTGGAAATGATTGTCAAAAGTTTGAAGAAGTCTGGGAAGTTGCTCGAAGGAGGCCCATTTATTGCTCTTGCAGATCATGAAACGATAAGTGGAGCCACTTTATGTTGAGTAGGAGTCCATAGTAGTTTGATATGCTTCAGTGGATGAGTTCAACGTTGATACTTCTACAAATGGCATCTACCTAAGAAAGATATGTTAGTGGCATAGAAGAAAATAACTAATGGTTATCTAATCTTGGGAGCTTCGAATATGCTATAGAGATTTGGGGGTACCGTAAGGGAACGGATATGTTTCATGTCCTAACGTTAGCATGTTGGTAAATGGGTTATGACTATTGAGCCGGGACAAGTCATGAAGTTCCTCCTCCTTACATCTGAGGTCTCTAGATGTCGGTGTTTATGACTTCAATGTTGCGTCCTTGTTCTTAGTTGCAGATGTGCTTTTTATGCCAGAGATGCATGATAACCTTGAAAAGAAATAGAGTTCAGAAAAAGTTGGATTCGGGGAAGCTAAAGTGCACTTTAATTTCTTTTTCATCCTTGAGAGGGAGAAAGCTTCAGATGATGAACGTTGATGCTTCAGTAGATGAATTATCGATGCAGTTTAATGTGATCTCTGATAATTCTTTGTTCACTTCTCATAATTCAGAAGATGACCTTTCTGATGTCTCTTTCGTCATGATGTCAAGCATTGAAAGATGAATGATTACGTGCATGACTGTATGCTGGTTCATCAAACAAGTTCTTGCCTACTGTTTTAAGATTGCTGTCATTGTTGATGATACAGATACTTGGATATCTTATTCTAGAATCCAGGACTGGTGACTATTTATTTGTCCTACTTTCCTGACAAATATTATTCGCTCCAGGCGCTTGGTGCTGGAAAGAAAGTTAGCCTCTTCAGATGTATCCGAAGAAGAGCAGATCAATTTACTAAAGGATTTGGAACGGAAGGAGACGGAGTACATGAGACTTAAACGGCACAAGATATGTGTTGATGATTTTGAGCTACTTACAATCATAGGAAGAGGAGCTTTCGGAGAGGTCAATTCTTATCTTCTACATGTGCCAAACTTGAATCACTTCAATCAATAAATTTTCTTTTAAAATCTGACGTTAAGTCAAACCAATAGTATGATATTCTTCTCAAATTTCAGAAGTTGGCTTCGTATGCGCCATAGAATTATGGTTTTTTTGATATTTCACAAAATAATTTAAGTTCTAGAGGAAGTTCCTTCCTAGGCAGGTCAGAATGAAATGCATCTAATGCATGCCATAATAAATTTATTAACAGGCCTGATGATTACATGTGTGGGAACATGCACTTTATAATTTGAAACAAATGACATCAGATTCATGACAACAATATAGACAAAAAGGAAAAAGAAAGGTATCTTGAAAGGGATGTGCTTTTTCTCTACTGATGTCAATCTGTACCGGATGTGAGATCCTCCAGGGAATATTAGTGCACCTATTGGAGCATTGTGGTTGAGTGATTTGTATGTTGCTTTTGTCGAATTCCACATAAGTAGGGAATTGTTTAGGAAATATTGAAGGAGCTGGTAGGTATGGCTTTATAATGGGAAGCATCTAATTTTGGAACTTGATTGTATGCAATTAATTGCTTATAATGAAATAAAAAATAGGAGCAACAAATTTAAGTATCAGGAATGATTATTGTTGAGGCCTTTAAGGGATGTCTGTTACTATTAATATAGGTCAAATGTACAGTGAGATGTTTGTATATATTTGTCTATTTCACAAATTAGTGATAGTGGCAGTACCATGCTTGTAGTGGCAACAAGTGTCTCAGTTGCTGGTGCTACCTTTTTTTTTCTACTTGCTTCATTGTGGCGGAAGCAGAACTTATTGTTGTTTTTGATGAATTACTTGTTGAAGATAAACACATCTTAAAGTGCAAACTCTGATATGCAGAAGTCAAGATGGGTATATACTGATTCTGATGCTGAACAAAGTGACTTAATCTGCTGTTATTTGTTACTCTGGAAAGGCAATGTCAAGTAAAAAGAAGGTTAAACCTCAGGTTGCTAGAATAGTACATGCCAATGGCAGGGCCTAGCATCCTGCACCTCTATTTTTTGAGTTTGTTAAAAGTAATGTCAATCTCCAGAGTGTTTTAACAGAAAACCATGCTTCATTGAGGTACATAGATTCATATTGTCACATTGTCTCTAGCATCCAATTATTTCTTCTTTAAGCTGCAATGCAACAAGATAAAATATGGTTGCGTGGGCAGTGACTGCTATAGTAATGTTTCCTTGTCATTTTTTTTCTTCACTCAACTTTTAGTATCTTTAAGGAGTTTTGATTATGTTCTGCTAGTTGCTAGGATCACTCTTGGATTTGGGGGTTAGGAGGGAGGGGGTGGACATGTTAGGACCCAAAGAGATGCATGGATCCACTTTGGCAAATGTGGATATGATGACACATTAATTTCATTTGGCTCTACGACACTTCTTTCTGCCTTTTTTATTGAATGCTAAAACTAAGGTGAATATGGATGCAGGTCAGACTTTGCCGTGACAAGAAATCAGGGAACACCTATGCCATGAAGAAATTGAAGAAGTCAGAAATGCTTAGCCGAGGCCAGGTGAGATTTGAAATGGTCATGACTTACACTGGGTAAATTTCCACATTGTTGGTTCCGTTGCGGAAAGAGTCTCCTTTAAGGGAAGGAACCACCAAGTAATGTAGCATGCCTGATCATTTTCAGTGATTTATGGATTGTCACTAGCTTGTTTCATGATTATGTACGAAGTAGAGATTATACTAATTTCTTTTGATTTCTAGCGTACATCATTGGGTAGCTAACAAGCACATTTATAAATTCCTCATTTCTTACGATGTGGCACAGATTCCAATTGCATGGCAACTGGCCATTCAACCAGGCTAATGCTATCCTGCCTTTTTCTTTTCATTTGATTTCTAAGTGAATGATGGTTGGGTTACGATCCATTGTTCCTGCTCCTCAGCTGGCTATGCCATAGTAGAGAATATTATTTCTGTGTTCTCATACTTCCCATTCTTGATCTCGAAAAGATTTGCTAGTTACACTGAATTTTTGTTTGATATAGGTTGAACATGTTAGGGCTGAAAGGAATTTGCTTGCAGAAGTTGCCAGCCATTTTATTGTTAAACTCTATTATTCTTTCCAAGACGCCGAGTATCTATATTTGATAATGGAATATCTGCCTGGTGGTGACATGATGACTTTGCTTATGAGAGAGGAGACTTTGACTGAGACAGTGGCCAAATTTTATATTGCTCAAAGTGTTCTTGCCATAGAATCCATTCATAAGCATAATTACATTCACAGGTATTTACTTTCATTTTTTCTTCCCGTAGGTGACTCTTTTACCAGAAAAAATATTTCTATTCCATTCCTATATCAATGCAATATATACAAATGATTTCTTAATACTGTTCCTGCATAATTTGTCTTAACCTATTTACATTTACTTGTGCAGGGATATAAAACCAGATAATCTTCTGTTGGACATAAATGGTCACATGAAGCTTTCTGATTTTGGTCTATGCAAACCTCTTGACTGCTCCAATTTATATTCTATAGATGAAAACGAAGCCATGGATGATGGCAATGTCAGTGAATCGATGGACATTGATGGATGCTTTCCCAACACTAGTAACAGGGGCCGCTGGAAAAGTCCCCTTGAGCAGCTTCAACATTGGCAGATAAATAGGAGAAAACTGGTATTGCCTGGAAACCTGACTCTTTGAATTTATGTGGTACTAGTGCATGGTATTTGGAGTTTTTTTTTGGTAAAGTGGTATTGGAGTTCATTTCTTGTTTTCATATAATGTCAGTAATATTAATGTTGACCTTTAATTGCAGTAAGAAATGAAATCTTGCATTTTGTACATGGAAGCATTCCTGCAAGTCAAAAATGTCCTTTCCTCTTGACAAAAAAAGGATCAAGAAATAGCTAGATGCCTCTGTTGGGTTACCTTTATATTTAACGATTGCTTCTGCATTTGCTTTTAATGTTTGAGATTTGACTTATATTTGATACTAAACAGCCTGATCTCTTAAATACTATGAATATGGACTTTCAAGATAATTTGAATCAGGTGGAACTTTTCATACATTTTGACTTTAATCTTTTTCTTTTTAGCGGTAAAGTTGATTTAAATATTTTTTTTTCCTCCAAAAATTTAAATAAATGGCTCTACGATCTCATTGACCACTACGTTGTACACCTTTTGTACATTGATTGGAGGTAAATTATGATCTAGATGCTTTGTTCAAGTTCTAGCCAGTCTCTTTCATTTCTTTCTATCTCAAGTAATCTTGTGATCCCAGAAAATCTGTTTTATCCTATTATGATTTTAATTGCCTCTGATGATAGGCTTTTTCTACTGTTGGCACACCTGATTATATTGCCCCAGAAGTTTTGCTGAAGAAAGGATATGGCATGGAGTGTGACTGGTCAGTTGATGATTCTGTGAATACTCTGCCTTGGCAATTATTTTAAATGACCGTTCTTGTTGTTTTTCTTAGGTCTTGGTACCTCTCACCCGACCCTTTAAGCATTTATTAAAAATCTAAAGCAGTTTTTTAGATGGGCATCATGTATAACTAGATATAATATAAATCCATGTTCCCTTAAACAGTACTCCACTTAATGCTTGCTGGAAATATAATTTCTCACAAAAGTAGATTGATACGGTAGAGCTAGGACAGTTATTGTATGAGGTCTACCCAATGCTAGATGCAGAGGCGCATAATAGATCGATATGAATATCATGAGCTGTCCCGCAATAAAACCCGTTGTTGCTGATACCTTCTTCTTGGTTCCTTCTTCTCCTTCTTCCAGAACCCGAGCTCGGAGAAGGAAGAGATAAGAGGGCCCTATGGAGAATGTGGTCAGAAATCCATAATAGAGTCCGACCATAACAACCGAATTTATTATCTTCATGCATAAGGATACTGGATTCCCTAGTAGAAAAGATTTTCAAAATCATCCCAAACGAGTGTGCATCTTTTCTGTTCTTGTTAATGATTTTGTTCCCCTCATAAAGAAGACAAAAAAAGGGTTTGCACTAATAAAATATTATTGGGAAGGCCTAGTGACAGAATAAAAGGCTAAAACACTGTAACTGACAAGGACATAATGCTTGTGATATTCTATTATTGCAGTGACTCGTGCCAGGAAGTAGCAAATGTCATCCTTCTATTTGATTTTCATCTTGTTGGAGTCCGTTTGTGTTTATCATTTGGCTGATGTCACATGACATGCTTAGGAGAAGGTGACTTATGAGGTATATTGGCATAAAATTTTTATAGATTCAATGGAAGCTTAGTTGCGTATATGTGATAAGACAAGTGAAGGGAATAGTGATTAAATTAAAAGTATCACTTACATAAATTATTTCAAAGAAGAACTTGACATTGTATTTTGAAGGAAAATGTTCTGGTGGAATTTGGATAATGATCGACTATACTGAACTTGAAAGTGCTTTCTTTTTTGTTTAAAAAAAAAAAAGCAACTGCATTAATTTACTTTACCAGGCACAACTCAATGACTTATAGACCTTGAAGGTGTTTTCTGTTGTGTGTGAATTTGTTTCTTTCAACAATAATCCCATGAGATACTCCCTATCATCTCTAATTGCATATTTAGGATCCTTCCTTTCTTATGTTAGAATTAATTTAAGTAGAGCTGAGTTTCTTTGATGATTTCTCATTGAATTCCCTCATTTCAGGTGGTCACTTGGTGCAATCATGTATGAGATGCTTGTTGGTTATCCTCCATTCTATGCAGATGATCCAATAATGACATGCAGAAAGGTCAACTTTCTTCCTGATTCACATTTATGGTATGCTTAGTTGATGGGAATTAAGAAAGGAAAAGAATTTGGAAGGAATAATTTTCAAATGATTTATCTGAAAGATCTGAAAAGGAGGGAGAAAAAGAGAAAGAAGTGACTTGCACAGATCAATTTTAGAGGAACTGAATGATGATGTAATGGGAGAAGCATTATGCAAGCTGAGGAATGGCTTCTATCACTTGTCTTCTTACTTTGTATAATAATCAGTTAAATCTCTAATTTTCCTCCTCTTAACATTCCAGATCTAGTTTTTCATGATTGATCCCTATTGTTGGTTTTAGGGTTTTGTAGATGTAGGATGTGATTTATGTTTTCACATACAAATAATCAGAATGCAGATACAAGGACATTTTAAAATGTTTTATGAAGTGTAGTAAGTACACACATTATCTCCCCAATGCCAAGTGTATCTTTCCTTCAGAATGTGAATCCATCTTTCCCTTTGGATCAATTCCAACTGTTTTAGTTGCATCAGGACATGATCTGTCTAAAGAGATGTATGTCCTTCACTGTGTCACACAGCAATCTCTCTTCATGTCCTCATGTACTGAGAAGATGAATGATTATGTTACAATAATAATTAAGTCTATGGAATTTGGTCTACCGCATTAAGAAGGAACACTTTGGGAAGATGATTGGGTTGAAAGAACGACTCTCTCTCTCTCTCTCTCTCTCTCTCTCTCTCTCTCTCTCTATAAAGAAGGAGAGAAAGCAAAGAAGTCGAGCAATTTTGCTCCACTTCCTTTTGCTGATTTTGTCGTAGCATTTAATAAATTCTATCCATCTGTTTTGCGAATTCAAGTGAGTTTCTTTTCCCGAGATTGTTCCGTCTGTTTTGGCATTTCCAGTGATTTTGTTTTGCTATTTTGTAGATTGTGCATTGGAAAAATCATTTAAAATTTCCAGAGGACGCCAGATTGTCACCTGAAGCAAGGGATTTGATCTGTAGGCTTCTTTGTGATGTGGATCACAGGCTTGGTACTCGAGGAGCAGAACAGATTAAGGTATGTTGTGTTGTTGACTGATGTAGCATCACTCTAAATCACACTGAAGGATGCTTCATTAATTCGATGGTGCTATTCGTTTTCTTATCACTGTTCTTGCATTTGCTTATAACTTAAAGCTGAACTGATCAGGCTCATCCTTGGTTCAAAGATGTTGACTGGGATAGACTTTACGAAATGGAAGCTGCCTTTAAGCCGCAGGTCAATGGAGAACTTGATACACAGAATTTCATGAAATTTGACGAGGTGAATGGTGCTAGTGTACTTTTACACCTTTTATGGAGGGTCATTCATTGTGTTTGACTATCAAATGGATTTTCATGTTACTTAAGAAGAGGTCATGACATAATGTGATTAGTCAATGCACTCCATACCTTGATATCAGTGCATTTTGAGGTTAAAACATGTTCAGGTATTAGGATAAGGTTTCCAATGGCAGTGTCCTTCAATGGAATGAGCATATTTGTCTTTTCTACTTGAGATAATTACGTTCATATCCTTCTATGAAATGATTTTGTTGGTAAAACTTTCTTGGTCAATTTTTGGAGCAGCAATTTTCAATGTTTTTACCTCTCCTAGTTAACTCTGTGTTGTCAAAATATCGCCAGAATGACCACATGTTCCATCTTAACAGTATGTTATACTAACAATCTGACTCATTGAATAGGTGGAACCTCCTATGCCTTCAAGGACAGGATCTGGACCGTCAAGAAAGGTAAATATCATTCAGTGTGAGGAGTATAAAACGCTTGACTTGATTGATATGATTTTTAATGATTGCTTGCTGCAACTGTTGCTCATGTTGAAGGTGAAAAAAGCAATTTATGTTACAAACATCCTCGAAAGACATCTAAGCATTTTAAATGCTGTGTGGATATTAGATGACAATATTTCTATTGTATGTGAGTCAGATGTGGTGAGTCTGAAACATCACTAAATGAAAGTGTGAGAAACAACCATTCTTTTTACAAATATTTTTTGTTTATCCTGAACCATCTAAAATATGCTGCTGGATCTTTTGAATTATTCAGGAAAGAGCAAGAAACATGATATCTATCTGTTCTGGAAAGAAGAATCTTTTCTTCTGTAAAAAGTTTAAAAAAATAAAATATAAAAGAAGAAGAATTGTGCCTTTTTCCCTTGAATTCTGAGAATATAGAAATATTCTATTACTTGACTGGAAAATCACTTATCTTCTGTCAACTTATCTAATTGTCTTCCTTAAAGGAACCACCTCATGACTGCTCTTTTCCTATGAACTTGAATCTAATCACTTCTCCTCATTCTCCTTCTCCTTCTCCTTCTCCTTCGCCTTCTCCTTCTTCCCCTTCTCGCATGCATGCACCCACATTAGCAGGTGACGATAGATAGGTGCTGGGATTTTGATATTGCACATGACCATGTTGATGTCCTTGGAGAATTGGTTGGATTGATGGCTGCAATAATCTTTATTCTTACCTTCCAAGTGATGTTTGTATTGTGCTATTATACATTCACACGGAGAACTATCTTTCCTTTTCACTTTATAGCTTTCTATCTTGGTATTCTCTAGACAAGGCAGAAGAAATTACCATTCGACCTTGTGTCAAAGTTACTTTGCATGAACGATCCATATTGCCACCTATGCTATGTTATGGCTGACATCTTATGAGTTCTGCTGGGAGAGGGTTGGTTTGTTTCAGTTTCTGATAAGTACTTTTTCTTTCCCTCTAAAATTTTTGAAACACTTCTGTTTTTAAATTTAGAGTAGATAATTAAAAAATCCAGTCTACATGTCCAAGTTTGCTTTTTAAAAAGTTCTCAGGTGTTTGACATGAAGTAAAAGTTGAAGTTCAAAGCTCCAAAAGAAGGAAATGGCAAAAGGCTAAAATTAAAATTTACTCTAAACTGACCCTGGTAGTCCCTCATGTCTCACATGACATACTTCAAATGGATTGGGTGATCTCATGGCATGGCTTATGAGTTCGGCTTATGGGTTCCTCAATGTGCAATATATAGAACAACACCGACACGTAATGTGCTGGTCAAGATGGGTGGCAGTGGTAATTCTGCTTGTTGATTGTTCCACATCTCATCTATGAAGGATGTGCAAGCTACTAGACTTGGATAAATTGATCTAAGTGTAGGTTATTAAGCTTTGAGCCAGTTGCTGTGTTTATTACGTAGGGAATGCCTGTGTTTTGACAGTTTTGGCTGAAATTCACACTATTCTCTTCATCGGCATCATTTCATGTGATTGGCATGGTACAGAGTAAATCACACAGCTGACAAAAATTTGGTTATTTTTAGTGAATTTTATGCCAGTAAGTTTGAATAGGAGGTCATCTGCTAGTCTACTTGCTGTTTTACCTTCTTATCTACTATTACATGACACTGTTGATTTGCAGATAGCTTCTTGTTTTTAGATCTCTAAACTTGCCATGACTCTGTGAGTTGCCACCTTATGTTGTTCTGTGGGCTATTGCAGATGATGTTGACAGCTGAGGACCTCAGTTTTGTTGGCTACACATACAAGAATTTTGAGGCACTTAAGGGGGCTTATGATCTATATGGTATGGGACTTGAGATTTTTCAATTACATTTCCTCCATTCTGAAATTTCAGTCGGCCTTAATCTCTTGATGCTATTCCACATGAAGCCTGGGCAGTATGTTGCGTGGGGTAGTTCTTATGATCATGATGAAATTGGAAATAACAATATCTGTTCAGATGCAATAAGCTTGTTGAATGGAGCATAATAAAAAACAAGGATTTGGGATACCATTGAAGTATCATCTATATGGATTTTACCCTGCACGTTTGACCATGGACAACAGCATAAGTTTAGTAGCACCTAAATCCCACGTATATGCCTGATGAAATCAGGAAATATACTTTTTTTAAACATGTATTATGGATAGACTGATTACTTGGTTGATGGCAGGTTCCTTTGTTCTACAGTTCCTTCTACAATCTATATATACGAAACCATTATGCATTTGTTCCTGAAATATGCTTTTAACTTATGCTGTGGAGAGATGGTATCCATGTTTAATATTACTAGCACCTTTATGTAATCCTACATCACTGGATGTAAATATCCTTAGAAAATTGTAGAAAGGCAAATGATGCAGTAGCAGAGAAAAGCCCTAGCCAACAGTAGTTGTTGACGGCTGTTGCAGCCTTACCATTAAACCGTGTTAGCCTACCGACCAAAAAAAAAACTGTGTTAGCCTACTGTATTTTATTCACTTCAAATCTTGCTTTTTGATTGAATGTCTCCCTATGCATGACTGATTTGTAAGCAAAAAATGAGAGAAAACCCCTAAGGATGGGAAATCTGACCTGATCTTGACGTTTCTTTGGGTTCTTGTAAATATGTGACTTCCATAATATCTCATATCGATTCTGCTAATTGCCTATATGTGCCTCGTTCTTCTCTATGATTCTTGATGGCCTTATTGTTTTCTTTTTGTTGGCTGTGGAGTAGTCCATTCTGACATGAAAAGGAGTTCATCACCGGTGCGGTCATCCACCGACTCATTCCACAGTATGACCTCAACATCTTCACTTAACATAATTTTCATGCTTTCCAATTGATGAATGGCAAGGTAATTTGATCATGCAACTTTTCAGGTGACCCTGGAGTGGACTGCTCAACCATCAAGTTGACCCCTGACAGTCCAGAAAAGCAGATGCTTGGGTCGCAAGGGGACACGATGTCACAGTGAACAGCAGCCAAATCCATAGATCAGCTTACATGACAGACGATCCAGATCCTCACTGCCAGGCAAGGGGTGCACCTGCTTATTTTTCAGTCAGGTTTCGCCCCAAGCTACATTACTAATAACGTTGACTGCCATATATGCCGCAGGACTCAAGCCGATGTATAGTAATATTGGAATCTTAGGCGATGTTAAAAGTGTCTGTACGTGTCGGTTGGTGGCCTGTTACGTTTGAAGTTTTGCATTGATGTAGGAATTTTTCGGTACTTAATTGGCTGTCCAGACTACCCAGGTTGGCAAGGGCTAAAGACTTGCCTTCGCTTGTGGTGGGTTGGGCCTCGTTCTGTTTCTCTTGCTTGTTCCTACTAGCCTTGTAAGGTACCTGTAATTGCTCTTTTAACTTGTGTCGAGCCGCTGATGGATTAGCGGCGATTGGGAACTACGACTTGAATAGGAAATGAAGTGTTGTTATTCAAGAGCGAGGAACTGATCCTCGTTACCTCTCTTATAACCAAGTATTTGCAGCCAGAATATAACCGATCCTCTTTTTCTCATAATCATATGTTGGGATTATGCTGCTACTTTTTCATTCCTATCTTCTTTGGACGGATTTCGGAGATTAAGAGGAAATAATGTTCGAGTATTTGTTTCCTGCACCCATCTATGTTCGTTAATGCTGGGGATGTTGAACCCCATTGTCCAGCAATTTCTTATCGATAACTGCCTCTTGGAACATCGATTTTGCCCGGCGTTGAGTACAGAACCGAGTTATCCTCGGTGCCTGCCGAGGAGTTTAGCGTATTTTGTTTCATGACCAGGGCGGACAAGGAATTGCCTGGAAACAAATGCGAAAACCAGACCAGTGATCTTTTGGAAACATCGAGGCTAAGCTCGAAACCCGTCCGGTCCTCCACTATTCGAGTGAACCTGAAGCCAACAGGGCTGCAAAGTCGCCGCCTTAATTCGTCTGTGCAAAGGATCGTCTATATCTCAGAACGACTTTCGTTCACTGACTACGACATGGACATTGGTACACGGTGAATTGACAAAATTTCACTTGCAATTTGGAAGAAAATTTTCCAAAAATTGACTCGTGCCCTCGAAGGCACGGCTAATTCAGGAGCCTCCCCTGTCTGGTCCCCAATCAAAAGATGGCCTTGTCCGGTGCGGTGAGAAACCATCTGCCCAAGAGAACCTTCCGCCATGATTGACCATTGCGTCACGGCACAACTTCTGACAAGTGTCCCATCGAGCTGTCTCGGACGGACACGATATTTTCTTGGGGACATGGAGAAAAGAGCATCGTGTGCCTCTTGCTCTCTTCTAGAAAAGTAAACCGAAGGCCAAGGCCAAAGGCCATCAGATAAGTCAAAATTTCCACGCTCCCCGAAGGGCTTTTTCATGTGTTTTCCAGGGGTTGGCCAGAAATGAGAGGGCCAGGGAAAGGGAAGGTCGCGTTTAAGGAGTCTGGGACAAGTGTTCCGAGAAAAGATTCCTGTCACATCATCGATCGCCCTCGGCCATTAAATTATCATTAGACTTCCGTTTGCTTTAGGGTTTCTGCTTACATGTGTCATCGGCTCGACCCACGATGAGATCCGCATTCCCTCTTTTTCACATTTTCTTTTCTTTCTTTCTTTCTTTCTTTTTTTTAATAAAAGCTTCGTCGACGTGTGCTTTGTGGTCTTGGATTATCAAAATACTTTTCTCTCATGTGATGTGTAATTAGATATATTTTAAAAAAAAATTGAAAATACTCATTATCGCGGCAGTTCGTAAGGTTTCTGTTGACAAGTGTTGTGAGAACACTCGTTTTGAGATGGTGATTTGGCTTTATTTGTTTTACAAATGACGGTCTTCGGAAAAATGTTTTCCTTATTTTTGGCGTTTAGTTCGTTTAAAAAAAAAAAGGTGAACAAAATTTTCCCTACCTAAATTTAAGTTTGGGAAAATGATTTTCGACAAAAATCAGAAATTATTTTTTAAAATATAATTATATATTGATGCTTGGATCGAAACTCTACACTTGGGCATGGGAGCCTTAGCACTTGATCTCAAGCCCTTGGTAGTGGGGCCGAGTTTTGGCGCCCAATCCCAAGTCTATCTCTAGTGCCTCAGCTTAGGTCCATTTAGATTGAGCTTGCTGCCGATACCCAAGTCCATCAAAGCTAAGACCAAGGCACCCCCTGTGGTGATATCGAGGCTAAGCCGGGTCCATCAAGGCCAAAATTAAAATAAAAAATATAAGATTTTTTTAGTACTTTTATTTTATTCTTTTCTTTCTTTTTCCTTCGTCGATTGTCGGGCCTCGGTGATCAGCCACAGGTGCAAGTCAGCAAGTTTCAAGCTCATGAATCCCGATGAGGCTCAATCTCACTAGGCTCAAGCAAAATTGACCTCACTATATCTCATTGAGCTAGAGCCTTGCCACTTAGCAAGACTCAACCTTGGCCGAGGCTAATAGGGTGCAACCTCACCTATCATCATGCCTAGCAAAGGAAGAAGGAAACACGAGAAAAAATTATTCAAATTCCAAATTATGTAGATTACAAAAAGTTCTTATATCAATGCGACCATGCCACATAAGATGGCAAGCGTCCACATAAGTGATTCCTGATAAAATAATTTTTTTTATCAAATGACGAAAAATATTCTTCAAATATTATTAGATCCAAATCAAACACCAAAAAAAAAATATCATCATTTTTTTTGTAAAATAACTTTATTAAAAATACCTTTTTAAAAAATATCATATCTTTTCGCAAAATAGGTGGAGTTTTAAAAATCGTCCGGCGGAATTCGACATATTTTCGTGAACTTTTTTAAATTAGGGTTTCTGCTTACATGTGTAATCGGCTCGGCTGACGATGAGATCGGCATTCCCTCTTTTTCACATTTTCTTGTCTTTCTTGTCTTTCTTTCTTTCTTTTTATTGAAAGCTTCGTCGACACGTGCTTTGTGGTCCCGGATTATCAAAATACTTTTCTCCCACGTGATGTGTAATTAGATATTTTATAAAGAAAAAAAATTGAAAATACTTATTGTCGCGGCGGTTCGTAAGGTTTCCGTTGACAAGTGTCGCCAGACCACTCGTTTTGAGATGGTGATTCGACTCTATTTGTTTCATGAACGACATTCTTCAAAAAAAAATTTTCCTTATTTTTGTCGTTTAGTTCACTTTAAAAAAATATATAAGTCAATAGAATTTAAAAATAAATATATTTTTAGTGCTTTTATTTTATTCTTTTCTTCCTTTTTCTTTTTCCATTTTCTTTAGCCGATTGGCGATTGCTAGGCCTCAGCAACCAGCCACGGGTGCAAGTCAGCAAGGTTCAAGCTCATGGATCCTAATAAGGCTCGATCTCACCAACCTTGAGCAAAATTGACCTTGCTATATCTCATTGAGCTAGAGCCTCACCAGATCTTAACCTCGGCCGAGGCTAGCAGGGTCCAACCTCACCTATTGTCATGCCTAGCTAAGGAAGAAGGAAACAAAAGAAAAAAAACTAATAAAATCTCAAATTCTTTAAATTACAAAAATTTCCTACATCAACGCGACCGTGCCACATAAAATAGCCGACATTTACATCAGCGATTCCTAATTAAATAAAATTTTCTTCATCAAATGACGAAACTCTTCAATTATTTTCATATCCAAATCAAACACCCAAAAAATTTCGTCATTTCTTTATAAAATAACTTTCTTAAAGAATATATTTTTTAATTATTATTTTTTTCACGAAATAGGTGGAGTTTTAAAAACCGTCCGGGCGGAATTCGACATATTTTCATCAGCCTTCTTAAATTAGTCGGAACAAGACAAGGCAAAGCATGATTTCCGAGTAAGGAGGGCACGCGTTCGGAGGACAATCGTTCAGCGAATTTGGCGGGGGGGGGGGGAATTTAATGAAGGAAGGAAGGAAGGAAGGGGAAGGAGGGGGCAGCTGTCGAGCTGTCCCCTCCTCGTTCGGTCAACAGATTGGGAGGAGGAAAGAAGGAGATCCATCCGGAATACGCTTCCGACGTGGCAACTCCACACGTGGCGGCGACCCAGATGATCGCGTCCGGCCTTTTCCTCCCCCCGGGGCACGAAAGTCAAGGACCCACCACCCCCTCCCAAGAAAAAAAAAAAAAGATCTCTTAGGGAGAGATTTATATATATAATTTATTAATTTTTATATTTTATTGGTGTCGGGTTTTCTTTTTTATTTTTATTTTTATAATAAAAAAATGTGTTTTTTCGAATTTCGAGGAGGTTGAGGTGTCAGTGCGATGTACCTAACCCTAAACCAACTTTAGTTGCGGATGATCCACACGTCACCTTTGGTTTACCCACCCGGATTCTCCGACGGATCTGTACCCCTCGCGTGGCGCCCCTTCGTTCGCCCCCTCCTTCTCTCTCTCTCTCTAAAATTTCTCACGTTCCATGTCCCCAATTTTTTATCTAATTTCACTTCCGCCCCCCAACAATATCTTTTTTTCTCTCTCTAAAAAAATGTCACCATATGATCCTAAGATATCTGCCGCCCTGTACCAATGAATCGCCGCCAGGTTCCCTCGAAATTTTCTACATCGAAGCTCGTCACTAGAATCCTTGAGTCGTCATTGATACCCTCATCTTCATATGAAACGATAATAGTATCCTGACATCGAGAATTTTTGAAATAAATAATTAGTGTCGATTGTTAGGTATGAAATCATATATGAGATTAGGGCTTTGTTTATTTGATTTGGTAAATATCTTCCTAAAATGATTAAGATGTTTTTCAAATTATTCATTTTGGCAAAATAAATAGAGTTTAAAGTGCATGCTGGTAAATTTTTTTAGAAGAAAAAAAGTTTGATGCAAAATTAAGATTGGACTTAAAGGTGAAACTGATGAAGGAATTAGACCTTCTATTTGATCGTGCCCCCTCACCCCGATATAATTACAGGAAATTTTCACCTCTCGTGCCTCTTATTGAACACATTATCAAAGCCTCGATATTAGGCGAACACTCGCCATGTGGGACCCACATGATACCACGAGCTCGAGAGACGTGGCTGGTTCGCATTATCCGAGGGCCGACCGAACATCTGATTAGTATACTTCAACTTGTGCGTGGTTTTCGAAAGCTTCATCATTTGTGCTGTGTTCATTGTATGCAGAGGTATTTTTTGAAAGTTAAAAAGAAAAATTTAAGTTCTGAAAAGCAAAATCTTTGGCCCATGCTCTTGTTTCAGAGATCCTTCTCTTCTGGAGAAAAAAAATAAAAATCTTTTCCCTGCGGAGTTCCTTTTTCTAGCCAACATATATTTTCTGGAATATAAATATATCTATAATTGTTTATTTTCTCAAGATTTTCAATTGGAGCATCAGATAATCTGTCCGAACGGCCTAGCGGTCTCTCGTTTACGTAATGACGACACCAACAGATTTTGTAGGCCATTGAATGTTACACATAAATCCATCGACAAAATAATAAAATAATTATACATGCATCCTGAAATCTATAAGGGTATTGTATGTGGCGGTCGTTCTTGCAAAACAATGAGGATCGATCTGGTTAAGGACGGTGCCGAAATAAAAATTAGATAATTTGAGAATCACTTTAATAGATTTATCTTCTCCATATTTTTAATCATTTATATGTCCAATTGAAGTAGAAAAAAACTAAACTCCAAATTACCCATCGCCTGTATTATAGTTCGTGTTAAAATTTGGAGCCGGCGATTTGCTAAGGTTGAGTAGTTTTGAGACCGCCATTGACTTTTTCTATGTCCTAAGGACACGGCCGTAGAATTTGACTATCTGTGATCGCGCGGAATACCTGCAAACCTCGTAAATCGATTAAAATAAGAGAAGGTATCTTTCCACGGCTAGGTTAGGGGTCTACTGTCCAGATATTTGTCTTGTCACGATCATTTGGAGTTCTCGAGATTCTTACCTATTGGAGGAGATGGTGTATGCAAGTGTATGTTGGATTTGTGTGACTCACCAAATTCTTCAAGAGGTCCGAAAAACGATATAATTTACATAGGAGAAATCACAAAAAAAAAAATCTCACTTTTTTTTTTCAAAAGAGAAATTTTGAATGGGTACTTTAGTGGAGAAAAATAGAAAGAGAGATGTCAAATATTTTAAGATTTTCTCGAGCAGAGTTTTGTTAACTAAATCATATAGCGAGATCATATTACATCCTTATATAGATGGGGCTTATATTTCGATAGGCTTATTTAAACACCTAATACATAAAAGCACACAACAAACAAAACTGAGCACATACACATGTAATCTGAATCCCATCAATCGCGGAAAAAAAGATTTCTAATCAATAACATAGACCGATCAAAACGTCAAATTCTCCTATTGAAGCTAATACATTTAAAGATTTCTCATATGCCAAAATAAAGCCAAAACAATCACCACCTCTTTTAATATGAATTTCACTTCCCATCATCTAGTTTGACACGATACGCTAATTAGGATTCCGAGTTCATCGTGCCAAACTTCGTTTCTGGTCGGTCCCCTAAGATCTCCCTTTTTCTACATACACACGATTAGAAAAAGACTGGGGAGGATGGTGATGCGGACGAGGCCGGTTCGTCTCGACATCTGTCCATCCCTCCACGGGCCCTCTCTTTCTCTCTCTCTCTCGTGATAGATCGTCCAAGAATTTCTTATGATGCCGTCGCCCAATCAATCTTTGATTTTGTAGGGTACCCACCGAACCGAAGAAAAGAATTTGCATCATAAAGAAATGGGGAGAAGTCTAAAAATCATTACTTTAACTCCCTACGACTTTCCCACCAATTCGGGTTCCGTCCAGAGGAAGAGTGGACACGGTGTCCTCCTTTGAATTTCGGTTTCGGTTCGTCCTTTTGTAAAACGTACGAGTGATGTAAAATCTTGAATACATCAAATCGTCACGATGAGACCGGCCTCCTCATTATTCGGGAGGATGGATGAGTCGAGATGTGTGCGAAAGTTTCGTGAGCGTGATATGTTGACGTTGTGAAAAAGGAGAAAACAGTTTTTTTTTTTTTTGCTTTTTCGTGAGATTGGGTTTGGAGGATGATGTCCTGTTGCCATGTGATTGGTGGGTTTGATGTAAAATGAAGTCGGAATAATGCGTTTTCTTTCTTTGATGGTGGACACGTGTTCGTCTTCTTCCTTTTAAAGTCTTTGTGGTCTACTGCGTTGCAGTTTCTTTTAAGAGGTTCTTCCTTCTTCTTGCTGCTTCTCTCCCTCCTCCTTTTGTTCTCCACACGCCGCTTCAGTGCTTTTGAGAGGGTAAGCAACTTCGCAACTCTCTCTCTCTCTCTCTCTTTCTTTCTCTGCGCTTAGTTATTCCTCTCGAGCTTTCTTGATCTTACTGTTCTTAGGAGTAGTTCAAAGGGTCTCGAAAGATTGTGCCTTTAGGAGGTTTTGTCGTTGATTCTTGATGTGCCAATCGATCGAGACGGTGTTTTTTTCTCGTGGTGATTTGATGTCTGTTCTTGATGTGTGGTGATTGATCTGAGAGTGTCTAGATGAGTTTAAGAAGAGACCCACATATTACGAGCCAAAACAGAAACGAGAGAGAGAGAGAGAGAGAGAGAGAGAGAGACCCAAGACTTTAGAGGTGAAATAGATCGCCTCAGATTAAGGAACCCATTCTCTTTGTTAAGTTTGTGTTAAGAATCGGAATGTTTATGATCAACCCATTTGGCATCTCTCTCTCTGTGTTAGGAAGTTTTTTGAAACTAATCAGTTAGATTCACATATATTGCGCATGGATTAAATGGAAAGTAATAATCTGAGGGAAGAAAGAGAAGCTTTTGATCCTCTCTCTTTCATATGTTATAACTTTTTTGGCCATGTACTTTCAGTTTAATATATGGATTTTAAACCAGATTGCGGTTTGATTTCATTTTGCTTCTCCCTTGTTGGTACTTTGTTTTCTATTGCTCCCAACTTCTGTGAGTCTCTCTTATCACAATTTACGTCCCTCAACTTAGGTGATTTCTCGAAAAAAGTGGTGCGGAGGTTAGCCCAAGTGAAAAGAGGCAAAATAATGCGTTAGGTTTTTGTGGAGGGTTGAAGCAATCAAAGCTGTGCCATACAATAGCAGTAATAAATGGAGGAGATATCTTCTACACTAGCTGTGCCGTTTAGGCTGAATAATATGACCAGTGATGAATCTGCACTACAAACCCAAATTGAGATCACTGGATTCAAGCTGATTGCGAGCACTGCCGGCTTGTTATCGGAACATCCGGGGGTGTTGTCACCTTCTATTTCTGATTACGGGGCTGCCCAAGATTTGAGTTCTGGCAACAAATCGAGCAAATCGGGCAACTTTAGTGTTCTGACAGTGTCAGCTGATGAAGATGAGTCTGGAAGAGGTGGTATTTTTTGGAATACAGTGGGGAATGAACTGAAGTTGACACCGGAAGATGGGAAAGTGCACACTCCATACGCTTGTGGCCAATTTATCAATTACTCTTGTTCATATACAGTTGCTAGCGACACCACTAATGCTTGTCATGAAGAGTGTGTACCTGTGAAAGCAAGTTTTGAGAAAAATTCAATGACTGTCGGTGATGCAACACTTGGGAGTGCTCCCAATGCGAATAAATTGGGTGAGCTGGAGCCTCGGCAAGAATTACGGAGAACTGCAAGCCGGAGTGTCTTGGAAGTGGATTATGTCCCGCTTTGGGGATTGACATCTATATGTGGAACAAGGTCAGAGATGGAAGATGCCGTTGCAGTGGTACCTCGGCTTTTGAAAATTCCTTCTCTGATGCTGGCTAGTGGACAAAATTTGGAACTCAGAAATCAACATAGCAAAGATTTAACAGCTCATTTCTTTGGAGTCTATGATGGACATGGTGGTAGCCAGGTAAAAACCACATACAGCTTTTTTAATCTTCAAACCATAGTTTTATTTGATAAGCATGAGAATGCAAAAATGGCTTTAAAACTATAACATAGTACTAATTAGGGCTTTATTGGTGTAGGTAGCTAGTTATTGCCAGGAAAGGATACATTTAGCTCTGGAGGAGGAGATGGAAGTAGCAAAACGTGGCTTCCGTGATGGAAGTAGCTGGAGTAATGGAAAGGAGCAGTTGGAGAAGGCTCTCTCCAGTTGCTTTCTAAAGGTTGATGACGAGGTCTGTGGTGTATCCAGATCCATGAATGGAAGTGACCCTTCTCTCATGGAATCTATGGCCCCTGAAACAGTAGGTTCTACTGCTGTGGTTGGCTTAGTTTGTTCAACACACATTATAATTGCGAATTGCGGCGATTCAAGGGCAGTTCTCTATCGCGGAAAAGAGACTGTGCCACTGTCGGTAGATCACAAAGTAAGTGACGTTGCTGGAGTTGTGTTTTTCCTTTTTTCCTTTGATCTTTTAGTATTGTGATGAAGTCCAGCCATTTCTGTGTGCACTTACCTCTGTATGGCCTTTGAATTTTTTGTTCAGCCAAATAGAGAAGATGAGTGTGCACGGATAGAAGCTGTCGGTGGGAGAGTTATTCAGTGGGATGGATTCCGGGTTTGTGGCGTTCTTGCAATGTCAAGGGCAATAGGTAGGTTCTTTGAGTCCATGATCCTAATTTCTGCCTCACTGTAGTATAAACCTTATCTATGTTGTGGATGGCAATTTCTTGGCTTGTATGTTTACAACTTCTTCTAGAGATTGAAGTGCCAATAGAGGGTTTTCTGCCTTTGTCTTCAGATGGTGAGAAATTGACTAGCTGATTAGAACAGAGAGCTTCAGTACCCCTTAAGCGCCTGCACCCTAGACCCATGCTTTGGCCCTTTATGAACTGTTTTTTGCCCCCATATTCCAAACAGTTGACCAGGGGTTATTCCAAAAAATTTTGAGTAAATCAGTGTTCCAAAAATACAGAGACTGCCAAACATCTCTGATAGATGTAATCTGCCAGGACACTTCATTCCGTCACGCCACTTGTTTAATTGTTATTCTCCAGGGACTCTTGCTTATCAGTTTGTCCATGTAACTGGCCGACAACTTCCAACTATCTTGCTGACCCTTTATATGTAATTCTCAGGCGATAGATACTTGAAGCCCTCAATCATCCCTGATCCGGAAGTGGTGTTCTTTCCTCGGGCAAAAGAAGATGAGTGCCTCATTCTAGCCAGCGATGGTCTCTGGGACGTCGTGACCAATGAGGAGGCCTGTGACATGGCACGGAGGAGAATTCTCCTTTGGCACAAGAAGAATGGCGACAACCTTCCTGCAGAAAGGGGCGAGGGAATTGACCCGGCAGCGCAAGCAGCCGCGGACTATCTTTCAAAGCTAGCTCTTCAAAGGGGAAGCAGAGACAACATCTCTGTAATAGTAATCGACTTGAAAGCTCAGAGAAAGTTTAAGAAAAAGATTGTACCCGAGACCCAACAGCCAGGAACTGTGAATACAAAGTTGTAATGCACCTTTAAATCACAAGATAACAGCAGTTAATTTGGTTGAACCGAGTGGTCCATGCATTCATGCGATGTCACAATGACTTCCCCGTTGATGCTATATCGAGATGAACTCCACGTGCCGATTGAATGAAGTTGGAAACCCAGTGTGGAAACCTCCATAGCCTTCAGAGTCTTATTCATTTGGCTGTGGCTTCTTTGGGTCTTTATTATAATGCTATTTCCAGACTTCAAGGTCGAGATGAGATATGCCTATGCGGATGATTTGTCTAGTTACAAGCTTTCTTCATGATGTCAATTAACAGCAGTGTGTTTCGATCATGCTAGAATCAACATGCTATAAGTATCGATGGTAGGATGGACATTAACAAAGTGCTAGTTGCCAAATTTACCACGAGGACTACATTGGGAGTGTCTGATAACGAAGCTCATGGCTAGAGTAGCATGAAAATAATCGAAAGTTTTTGCAGGTGTCTCGGCTAAGAACTGTTGAGGTGCAAATGCAGTGATGTTGAGCCAAAAGAATTTCACGTTGAGATAAGAACTAAGAGGTGCAATTGCAATGATGTTAAACCAAAAGAGTTTCACGTTGGGATAAGAAGTGAAACAGTGAATATATGAATATATCTTAATCGGCATTTAAAGTCGTTCACTTGAAGCTTACATTCACCTTCAGCGTGGCTACATATAAACTCCTGATACCGTAAAAGAACGTGGCACCCAAACTACAAAAGAGCGAACTAAGAAACACAATTCCATATATGGGAAATCAAACAGTTGATTTCAAACTATAAATTTGTCCAAAGGAGTTTTATGAAGAGCAACATAAACCAGAGTTGCAGAACTTTGACATTTACAAACTTAATCCCCAAAAAGAGCAAAACCGTAAGTCAAAAAGTCAAAACACCCTTTTCGACATTAATAACGTGACAAATACATCCCTCCATGCCCAATCAAAAACTCTACTATCTACATGTATGTTCAGAAGCAAGTGGAACGCAAGCCCTCCTGCTGCCGCCAGACACTACCCCAATCAGTTCAGGAATCGATTATGTTGAAGGAGAATTTTGATAGCAGCTGTGGAACTCCTGCTATAATCGGCCCATATGTCTGCACAAACAGAGATCGAACCAAATAAATCGTATTGTAGCATGCAGCAACTTCTTGGGGCAAGAAACGAGGGTTACCCATGAGATAAACACTTCAATATCAGAGATTTTACTTTAGGTGACTAAGGACATAGGGATTCTTTTTCTTTAAAAGACAAGTTCACAAAGTCTGGTGGCCTAGTAATTCCCAAGGTCACAGGACAAATTGGAGCCCTCGCCTGACAAAATTCTCTCCTATCCCCTTACTGATGACCATTGATGTATTTGGTCCGAGGCACAGAAACCATCAAGAATGGGTCCTCCAGATTCCATAGCAGATCCATGGGATTCCAAGCTGTAACAATATTAGTTGATCAAAGTCGCTAGGCTAAACCCAGATGGTCAGTGGATCTGGTCACTCAAGCAAGAACCACAGCAGGAGACACATGCCAGCTGAATTCACTCCACAAAACCAAAATTACATACTTTGGTTTCAGGGTGACCTACAAGGTTCATGTAAACCAGAGAAATTGTCTCCTTAAGCTACAATAGAATTTGTAGGTCTTAATAGGGAAGGTAAGTTTCTGTCTTCAAACTTCAGGATTTCTCCACATTTGAAGTAGAAAATATGTAGTATTCCTAAAATTTGCCCTCTTCACTTAAGAAATGTTTCATTAGTTATAACTTCCAAGATTTCTCATCTAGCAAGAAGAAAAGATCTTCACATACCATTGGCAACGGAATTTCATCATATCACATAAGAACTGTTAGGGACCTAGATAATTCACTATGGAGATGGATGCATCCATAACAGTTGATCCATCTTGATAAAGAAATGCTGTACCTTGAGGTTTTCATGAATTTGACAAAGTGGTACAGCAAGCAATTTCAGGTTTTTTGGAACAATGAACTTCCGACTTACTGGTAACTTCACAAGAAAGAGTTTTGTGCACTCCTGGAGACCAGGCAATGAGGAATTAGAAACTTAATCAATCTCGATTTGAAGTCAGCAGTCTCAGGGATAGAAACAACCTTGGGCTTTTTAACATTAGGTGGCAAGTAAGGATAGAGCAAAGTTTCAAAGTCAGGCCTCCACCACATCCCGAGGCATTCTCCAACCTACCATTTGAAAACAAAACGAAAATTGTAACTACACAGCACAAGAAGCAATGAAAACCTGCAGCTCCATGATACCAAAATGAAAAACATTATCTACCTCCCACTGAGTCTCATCGCCAGCTCCACTGGCAGAAAGCTTACTGGTCAGCTTGCGTTTCAGCCCTTCAACATCTGAAAAGACAAGAATGAATTACTACATTTTCCTATTGAAAAAGATAATCCCTCCTCATTTTTTTCTTCCCCATGGTATCATGGAAAATTGCCAAATTACCTGATTCACCAGGCCTTAATCGACCTCCTGGCAGCTTAAAAGTGGAATTTCTTACTTGCAACAGCAACAGATGAGGATGTCTGAATAATTCAACCTATTTTAGAAACATCAGGATCCTTAGAGTATGTTATAATCCATTGGCCGTTCAAAGGAAAGATGTAAAATGGTAAGGAATACGATAACGGAGGTAGACTGTAGAGCAATTATATTAAATGGTATATTTCTCAAAGCATCCACCAAATTTTGTCTACATTCTTAGTATTCCTAGCATTTACTCATCCAGGAAATGAATGCAAACATAGATATATGAAGTTAGCATAATGAGCAAATTCAAGATAATCCCCAGAAAAGTTCTTAAGAAGTATGCACATTTCCTCTTCTTATCATTTCAAGGCAGAACACATCAGCAAGTGGGAACTAAAAGCATAGTTGCTCCCTTTCCGAAACACGGTCTGCCTTCACGGATCACAGCCCAACACTGCGCAAAACTAACATCCAAATTACAACATCAGCTCTGGTTTGTAGTTTATGCCGAATGCGACTAGAACCATAGTGACTGAACTTCAGTTAGTCGTTGCCCTAACATTCAAGCATCCCATGGGACAGCTTTCCAGCAATTCGCCTTCCCCAGTTAATGTAGATCGCGAACGTAAGCATTAAGCCCTAAGCAGTGTGAAAACATTTCGATGCACGGGATCATCGTCATTCCGGACCGTTTGAATTTGCTAAAGGAGTCGACATGCAAATGCAACCATAAAAATGTTGTTCATGGGACTTATAGTATGCCGTAGCAGGCAAAAAGGCAAGGCTACCTCGTAAAGGCTAGCCAGCTGCTTAAAGAAAGAAGAAGGAAAAAAACAAGAACCAACCACAATGACGGCTTCCACGCAAGTCCTCAATCCATGAGCCGCATAACTGAACAAAACCACGACAGAAAACAGCGAAGAATCAAAAATCAGCGACACGACCCACTTCGATCGAGCAACGAACAGGAGGTACAAACGCAACGAAGACGACGACAACAGGCCCAGCACCCGAAAGCAAGAGATGGGTAGAGAGAGAGAGAGAAAGAGAGGGAGAAAGAGACGTCACTGGGATTTCATCCTCTGAATTCGATCGGCCAAAGTCTCCTCCTTGAAAGCAAGTGCGTCCTTGGACCCGAAGTAGTAGCTGCTCAGCGGGTATATGTCCAGCACCCGGTTCTGATCGCCGTCGCCGCCGTCAACGCCGCCGCCAGCCGCGTGATCGTGCACGGCAACTTCCTGGCGTTGCATTTCTCCGCACAATGGAGGGGTAGCCGCAGGAACGCAGGGACCCAGATGCGCAGAGAGAGAGAGAGAGAGAGAGAGAGTAGGAGGGAGCGAACGTGGCTTGCCGATGGAGAGAGAGGGAGTGATGGGTTTTTCTCCGGACGGGTCTGGAATGAGAAAGTTGCGAGCTTTCGATGCGCAGACAAGAGAAAGGGCGAATATTTAAAGACGGAGAATTTACGACGACAACGCAGTGTCCCCAAGAGCGCTTGAAGATTCTACAACCAGAAAGAGAAAAAGAGAGGGAGAGAGAAGCAGTGGCTTATAGGGGTGTGCAAGAAAAATTGCGCAAGTCGAGAATTGCTTGAACCGGACCGAATCAGTCCAATTTTCGATTCCTAAAAATGAATCAATGCGTTTTAAAAGGGAAATTGACCGGACCGATAATATATATTTTTTTAATTATTTCTTAAAAAAATTAGCAAAATATGTACTAAATACTATATTGTTTAATGACACTATAAAATACAGCATGATAATTTTTCACTTATAATTGCTTTTATTAATATTTTAAGATTCGTCAATATTTCTCTTTATACATGACTACTCTTTAGATGAGTGGATCGGACTAGAATCGACGATTCGACCCGATCCCATTCCTAGGACCAAATGATTTGATTTTCGGTTCCCAAAATTGGAACCGATCCTCCTAATCCGATTCCTATTTCTACCTTAAAATTGAATTGAACCCAAACCCGATCACCCTTAATGACTTATGGAGGAGACCCGGGAACCCGTTTTTTATTGGACCCTTGGGTGCTTTGAATTTCAATTTCAGGCACCTCATCATTAATAGATTCATGTCATACCCACATGATCTTTTCTTCGAAAATGCCCTCCTTGGCACACAAGTACTTACAAAATTTCTATACCTTCACAAGGAAGAAGGCCAAGAGAGAGCCAAATCCGAGTTTTGTCCATATGTCCAATTGGAGTCGCTTTTATTCAAAAGTTCTCCATTGAATAATTTTCAAAAATCTATTTATATGGATGTGAGGCGCTAAAGTGGCACAATCTCACTTTGGCTGAATAAATATCTAATAGAATTTTGATGAAAGGATAACGTGTCACACATGAGTACAAGATAAATGTGTCGGTATATATTTTTGGAAATTTGTCTCTTTCCTGTTTATTTTTATACAAGTGACGTGGAGTACACTTTGGTCAAGTGAGCTAGTAGTATCGTTTCCCTCTCTAGCAGGACTTCCGTGGGAGTAGGGCTGGCAGTCTGGTGCCACGTGGAAGCTCCCAGTCGAGCCAGCACGAACAGCAGGTCAAAAATATTATCTGATAATTTTTCAGAGTAAGGCCGACAGATATGAAGTGGCCAATCGGAGCTTATGGTCGGTTCGGATAGTTCAAGGTTTTCTCCGGTTTTGCCGGTATTCACGTCAAAGGAGGGGGCGGGGAAAGGGACAATCGAATGCGTAAAAACAGGAGGGAGCTAACGGGTACCGGTCTAAGGTTTGACCCAGCGGTTGGTAGTTGGCAGTTAGCTACCTTCGTGGCTAAGCAACGGATAACGGGCGGGGCCCACTTGGTCGGTTGTTGATGCGGTGATCATCACGAGGATCCTAGGAAATTGTTCTTAGGTTCTTGTAATCATGCCTTCATACCGCCCTTTAGGGTCGGCGATCGACCCGGCGTATTCTTCTCTTGTTCGATGACTAATTGGAGCTCTTTGCTCATGAAAACCAAACGGTGGGATCCTAAAGCATGTTTGTGGATCTCGAGGGGCCGTAGTTCAATCAAGGGATGTGATGAATTCAACATGATTCATAGGATCGAGGGTTGAAATACGCGTGATATATGAAAGCTTATATGATAATTGCCAAAATCGAAAATGTGGTATTGCAAGATTGTCTAGCCCATTTTAGGGTCAAGTCGGAAATTTTCCTTAAACAATGTGATAAACCCATTTTAGTTGTTTTTGCTTGGTAATGATGGAGATTAAGAAGGAACTAGAGCTTGGAGAGGAGTGAGGATTAAGGGGAAAGCAAACGTGGTTTGTTGTGCTAAAGCTTGATTGACTTGTTATTAATCATCGAATTACAAGTCATCATTGGTGAGCAATTGAGTCATTTTGTGGGTTCCCGTAGTGGGTGAAAATGGGTTTTCACAATTATTACCCTTCATCAAAGACTAATGGCAGGGAAGAGATGTTCATCAATTGTGTAAAAAGGCACGATATTTCACCCCTCAAATAATTTTATCCACGCCCTAAAATTTAAATGATCAAAGAATATGTTTTGGAACATTTTCCCAAATCCTTTGAGCAAATACAAGCATCGTTTGACAATTTTTTTAGAAAGTTTTGCAAAAATATAATTGCATTTCCTAAATTCTAAAATAAGTCAAGAAGTGCTTCAAAATACGAGTTTTAGATTTTATAATTTTTTAATTCCACTTTTGCACTATTCATCTTCCTTGTAATTTGCATAGAGGAGTTGAACAAAGGTCAGTGACCGCCACTCGAAGGACAAAGCCTAAAGTCACAAGGCCTCGGGCCGCCTTGCCTAGGGTTGTGTGACCTCAAGCAAGGCTATTGGTAGCTAGATCTAGCCTGTTGACGGTTAGCTTTGTGCTAGATTTGGCTTGTTGGTGGCTTTAGCCTTGTTGGTAAATGTTTGAGATTTTTTTTTAAACTACCAAAAATCCTTTACATTTTGAAAATTTTATTTTACCTAAAATCCTTTGCATTTCTACAAAAGCTTTTTCCCCAAGTGTTTCAAAGGAGCCCACGTTGAAACCCCATTAATGGTAATATTGATGAAAGAGTAAAAGTATACATTCAATATAGATCAATCAATGTAATGATTTTTATCAATCTTTTCTAAATTGTTGTTTCTTCTTTTTTATGTTTAGATTATGAAAGTTTACATGTTTGTTACTTTTCTATGAGAATCATCTAAAATGGAAAATATCCAAATAAAGATCCACAATACCCTCACTTCCTTAAATAAGGGCATGAAGTGAATATTGTTTTAAATAGGGGCCTAGAGTGCTTTTTTTTTTTTTTTCAAATAATGATTTAAAATAGACATTATTTCAAATAAAGATATGAAGAAGTCATATTAGTTTCAAAGAAAGACTTAATTGCATTGGTTAGTCAAAGGCATTTTCATCCTTTATTTTTTCTTTCCAAAACACAAACTCAAAAAAGAAAAAAAAGGCTAAGACTTAAAAAAAGAAAAAGAAAAAACACAAGTTGGAGGGTTGGTAGCCCTCCTCTGCCTATGGCAACCACTCCATTGGCAATGGGGAGTTGAGAGGGTCGCGGCCCTTTCTCGATTTTAGCAAGGGCCAACAAAACCCTAGTTGAGGCGCCAGTGACCTCATTGGCCATGGCCAATGCGCCACTGGGATGGGGTGGCGGCCATAGGCAGGACGGCTAGCTTTTTTTTTTTTTTGTGTGTGTGTGTTTTTTTTAAAGTTTTGTGTGTCTCTTTTTTTTTTTCTTGTTTTAGCTTGTCTTTTTATGAAAAAAAATAGAAAAAAAGGAAAAAAAAAAAAAAGGAAAAAGGGAAAAAAATGTAAAGAATGGAAATGCCCTTGACTAGCCAATGATGACAAGTCTTTTTGTGAATCTGACATAGTTAATTCGGCCACTTATTTGCAACAAAGTTTACTTCATGTTATTATTTAAGAAAATAATGACACTTCAAATCTTTATTTGAGATAAGATTTACTTTGGATCTTTATTTGAGAAATTGAGAGTACTTTGGGCCTTTATTTGAAAATTTTCCTCTATGATTCAAGTATTTTAATAATTTTAATGATTGAGTTCTATGGTAAAAGAATATTAATTTACGATGTTATCTAGAGTTCAATCTGGAATAATACCTTATATTGTATAGTTCTTCAGCTTAGTTTTCTTACGGAAATTCTTGGGTTAAAATTTATGAACTCTTTATGATTATAATGTATTCTTAGAATACGTGAATTAATAAATTATGAACAGGGTTTAAACCCATTAGAAAAAAAAATCTTTTATAGAAATCAGCTCGTGCACATTAATAAGTAAAAAGGAGGAAATGAAATTTGTATTAAAAAATGAAAAAATAATAACATAAGGTAGTGAAATAAAATACAAGCATTACAAATGAATACAGACAGTATTGTATTTTCATGACAATGCGTGATTTTATATTTTTAATAAAAAGCAGCTTTCACTCTTTCCATTAAAAATTTTATTAATTAGTTCATCAACTTAATATGGTACAAAGTGTTACAACCATTTAAATGGCAGAAATAGGGCGAACCTTTTCTTTTCTTTTCGCTTTATTCATAACCTTTGGATCTTGTTTAGTCGATAAGAATGAAAACAATTGAATATGAACAAAACCTTGACTCCACTCTTGCAATAATAAGTGAAAGTGATTTCAAGGGCATAGATGCGATGTTTGTTTTATGAAATACTTTTTGGAAGGAAATAATTATATCCGAAATTTATATTTAAGGAAAGTTATTGATTTTCTCTTATATGTTTTTATTTTGGACGGTCTCTTAGTGGGTTATGAGCATGAAATGAGAGACAAGACAAGTAGTTTTCCGCCATTTGGATTTTACTCACGAAAATATTATCTTAAAGGACAGATCATGTAATGCTACTAAGCTATAAAAAGGAAATTATAGATTATGACATGGAATATGAACATTGGTTGAATGATGAAAGACGGACGAATCTCAAATAAAGTACTTTTTAAAAAGCAAACATAGGATTCGACCAAAAGAAAAAGAAGCACGGGCATATATTCACAGTATTCAATTTCTTCATTCTTTTTCTCTAATTTCGAAATCAATATTGGAAAGTGAATTGGTAAGTAGAATCTATTTTGAGATTTTAACAAATACCTTACGTGCTCTTCACATCAACACTGTAAATAAAGTTCCAAGGGGGAAAATCAACATATTAAAAGTATTTTTTTTACAATAAAAGACACGACTTATAGATTTATCAACAAAGAAAATAAATTCCAAGAGTTCTTCGAGTTCTAGAGAGAGAATGCACAATGCGTTTTATTAAAAGCGCATTTTACCATTTTCAATTTTCAACGTGCCAAATATCGAAAAGCATAAAAAAAAATGTTTCTCCAAGAGTTCTTTTTAACAAAACAGACTTGCATTAAAATCGAATGTGAATGAATAAATGTAAATAATAATCGAGACTTAATGAGAAATTATATAATCATCCATTCCCATTATAGTTTTACCATATGGACGTTCTAAATTGCCAAAGTGGGTCAACTCAAATTCCACAAAAGTCAAAACCTCCCCCCAAGGAAATCCCCAAATCCAAAATTAGGGTTTGCTCCAACCAAAACCCCACTCTCCCAACTCTACTCTTCTCTACTCTCTCTCTCTCTCTCTCTCTCTCTCTCTCTATCGTCTTCACCGATTCGAATGAGATGAAACTCGCGGGTCTCAAGTCCGTCGAGAACGCCCACGACGAGTCGGTGTGGGCCGCCGCGTGGGTTCCGGCGACGGAGGCCCGGCCGGCGCTCCTCCTCACCGGCTCGCTCGACGAGACCGTGAAGCTCTGGCGGCCCGACGACCTCGCCCTCGAGCGGACCAACGCCGGCCACTTCCTCGGCGTCGTCTCCGTGGCCGCCCACCCCTCCGGCGTCATCGCCGCGTCGGCCTCGATCGACAGCTTCGTCCGGGTCTTCGACGTGGACACCAACGCCACGATCGCCACGCTCGAGGCTCCCCCGTCGGAAGTCTGGCAGATGCAGTTTGATCCCAAGGTGATTAATTTTGAGCTTTCGTTTGGTATCGAGGGAGGTTGATTTGAATGTGTTGCGTTTCGATGGATGCACATCAAATGGAGGGAATTTGGAGTTCTTCTTAAAGTTTGGTTTTTGGAGTAGCGGGCATTTGGAAGTTTAATTTTACCGGGAATTAATTGCGGACGAACCGATTCAATCTCTATCTTCGCATCACACATATCCAAGTTATTTTGATCATATATTAATGAAAATGTAACAACTTGCAATTTCTGCAGTCCTAAGACTCTCAAGATTGCTTCAGCCGAGAGACTTGAATATGGTAAAGCATTGAGAAAAAGTTAGCACTGGCCTGGGAAATGTTTTAAAGCGGGCTAAATGTGGATGATTTTTGGTATATGTGAACTCGAGTCGAAAGGCTCTAGCAAGTCAATAACTTGAACGAGTTATCTAATCTAATAAAAGTGGCAGGTGCGTTAAGCATATTGTCCATGAAGTTCAAGGTGTGTTATTAAGCGGCTCCTGCTCGTTGCATATCGTGAGAATCTTAGGAGTTTCCTAAAGTAAGGAACTCGGGGTTTTTGTATGAGCTAGACCTTACGGTTTAATCAATGAATCGTGTGTCCGATTTGGTTTTTGTAGCTAGCTTGTAGTAGTCAAAGTGGATTGAACACTTAGTAACTGTAGTTCCTCCAATGTGAATTGTGATTAAAGCAACCCAACCTGACACATCTAGATCTCATTATATGTAAAGGGCAAACCCATGCACTGAAGTTGGGGCTTATATCCAATCCCTCAAGGAACCCCCCAGGGGCTCTTCACCACTTTGCCAAAGCATTTACATATTAATATATGTCCGCATATTTGTTTATAATCCCTTTGTTGACTTTAAAAAATCATGTTATTGAAGCTAGAGGGGAACAAATTCTTGTTCTCAGGTTTGACAAGAGAGTGCTTACCATGTGAAGTAGAAGTAAGCTATGTCATGGGTGTGAAGAAGATAGAATACTTAGAGGACTTTAATTTGTGAAACAAGAGTTGGAATTCTTCTACTTGTTGACTGTCTGATTGAACTTGATACTGATATTTATTGTGGTCAGTATTTGAAAACACCACTGAATATCAAGACTAGCATGAAAGTGGTTATTACCTTTTGCATTTCCTTTTTTTTTCACATTTGACATCCGCTTACTTGAAGTTTTCTTAAGTTCCTTGCTTTTGCTTGCTTGTTGAAAAATTGGGACACTCGATATGCTGATCGTAGTCATTAATGAACTCCTTATTAGTATCGGATTTCTCTCTTTTATGGAAAGTAAATCACTTCTGATATGGTGATGATCAGAAAGTTGGCCTGCATGGAGTTGTGCATTGTGGATATTGTTTACAAAGCTTTGCTAGATGATGAGGCACCATTGATGCTGTTCGGGGGAATTTATTTGGACATCCAGGCATTAAAAAAGCTTAGCCCCAAGCATCCAAACTGATCTTTGTAATCTGCTGATGAAAATGTTTGAACGATCTGTAAAGCAAGCTTGAATATTTCTTAAATGGTTAGCTTTTGGAAGGTTTCTGGTGATTTTTTTATTTATGTGCAATGGGAGTAAAGACTAAATATGTGCAAGTGGCTTTCAAGATTTAATCGCTTTTCTGTGCTGTTTTCCACTTTTTGCAGTACTGCTCTGTTCTTGTTGTCAACTTGCAAATTTAAGTTTGGTATCTCAATGTTGTTAAGTACTGCTTGTTCCCTAGGGCACCACTCTAGCTGTGGCAGGTGGAGGGAGCGCATCGATCAAGCTTTGGGACACTGCCACATGGGAACTGATTGCAACCCTCTCGATTCCTCGTCCAGAACAGCCCAAACCCTCCGATAAAGGCAACAAGAAGTTTGTCCTCTCTGTCGCGTGGAGTCCTGATGGCAGAAGGCTTGCCTGCGGTTCAATGGATGGTACAATCTCGATATTTGATGTGGCTCGTGCCAAGTTTCTGCACCACCTGGAAGGCCACTTCATGCCAGTGCGATCTCTCGTATTTTCCCCACTCGAGCCACGGCTGCTCTTTTCTGCATCTGACGATGCTCATGTGCACATTTATGATTCCGAAGGTAAGTCTCTGGTGGGGTCCATGTCTGGCCATGCTAGCTGGGTATTGAGTGTTGATGTCAGCCCGGATGGAGCGGCCATTGCAACAGGTTCAAGTGACAGAACTGTGAGGCTGTGGGATCTTAATATGAGGGCCGCCGTTCAGACGATGAGTAACCATTCAGATCAAGTTTGGGGGGTTGCCTTTCGACCAATGGCGGGTACTGGGGTCAGAGCTGGTGGTCGGCTTGCTAGTGTATCTGATGACAAGAGCATATCGCTCTATGACTACTCATGAAGGTACATCTGCATACTGTGAAAAGATAAGTTCTTGAAGCTGCTGATTGTTAACCTTTTGTTTGAATAGTACGCAAGAGATTTTCTTGGTTTCCGATAATTTTATTTGTATAATTAGTTGAATATTGATGGCTCTCAGAAAAATGGCTAAATACATTGCTGATCTGATGGGTGCCATGGATGTTAAAACTTTAAAGTCACTTTGATACCTGAGATTTCTGAGGTTATATTGTGAATTATACTAAATATGGGGGTCACTCTCACTAATTAGCTTAGCTGTTAACATAATTAGCCGTCAACCATTTTCCTTGTAATCCTAGATCTAATAGGAGAATGATTGACAAGGATCCGCTGATCTGATCTCTTACCTTTCCTTACTTTCTCTTGACCTGTTTCAAAACTTTAGTGCGCCTTTCTCTCGGTACGGGCGCGTGCGATTTTCTATGGATCTTCGAAAGTTGAGAAAATATACCACAATGCATGTACACTTGACATGCTGAACTATAACTTATCCCATTCGATCTGGCAAGTTTAAATTTGAACGACTTCAAACCCTGTACTACATGGTTGAGGACATAGACCTGAGGATTGATTTGTTTGGATCAAATTAAGGAAAAGAAATTAACTGAAAATAATTTAAATAAAGAACATAAGAATACCACGGGAGAAGATGGATGATGCAATATATTCGTAGATTGTGCCTTGTAATGGCGATGGTAGGTGGGCATTCCATGTCAGGATGGGAAAAGAAGAAGAAGAAACAAGATCCCTGGGGAAGCCCGATCAAACTGGCGAGCTCGACTTGTTGCCGGGCTTCCGATTGGGTTCGTCCGAGACCATGCCCCCGTTGTAATTATTTGTATATATACTAAGAAATCATTCCCACTTTATATTATTAAGAGTTTTCTTCAACCCAAAGTAAAACTTTTATGTTAGATTATGATTTGAGCAACACTTGATCACAAGGAGACAAGCTCTTTTAGACCTGTTTGATAACTAGTCAAATAATATCTAATTCTATTGTTTTGTTCTGGAAAAAAAAAAGAGAACAAATCCGTTTGGTAACTTTTTTGTTCTCGAGAATAAAATAAATTTGTTTATGGGAATAGATTTGAAATAAAATCAAGAATAAAAAAGAAGTTGTTTCTTTGTTCTCGGAAATAACTCTAAAATCAAATTAATTTTCTTTTCTTCTTTAACATTTAGTCAATTGTCGGCCTTGAGATGGTTGGTGATTGGCTTGAGAAGAGTCGGTGACCTCACCGGAGGGTCATAGGCCCCTGGTAAGGCTGACCCTTGTTGATCGAGCCTTGCCAGCGATTGGGTAAGACCGACCTCATGATGGCCCAATGAGGTTGAGCCTTGTTGGTAGTTGGGCGAGCTTGATTTTGCCAGATTTGGGTGAACTCCAGTCGTCAACAAGGCTTGGCTAACGATGCTCGACCTCGCCAACGGTTAATGATCTTCCAACGAGGTTGTTAGCTATCTCGAGGCTAGTGATCAGCTAAATGTTGAGGAAGAAAAGGAAAAGGAAAAAAAAGAAAAAAAAGACAAATATATTATAAATTTAAAAGAAATTCTAAGTCAAAAGAATTTAAGGTTTATATCAAGCACACTTTTATTCCAAGATTAGATATTTTGGACAGTTATAAAACGCATTCAAATATTTAGAAACTTGTTCAGAGAGCAAAATAAAAAAGAATTGTTTCTAAGTATAAATTATTTTCAAGAAGGTTATTAAACGCATCCTTAACATCTCTTTTAGTGACCTTTTCTTTTATCTTGTACAAAATGTCAGATTACCATGCCGATCTTTAGAGGCATTGTTTGGTGATTTCGAACATGTTTAGAATTTCATTTTTTGAGGGGGAATAGGAGCATAAATTAGGGGCAATTTGGACAAGGGCATGGGGTCTCACGTTATTAATAGGATTAGCTTTTTTCTTTTTTTTTGCCTAATTCCGAGAAATGAAAAGAATAATTTCCTTTTTCACGTGACAAATAAAGTGTGAGATATGTTGTTTTTCATGAAACAAATGCATATCTATGTATACATTTGAAATATCTGATTGACGTGTATATACTAAAAAAAAGATGAGTGCCTTGACTTAATCTTATTTATTGTGGTGTTTCTATGACTTTAGCTTCCTACTATCATTCCAATCTAACTACAATTTTTCTAGCTAGTTTTTCCAGGAGTAAAAGAAATTGGAGTCGTGTTTAATAAAAATATTTCCAGAGTTTTTGTTTTTACAATTAGCAATTCGTCACTAAATTCCCCCATCTTTTAATTGATATCTCTAAGTCTCCATTAAATCGAATATATAACAACATATAGTAAGGAGAATTTCGACATCAAACTTGACGTTATTTTTTTCCATGTCGGGTTTCAATATTTCAAGTTCATGTCTAAATTATGCTAAATAGGAAGTGAGATGTGATGGCAATGAAAACGATATGAATTTCAAATATGAGGCAATGTCCATTAATTTTAATAAATTTTCATAAATTTGAATTGGGACTTTTGCAGTAATTACGATGAAGCATTTAAAAAACTCCATCGACCTCTAGATAAATATAATAAAATTCACGATAAGAAATCTATCGATTAACCCTCATTGGATTCAAAAACTGCGGAATCACTTTGCAATTATATGGGTTAATTTGACTTGCAAAATATTAAAAAAATAAAAAAAAAGGGAAAAGGAAAGAGAAAGTCCGCGGATCGGTCGTAAGCCACTAGCGCCTCCTCCGTCTTTTGCCACGTCAGCCCGAACAGTGGGGGCTATTTCGGTCATTTCAGTCGCCCGGACCGGGTCGTGCCCCGAAGACAAAAAATTCTCTTGGACGGCGTGCCGACCAGCACCGACCCCGCGCGCGTGAGACTCGAGAGAGAATGTCCTGCCGCCTCCCCCCCGGATCTCGCACGGCTCGAGCTCGGCGCAGGCGCAGGCGCACCGCACGTGACGCCGACGTGTCGCTTTCCTAGCGGTGGATGATGGTGGCGATGATGATGTCTCCCTCTTTTCGGCCAGCGGAACACGTTAAGACGGTGCGGGCGAGTCGCACGGGATCTCCATCTCTCCGCAGCTTTGGAAATTAAATAGTATATTTATTTTTATATATAAATATACATGCGCCAGCGAAAGGTGGGGCGGATGTCGTTCTGTATTGTCCGCTTGGAGAAGAAAATAAAAACAAAATTTGCGTACCTTAGAAACGGGACTTACTATGATGTCCGTCTCCAGACTCGCATTGACCTTTTGCCCCTCCCATTAAAGAAAAACTTCTCAACAAAAAATTCGATTTTTGGTATTTCATTTCGGGTCAAAAACGATTTGGGTAGTTTAATCGCAATTAATTGAGACTTGTCCACGGCGGATCGAAAAAAAAAATCAAGCCGAGCCAATTCTACGTATCAAGGCTTATCAAGAAAGATAATAATCTTGAATCGCATTTTTGGCAAGTAACACTAATGAAACTATTATAAAAGCTGCAAACTCGCCATGATCGGTCTTTCAAGCCATCTTACCCCCTTTCATGATTGACTCGAGTTTAGATCTCATGGATCCTCTTAGGCCTGTTTTTAATTTGTCCCTTTGTGTAGAAAATTTTGGGTTGAGATCTTTCTTAGTGTTGAAGTTTGCTTGAAAGCCGATTTGAAATTTATGTATTGAAAGGGATGAAAACCATTCTAATGGGTCAGGAAAAGAAGGTGGGCGAATGTTGTCATAACACAGGAGGAGTGTCCGAGAAAGGACAGCCCCCCCAAAGGGAATAGGGGCGATTAGCGCACTAGTCAGGTTAATTTCATGTCGGTTTAAGAGAGCTTAATCATCGTTTGTGGAGACCACGACTGTGTGTCTCTCTCTCTACCACTCTCTCTCTCTACCTACGACCCCAGGCGACCAGCAGAGAGAGGAAAAAAAGGAAGGGAAGCGAATTGAAAAATTTCCAATTTTTCTTCCCCCATTTCTCTAGTGGAGAAAGAGGGAGAACAGCTCAAACTCGGACATCTCTCTCACCCCCCTCGGGCTCTAGAGAGAGAAACGCACCCACACGTTAAGGCATTCGAGAGAGAGAGAGAGAGAGGAAAAGGCGTGCGATAGAAAGTTGAGAGAGAGCAAGAGAGAGAGAGAGAGAGAGAGAGAGGAGAGGAAAACCCACCTCGGATTTCGCTCTGGTTTTTTGTTCGCTTGCGCTCATCGCCTTCCTCAGCTCATCATCGACTTCGGAACCATCCGGTATCTGTGGCGGCGGAGCTTGCTGTCTCGGCGGCGACGGCCGATCTGGGTCGCCGACGAGCCCGATTCCCGCGCGGCTCGGTCGTTCCTCGCATGAGTTGAGAGCGGGGGAGGAGATCGACGGTGATTAATCCATGGTCAGTAGCAGTGACGTGCTGTCGATGATCGGTGTAGATTCCGGACTTGTTGGTTTTGCTGTGTTGAATCGGTTGAGCTTTTCGATTGTAGTTCGCATTGCTTTTCGGAGTTTTGGTTTTTGATTTAACTTAACGCTAAGCACGTTGAACCTGATTCTACTAGTGGCGTTAGGTGTGTTTTTTTTTTCTTTTTCCAGCTGAATACTGATGCACTTGAATTGCGGGAGAACTTAAGATGAAGCTGCTTGGATTTTTAAGTAAAATTTTCAGCTTTAGTGGTTCTCTGAGGAATCAAGCTGATTAGCAGTGTTTTGACTTGAGACAGTTTTGGATTGTTTGATGAATCCGTTTTGGTGTTAATCAAACACGTGCATCTCTTGATGGAAATTACTCTGAGCGACTAGTGGTAGAGGCCCATAGTGAGTAGTGATCGGAATAACTAGTCGGAACTGAGAGGTGAGTGACTAATGGTGATTGGAGCATGGAATAGGACATGGCTACCACAGAAGAAAACTCTGGAGAATGAAATATCGGTTTAGGCATCTAATTCATGCTTGCCGGCAGTATTTCTAGTTAAGTGAAGATGGTTTATATACCTGTTGCAATTGAGAAATCATGTATTCCCACGTCAACTTGAGGGAATGATACGGTGTTGCAAACTTGTGACTGCCTCTTGATTTATTTCTAATTCCTAGTCCAAATTGGATGTTATACTTTTGCAATCCAGCTTCGATTGAATTTTAAAATTTCATGCAATACTTCAAATTGGATGTTATACTTTTGGTTTTAGAGTGTTCAAGTGGCGTTTAACCCGCCTGAAATCGCATGCAATGGACAGCCTGAAACAAGATTGCACGTTATTTGTCCAATGGGGTTAAGCCCAATGAAGAAGGACACGTGGTTATGTTGTTAAAACCTAATATCTGTTATTCTATTTATAAGTGTGCGTGGAAACTACCACAAAGCGCCACTGCATGCTTTCAATGGAAAAACAAGTGACGTGATTGAGGACGGTTAATATATGCTCATCAACACTTACCTCCTTGCAACCTCTGAGCATGGTCGCAAGATACTAGTAAAAACCAATTATGGGAAAATCTATGATAATCAAGATTATCTAGAGTCTGGTCCTAGAGAAGTTTGCAATGTTGATATTTGTTGGCAAATCTCTTTACCTCAAGTGATTTTGCAGATAATTATTTATTCAAAAATATATTCTTGAATGGTTTTCATGTGGCCTTTTTACAATCTTGATGTGCTCAAATTGTTGTAGGCTGCACCGGTGAATATTTTAGTTGGTTCTCATGTATGGTTCGAGGATCCAGTGCAGGCGTGGATTGATGGTGAAGTTTTCCGTATTAACGGTGAGGAAGTTCATATTCATACAACAGATGGAAAAATGGTGAGTTTTGTAGCACACCTACTCTGCAAATGGGGTTTTCTTATTCTAAGAGTAGAGATTTTTCCTACCAAATATTATGCCATTGTCTGTCCAAAAGACATTGTAACTAACTTTTAGGGTGGTTACATGTTGAGATGGTTCTGTTTTTGATTTTTGCTGAGAAAGAGAAGATTCTATCAGAAAATTTTACTGAGCAAGTCTTGTTTTACTTTGGTACTAAGGGGAGAGGGGATGGTTTAGTCAGAAAAGTTTTGCTGGAGTGTGGAGCAGCAAGACACTCCTCATTGTGCTATGGATGATGCTATTTCTGGGGTGATGATAATGAAATTGGATCCATATTGCAGGTTGTCAGTAACATATCAAAAGTATATCCAAAAGATATGGAAGCTCCTCCTGGAGGTGTGGATGACATGACGAAGCTTTCATATTTGCATGAACCGGGAGTTCTTCATAACTTAGCCATGAGATATGAACTCAACGAAATCTATGTAAAATGCTAAGTTTCTTTATTTCACAATACAAGCTAAACTACTAGGTTGAAGAAAAACTGAGAGTGCCATTTCGGCTTTTTTTTTCTTGGTTGCTATCAGACATACACAGGGAATATACTCATCGCAGTGAACCCATTTCAACGGCTACCTCACTTGTATGATACTCACATGATGGAGCAGTACAAGGGTGCGGCATTTGGAGAGTTAAGCCCTCATGTATTTGCTGTTGCCGATGTTGCATACAGGTGAGCCTTTATTTGGTTTAGAGTAAGTCTCAAAAGTTCCTTGGAATGCATCTGCTGATCTTGTCAGAGATATATGACAGGGCAATGATGAATGAGGGAAAGAGCAATTCGATTTTGGTAAGTGGAGAAAGTGGTGCTGGTAAGACCGAGACAACGAAGATGCTCATGCGATATCTTGCATATCTGGGTGGTCGATCGGGAGTGGAAGGACGGACAGTGGAACAACAAGTTTTAGAAGTAGGATGAAGTTCTCCCATGCTATTGTACTTATTGATCTTTTGTTTCTTTTCATTGATGAACGTCAATGCCTCTTGTGTTTTATGGAAATTGTATACTTAGCTATGCGCTTGGTCTCTGACTTTCACAGTCTAATCCAGTTCTTGAAGCATTTGGCAATGCAAAGACGGTCAGGAACAATAATTCAAGGTGAGTAGCCAACAGATCTGCTGCCTGTTTCAATGATTAAAACCTCAATGGACAACTAGTTTGAAAGACAGTTGTGGACTGTTCCTGCCTTACCAGTTTCACTTCCTGGATGTTCTGCTTGAACTTGATCCATTTCACAGCCTGCACAAAAATCTAGTGCTACTCTCATCTTAAGAAATGAATCTGTGATCACTACAATGTTCAGAAATGAATGGAAAGGCTGATGGTTGTTTGGGCCATTTTGGAACCTCAAATTTTTTCCCTATTTCTGTGTACCCATTTTTTTGGCCTCTAGATCCCTGTTCATTTCTCTTAAGAAGAATACTTGGATAGCATTTGAGATTGTTTATATTGAGGAGGGATTATCTTACGACTTTTGGGTTTACTCTAATGTAGTCGTTTTGGAAAGTTCGTGGAGATCCAATTTGACAAGAGTGGGCGGATATCTGGGGCAGCTGTAAGGACTTATTTGCTTGAAAGATCTCGAGTTTGCCAAATTTCAGATCCTGAGAGAAACTACCATTGCTTCTACCTTCTTTGTGCGGCTCCACTAGAGGTGATTGCTCTCGTGACTTGTTCAGGGTTTTATCTGCTTCTTTAAACAATGGTTAATGATAGTTTCGATCTCTTTGGATTCCTAAGGAATGATTAAATACTTGCTTAACAGGAAAGAGAGAGATACAAATTAAAGGACCCTAAGTCATTCCATTACTTAAATCAATCCAGTTGCTATGAGCTGAATGGAGTCGATGATGCTGATGAGTACCTTGCAACCAGAAGGGCCATGGATGTTGTAGGAATTAGTGAGGAAGAACAGGTTTGTCCTTTTCTTTTTCTGTCAATAGCTCTCAGAAATAGCCATCACTTCCAGTTGAATTAATCTCATTGCAAATGCTTATTTCAGGTGGCAATTTTTAGGGTAGTAGCTGCAATTTTGCATCTTGGAAATGTTGAATTTGCAAAGGGGCAGGAATTTGACTCTTCGGTCATTAAAGATGAGAAGTCTAAGTTCCATCTGAATACAACAGCTGAGCTGCTTAGGTAGGACATAATTACCCTGCATTTGGTGATGTCTGTGTGGGTTGTTTAACTTCATGCTGTTAACATATATATATATATATTAATCTGTCACTAGATGTGATGTCAAGAGCTTGGAAAATGCAATGATTAAGCGTGTAATGGTGACCCCTGAGGAGATCATCACAAGACCTCTGGATCCTGTTGCTGCTCTTGGTAGCAGGGATGCCCTAGCCAAAACTATTTATTCTCGCCTGTTTGATTGGTAATTAACCTTCTCAACTCTCTTACTGCTTCCTGCCTGCTTTCTTGGCTTGCCCTGAATTTGCATGTCTTCCGCTGCATATGCTGTCCTATGAATCCCAAGGACTTTATGTTTTCTGCTTCTTTTATGGATTATCAAGAACGAGCCTTGATGTAGCTTTAAAAGGTTATTCCATTATGGCCTGACGTCACAGGGTCAAGTCATGGAAATGGATTTTCTGAGAAATTAGGGGTAGGCTGCATAGATTGACCCCTCCAAACTCCTGCAGCATGGGGAAACTTCTGCAGTGGGATGCTCTCACTATGGAATACCAGGAAGATGACTAGGTGTGGGATGATCACAGTCCACTAGAGGCCTTTCATGGAATGGCATATACATAAACCCTGTAGCTGTAGCATCAGAGGGATCGATTTGTGAGCTGTTTGCAAGATTCAGTATTCTATTGGAATGGGAAACATTTGCCAGAGCCTTCTATCATACTTAGTTGGATTAATTATCGAGTCTTTTCCTGTGAAAATGTATTCTTTCAATGAAATTATGAAGAAACTCAAGCAACAAAGACACCTGGACCTATAATATGCTGTTCACTTTTCAAGTAAATTGTGGATTTAATCATGCTCTAGGCCTAAACTGAGTTCGTGTTGCTATTTTATCCTTGCTATTAGACTACGATTGATGCTTGCTTCTGTTGATCTTTTGAATGATGGGGGTTGTTTTGTTATATTTGTTAGTTTATAAACCAGCAATACAACTATAGTCCTCTACAAGCTTTAACAATTTCCTTTTTCTTCCCAGGCTTGTGGATAAGATTAACAATTCAATTGGGCAAGATCCCAACTCAAAGCAATTGATTGGGGTTCTTGATATTTATGGATTTGAAAGCTTTAAGTTCAACAGGTGAGCCATTAACTTTAAACATGCATGACAGGAAGCATATGATTGATACTTGGATCTTACTATTGTTCTTTACTAGCTTTGAGCAGTTCTGCATCAATTTTACAAATGAGAAACTGCAGCAACATTTTAACCAGGTTCATCAACTGCAAAACACTGTTTTGCCTCTATTTCAAATAATATTTTTGGGTTCCCTAACCTGATCTTTGGTAATTTGTGTCTGCAGCATGTCTTCAAGATGGAACAGGAGGAATATACTAAAGAAGAGATCAACTGGAGCTACATAGAGTTTGTTGATAATCAAGATGTCTTGGATCTGATTGAGAAGGTGTCTTGTCCTCACCAATATATCTTTTGCTGAATCCTTAATGAGCTGTTATCAGATTTTTAACCTAATTTCATGGTGAATTAGATGTTCCGCTTGATCTCTTGAATGTTGTGTATTACTAACATCTAAAACATTAAAAATCTTGCAGAAGCCTGGAGGGATCATTGCCCTTTTAGATGAAGCCTGGTATGCGAACAATTAATTTTTCTATTTTTCTTTTTATTCTAGGTCATTTTGTCACCGTTTCATGATTTTTTAATCCCTGTGTTGGACTTGTATATCATGGCAGGATATCTATTTATTAATCACATCACTAAAATGTAAGTCTGGCTTTGTTATCTGACTTATACTCATTGTTTTACAGCATGTTTCCTAAGTCAACACATGAAACATTTGCTCAGAAGTTGTATCAAACCTTTAAGAACAACAAGCGCTTTATCAAACCTAAGCTTTCTCGCACAAGTTTTACAATATCTCACTATGCTGGGGAGGTAACTATTGTTTTGCTTTCATCGATTAAATTCGGACCTAACAGTCCTTTATACATGACTATTGACTGTTTCTTAATGTTTCTCAGGTTACTTATCTGGCTGATCAGTTCCTTGACAAGAACAAAGATTATGTTGTGGCGGAACATCAGGCTCTTTTGACGGAATCCAAATGCCCCTTTGTGGCAGGTCTATTTCCTCCACTTCCTGAAGAGTCATCAAAGTCCTCCAAATTTTCTTCAATTGGTTCCCGGTTTAAGGTATGTTAGCTTGTGTTGTTCATCGGTTGTCTTGGTGGAATACTAAGGACAAGTTTGGTAAAACTTTGAAAAGCAGCTCTGTACTTCCAAAGTCTTTTGACTGAAAGTTTTCAAGCCCACAGGCTCCCTTTTGAAAGCCCAAAGTCCAAAGCTACTGTCGCTTTCACTTGAAGGACTTTGGGAATCGAAAGCTGGTTTTCAAAGTTTTCCCAAACTCACCCTTTGTCCTACCAAGGGGCTGATGCCTATCATTTTTGTGTTCATTTAGTTTAGAAATTAACTTTATCGGTAATAAAATCCTATATACTTCACTCTAGACATTAATTATGAAAAGTGCCTTATATCTTTGTAGTTATGAAATCTTTCCCTCAGATTATATCTTTGGCCTTAATCAAGCTTAGTCCAGCACATTAAGCACATTAATGCATTGCGACTTACTTGCATCTTTGCAAGTCAGAGGCGATCTTGGGAAAGCAACTTGCTGAAGAGAAGGCAATTCTCTTGAGAGCATCCCCAAGCTAGGTCAAACTGAGGTCTTTGAACTAGAAAGAGCCAAAACCAGGATCTATTACTCTGATGTGGAAATTTCTACTAAAGGAGATGTCCATGGAGCTTCAATTAGTGAATTTTCCTTTTCGTTCTCTCCTATTATATCATTGTTAATGTAATTATACTGGAAAACACTGGATGTGTCGCATGCAGATTGTAACATTGGATCGTAGCACACTTACCAGAAAAAAAGTCTTAGCACACTCTACAAAATATTGATGTTTCAAATTGCGCACTCTACAAAAAAGTCATAGCATTGGTCTTGGGACTGGCTTAGAGAAATAATCTCATGCAGGAAGAAGGAAGTGTGACTTGGCATGTGCCAAGAAGTTTCCATTATTGTTTAGGAATGCTGTTGGAGCTTGATAAATTGCTTTATTTTTAAAGTGCCTCTGTTTAATCATTGCTACTTCATATAACTCGATTCTAGAGATTAGTATTTGATCATCTTCATTGGTGTGCAACAAATACTGCATTTAATCTAAGAGTGAGATGTGTTTTCAAATGCAGTTGCAACTTCAATCCTTGATGGAGACATTAAATTCCACAGAACCTCATTATATCAGATGTGTGAAGCCAAACAATGTCCTGAAGCCTGCCATTTTTGAGAACTCCAATATAATCCAACAGTTGCGCTGTGGAGTGAGTATACTTGACTTTTTTTCTGTTCAACTTGGTAATTGAGCTCATTTAACAGTTTTTTTTTCCCTATCTGAGCCTTCTATTTTCTTTTAGGGTGTTCTTGAGGCAATTAGGATTAGCTGTGCTGGATATCCAACTCGACGGACATTTTATGAATTTCTTCTCCGTTTCGGGGTCCTTGCCCCAGAGGTTCTGGAAGGAAAGTGAGTGTCAGATCTCTGTGATCATTTAGTATTTCTAACACTCAGTTATGTATGTTGGTACCTAACACGGTAGCGGCAGATACAAATGGGTGCAACTACCAAACGTTGCATTATCCTTATTCTTCCTAGGGGTGATTGGTTCTCGGTTAGGTCTGGTCCCACCTATGAATTGGGAATTGGACCAGAAAGGACCAGTTCCTAGTTTTTGGGACTGGGGATTGGACCGAATGGTCCTGAGATTGGGAATCGGTCATATAGCAAAAAAAAAATTAAAAATCTAAAAGAAATACTAGAGTTGTTACTATTTTGTGGTTTATTGTTATTTTTACGAAATTAAAATATATATTCAAAAACAGTCAAGTCTGGTCCGGTCCTCCCCCCCCGCCCCGGTGGAACCAGGAATGGGACTGAAAATCAACTGTTCCATTTTTATGGTACTGGGAATTGGACTGATGCCTCTGGGAACCGGACCAAACCAGCCAGTCCGGTCTGGTTTGGGCAGTTCCTAGTTTGGTCAGTTTGATATGCTCACCCCTAATTCTTCCTGATGATTTTGTCTTGTTATGCTGGCTATTTTTTATGGCCTCATTGTGTTCTTCCTCTGCAGTTACGATGACATGACAGCTTGTCAAAAGATACTGGATAAAATGGGACTGAAGGGCTATCAGGTACCTCAACCATCTCCTTCGTTGCCACCATTTCATTTTTTTGAGATGCCACCGAAACAAGTTCAATTGGAGACATAAAATAATGCACATGGAAGTTGGCCACTACTGCTCATTTGTCATACTTATCCTCATCTTACATGCATAAGGTGAAGATATGGAAGCAGGAATAGCTAAAGGAATGAGATGAATTAATGTAGAAAACAGTCAGGACTCAGGCTATTTGTAAAAATATCTGTAGATCATGTTTCTGACCATACTTTGACATATCGAAATTTTACGTGACTTTCAGACATGTTCTATAATATATGGAGAATGTGGAAGCGAGAAAGTCTAATTGACATAAATGAATCATTTAAGGCAATGAATGACAGCATAGTGTGAGGCCTTCCATTTTCTCGACTGAAATATTGACGTTTGTTGATGGCTGTGCCTAATTGATCAGATGATTTGTGTTGCTTGAGAATATGTTGCACCTATTGCTATTCTTGTCCATTGAGTTGGATGAGACATCCTCTTCAAGACGCAATTTATCAGGCATTAGATTAGGAACTACACACTTATATTACAAACCTTAGCCATTTTTAAAATTAGCTGACTTCTGTTGCCTTCTAGTGGTCAAGTGAGTTTTTAGCTCTTTTGCCCTGTGCAATAGAGACAATTGAGGCAACAAAAAACCAAGTTAGTGTACCAGTGTCTTGGCATAGTTACACTCATGGTATCATGCCTTCTTAAATGGTGGATATACCTGGCCCACCATAAAAGTATTCATGGACCTTTGCTAGTGTCAGCTGACTTTTATCCCTTGCAGATAGGAAAGACGAAAGTTTTCCTAAGAGCTGGGCAAATGGCTGAATTGGACTCAAGGAGAGCAGAGGTGCTAGGGAATGCAGCAAGAATAATTCAAAGGCAAGTCGTACATATATTGCTAGAAAGGAATTTATTGCATTGCGTAAAGCAGCAATTACAATGCAATCTTGTTTGCGAGGTATATTTTCTTCTTTGAAACTGCATCACATACTTCTGTTTCTGCTTCATAGGGTTTTACTGGAAAATGGAAATAATTGTGTCTCTGTCATATGGAATGCTACTTAGTTCTGAAAATTCTATGTTTCTTAGACATAGCTTGGTTTTTTAACACATGATTGTAGTTCCTTATGAAAATAGGAAGTCTGTGAGGTGTCCTCCTGAGAAGCATTCCATTTTGTTCAGCTTCCATGCGGTCCATACTGTTAATTGTGTTTCGGCCTTGTAAATATACTAATTAAAATGATGACTGTCATTTTCTTTGCCATAATGAGTAGGTAAACTAGCATGCAAGCTCTATGAGCAGCTGCGAAGGGAAGCATCAGCTGTGAAGATTCAGAAGAACTTCCGCCAATATGTTGCGAGGAAGACATACCTTTCTGTAAGGCTGTCTGCAATCACGTTGCAAACAAGTTTAAGGGCCATGACTGCTCGAGATGAATTTAGATTCAGAAAGCAAACAAAGGCTGCTGTTATCATTCAGGTCTTGATACTGACTCTATATGAATTTATTGTCCTTGAGAAGTTTACATGCATTGCTTGATGGAAGCTTCAAAGTTAACTCTAGATGTTCTGGAATGAAATTGTTTTTAAACTAAAAATGATCATGGATCACTGTTTATTTTCCTTCTTTGCAGGCTCATTTGCGGTGCCACATTGCATATTTATATTATAAAAGTCTTCGCAAGGCTGCTATTGTTACACAATGTGGATGGAGAGGAAGAGTTGCTCGTCGAGAACTCAGAAAACTAAAAATGGTTTGATTTACCTTCTGCTGACACATCTTGCTTCGAAGCATGGTTTTATGCCTACTTTGTAAATTCAGGCACTGACTGCGATTGTATATTTATCTAGGCTTCACGAGAAACAGGTGCTCTCAAAGAAGCTAAAGACAAACTAGAAAAGCGGGTGGAAGAGCTTACGTGGCGCTTGCAGTTGGAGAAGCGATTAAGGGTATGTTGTCTTGGACTGGTCTTCAGTGCTGTGAGCTCAATTGTTTGGATAAACAATTCTATGGGGGTAACTTACTGTTTTTATTGTTATGTAATATGAATTTCAGACGGATTTGGAAGAGGAAAAGGCACAAGAGATTGCCAAGTTGCAGGAGGCTTTACATGCTATGCAAAATCAAGTGGAAGAAGCAAATGCCAAGGTCATCAAAGAACGAGAGGCAGCTCGGAAAGCTATTGAGGATGCTCCACCGGTTGTGAAGGAGACTCCTGTAATAGTGGAAGACACAGAGAAGATTAATAAACTAACAGCTGAGATAGAGAGCTTGAAGGTACATGTCATACTGAGTATTGTGTTACTTTAGCACATGGTCTCATATTACACTTCTGATTTTATAATGATGAATGGAACGAAACCTACTGGTGGAATAATAGCTACTAGTCTGAACTGGAAAACTTGAAAAATCAAGGACTGCTTGGTGCTGCTGATAACTGTAATATCTGTGGTTTTAGTAAGTAAAATGAAATACTAAAAGCTTGCTGGAGATTACATGATAATTTGGTGCTACTGAACCAATTGGTATGCAAAGTTTGAGTGATGCTACAGGCTATAACAGAAGAAGGGACATTTCTCTTGATTCTTTTAGATGAGGATTTTCTCTTGGAAGCAATTCTAATAATGGTGATGTTCCTTCTATAAGAATGTAAGAAAGAGGAATGATCTAACTTTTGGTCGATCTCAAGAATCAACTGAACTGAATATAAGAATTAGATGTATCAGCTTCTGTTTGTGCATGGATGATCATGAGGTCATTTGTGTGGAGTAACAGCCTAGTTCTTTTTTTTTGGGTCCTCATATAGCCTAACTTAGCATTCACAAGCTTTGTGCATGTTTATTTGCCGTATGTATGCAAATATATGATCCTATCAACTAGCAAGCTAGAAAATCTCTTTTCTAACTATGGATTGGCATAAATAGTGTGATTGCTTCACTCATTTCATCTATGTTTACTAAATTTGAAATTGGCGTGATACACTAAGTTCGAAAGCTTTGTCGCCTTACAGGCTTTGCTTACATCAGAAAGAGTAGCAGCAGAAGAGACAAAGAGAGCTCATGCGGATGTGGAGGCCAGAAATTCAGAGCTGGCTCGAAAGCTTGAAGATACAGAGCGAAAAGCAGATCAGCTTCAGGATTCTGTGCAGAGGTCTGTTAGATGCAAATATCCTTAGTTGCCTCTAAACTGCTATATCTTATGGTGATGTCTGTATGTTGTTTTGTTTTATGAATACAGAAGCATATATCTTCTGTTGCGCCATAAATGATTCCTTTGCTCAAGGAAATATATGTTTAAAATGTTGGTTTTGTTTGTATTCTTCAGGCTAGAAGAGAAATTGTCCAACACAGAGTCAGAAAATCAAGTTCTGCGTCAGCAAGCACTGACTATGTCACCGACAGGGAAAAACCTGTCTGCACGACCAAAGACTGTTATTATGCAGGTATGGATAGGCCTTAATTAATGCTGTGGTTGTTTGATGTGATCATAGATTTTAAAATTGGGAAATAAAATGCAGAGAACACCCGAGAATGGAACAGTTATAAATGGAGAAACAAGGGTTGCATTGGTGAGAACTTACATTTGTTTTACTAATGCTATTTATATCGGGAGTTTTTGGTCAAGCATTTGTACAATATCTTGCTTCTTTTGCAGGATATGTCTTTGGCTACGCCAACACGTGAACCTGAATCTGAAGAAAAACCACAGAAATCTCTTAATGAGAAGCAGCAGGTTAGTGGTGATTAAACTTGCATGAAATTAATGTCCCCTTAATGCATATTTCGATTTTCACATATTCATTCTGTTCCAGCTTTTCTGGTCCTTTTTTATTACAGTCCAGAATAATTTTCAATTGCTCTCTTTTCAGGAAAACCAGGAACTGCTGATAAAATGTATATCACAAAATTTGGGTTTTTCTGGGGGCAAACCTGTTGCTGCCTGTGTAATTTACAAATGTCTACTTCATTGGAGATCATTTGAGGTTGAAAGGACTAGCATATTTGACCGTATAATCCAAACAATAGCTTCAGCAATAGAAGTAAGTGTCCTCTTCAACCACTTCTCTCCCCATTCTGTATTCTGTAATTTCTGTCCATGGGATTATTAAAAATTGGTTCACAAGGGATTTCACAAGTCACTGATGGTGTCTGCACATTGATGAAGGTCCCGGATAATAATGGCGTGTTAGCTTATTGGTTATCTAACACATCAACTTTGCTGCTGCTGCTTCAACACACTCTTAAAGCAACTGGAGCAGCTAGCTTGACACCACAGCGAAGGAGAACGTCGTCAGCTTCTCTTTTTGGGAGGATGTCGCAAGTAATGAAGCAAATTTTTGGATATCTACCCTCACATGATTTACTTTCCTTGTTTGAGTTCCATCTGTTTGCAAATTTCACCATTTGAAATTGTAGGGGCTACGTTCGTCTCCTCAAAGTGCTGGACTTTCGTTCCTCAATGGTAGAGGGCTCACAAAGCTGGATGATTTGCGACAAGTTGAGGCCAAGTATCCAGCTTTGCTCTTTAAGCAACAGCTTACTGCTTTCCTGGAGAAAATTTATGGAATGATCCGAGACAGCCTGAAGAAGGAGATTTCTCCATTGCTCGGGCTTTGTATCCAGGTAGCTGCTGGGTCGCATTATGATGCAGTTAATTTTTACTTATCGCCATAAGCTTGGTTGTACTGAGTATTACAGTCAAGTAGGAAGTTACACAGTTCCTTCTGCTCAGAGAAAATCAGATTGATGGTAACATGGCAAGATATTGGCTGCAAATTTTTTGAGACTTAATATTCTCCATGAAAAATGAGCCAGCTGGTATGCATGTCTTCCTTTTGTGATTAAGGAAGATAATGGGGAGTGAATTGTGTAAACCTTTTCATGTGTGCTAGACAAGCTCTATGATTCGTCCCAATTTTTCATTCGTGGCTTGCAGGACAGAACATTACTTTTATGATGCTGGTCTTTGAATGTAGACCAGTTGCTGACATTCAGGATATAAATTAGTCATTGGTTTCTCAGAAGTGTGCTTTGAGGTGTGGACTTTCTTCTGCTCTTAAGTATTCATGAACCTAATGCAGGCTCCCAGGACATCAAGAGCTAGTTTGGTCAAAGGACGTTCTCAAGCTAATGCTGTTGCTCAGCAAGCTTTGATTGCTCACTGGCAAAGCATAGTGAAAAGCTTGAACAATTATCTCCAGACATTGAAAGCAAACAATGTAAGTAATTTGAAAGTTAAAACCTATTGCTGCTAATGGTTCTTCCTTGCCTTTTACTAATTATGCATTCTGATTACGATTCCTCAGGTCCCACCTTTCCTAGTTCGTAAGGTGTTCACGCAGATATTCTCCTTCATAAATGTTCAGCTGTTTAACAGGTGACTGATTGTAGAGCGCAATAGTATCACCAGTGAACACATAAGTTCATGCCCCATCAGTATCTAAACGACAAACTTTTGCATTCTTCTTTTGCAGTCTTCTTTTACGACGAGAGTGTTGCTCATTTAGTAATGGCGAGTATGTAAAATCAGGGTTGGCTGAACTAGAGCAATGGTGCCGTCAAGCAACTGAGGAAGTGAGCACTGGCCCACTTTTGTATGATTTGGGCATTTCATTTTTTGTTTCTGTTGCTGAACTCTTGCTGTAAGCAGTATGCAGGTTCTGCTTGGGATGAATTGAAGCATATCAGGCAGGCCGTTGGATTTCTGGTAATGTACACTTGAATCTCTAACCCAGTAAGATCACCAGTGAAGAAGTTGTTGACTCTCCTTTGAATCTCTTAACAATGCAGGTCATACATCAGAAACCCAAGAAGACCTTGAATGAGATCACAAAAGAACTTTGCCCGGTGAGTGAATTGCCACCTTTGCACTACCCAAGCCTTGTGCTGCAGTATTATTTTTTGTCTGCTTCTTGGACATGCTCTTGAATTATCGTGTATGCTTCTCTGCCTTTTCAGGTTCTAAGCATACAGCAGTTGTACAGGATTAGTACAATGTATTGGGATGATAAATATGGCACTCATAGCGTGTCTTCAGAAGTAAGTAAATGGTCTATCTGCATGGTGCAGTGCTGATTTATGGTTCCTGTGGTATACACGCAACTGATCTTGTAGTTTAGGTACGTTCTCATGGGCTCAAGTTTATTTTAACTTCCAATTTTCCCTGTTTAGGTTATTTCAAGTATGAGAGTCATGATGACTGAGGACTCCAATAACGCAGTCAGTCGCTCATTCTTGCTAGATGATGATTCAAGGTATTCCATTATGCTTTTCTCCATTTCTTTTTGACAGCAAGCAAGTCTTGTCTCCTTCTTTATCATCCTTCAAGAACATAACTTGGTTTCTAATCGTGAATTTTAATGCAGCATCCCCTTCTCCGTGGATGATATCTCCAAGTCAATGCAACAAGTAGACATAGCCGATGTCGATCCTCCAGCATTGATACGTGAAAACTCCGGTTTTGGTTTCTTACTTCCACGCTCAGAATGAGGTGTAATTACATCTTCGGGCCTCAACTTTCAGTCTCTCTCATACACCAAGCTTCAAGTGATCAAAACCGACAACCTTGTGCATATATTGTTTTGTTCAGTGTCCATATATTACATATTCTCCATCAACCCGGGCTACTCATATTTGGTTGATGTCTGGGTTAATTCAATTCTTTTTTTACTTCCCCTCAAGTCCCTTCGACGCGAGGTGTATTCTTTAGTTTTAAGCCATATCACTATGGTGGTGATATGTGCCATTTCAGATTGGCGGGTCGGAACCCGCCAATTTGGTCACGCCTCCAACAGGCAATTTTCATGTTTGTTTTGGCTTTTTTGTTCCTTTTTTTGTCAATCTCGGGTGAGGGCTTCATTCATATTTGGTGGTGGCTTTGATTTCTCAGGCGTTATAGTGGTTTGGGAATTCTTTGTTTCCTTTAGTGTAAGTGGTGATAGCAGTTGCAGTTCGAGGGCAATTATATGTATTGTACGTGAGAAGTAAAGTAATTCAATTATTAATTTTTCCTTTAAAGACGCAACATTGCCATCTGTGGACGATGCTTTTCTGTCACCGAAACTTAATTTCGATGTCCCCTTGGATTCATCGGTTTTAGTCTGCAATGGGAACCACCTGGACCAGACCGGCCGTTCTGTGGTAATTTTAGACAATTTTAGACGGGCATTGATTTGGTTCTCGATTTCTATTTTTGAGCTAGTTGGTCCTGTTCCAAGCTCAGGAATCAGACCGACTATATATGTATTTTATTATTTTTTAATTTCCTGAAAAACTCTTAATCTTTTCCAGTTCCCAGAGGGCATGTATCGTGTGATGTTCGAAACTTACTTTTTCACGTTGCTAGAAGATGATATTTGGCGCCTTGTTCTAACAACTCGAAGCCTAATGTACATTATGATGACAAAACATTTAACAGATCTATAAAGCCAAGTCCAAGAGGAGCTCCTTCCAACAAAAAAATAAAGTTCAATCCGCAAGTCATCGGGAAAATTGGCATAACCAGATTGATTTCATGGATTGGAAAAACACAAGTGACTGATTTTATTGGGACTGGATCGGACCAACTGGTCCGACTAGTTCTTTGGTGAGACTAGACCAGAATATGAACCGATCACTCCTAGATTTTAGTAATACAAATATTGATGCTTAGAATGGCCGACGATCACTCCTAGATTTTAGTAATACAAATATTGATGCTTAGAATGGCCGACACAATTTCGATGGAACATCCTCAAGTATGAAGCATAAACGGGCAATTAATGTGCGATGACATTTCTACTAACTCTAATGATGCGAGCAAAAACTTATCACAACTCATTCTGCTTTTGCTTATCACCACACCATCTTGAATTAACTTTTTTTTTTTCTGGGTTTACTCACGTATTTCAACATATGTCCTAGCTTTCTTCTAACGCTTTGAGGACATTCCACGTCCAAACCTTGCAACAAAACTTGGAATTCACCTCCATGATAACCTTCTCGCTTTGAGGACATTCCACGTCCAAACCTCGCAACAAAACTTGAAATTCACCTCCATGATAACCTTCTCTTACACTCCAGTGAATAACAAACTCCCTAAAATAAAAAGAATCAGTAAAGGATGCAACATCGCTGAGCCGGCTTAACACATGCGCAAGCGGCAGGCAGCTGAGGTGTGGGCACAATGGAAGTTCTACAAGTGAAGATTTGAGTCTGGGGTTTACCAATGTGCGCTACGATTGGTGCGTTTCAGTGGAGTTAACTGCATTGGCAGGATTGTCCGTGGCAACAGGGGCCTCTTCCTGCTGGTTTTTTCCCTGTCGCGTCTCCGTTTTCTTCTTCTCCTTGAGAATGACCTGCCTCGGCATAACTTCCAGGAGAAAGCTTCCGCCGTTCCAAATTGTTGCAGACACCTTTAGTACTTGGAAGATCACATGCAGTCTATAAGACAAAAAGATGGGGACTGCGAGCGCCATGGTCGCCACAGTAAATATTCCTTGAAGCAGAGTGTACATGAGGAGCCGATTGTTATCCCCTAGTGAGCCGCTCAGACGCCACCATATGTTGTTTGCTTTCTGTGCCTTCTTAGACAATTCCCTATGATCATAAGCCAAAGGATTTCAGAAAAGCGCTCTGAAATGAATAAATGAGGAGAGAGACGGATAGAGTCAACAAACCTATAAGAAGTCATTACTTCAGGATCTCTTAACAGTCTTTGTCGACGTAGAACATTAACTATGAGAAAATAGAGGACCTGCCAAAGAGTATAAGCAACTAGGGGAATCACAAATAGCCAAGTCCAGAGATAGGACTTGTCTTCCACGTATGGCCATGAGACTCTTCGTGCTGTTCCTTCAGGATGCATGGCAGCAAATGTTGTGGGATTCCACCATCTTATGGTAAAAAAAACTAACCCTGAATGAACAATGATTTGCTTTTATAAGATAATCAAACGTTCTTTTAGGAGTCATTTGGACATAAGCAGCAGCCCTAGAGTTGTCGCTCTAAAAAACGATTGAGTAAATGCAAATAGAATCTCTTCATGTTTTCATTAGTTCAGGTACTAAAATTGTTGAATCCATGAATTTGAAGAATCATTTAGTGGATAAGTTAAATATATGGAGGTAAGTATGCTAAGATCTTGATCAAGAAGCAGCCTCATGATCTGTGATAAAATAAAGTTATAATTTGCACCTCCATAAAACAGTGTCATCCAGATGTCCTTTTCATTCTCCAATCCAAATCCCTCAATATTTTCTTTCTTCACTCGAGAATGAATTAGATTTGTGCCATTAATCATAAAACCAACTTTCCTCATGAAAGAACTCCAACTTAAAAAAAATGCCACAAAATGAACCAGTAACAGGAATTCTCTAACGGAAGAGGAGCAGAACACAAAAGCCAGGATGATTCCAGTTCCTTTCTATAACTCTCATCACTAGATTAAAGGTGGTTAATAGACAGATCAGCAAGAAGTTCTTCTCATTTTGGTCAGATAAGTAAGAAAGGCTACAAGATAGTCCTCATCAGTCAGGAAAATATGGTTATTCCACAAATTAGAAACTTAAACATCTTTTCAATTTTATCTAAGCTGAAAAATATTATCAATGGGATACTGTAATTGTAAAAATTGCCCTCAACATCAAGAAGCTGGAATAGAAAAGAAACATCGAAAACAATGAAAACAATGAATCGAGATCCTTAGGATGCCCAAATGAAGCATAAGAACTGGGAGATTTGTGAGTTTCACAAAGTATAGTATTATAATGTGCAACATAGACCACAGGAAGCATCTAAAATTGGTCAAAAAGAAAAATGGATTACTACCAAGGAATCATCACAACTACAGGAACTACAATCTTTCATGGTGCAACAGTTACTCCGGACATTATGAATGAAGTTTTAAGACAACCGTTTTAAAGCTCATCACTACTTATCATTTCTGAATATATAGGAAAAGGGAACCAGTTTGGATTCTAGACTAACTGTGAACTCACCTGGTAAAAGGTGAATGAGCACACTAACAATTTTATCAACTGAACTAAACACCAAGCTACAACGCCAGATAATCAACGCCCATGCCAATGGTCCCTGCCATAGCATTAAGCATAAAATAATGAGAATTTCATATTAAAATGATGGACATTTACCCATACTAGCTCTTTACCTCAGCAAACGCGAAGCAAACCATAAAAAGCTTTTCATTTTTTGGATATAGAAGAAGATCGACCAAGAAGATAGTGTTGGCATAGTAGCAGAAGTCCTGTAAGAAACAATGCAGAATGTCAAACTTTAAAATGCTCAGTTGGAACTTATTCATGAGATAAAACAATTATCAGAAAATAAATTATGTTGAGGATGATATTGAGAAGCTTAAAGGAAAGGAAAATCAATATGGCTTGGCATCTTTTGTTATTCCTGATGGTAATTTCTTTCTTTTGTTTGTCTCTCTTTGCTCTTATGAGTATCCAAGACTAAAATCAGATCTGGAAGTTTCTAATTGCATTTATTTCAGGAATTTTCCATAAGGGCCAGAGTCCCTTTTTCAACTTTTCAACTTTTCACCACATTCACCTCCTACTGACACAGTTGACTAATCCCGGCAATACTCACTTGCAGGAACAGGCACAATTTCTGGGTGAAATTCATCTCTGTCCCTTTTCAACTTCTTACAACTTTCACCATTTTTACCAGGTCCCTTATTGAAAGAGTTGGATAAACCTAGAAGTACTCAATTCTGTGTCAGGCCAAAACTTCTGATTAAGATCAATCTCTACAATGAAAATTCATTGCTTAAACCCTAACCAGCACCACACCAACATCAACACATAAGTCGGTACAAGTACTTAACATGAGGGATTTAAGAGATTACCAATAGGTAGTAATGCCATTTTTTGAACCGATAGTATATCCACCGAAGGGGGACGAAAATGACATAGAAGACACAATATACATAAGGAACATCTTGTGGTCCTGCAGAAGCAGTGAGTTTCAGCAAATTCAAAATCAGCGATGGATTTATGCATCCCACTGACCAAGAGAGAAGCAGGATGTCACTTACTGGCTCCAAGCAGGTAGCAGAACCCACCAAACCCGAGGACCCCTAATAGATGCGTCACCTAAACATCAATTCGTCAAGTAAAAATTTCGAATTTCCAGGTTTAACAAGTCCCCATGACAGAGAATGCCCATCAACTTTCTAAACTTTAATAAGATGCAAAGCAATATTCAAACAGCGCCGGTGTCGAGCCAAAACAAAGACACCCATTCGGCTCGGCTTTGTGAAACGTATACAGAGAGAATAACATCGCTGTTCGATTGATTCCGCAACTCCAATCCGATTCATCAATGCCACCCGACGCTAACTCAGCGAGGTGGCGGGAACCCGACACCAAATTTCCCCCCTTCCCCACGAAGCCCACGAGCAACGACCAATCCTACTAACCAACCCAAAAGCCTAAGCGAAGAGCCGTGGCAATAAGAAAAGACATCAGAGAACCTTGCCTTGTTAATGAACCGCTCGTGTTCCTCGGCCCGCTGGGCGATCCTCTCGGCTTGCTTGGAGATCATCTGCTTCGTCATCTCCTTCGTCCGGGCCACTTTCTACATGGAAACAAAAACGCCGCGACGGCGCCGCCAGGGCGAGATCAGGAAAACCCACGAACGAAAGGCACAACCGAAACCGACCCAGAAGTTAAAAACGAAAAAAGAACCCAGCTTCGCGCACCTTCGATCTATCCTTGAGTCTCAGCTTCACCCTGTGAAACGAATCCCCTCCATTCGCCGCCGCGTCCTCCACCTGCTCTTCGCTGCTCGACATTCCACCGTACAACCCCGCGAGCGATCGAGAGAGAGAGAGAGAGAGAGAGAGATATTGAAGAAGAAGAAGAAGAGGCAGAGATAAAAGAAAAGGAAGGTGCTTTGCAGTGCGGGGTGGCTGGAGTGAAGGTGATGACGATGATTAGCGAAAGCGACGTGTAATTAAGTCATCGAATCTACGTTTGGCCCGAAGGCGGAACGCAAAGGGCATATTCTCGTATTTTAGTTACTCTCGAATGCTGCCGCTCTTGGATATTCTCTCCTTTCCTTATTATTATTATTTTTTACATGTGTCTTCCTTATTAAGGTTATTTTTCACTTTTGTTCTTGGTCTTTTGTTCCCACAAAAGATGGATCGGAAATTACTTTGCCCGTAAAATCGACCGAAAATTTCATGACGAATAACTAGACTATTGATAGAAATCATTTTTCATGAAAAATGATTAGTATTTATTTATGTGGTAATTTTAGAGAAAGTGATTTTTTTCTTACTAAATGAGGAAATCATTTCACCCTATCTAATCTCAATATTTTCTTTTCCATTCATGGACAACGTTTTCCATGGATCATTTAATTAGTTTTCCACCATCCCACCATTGGAAAGTCAAAGAACAATTGTTGAGACTAACAATTTGAACTAGGGGGTTGTTTCGGTTGTACGAAGATATTGACAGATTTTCACAGAATATCGAATAATTGACACACAAGATATTGTTAGAAGCAAGTGGCGCGTGTGATGCTAGGTTGTGGAAAGAGTGAAGTAAACACATCACACAACGATACGTAGTAGTTTGGTTTACCCAAACCCACTTCACTCTCTAACTAATAGCCTTAACAATGGCTAAATTATTTTGTCATTAGCAATGCAAGTTACAATTTTCTATTGATGTTCCTTTCACATGGTAGATCACCATTTCAGAATTTAATCACTGTGCTTACACTTATACACTTGACTATCAACTAATACATTGCTAAACCAATACAAAAAGAAACTAAGAACACAATGGAAGACAATTTCTAGCTTATATAGTATTTATAGTATTCGATGTGTCAAACCCTCTTCTCAACTTCAGTACTCCTTATATACTGAAGTTTTCACACTCTCTGTTGATGAAAAAAAAACAAAACAAACAAGTCGTTTGAGAGTTGTTGGAGACCATAGACAGAAGCGGGACTGTTTCTACAATTGCTTCTTCTTATCGTCGTAGGTTTCCTAAAATGAAGTCTGCTGCCACGATCTTGAAGTAGAAAAACTATTAGATGCTTTTTCCGATTTCTTTCCCCATTTTCGAGCTACTGAGTCCACCCTTGTAATGGCTATCTTCCTTACCATCATCGATCATCTTTGAGTGTATATCTTATTATCATTAGAGCCAATGCATCACTGTTACGACCTAATGCACGCTATCATTTCTGTTTTTTTTTTTTTTTTTGATGACCCAGGGAACCCCGCAGGCTATCATTTCTGTTGATCATGAGTGATTCGACTAACGATCTTCAATGATGATTTTGACCAAATGACATGTCACAACAAGACCAATGATCTTTTAACCTTTATTAATACCCAAAGTCTTCCATGAACACTAGCTGGATTGGTCCTTCCAAGCCACCATGACATACTGCTCTTGTTGGTAATTGTACTTCTAATTGTCCAAACCTAGTTTCTCATCTTTGCTGATATAAAGAATCATCCATAATCCATTAACCAATTTCATGATAATAAACATCAGTACTAAAAATAGATTTGGAATCATCAAAATTCCATGGCGATGTTTTCCCAACAACAATTTTCTAGAAATAATTTTTATTCCAATAAACAGATTCTTAGGATATATTTAATCTTAAAGATGACACCTCCTACATGTTATTGCATATCACGATTCTCGTGGTTCTGTACGAGTTGCGACATCACTCAATGACACTTGTACATTGGGAAGCATTTTGGAGTCTGTGTATACTTCAAAATATCGTGATCTAAACAGGTGAAAGCATCACTTCAAGAGGATCATACTGAGTGTAGTGTTGGAGTTGCATTTCCCTTAAAGATATTTCTTGGACTCATATAGTTTCGAGTGATTGTGTTGCACACAAATTTGTCAATTTAATTCAGACTATATAGGTACTCTATATTGTATTATATCCAAAGATTATACAAATGTTTCTTTACCCTATTATTATTTTTCTTTTTGCTATTTAGACTACTTTGTCCCGAGTTTGTGTCGTCGAGTTACATTAGTCCTTAAAATTGCTCGAGATGCACGAAAATTAGCTTGGACAACAATTTATCTCGCTAAAATCCAAAAAAAGAAAAAAAAAAGGTTTAAGCTCGACTTGAGGGCTAATTAAAAGCTCGACTCTGTCATCCATGATCAAATGATCAATTTTAGTTTAGACGCAAACAAAGCTTGAAGTACTTAGGGTTATAATTGGTGTTTTCAATAGAAAATTCAAAATATTATGTTATACCTTGTTTTTTATGCTTATTAATTTAGTAAAATGCTTCAGAATCTGATTAATTAATTATAAACTATGTTTACTGTGGTACATTTACTCTAAACCTTTTTTCTATGGTACCAAAAATTTTAAATTTATACTTATGGAACACATTACCCTCCATTAAAGTCTATCAATGAGAACCATGGACTGCTTACATAGATGCCAAAAAGCAAACGGTGTTAATATGGCACTTACGTAAAACGAAATTATTGTGGTTGAAAAATCATCTAAAATATATATATATATATATATATATATATATATATATATAATGATAAATGTATTATATAGATACAAATTTGAGTTTTTTATTTTTTTTATGTCATAAGAAAATATTTTTACGATAAATATGTCATTATATGTATAATTTGAAATTTTTGACATCACAAACAAAAATTCAAGCTACAGATATCTGTGGGTATAATTCAGATTTTTTTTATGGTTTTTCCCTTCATTGTATTCATGGAACACTTGGAATCTCAAGTCATAGAATTAGAATTAGCAAAGTGGTTCGAGGTCATCGGTAGCAAGACCCTGTATTCGTGTGAACGTGTTAAAAAGGGGTAAGGACACGTTGAAATGACAAGACACCAAATGCATGAATCAAACCCTCCATATCAGAGATGATAGCGAGCATGACCGTACTTTTGATGTCATCGCAAGTTTCACTCATTAGAATTAGTGGTTATCTAGAAGAATACGTGGACCCTGCAAAATCGTCATCGTCAAGTACGTTTGAGGATTGGACTTAGAGCTCGCAAAGTAGGTTTTAGGCTTTATGTTTTTTGGAACTAGTGAGACCGCAAATTTTAGGATTTGAGGTCATTCTATTTTATATGTCAGCCCGTTTGGCTCAATTTTAAAAAAATAATTTTAAAAACATGTAAATATCTTTGAATTAAAATGATTTTTTATAATACCAAAGTGCAATGAAAAAAAAAGCTTTGGTTTAAATGTTGTTTGATAAAACTTACATTTGTAAATGGCTTTTGTCATTTTTTTTAAAGATTAAATTCAGTGGCTGACTAATTGCCAATAGCCATATTTGGCCATCGAACAGTCTCACCTGAGGTTACACGACCTCAAGTATAGCTTGGGCCAAGCAACCCAGGTGACACCTGAAGTAGGGTGACCTTAGGTAGTGTTGCCCAGGTCTTGTGACCTAGGCAATGCCATCTTGGTCTCAACCTAGGTGGCATTGCCTAGGTTTGCCCTAACTTAGGTGGCGTTGCTTAGGTTCCACGGCGTCGCCTAGGTTGCTTGACCTACGTGATGCTTGAGGTCGTGTGATCTTAGGTGAGGCTGTTTGATGGCCAAATTTGGTCAAAGAGTCATTGTAGATGGAGACTCAAGTGGCTATTGCCAGAGATGCGAGACTTAGGTGGCAGATGGGGAAGATAAAAAGTCAATCATGATGAATAGTGAACGTGGACTTGTATTCTCAAAATTAGGGGTGATCGATTTCTTGATCTGATCTTCTTCCCAATATTTGGAATTAGGGAGGATTGGGAACAGGACAGGACTATTGGTTCTGGTCTAATGGAGCTGGTCATTTTTTTCTTCACTAAAGAGTGGTTGTGCACGATAAGAGAGAGTAACAAATCTTAAGATATTGACATAAGTGATGATAAGTAAAGACTCATTGTGCTCTAACTTGTGATACCATTGAATGTGATAGTATTAAGTTCACATTTTACTAACTTTTTGAAAAAACAAAAAAAAACTGTAGTTTGTTTGGTCCGGTTCGCTTTTGGAATCGGGAATTGGACCACTCGGACGCTAGTTCCACTTTTAAAAAATTGGAAATCGGATTGACACTTTCAAGAACCGGACTGAATCAGTTGGACCGGTCTAGTTTGATTGGTACCTGTTTTGAGTAGTCCATTTTACACACCTTTACTCAAAATGCTGAAAGCCCAAAATAGGTTTCTACCTACCCTAGACTTTCAACTTTTGGAATACCAACATTTGGCTAATGGAGTTCCAAAAGTACTTGCTAAACATTCATATTTTCCACAAGGGACGGGCCCCTTTGAGAAAGTTAAACCAAACGGGGCCCTATGCAATGCAAGTACTCTACAAAAATATACAAGATCCTCGTAATATTTCAGAATTACATCATTTGTAACTAATTATTTATGACTTTATTTTTTTTTCCTCACGAGATTTTCAACATTTAAATGTGTAAAAGTCACATTACATCAACAATCTCCAACCCCCTCTAGGAAAAGGGAAAAAAAAACACAGAATTTCTAACCCTGTTTCACCCTCTCTACGATGCTGGATTCTAGTGCATGCTCTCAGTAATGTGGCATAGGGTTTTATGTTAACTCGTAGATATAAATGGCGAGCATAAGTTAGATTCCCTAGTTTGTTTTCTTACTCTCAATGTCTATATCGTTTTAGGGTTATGTCATTATTAGACATGAACGTGTATTTTACCGCGTAACCTACTTATGTATGGAATGCTCAATACGTTAATAACTAGAGCTGCCATAATACATTATTCATTAAAAAGTCTTTTTGAAAAAATATAGGACAATATAGTGTATCTTGAAACTTGCAAAATTGATGGGTTCCATAATTATTCCAAGAGCCTAGAGTAGGTTTCAAATTCTAAATTCTAGAATAATGCAATTATCTTGCCCCCGAAACTTACATGCCCATAATTATAATATCTCTGGCGTTGATATGGATGGTCTTGCATTTTAAGGAAAATAATGGAAGGGTTGCATTTATTTATTTTCTTTTATGACTACTATATTTAGATTAGAAAAGGTAAACTTCAAGTGCTCAGGGATCCACTTTTAATCTAACAAGAAGCACGTCTAAATATGGATAAATGGCTCACATATGGAAGTTTTTGCATTTCAATAATTTAAAAGAGAAATGATTGGATGATAGTATTTGAACTACAGTGGAAATAACACCTTGTTTTGGATCACAAAAATTCAAATCCCAAATAATTATAAATTATTGCAGGGCCCATTCTTTCAAAAGTTTGTGATTTATAATAAATTGTTATTATTTTCACAATAGTTTAATTACTGTTATGCTAGCAAACTCAATTTAAAAGAATCGAATTTAAATACTAGTCCACATTACTTGGCATGCTTGCACTTAAATTTAAATTAAGAAAGAGGTCATTTACTTTTGATGCAAATAAAATTCAAGTCCACACACTTGCCTAATACAAGCTTTTGGACGGGCTTATTCAATAGTGTTCGTCTCCAAAACTAAACATGACAAATCAAATTTCAACCTCGGCTCGATATTTTTACGCCTTATTTTATTTCTTTGCTTATCATCATCATCATCATCATAATTCCACATATCAATTTAAAAATTCACGTTCAGGCCAAGAAATTGTATGAAATCCGTTTCTTTATATTTCTAATTAAGGGAAAAATGCCAAAATTTTTTTAAACCTATCGCATTGGTATCAATTTAATTTAGAACTTTTTCAGTGGGCTACTTTAATATTAAATCTTTTACATTTGTAATGGTTTAGTTTATCCAGCTAACTTAAGCTGGAAATCATTAATGTGGATGCTAAGCTTTTTTTGTGGCATGGATGGCGCCAATGTAGACATTTTTAAAGATTTCTTTATTTCTTTCTTCTTTTTGCTAGTGGTTGGCCACGGGCCACGACCGGCAAAAGCTAGTCTGGCCTAGTCAAGGATGGCCCTTGTACACCACAGGCAAGAGTCGACCTCACTAGGCCAGACGTGAGCGAGGTTAGCCTTGTCGGCCACTAGCAAATGCAAAAGATTTAATACTAAACTGGCTTAATTAAAATATTTAAAATTGAATTTGTACCAATTCAATAAACTCAGAACTTTTTCTTTTAGATACCTATCGCATCTACTTATATGTATCCACTATATCTATCATATGTGGAGTAGCTCACTGAGGTCTGACAAAAGTGTGACTCGACCTATATACATGCGTGTGTGAAAAAATTAGACGTAGCCTTCGGATCTAGACCGGTCATGTTCAAGCCTTTTCAAAGATAATTTTTTAGCATGGAACAAATTAACTCGTAATTATATGATGGATTAGATTGATGTTTATATCCCTCCTATTAACGAAAGTCACTCAATAAATAAATCGAAATTTATCGGCGGTCCGACGAAACAAGGGGAAACATTAATTCAAACCGAATATATTTTTAATCGGACCAAAAAGGAGAAGGCGAAACCTTAAAATTCGAGGTTGACCCGACATGCTGGAGCGTCGGTTTCAATATTGGTGGGCGGGGGCCATCGTCTTGTCGAGCAAAATAATGATTAAAGAGAAACAACAGTTTTAAAAATGTCAATGCGTGTTGGCATTAAGGTTTGGCACGGCATGTAGTAATCGAATAGAGATAGCACCGTCTGTTTTTAAATCTGCCACGTGTCCCTACCAACCAAGGGAGCGTGCTGAGTGCCGTCACACATTGCTCGTCACTAGGGGGAAATTTCCTGAATTTTCAAATTACGTTTTTGGCATCTTTAGATGCGGAGCCATATGAAAAAGAGTTCACGTTATAAAAAATCTCAAATTGATATATTTATAGTAAATTTATTTTAAATTTTTTTTTTTTATAATTTAAAATCTTAAATTGATACATTTATGATAAATTTATTTTATATTAATACACTTATAACATATTTACTCTCCGTTGATTTTCGTTAAATTTTATCATAAAATTGCTGAGTTTGGTAATACATGACAATAACTCAATTAATATTAATGATCCAAAAATTAATTTGGGGCAAATTAATGACATGTGTATCGGTTTAAGATTTTTTGTTCTATTATCACTATAAATTTTGGGACTATATATTAAAAATTTACGTAGCTTTGTCATTTTATAAGCATACCATTGCTCGTGAAAAAGGACATCAGAAAGAGGTTCTTTGACAACAAATCAATTAGCGAAAGTCATATATTGATGAATTTCCCTTCGATTTTTCATATATCTTTCTTAATTGTCACTGTGCGTCATGGGTTTTGAAATTCCAGACGTGATATCGAAAAGTCGTTTGAAATTTTAATAATTTTCTCCTTAATCCTTAGTTTATGCCATTCTATCCCATTCAAATTAAGTCCACTTTTTATTTATCCCTTCAAATCATATTTAATCGTCTTACTTTAATGCGTTCATGATAACGAGCAAACTTTTAGAGGCGAGGAGTGACGGCCACGTGATTTTCGGAGGGAATATCCAAAAGAATTTCGAATCGAAGGTTGGTGAGTTAATTCCTATTATTCTTTACCTATGTCCCTCCGGCACACCTATAGAACTTACATGAGACAACTGCATTTATATTTTAAAATTTAAGTTGGTAGCTTGATAGATGAATAGATATAGTTAGGATATTTGCTTTTATCAAGGGGTTTGATGTTAGGAAGGAAAATTGTTCAAAAATTTTAAACTTATTGTACGGCAATTAATTCAGTTTTAGATATTTTAATTCATCACAATTAGTCATAAATTTTTTAATAATTTGCTGGTGTAGTCATTCCAATCAACTTGGTTGGAAATATTGATGTGGAAGCCAATCAACTTATGTAGCATGACTTGATGTTGATGTGTATGATTTTTGATTTTTTTTTTTAAATTATTTTTTTCATTTCTTGTTTTCCTTTTTATTTTCGCTAGTGACTAGTCTCAGGTGATGGTCAACTAAGTAAAATAAAAAATAAAAAATTCATAAATCATTAGCAATGGCGCTATTCACACAACATGATACAATTGGAGTTTACATAAGCGATTTTCAACTAAAATTAATTAAAAGGAATACATTGACAAATCGTCAAAAAGTTTTAAACTAAATTGACATAACTGAAAAGTTTAGAATTGAATTGACTACTGTACATTAAGCTTAGGTCTCTTCAAATATTCCCAATGTCAGGAAGTTAACAACATTTTGATAATGTCTATGTTACATACTTTTTTTTTTTTTTCAATCCCTCCTTTCCGGCCCCATATGGGTTGAGACTTACACGAGCCATACAAACATAAGAAACGAACGTGGATATAACCATATTAAATAGATGATTTGAGGCAAGAAAACAAGCACGATATGATCAGGATGTTTCGATTCAAGTTCGAGACCCTGCACTTGATACATATGTTAAAAAGATATCGATTCTCTTAAAAAAAGCTAATTGCGAAGAAGCGGGTCGATAATACATATGGATATTCCTCAATGCGTCAGATTCAATGTTTATGTTATCTACCAAGGTGAAAGATCAGACAAACATCAATTTGATAATCCAATTTCAAGCATTTTGTCTCTCTTGATCATAGGTCAGCATACGAGGTTAGCACATTAATAACATATACTTGTCAAATCATTATTTAGCCAACATGTAAGATTAGGTAATATTTTCTTGCCAATCAATTATAGACACCTTAAATGCTAAATAATGACCAACTGACTAATTCCCTTTTTTTTTTTTTTTTTTTTTAAATTTCCAGAATATAAAAACATTAGTTGGTCAACTTTCATAATGCATGATGATGCTCATGCCCCATGCAAGCAAAGTATTTTCCAAGAGCCAGACGAGACAACTCAGCTAGCCCTTCAACGCCCCCTTGAAGTCACCACCCCTTGGAAGGAAAGAAGCGTGAAGGATCTGATTTTTTGTTTATGTTTTCCGTGACAATTCTTCCCCTTTCTTTTTGGAATAGTTTTTTTAAGGAAAACGACACAAGTGATTCTAAACATTAGTCTAATGTGTAATGTGATTTTAAACTTTTAATTTATTCAATATGATTTATGAACTTTTGGTATATATTTAATTTAGTTCTTGAATTATATGAAAATATTCAATATTATCATTCCATTAATTTAAATTTGGGGAAAATATTGAATATTTTCATATAACTCATAAATTAAATTAAATATATATCAAAAATCTAAAATTATATTAGATAAATTAAAAGTTCAAAGGTCGCGCTACATATTAATCAAAGTTCAGAGATTAATTTTTTTTTTTATCCCCTTGCATGCTTATGCTAGTCCTTTCCTTGATCTGGGGAGATCCCAATGATAATTGGGCTTAGAGCTGACCGTGGAAAGTGTTCATGGTTTGCTTTTAGGAAGCATCATCTACAAAAAAATAAAAATAAAAATCAAATTTGAATTCAAATTTCTCCGCCTTTTCGGGCAAGTATATCTCCTTCTATTTGTCTTTGGACCATCGGATGTATTTGATATGATGGGATGAATAGTGATATAATAACATACAGCTAGCATAGAAAGACAAATATGTGATGATGCTTTTCTCTTTTTGCCATTTTTTTCCGTTCTTTTCCGTTGCTAGAATCCAAATAACATTTTCTTTAGGACGAACTTTCTTGGGCCTAGGCAAGATGGAATCACTTGTCACCAACAGAAAGGAGGGCCCTCTCGCAAAATGTAATAAAATCGAGAGCATAGATTACAAGAAGGACAACATGACGACTTTGGGAAAGCTGACCATTTTAAAAAACCTTAAACCTCAACTAGTCTTGTACATCAAAAGCCGAATCCATCTCTAATGGAGATAAATTTCTCAAAATGAGGAACTTGTCTTTGATTAACTTAAAATCCGTTTAATTATTCAATCTATTATAACAAGAATACATGTATGTTTCATTGTACTTTCGAGGGGTGATTGTATTTTAGTTATGTACTTATTTGGATTGGAATTTCGAGACATCTTTTAATTAAACCCTAAATCTATTTCATTACTTGAACTCAGAGGTTCATTCAACAAGTGAGAAATGCGGCTAATCCCAATTTGCATGTCCTTTGTCAATTTCCAAGGGGGAAAAAAATAAATCAATAACTCGATGGGACTATCCTACACTTGGGTAGAGTAGAATTATTGACAAATCTACCATTTTGAAATTTCTTTGGAAAAAAAGAAGAAGAAGAAAAAAGAACTTGGGGGCCGAATTGCAATTATTTGCGAACGGGGGGGCACAAAAGAAAAAACGCGCCCCCACGTGAGTTTTTGTAGCTGCCTGCCTTTGACGAGAGCCTGCGTGCAGGTGTGGTTTTGGTTTGAAACAAGGGCAAGCGGGCAATTCGGACAGACGGAGTTTACAGAGAGAGAGAGAGAGAGAGAGACGGAGGAGAGAGAAAGAAGAGAGAGAGACGGAGCGAGGGAGCTGGCGAAACATATGCTCTCAGACATCATAAGCTCTGCTGTCTGGTAAGATTTTCTGCGTCTTTTTCTCCCCCTTGAATTTCAGCTCGTCATACGATAAAGCCTCCTTCATTTTAATCGCCTGTTTCATTGGGGGTTCTTGAAATCCGATCGAAATTTTCGAAGCGAAAAATGGGTGGGGATTTAGCGTGGGAAAATCAATGGAAAAAAGCCGTCTTTTTCGCCTGCTGGTTTTCTCATTTGACTATCGGATTCGAACCCCTAATGGTTTTCGTATTTACTTCGATATTGGTGTAATCTAAGTTCGGGCGCATGTGGAGTTTCTTCCTCTTTTGTGCCGTAATTGGGTTGAGTTTATTGAATCCGTGTTATCTTTAGGCAGAGAGGAAACCTAGGAAGAATTTTTTTTTTTTTTTTTTTGGAGTTTCCGAGGTTTTTCTTGGGTTGAGATGGATTTAGGATTATGGGTTTTGGTTGATTTGGTGATTCGTCGTTCTCGATGTTTTTGTTTTGCGAGAAGATAATGTTGTCTAAAACTGAAGCTGGGAAGAAGATTGATCCAGACTCGAGTAGCGGGAAGTTGTTGCAGGAGATCGAAGCGATAAGCAAAGCCCTCTATTTGGACAAGAACCCTCCGAGGAGTTTAATTTCTTCTGCCAGTAATAGATCCAAATCCGTGGGCAAAGCCCATTTGCCTGATCCCAAATCGAAGGTCAAGCACAGCAATGAAGACCAGACACAGAAGGAGAAGAAGTCCATTTGGAATTGGAAGGGTTTCAAAGCCTTTTCTTCTCATGTCCGGAACCGGAGGTTCAACTGTTGTTTTTCCCTTTTAGTCCATTCCATTGAGGGGTTGCCTGCGAGTTTTGATGACCTTAGCCTGTGTGTGCACTGGAAGAGGCGAGATGGTGGTCTAGTCACTCGGCCTGTGAAGGTTATTCAGGGAATAGCTGAATTTGAGGAGAACTTGATGCATACTTGTTGGGTTTATGGCAGTAGGAGTGGACCCCATCATTCAGCAAAGTATGAGGCTAAGCATTTCTTGCTCTATGCAGCTGTTCATGGTTCTCCTGAACTTGATTTGGGAAAACACCGCGTTGACCTCACGAGGTTGCTACCTCTTACTTTGGAGGAGCTGGATGAGGACAAGAGTTCAGGCAAGTGGACTACGAGTTACAGGTTATCAGGAAAGGCTAGAGGAGCTTCGTTGAATGTTAGTTTTGGGTATTCGGTAATTGCAGACAATGCAAGTGCACACGGGGTTAGACTGAATGTTCCTGAGGCTTTGAGGCTGAATGAGGACAATTCGAAGCTGGCCGTGAGATCTGGTAGAGGCAATGGTGGGAATGCTGTACGCCGCAGTGAAAGTCTTCCTAGTCAGTCTAATCAACCATCTGATGTGCCATCTCGCTATGTGGAGGATATAAAAGACCTACATGAGGTTTTGCCAATATCCAAGTTGGAGCTTGCAAGTTCAGTTGATACGCTAAACCATAAGTTCGATGAGGAGAAGTCAGATTTTAAGGTCGATTACAAACCTGAGTTCGATGTTTTCACAGAAGAAAATGAACCTGTTAAAACAGCTTCTCAGTATGTGCCTGGCAGTACTAAACAAGACGGTGAAAACGAGTGTGAGGTGAATGAATTTTCTGTAATTGAGCAGGGTATAGAACTATCCACAAAAGAGCAGGTGATATCTGAGGAAGCTATTACAAAGGAAGCTGATGTTTCTACTGCAGACAGTCATGGTGTTCCTGAAGTTGATTCCAATTTGACTTTGCCTATTAAGGAGGGCACTGAAGCTTCCCCTAGGGCTGAGGAATCTGGCAGTTGTAAAGATGAAGTTGTAATTCGTGACTGCCATACCAAAGTGGATGAGTTGTGTAGCAAAGAATCACTTATGAAAGAACTAGAGTTGGCCTTGAATAATGTGTCGGAATTAGAAGTGGCTGCACAGGATTCTCCTGAAGATCAAGAGGATAACCTTGACATTAGAGAGAGTTATAAAATGAACAGAAAGGGGAGGTCACTTAGCTTGGATGATGTTGCTGATTCTGTGGCCTGTGAATTCTTGGATATGTTGGGAATAGAGCACAGTCCTTTTGGCTTGAGTTCAGAAAGTGAGCCAGAATCTCCACGAGAGCGTCTTTTGAGGCAGTTTGAGAGGGAAGCTCTAGCTGGTGGTGGTTGTTCTTTATTTGGGCTTGATGTAGGTGATGAGGACTTTGCTGAACAAGGCAATGACGATGCTAATGTGCCTGGCTGGGGGAATATATCTGAGGATTTTGAACTTCAGTCACTAATTCAAGCTGCCGAAGAGGAGCATCTGGTGGCAAACCATGTTAACAAAACAAAAGCAAAGATGTTGGAAGACCTCGAGACAGAAGCTTTGATGCGTGAGTGGGGTTTGAATGAGAAGTCTTTTCAGTCTTCTCCACCTAGCCATTCTGGTGGGTTTGGCAGTCCAATTCATCTTCCTCCTGGAGAATTCCTGGAGCTACCGCCTCTTGGAGAGGGGTTAGGGCCATATCTTCAGACGAAAAATGGAGGCTTTTTGCGGTCAATGAATCCCTCACTTTTCAAGAACGCCAAAAGCAGCGGGAACTTGGTTATGCAAGCTTCTAGTCCAGTTGTAGTACCTGCAGAAATGGGCTCTAGTATAATGGAAATATTGCAGGGTCTGGCTTCTGTTGGAATTGAAAAGCTCTCCATGCAGGCAAACAAGTTAATGCCCTTGGAAGATATAACTGGAAAGACAATGCAACAAGTCGCTTGGGAAGCCTCACCTTCTCTTGAAGGAGCTGAAAGGTTCGTCAAATTTTCTAAACATCTTGTCTTTTTTTTTTTTTTTTTTCAAAAGATATTAACTCTCCAAAATTTCTTCGTTTGTGCTGTCTTCTGAATGACAGGTTAGCAGTAGAGCAAGATTTGACTTGCCAGCAAATCAGAAGCACAGAAGCATCATTCAATTCTAGGTCTAGTAAGTACAATCAAAACACAGCTGGCAATGATGTTGGCTCTGACTATGTATCTTTAGAGGATCTGGCTCCTTTGGCTATGGATAAGATTGAAGCACTGTCAATTGAGGGGTTGAGGATACACTCTGGCATGTCAGATGAGGATGCCCCTTCAAATATCAGTGCACAATCGATTGGAGATGTTTCGACTCTACAGGGCAAGGGTGTTCATATCAGTGGGTCGCTAGGTCTTGAGGGCACTGGTGGATTGCAGCTGTTGGATCTAAAGGAAAGTGGTGACGACAAAGATGAAGGGTTGATGAACCTATCTTTGAGTCTTGATGAATGGATGAGGTTGGATGCCGGTGAATTTGATGACGAAGATCAAATTAGTGACCGAACTTCTAAAATTCTTGCCGCGCATCATGCCAACTCCTTGGACTGGATTCGTGGAGGGTCAAAGGGGGAGAGAAGGCGGGGCAAAGGCTCTGGTAGGAAGTGTGGTCTTTTGGGGAATAATTTCACAGTTGCATTGATGGTGCAACTACGGGATCCTTTGCGGAATTATGAACCAGTGGGTGCACCAATGCTTGCCCTAATTCAGGTGGAGAGAGTGTTTGTTCCACCGAAGCCAAGGATATACTACAAGGTTTCTGAAGTAAAATATGAGGATGAAGAGGATGAGTCGGCTGAGCCCAAAACGAAGGAAGAAACCAAGGATGGGACGGAAGAAAAGAAACCTGAGGTGGAAGAAATTCCCCAGTATAAGATTACTGAAGTCCATGTTGCTGGTCTCAAGACTGATCCTGGGAAGAGAAAGCTCTGGGGAAGTTCAAACCAGCAACAATCTGGTTCCCGTTGGTTGCTCGCTAATGGAATGGGAAAGAGCAATAAGCATCCGCTTCTGAAGTCAAAGACTGGTTCTTCTAAATCTACTGCCCCAGCAACAACTAAGGCACAGGCTGGTGACACATTGTGGAGCATCTCATCCCGTGTTCATGGAACTGGTGCTAAATGGAAGGAATTGGCGGCTCTTAACCCACACATACGCAACCCCAATATTATTCTCCCGAACGAAACCATCAGGTTGTGTTAGGTTGAAGGTGCGAAATGGATCTTCTTGAAAGAGGTTTGGTTTGCCAAGCTGGGTTCAGTGAAGTTCATGAGCTGCATTAGTTATGGGCTTGCTGATCGAAACCACACATTGTGGTTATCTACAACAGATGAAAGTGCTGGCCGCCTGTGAGAACTCTCTAGCCTCCCCAATTGTTATGGGCCGATTTATCACCAGTCCAAGGTACAAAAGATCTGTCTATGCAATTGTTTTCAGCTCTCTGTTCTTCCATCCTCTGTAAGCAGTTTATGAACAGTAATTTTTTGTGTTTTGTTTGAGATGAGACACAACCAATGCTTGGTCTTGTGATTAGGAGCAACAGATCGGTCCATGAGATTTTAGGTTCCATTTCTACCTTCTCCATCCGCTACTTGTCTGTCTATATAAAGAAAAAAAGATCCTTTGGCAAGCAATTATACTATCAGAGCTTGTATGTTGTTTAGAAGAAGCACATGTTCTGGTATGCATGCATTACATATGAAACTAATGCTGCTTCAGTTCCGACCTGGAGGGAGGATCGGCTTGCATGGCCTGCGAACAATAATGGAGCATGTTATGTGAAATCTGTGTATCACTTCTTTTAAATTAGGCAGGGAAAGAAAGTGTAAGAAGTTCATGTAAATGGTGTGACTGCATTTTGGTTTGGTGCCGTGGCATTGAAAATGATCAGACAGAGACCCTCACTAGCTTTCATTAGATGGCTCTTGGACATCTATCGGCATTGGAGAAGAATATGAAAGAAGCATAGAGGAAGTGTTGATGCTTCTGATGTAGGTGGGTTTGGTTGGTTGGTGTATTTGGAAAGAGAGAGGTGAAGCTGTGTGGGAGAAATCATAGAATGGCTCAACCTATACTGGTGAGTATCAGGTCAGACTGAGATTGGATCCTTGAAGGGAAGACCTATCTGACAATTCGGAGGGTAAAAAACAAGAAAACTCCCAATGTTGCTTTTACCTGCTAATTCCCGGTATACGTAGAAGGAGTAAATCAGATGACTTTGTGGCCAGGCCTTCCCATACTCTATAGAAAGATTCGGCTACACGGGTAAGACATCTCTGATGAGGAGAGCTCGGGAATAATTCGAGATGGACTCTGCATTTGGTTTAGTAGTCTCATTAAATGGTTCGCATAACTAGCGATGCTCAGAATAATATTATGACATAGGGATTAAGCTAGAAAGAAAATAGAATGCAGTAATCCTTTGTCCCACCAGATGAATGCACTAGATCTTGATGTTGCCCCTAGATCTGCACCAACCCACACACCCTGATAACCACTTCTTGAGCTTTTGCGGATTTTTCACATTCCGGTAGACGAACTTGAGGAGTCGAACGGTGTGGACTAGAATAAGGATCCCTACGATGCCGAGCCAAACATACATGGAGTAGCTAACCACTATTGTGGTCGGCCTCTCATCTAAATAGCTGCCCGTGTACAGGATGGCCATCATGGACTCAAGGTAAGCCAGCGCCATGAAAGTGATGGTCACCCACGTTGTGGCCATCAGAATCCACATAAAAATCTTCTTCCTCAAGGGCAACCCACTCATGAGCAGGAAGATAGTGCTGAGGGATGCAAGAAAAGAGACCGTGTTGTATTTCCAGAACTTTGTGTACTCGGGATAGTTCGCGGCTGTTATCGATGTTCCTGCGTAGAATACGATGGTGCCATTTACTTTAACATCGTTATCCCACACACCTCCGGGAGGGCTAAGGCCGGCTTGGTAAGCCATGGCTGCGATCACGGTGGCAGTTATCTATTGTGACAGAAAAGAAAGGTTTAGATTATGAATGTTCACCTATATTTATAAATAATGAAGATCATCGAGTCAAAGTTAGTCATTCCGACAAATACACATATTCAATTGATGGCTTTTTCTATATTTATCTAAATACAAGAAAATTGTGGCGAGCTCTCTACAGAAATAGAGCTCGTGGATTAAATTATAAAAAAAACTAAGTGGATGAATATATAAATGCGTGAGAAAAAAGAAAAGAAAAGAAATTTCAAAATTTGATGGCCTTTTTAAAAAGGTTGTTGTTGTTGTTAGAAAGAAAATCAAAATCTAATAACTAAACGTGTGAAGAAAAAAAAACACACACACACACACACACACATATTAGTATTTATATATATATATATTTGTCCATTAATGCAAATTATATAAAAAAAAGTATTGGACAATATCTGGAGAAGACAAAAGATTGAGTCATTTAAAAATCCTCTTCACGTAATACTATAGATATTTAAAGAAAATCACCCAACTGCTTGACATTTAAATTTTCTAAATCACCCTTAATTTCTTAAATAATCACCCACCTGTTTCATCTCTTCTTACAATTAGATTTCTTATATTACCCTCAGCTTTTTATTTTTATTTTATCATAAGCCATCTATTATTGTAACTACTGAGCTTCTTTCAGTACATAACTATTTAATTATGAGCACATGTAGTACATGTGTAGAAAACATTTTTAGAAAAGTATAACTATTTATTTTAAGTGATAAACAATCATTTTTTTAGGAAAATATTTTTTGAACAATTCATTTTTCATAAAATAATGCAATAACATGATTGATCCGATCTAAGTTATCAACAAATACTACTCCAACCATCTAGCTAAAGTATTACCATAAGAGAATCACGCTTCTTCTTGATCCATTTCTTGTGTTTGTCTTCCTTGTGCTTCCCGATTTCCTCTGAGAAAGACGGTGGCGGAACCGCCTTTGTCGGAGGAGTATTGGTGGAGGGAGGTGCTCCAGATGCTAGGTCAACTGCGACAGTTAAATCCTTCTCATTTGTGTTATCAACAACTGCTTGGTGAGTTGTTGATGCCAAGAATGTTTTGACTCTCAGAGCTCCAGCATGTACTAATAATTCTCTCAATTCAATGACTTTGAAATCCTTCGGAAAATGTTCCACTATGTTTAGGGCAGAGAAGCCATTTCTATTCACTGCGTTCACATCCACTTCACTTCTTGAAGCAGATAATTCACAGTCTGCATAAAAAGATGTGCTGCTTATCAATTATACAATAAACAAGAAACAATGATATTTTTTGTGAGTTTCTTCAATCGATATATCCGCTGAAGTTCGAATGCAGAAAGGTTGAGTCTACAGGAAAAAGAGAATGAGCCAAATTTACCTTCAAAAAACGTTCAATTGGAATGCGATGTCTGATGTCGTCACAATATCGAAGCAATTTGAAGCAAGAAGGATTACCTGTATTTGCTTGTTTGTAGCGGCCAAATGCAAAATGGTATTACCCTCATCATCTTGAGCATTCACCAAATCACCATCTCTCACCATCTCCACCAGAACTTTCAGAGTCTCCAAACGATTATAACTTACTCCCAGATGGAGAACGGTTTGGCCGTGGCTCAGCCTGGACTCGGCCGCCTCTGGTTTCGCCTTGACCAGTTCTATCACGATGTCAATTCGGCCCTTCATTATGGCGAGATGAAGTGGGGTCCTCCCATCTTCGTCATGGACAAGGCATGCGAGGGGGTCTGATTGTAACAATTCCCTCACTATTTCTATGTATCCGTTCGCAGACGCCAAGTGAAGAGGCGTACGTCCCTGCGAAAGTAAAGTGCTTAGCCATGGAGCATTCTTATAGAGGGACGCGTTCATATGATTAACAGATATCGCATTTTCAAATCAAATAGACCGAGCTACTCAAATTCACCGGTGTCTGTAAGATCTTTCAGGCTGAATTGATCTGGAAATCTATGACTTGATTTCTGTCTAAATTTTGTTAATTTCCTTGTGATTTATGATGGGTTTGATTTCTCAAAGATCATGAAAACTGGAAAACAAAATGCTATAACACACGTACAAAATCTTATTTGATGAGCAAGATTGTCTGATCTATGTACTGATATTCCATGGAAATATAGTAAATAAATTACGTTGCACATGGCTAAAAGCCTAAAACTTGCAAAAACTTAATCAAAACAGTTGCAATTCCATTGATTATCCGGTTTGCGAGGATGACAGGGTTCAGTTTGATCTGACAAAAGGATATCAAACAAACACAACCAAGGTTTTCGCTTCGATATACCTGCGAGTCCAACTCCATGGCCATATCCTTTTTATAAGCCAAAAGAGCCTTGGCAAAGTGTAGATGACCGAGCATGCAGGCTACATGCAATGGTGTCTCATCAAAGCAAGTGACTGAAGCCCGAGCCAGGATGAGTCGGTCTTCTTGCAGCAACTGAGCTAACGACTCGACACACCCACCGAGTGATGCTTCATAGAGCCTCCTCTCTTGGTTTTTTCTTTCAAATGCTAAGGAAGCTTGTTGACGCAATGGCAGGGATAATGACCTTCTCGGGCTTGTGATCGATGGCATTGTTCGCAGCTTGGGGGTGAACTCGAAATCTCGCGGTTCTACTCCCCTCATGAGTGGTGTTACTTCAAGCTTTCGGTCCATACTCGATATCTCTTTTTCTTTCAGTAGACTTCTACTGGAGTTGGAATGTCAAAGGTTGAGATTGTTCCCTATATATAAGATGCTAAAACATGAGTCTTATATACGCATTTACATGTTAGAAAGAGCAGAGCAGTGATACAAACACGAGGGATTAAATAACATGCTTGCAATAAAAAAATGAAAAAAAAAAGAACTTTCTTGCTTGCTTCCACAATGTTGAAAAGGTCAAGCGCGTGGAATGATACTAGAGATAAACAAAGAACTTATGACATTGATACAAATTTATAAGAGATTATATGATATGGAAATTTGAATGTGATGTCCTATTTTTTTCTGCTAAGATCGATTGTGATGTACTTGCTTTAAGAATGATGTGAATAACGAAATTGTTAATGTAATAAATTGTTATTTGATACTGTACATAAGCTGCTTACAAAAGATATACCTTTCTAATTGTTGGAAGGCGCGGTGGGCTCATATTTTTACTTACAGAGATTGCCAAGGCAGAGTTTAAGTTTGAATCCTTCAACATATAGGATTGGATCCAATAGAATTGTAGTGACTAGTTCACTTCACATCATATCACCAATATGGAACTTCTTTTGTATTACGCCCTCACATGCATGCTGATATTTTTTTCTGGGCATGGCATAATGCTCCAACTTTTGTATTATAATTTAGTTGATGCATCAACATTTAAAATAAAGTGAAATTGAAAGAACCAAGCAACCACTAAACCAATTTACTTATTTTGTCAAGCATGACTAACAACTGTAAAGCCGCATGAAATCACTATTATATCCCAAATGGGAATGCAAAGAGGCCAAGGTTTGAGACAATCATTATGGACTCCCAAAGGCCCGATAAACAAACAAGAACTTAGCAAGTGCCTCCAGACGGATCATTGCCTGCTCAATTAGTTTTTCTAGATCATTGATTTATTTTTAGTTTTGGGTTAGAAAGGAGATAATTATAGAGTCCAAGCCCAATGGTCTGCTAGTTCATATTTTCGGTGGAATGTCCTCGGAAACAACATAACTTCTATTGTGAGCTAAGATTTGTTTGTGAAATTTTGGATGTCATAATTTTCTTATTTGGTATTGAATTTGGTCCACTTGTTTAAATGCCTATTTTCAATTGATTTGATGAGGTGTTCCTTTAGTACAAAGGATACCATGCAATGCTTACAAAAGATAAGCAGTTTAAGGACTTACTTAGGTCCGACACCTTACTAATTGTTGGGAGGAGGCTTTTTTCACATAACACTGAGGAGGCTTTTTTTACATAACACCTCACATACACCTCTCGGTAGGATCACAACATCTATTCCTCGACTCCTCCTCGATTGTCATGTTGGTCCCACCCCTTTACCTTTATGGAGATCACCAAAGAAGAGGCCAAGTTCAAATCTGTTAACATATTTTGTTGAATTCATCTTTTTTCAAAACTCAGGTCAATGAGTTAAAGGCTGGCTACGGTACTACCGATTGTTCTATTTTACACTACATTTCCAAAGCTGGGACTGTTTTTTGCAAACACTCCCACACGTGCACCTCAACACTAATAGCAAATTAGAGATTCCAAATAACAAGTGGACCATTTGTACATGTTTGTTTATTTAGTCAAAATCTCATAACCAATTTTCCATCTGCTGTTTTTATCTATTTTAGATCCATGCAACTTAGGCACACAAATTGGGAGATATATCATTTTTTTGGGGGGTCCTTCTATCAATTCATCCCATATATCTCGCTTTTATTTAGTTGAAGTACTTGTTCACTTGCACAGTTGTGAAGCTTATGACGAAGCATGGGAGCGTGTTAATATTTTATCCAGGCATGTGCATGATGCTCCAATTTTTGCATTATAAGCTAGTTAAAACATTGATATTGAATAAAGTGACGTTGAAAGAACCTGTCAGCCACTAAGCCAATGATATCTGTTAAGCTTGACTAACACTTGTGAAGCTTCATGAGATCACTATTAAATTGTAAATGGGAATGCAAAGAGCCGAGATTTGACAAATTATCACCTGCTTAATAAATTTATCTAGGTCATTTCATTATTTTCTGTTTTCGGATAGACAGGAGATCATAGTACTTAGCAAAAATAAAAAGCACAAGAGTCCGACCCCAATGGGCTCAGGTCTCTTAGATCATTTCTTTTAAGGAATGCCCTCGGAAACAACATTAACTTTTCTTGGAGTTGGAATGTCAAAGGCTGAGACTGCTAATTACATTACAAGTTTAAAATGTTAGTCTTTGTAAAAGCATTCACATGTTGGAAAATAGCATAGCAGTGATCCAAAGACGGGGTATTAAAGAACATTTCTGCAGGCTTCCGCAATGTTGGAAAGGTAGAGGGTGTGGAATGCGATGTACTACTGACTTTAAGAATGATGTGATAAGTTTTATTTTGTGCTGAATTTGATCTATTAATTTAAATGCCCATTTTCAGTTCATTGGATGCGATGACACATTTGTGAAGATTTTGAGGTTGAATTTGTGTTACATATATTTATATTTATAGACACACATTCCTTTAATATAATAGATACATGCTTGTTATGGAAAAGATACCTCTCTAATTGTGATTTGGTGTAGCAAATATGCATAGTGATTGTTCGATTCGCTTAGAATAAATGTATTATTCATTGGGCCATGATAACTTATTCCTTTTTTCTTATTATGTTTTCTAGGTCTCTTAGTTCGTAGATGTTAGAATGAGAGGGTTATCGCGGGAATTTTGGGAGTTCGATATTTTGGTTATAGTTGAGGTTGCATTTTTTAGAGAAAGGATGGTCATGTCACTCTCTCATCCTATAAGATTTGGGGTGTAATATTCAATACTTTAACTTAATTATAATAGAAAAATTGGAGCATTCTGTGCACACCTGGACAAAATATTAACACACTCCCATGCTTAATCATACAGTCGATATATATATTTCCATTAAACAATTCTCACACCATTCACAACTACCAAAATATAATAAATGCCCGATCTAAATTTTTAGGTGAAAAATGAGCTTATTCATAACTCATAATATATCAAATCTTTATCATTTTGAAGATATGAGTTTACAAATTTCTTGGAAAAGAATCAAACAATAGTAGTTACTAAAGCTAACATACTCAAATTCCTAACAATTAATCGAAAAACGATATTAAAAGATCGAGTAATATGATATTCTAATGAACAAATTGACTATGCTATGTCTATTCGTTAATAAAATGACATCTACACGCCAACCGAAAGCTTGCCTTTGGCGGAAACTATTGTTGTTTGCTTTGTACAACTCGCAAGCTAAACTTCTTCACGTCATAACTTTCTCTATAGAACTTTGTTTCCAGCATGCATATAGTCCATAGAAAGCCCTTAGGATGTACTATAAGAATTCCAACTTAGCTATCCCAAAACCTCACAAAAAATGGCTGAAATCAGCCTGGAATATTACTGTTCGGAACTTGATAACACGCGACGTATTTCGAAATTCGTTTTGGGCAAACAATAAACTCAAATCGAGATCCTTAAAATTCTATAGCTCCATTATACCCTAAAGTATCATTTATATAAGCAGCTTAACACTCAAAAATCAGACTTTACGGCTCAACACTTACATAATTCCGAATTTCAAGTCATGAATTTGAAACTACTCTGATTGAAGGAACGACTAGTGTGAACACTTACCAAGTATTGCAAATTGGAGTTGAGTCGGCTTGGCAAGGTTCTGGTGACATGCCTGTGCAAAAGTTCCCTCTCTTTTTCCTTTTCTCCCTTTCTTTCCCTTTCTTTTCTTCCTCCTTTTTCCTTTTCTATTTCTGCCGAGCTCTCTATCTCTCTTATAAAGCTAAAGCCCCTCTTTTTTCCTCTTCTTTTGACCATTCAATTCATCTTTTTTCTTCTTTTTTTTTGCCTTTGGCTTTTCAACCCATATTTTACATTGAAATTTAAATGAAGTGAAGTTAAAAGAACTAGGCAACTGCTAAAACACTGATGTCAAAACCAATATGTGTACTTATTTGTTAAGCACGGCTAACAGCGTGGAAACCTTCAGGAAATCACTGATGTTTGTACGGGATTGCAGAGGACCACACGATGCCATTGACCTCAGTTGGAGTTTAACATGGGTTATAGAGCTTGCCTTCTACACAAGATTGATTTGTCAATTGCTCATTTCTTTCTTATCCCCTTTCCCTTTCCTTGTCTCTTTCTCCCAGCTCTCTTTCCCTTTCCTTTTCTATTTTTGGCGAGCTCTCTCTCATATAGCCGAAGCCCCCTCTTTTTTCCCCTTCTTTTGAATATTCAACTCATCTTTTTTCTTTTTTCTTCTTCTTCTATTTTTTTTTTGCCTTTGACTTTTCAACCCTTATTTTGCATTGAAATTTAAGTGAAGTGAAGTTGAAAGAACTAGGCAATTGCTAAAACACTGATGTTAAAACCAATGTATGTACTTATATGTTAAGCACGATTAACAGCATGAAACCTTCAAGAAATTGCTAATGTCTATATGGGATTGCAGAGGACCACACAATGACACTGACCTTAGTTGGGGTTTCACATGGGATATAGAGCTTACCTTCTAGGCTACGCAAGACCGATTTATCAACTACTCATTTTTTTCTCATCCCTTTCCCTTTCCTTTTGTTTCTCTCGAGCTCTCTTTCCCTTTCTTTCATTCCTCCTTTCCCCTTTCTTTTTTTTTGCCGAGCTCTCTCTCATAAAGCCGAAGCCCTTCTTTTTTCCTCTTCTTCTAAACATTTGCCTCATCTTTGTTCTTTTTTCTTCTTCTTCCTTTTTTTTTGCCTTTGACTTTTCAATCCTTATTTTACATTGAAATTTAAATGAAGTGAAGTTGAAAGAACTAGGAAACCACTAAAACACTGATGTCAAAACCAATATATGTACTTATCTATTAAGCAAGACCGACAGCATGAAACCTTCAGGAAATTGCTAATGTCTATATGGGATTGTAGAGGATCACGCGATGCTAGCGACCTCAGTTGAGGTTTCACATGGAATATAGAGCTTGCCTTCTAGGGTTATGCAAGACTGATTTATTGACTGCTCATTTCTTTCTTATCCCCTATCCCTTTCCTTGTCTGTTTCTTCTAAGCTCTCTTCCCTTTCTTTTCTTCCTCATTTCCCTTTCTTTTTCTGTTTTTTCTGAGCTCTCTCTCATAAAGCCAAAGCCCCTCTTTTTTCCTCTTCTTTTGAACATTCAACTCATCTTTTTTCTTTTCTCTTCTTTTGTTTGGCCTTTGCCTTTGACTTTTCGACCCTTATTTTACATTGAAATTTAAATGAAGTGAAGTTGAAAGAACTAGGCAAATGCTAAAACACCGATATCAAGACCAATGTATGTATTTATCTGTTAAGCACGATTGACAGCGTGAAACCTTCAAGAAATTGCTTATGTCTGTACGGGATTGTAGAGGACCACATGATGCCACCGACCTCAGTTGGGGTTTCACACGAGATATAGAGCTTGCCTTCTGGGGCTGTGCAAGATTGATTTATTGACTGTTCATTTCTTTCTTATCTCCTGTCCTTTAGCCATCTTCAGGAACTTAAACTCGCTGAAGCGATGTTTGCACTAATGGGAAAGGATTTGCTACCTCTTTATTCACTCATGAGTTGATGGTTTGGATGGATACAACATCGAATGGAGACACCGATAAGATGATAGAGGATCTCATCCTTGCACTAGCTCTCATTTTCGATTCTTGATCTCCGCATATTTAGAGTGCCCTTGACATCGATACTATGTGTACCATCTAGACACTAATCTTTACATGTTCAATTTTTGGGTCGATGGCATGTCATGTTATCGCCCAACACGTTTCGCTAAAGATTAGGAGGCTTAATGGCAATGTAGAATTTCCATCAATCTACTTTCATAGGCATCAAGAATGTTCACACCTTGATAAGGACTCTTATGGCTAAAACGCCAATGTGGAGGTTTGGGTTTGCATCTTACTTGTCCATAGTATTAATGGAGTATTTTGAAGGTTGGAGGTTTATTTACCTGAGATGAGCTTCTCATCATAAAAAAGCGCAAATGCTAAAGACTTTGGGTGGATGCCTTGTTAGATATTTCAATAATTTTTGAAATATTTACAGTAATAACTTTTACAAAAGTTATGACCATATTGAATGTCATCATTATTTTAACGGTTATATAACAGCTTTTTAATAGTCATGTAACGATTTTTTCAATCACTTTGTAACATCTAATTTATTTATCAAATAAATCCTCCATTATTCTATAGCGGCTCTGTAACGTCTTTTTTTTAATCTGACAAAAGGATATCGAACAAACACAACCAAGGTTTTTGCTTCGATATACCTGCGAGTCCAACTCCATTGCCATATCCTTTTTATGAGCCAAAAGAGCCTTGCAAAGTGTAGATGACCGAGCAGGCAGGCCACATGCAATGGCGTCTCGTCAAAGCAAGTGACTGAAGCCCGAGCCAGGATGAGTCGGTCTTCTGGCAGCAACTGAGCTAACGACTCGACGCACCCACTGAGTGATGCTTCATAGAGCCTCCTCTCTTGGTTTTTTCTTTCAAATGCTAAGGGAGCTTGTTGATGCAATGGCAGGGATAAAGACCTTCTCAGGCTTGTGATAGATGGCATTGTTCGCAGTTTGGGGGTGAACTCGAAATCGCTCGGTTCTACTCCTCTCATGGATGGTGTTACTTCAAGCTCTCAATCCATACTCGATCTCTCATTTTCTTTCAGTAGACTTCTATTTGAGTTGGAATGTCAAAGGTTGAGATTGTTTCCTTATATATAAGATGCTAAAACATGATTCTTATATAAGCATTTACATGTTAGAAAGAGCAGAGCAGTGATACAAACAAGAGGGATTAAAGATCATGCTTGCAATAGATAAAAAAAAGAAAAAAGAAAAAACTTTCTTGCTTGCTTCCATAGTGTTGAAAAGGTCAAGCGCGTGGAATGATACTAGAGATAAACAAAGAACTTATGACACTGATACAAATTTATAAAAGATTATATTATATGGAAATTTGAATGTGATGTCCTATTTTTTTCCACTAAAATTGATTGTGATGTACTTGCTTTAAGAATGATGTGAACAACAAAATTGTTAATGTAATAAATTGTTATTTGATATTGGACATAAGCTGCTTACAAAAGATATATCTTTCTAATTGTTGGAAGGTGCAGTAGTCTGATATTTTTACTTACAAAGATCACCAAGGCAGAGTTTAAGTCTGAATCCTTCAACACGTAGGATTGGATCCATAGAATTATAGTGACTACTTCACTTCACATCATATCACCAATATGGAACTTCTTTCGTATTACACCCTCACATGCATGCTGATATTTTATCTGGGCATGGCATAATGCTCCAAATTTTCTATTATAATTTAGTCGACACATCAACATTTAAAATAAAGTGAAATTGAAAGAATCAAACAACCACTAAACCAATTTACTTATTTTGTCAAGCATGACTAACAATTGTAAAGTCGCATGAAATCACTATTATATCCCAAATGGGAATGCAAAGAGGCCAAGGTTTGACAACAATCATTATGGATTCCCAAAGGCGAAACCCCCCCCTTTCTTTCCAAACACGCACCTCAACTAGCAAGTTAGAGATTCCAAATAACAAGTGGACCATCTGTACACGTTTGTTCATTTAGTCAAAATCTCATAACCAATTTTCCATCTGCTGATTTTATTTATTTTAGATCCATGCAACTTTGGCACCCAAATTGAGAAATATATCCTTTATTTTTTGGTCCCTTTATTAATTCATCCTATATATCTCGCTCTTATTTAGTCGAAATACTTGTTCACTTGCACGGGCGTGAAGCTTATGACGAAGCATGGGAGTGTGTTAAAATTTTATCTAGGCATGTGCAAGATGCTCCAACTTTTGCATTACAAGTTAGTTAAAACATTGATATCGAGTAAAGTGAAGTCAAAAGAACTGGTCAGCCACTAAGCCAATGATATCTGTTAAGCTTGACTAACACCTGCAAAACTTCACGAGATCGCTATTAAATTGTCAATGGGAATGCAAAGAGCTAAGATTTGATAGATTATCACCGGCATAATAAATTTATCTAGGCCATTTCATTATTTTCTGTTTTTGGGTAGAAAGGAGATCATAGTACTTAGCAAAAATAAAAAGCACAAGAGTCCGGCCCCAATGGACTTAGGTCTTTAAGATCATTTAAGCTCAAATTGACATGTGTAAAATTCTATAGCTCTACAACCCTAAAGTATCATTTATATATGCAGCTTAACAACTCAAAAATCCGACTTCGTGGCTCAAAACTTACATAAATCCGAATTTCAAGCCATAAATTCGGAACTACTTTGATTGAATGAACAATTGGGCATGAACACTTACCGAGTGCTGCAAATTGGAGTTGAGCTGGCTCGGTGAGGTTCTCGTGACATGCGGGCGCAAATCTCCTCTCTTTTTCTTTTCCTCTCTTTCTTTCCCTTTCCTTTCTGTTGTTTCTACCGAACTCGCTCGCTTCTCTTATAAAGCTGAAGCCCCTCTTTTCTCTCGACTCTTCGGGTGCGAATGATAACCATTTTGGCCAGAAATTGATTTCTGGAACAGAAATAGATTTTTCTATTTCTACTTCTTGGATGAGTTTTTGGACAAAAAAACGCGTTTGATAACGACAAAAAATTTCTATTCTTGGAATAGAAATTCGTTTGATAATAATTTTTTTTTTACTTTTCTAAGTGGCGGAGATAATGGGAGGAGCGGCGATTGGCGGCGGCGATCGGCGATTCCTATGATGCAATTGGAGCTCATCGACAGAAAAGAATCAATTTCGATAGTCCTTTGTGGCTTCGATGGCGACTAGATCAACGCATTATTGCTTCAAGAGAAGTTCCTATCGAGATTCACTATGAACGGCGGGCGACGGGGAGGGATGGCGAGGCGGTGGCGGGCGGCGGTGGGCGGGGGTGGTGGTGGTGGTGGTGAGCGGCAGACGGAAATAAACTTCTTCGGGTGAGAAGTAAGAAAGAGAGAAACAATTTTTGATTTCTATTCCATAAATAGAAAAGTAAAAAAATTTTGTTTTTGATTTTTGTTCCAAACTTATTTCTGAATATAAATTAGAAATAGAAATGAAATTTTTTTTACCAAACGGATTTCTATTCCAAAAATATGTATGAAATAAATTTCTATTCCAGAAATAGAAACAAAATGGTTACCATGCGCACCATTCGTTTTTCTTTTTTCTTCCTCCTCCTTTGTTCTTGCCTTTACTTTCCAACCCATATTTTCAAAAAAATTTAAATAAAGTGAAGTTGAAGGGACTAGGCAACCACTGAAACACTGATGTTAAGCGCGACTGACACTGCAAAACCTTCAGGGAGTTGTTGTTGTATCATGTATGGGATTGAAGAGGACTACGCTGTGCCAACGCGGTGCCACCGACATCAATTGGGGTTTCACACGGGATTTTGCTTAGCAAAATACTTGTCCATGAGTGAAACCTATCTCGTGGGCCCATGTCTCATGGGCCCGTGATTTTACCATCCCAAATCCATAGTGATTTCACCATGGACTCTGCTGTCGACCAGGAGGGGAGCGTCCACTGGTCGCACAGGACCCTCTCCATGGGCAAAGCGCAAGTCAGGAGGGAGAGAGGAGACTGTCGTTGTTGTGTTGGGGATGGGAGAGACTTAGCTAATTTCTGAAAATTTTGTGAAAAAAAATCTGAAATATGAGCCCACGGGACACATGTCAGCTCACTACATGGACTAGTATTTTGTTTAGTTTGCAATCACAACTCTACCTAATATTTTCTTGCCTCCCGGGGTTGCTGCGGAAGACTGATTTATCGACTACTCATTCCTTTCTTATCTTCAATAACTTAAACTCGCTGAAGCAATGTCTACGCCGATGGGAAAGGATCCGCTACCTCTCTAGCAGAATCCATCTTACCCTCTCTCTAGGACCAATAGTCTGTTCTCTAACAAAACTACAAGAACGCGGAGCAACTCAAAGGCCATCATCAACCCGCTCATCAAAATCACAGATCACACATGGTCAACATGCCACCGGCATTGTAGAACAAAGACCACTCAATTTACTCGATCATCAAACAAATCTTCATACTTCCTCGTACTCGTCTTCATCGTCTTCATCATCTTCATCTGAATCCTTCTTCTCTTTCTTCATTCTTCATCACCCATGCACAGAGCCTCACCACACTCCCCATGAAAACCACCCCCATCAGGCACAGCCAACACACTACTGACGTATTCGTCACATCCTTCAGCATCCCCCGCGTGTTAGCCGGTGACATGTTGCGTAGCGCTATGAAATAGGTAATCACTTGCCCTATGATCGCAAGCCACATGATCACCATCTGGGTCCACATCCAGCATCATTTCTGTTGAATGTATGCCTTAAAGTTACTATGTAATAGTTACATGTTAGGGATTTCAGTTGTTCTATCATTATTATTATTTAATTAATGACAATGATATATTCATTCATTTGTTCAATTATTTTATATTTATGAATGATTCCATAAGATCAGTTGCAAGACCTATTCTTGAGACGTTAAGAATATATATGACGGGTTCATAGTTAGATTGAATTTTTAAACCGTTCTTGGTCAATGGATTATTGAGTAGATTTTTTATAATCCTGTTGAGACCAGTGTGTTCTTAACTTCACCATTAAGTATTAGATACTTAAGAGAATGATAAATTGCAAGTCATTAGGTATTGTGATGCCTGAGTTAGAACAGGTGTTTATATTAGACAAGTTCACTGAACTTGACGCATATGGAATGATTAGCGACATGAAAGCTTTTAGCGTGGTCAATGTCTAATTGTTTATGTTTTGGTCTTGTGTAAATAATCATTAGACCTAAGGCACAATGTTAACTTGTGTGTCGAACAACTATGGTTTATGGGTGCACATAATGCCAGGTTGTTAATCTGTCTTTATACCTTATGGTCATAGTTTGTTCATATACGGAGTTGCACGTGTATGCAATATGGAATCTGTCTCCTTGTTATATTATAATGTCCTATGTGATCTGATTATGACAATGCATTGAAATTCTCGATTGGGGTTGTAACCGAGAATAAATTATTTATGTCTCGAATAAAATGCATGTCAATTAGATTTGTGCATATAATTGAATTGGTGACTTGACAAATATTCCATGGTTTTTGTTTGATCGGGACATAGTAACACAGATGGATTGAATTACATTGTTGTCAAAGCTGACAAGTTCATTATGTTTTTAAAGCATTCGTACTTTTTGGGTAGCCATGACATATTGCTAGATGTCAAGCATGGCTTGTAGGATCCAAAGATTAATTGGGACAACTAATTCTTTTGGAGTACTAATGTGTTAGTACAAGTTTTACTACCAGTTTAGTAATGAACTTAGGGATGTCATACACCATAACCAATTAAAATGACGTGGAACAAGAGAGAAATAATATTGCAAATGTGTTTACAATTACTGCAATTTCATTGAGTCAACATGAAATTCAATTAAATAAGATTTAATTTAATTTGTATAATAGTCATGAGCCTACGTGTTAATGCACACGCATGTCCAAAGTGGATACATGTTAATGTACCCCAAATGCGCCTATAAAGATTATGTCTTTTTACTTTTTTATTTATAAAAAAAGAATTGATTGATTGATTGATTAATTAATTAATTAAAATATGTACACGGTCAACAATTGTTGTTGACCGTGTGCAACGCACACGTGATGTTCGTGGTTTTATTTATAAAAAAAGAAAAAGGTGCAGCATGATGGTCAGCAACCGTTGTTGACCATCATGCATGAAAGACATGATCAGCAACGGTTGCTGGTCATGGGATGTTTTCCCGCACGTAGCAACGGTTACAGTAACCGTTGCTAATTGTAGGCATTTTTAGATGTTGCATAAAAGGAGGGCATAAGCAACAATTGCTAAAAAAGTGAGTGTGTTTTTGTGCGTTGGTATACGCGAGAGAGAAAATGAATTCTTTCTCATTTGGGCTGTGGCTAAAACATCATGGATACAGTAATTGTCTTCACGAGATTACTAGCACAATTATAGTGGTGATTTTCCGCAAGTTCTGTCTTCCATTCGACGTCCATTGGTGATGTGTCTAAACTAGAGGTTTGACATTTGTGGGGCTCAAACTGAAGAACATTCAAACCAATTCGTTTAAAGTGCGCTTCGAGAAGTAATTCATTTAACTCTCTTTTTATATTCAGATTTTTGATTAAAATGCACGAATAACGCCTTTGGAGATACATGTATAGAAATATTTCATTTTTGTTTCTACTGTATGTATGTTTATTTGCCTATACATGCTTCATGAAACCCCGACAATGGTATCAGAGCCAATCTTAGGCATTTTTAATGCGTTTAATTGATTTATAGTTCATAGATTTTTGTGTTCTAATGACCAATTTATTTTTGTGAAGAGAATCTCTTGCTCTTATGTGGCTATATAAGTTGATTAATTTATGTGGTAAATTTAATCAACTAAGCAAAAATTGGCTTGCATGGCCTGTGAACAATAATGGAGTATGATCTGTGAAATCTCTGTATCACTTCTTTAAAATTAGGCAGGGAAAGATAGCGTAAGAAGTTCATGTAAATGGTGTGACTGCATTTTGGTTTGGTGCCGTGGCATTGAAATTGATCAGACAGAGACCCTCACTAGCTTTCATTAGATGGCTCTTGGACATCTATCAGCATTGGAGAAGAATATGAAAGAAGCATAGAAGAAGTGTTGATGCTTCTGAGGTAGGTGGGTTTGGTTGGTTGGTGTATTTGGAAAGAGAGAGGTGAAGCTGTGTGGGAGAAATCATAGAATGGCTCAACCTATACTAGTGAGTATCAGGTCAGACTGAGATTGGATCCTTGAAGGGAAGGCTTATTTGACAATTTTTTTTTTGGTAAGGTAAGCATGTATTTCACCAACCAACTACACAAGACAAAAGAAAGATTCGGCACCCAATTTCACTCACCACAACAACACGTCGAATGAGTGGAATGGTGCCAAGTTCAATATCAAAAAGATTCAACCATTACATCAAAGGACCCATGTATACTACAGCAAAGGAGCACAGCCATATCATCTATCTATAACTGAGGGATCGAGCCCCCAACTCCTTTGGAATCTCCTATTCATAGGCGTGTTTTGGATGCGCTTAACAGTCGCCACCTTATCCTTAACAACCTTAGTTATCTGACAATTCGGAGGGTGAAAAACAAGAAAACTCCCAATGTTGCTTTTACCTACTAATTCCCGGTATACATAGAAGGAGTAAATCAGATGACTTTGTGGCCAGGCCTTCCCATACTCTATAGAAAGATTCGGCTACAGGGGCAAGACATCTCTGATGAGGAGAGCTCGGGAATAATTCGAGATAGACTCTGCATTTGGTTTAGTAGTCTCATTACATGGTTCGCATAACTAGCGATACTCAGAATAATATTATGACATAGGGATTAAGCTAGAAAGAAAATAGAATGCAGTAATCCTTTATCCCACCAGATGAATACACTAGATCTTGATATTGCCCCTAGATCTGCACCAACCCACACACCCTGATATCCACTTCTTGAGCTTTTGCGGATTTTTCACATTCCGGTAGACGAACTTGATTAGTCGAACGGTGTGGACTAGAAAAAGGATCCCTACGATGCTGAGCCAAACATACATGGAGTAGCTAACCACTCTTGTGATCGGCTTCACATCTTGATCGCTGCCCCCGTGCAGGATGGCCTCCATGGACTCAAGGTAAGCCAGCGCCATGAAAGTGATGGTCACCCACGTTGTAGCCATCAGAATCCACACAAAAATCCTCTTCCTCAAGGGCAACCCACTCATGAGCAGGAAGATTGTGCTGAGGGATGCAAGAAAAGAGACCGTGTTGTATTTCCAGAACTTTGTGTAACCCATCGGATAGTTTGCGACCATTATCGATGTTCCTGCGTAGAATTTGATGGGGTCGGTGTTGGTGTCATTGTTATTTTCTTTAACATCGTTATCCCACACACCTCCGGGAGGGTTAAGGCCGGCTTGGTAAGCCATGGCTGCGATCACGGTGGCAGTTATCTATCGTGACAGGAAAGAAAGGTTTAGATTATGAATAAAGAAATAGCATTTCACCTATATTTATAAATAATGAAGATCATCGAGTCAAAATTAGTCATTCCGATAAATACACATATTCAATTGATGGCTTTTTCTATATTTATCTAAATACAAGAAAATTGTGGCGAGCTCTCTACAGAAATAGAGCTCGGGGATTAAATTAAGAAAAAACTAATGTATGAATATATACATGCGTGAGAAAAAAGAAAAGAAAAAGATATTTCGAAATTTGAAGGCCTTTTTAAAAAGGTTGTTGTTGTTGTTAGAAAGAAAATCAAAATCCAATAACTAAACTTGTGAAGAAAACAAACACTTATATATGTATTTGTCCATTAATACAAATTATATAAAAAAAGGTATTTGAGAATATTTGGAGAAGACAAAAGATTGAGTCATTTAAAAATCCTCTTTATGTAATACTATAAATATTTAAAGAAAATCACCCAACTGCTTGACATTTAAATTTTCTAAATCACCCTTAATTTCTTAAATAATCATCCACCTGTTTCATCTCCTCACAATTAGATTTCTTATATTACCCTCAGCTTTTTTATTTTTATTTTATCGTAAGCCATCTATTATTGTAACTATTGAACTTCTTTCGGTACATAAAAATTTAATTATGAGCACATATAGTACATGTGTAGAAAATTTTTTTAGGAAAGCATAAATATTAATTTTGAGTGATATAAGCAATCACTTTTTAGGAAAATATTTTTTGAATCATTCATTTTCTGTAAAATAATACAATAACATGATTGATCCGATCTAAGTCATCAGCAAATACTACTCCAAGACATCTAGCTAAAGCATTACCATCAGAGAATTACGCATGTTCTTGATCCATTTCTCGTGCTTCATGATTTCACCTGAGAAAGGCAGTGGCGGAACCGCCTTTGCTGGAGGAGTATTGGTGGAGGGAGGTACTCCAGATGCTAGGTCAACTGCAACAATTAAATCCTTCTCATTTGTGTTATCAACAACCGCTTGGTGAGTTGTTGATGCCGGGAATGTTTTGACTCCCAGAGCTCCAGCATGTGCTAACAATTCTCTCAATTCAATGACTTTGAAATCCCTTGGAAAATGTTCCACTATGTCCAGAGCAGAGAAGCCATTTCTATTCACTGCGTTCACATCCACTTCACTTCTTTGAAGCAGATATTTCAGAGTCTGCACAAAAAGATGTGCTTCTTATCAATTATACAATAAACAAGAAACAAAGATATTTTTTGTGAGTTTCCTCAATCGATATATCCGCTGAAGTTTGAATGCAGAAAGGTTGAGTCTACAGAAAAATGAGAATGAGCCAAATTTATCTTCAAAAAATGTTCAATTGGAATGCGATGTCTGATGTCGTCACAATATCGAAGCAATTCAAAGCAAGTAGGATTACCTGTATTTGCTTGTTTGCAGCGGCCAAATGCAAAATGGTATTACCCTCATCATCTTGAGTATTCACCAAATCACCATCTCTCGCCATCTCCACCAGAACTTTCAGAGTCTCCAAACGATTATACCTTACTCCCAGATGGAGAACGGTTTGGCCGTGGCTCAGCCTGGACTCGGCCGCCTCTGGTTTCGCCTTGACCAGCTCTATCACGATGTCAATTCGGCCCTTCATTATGGCTAGATGAAGTGGGGTCATCCCATCTTCGTCATGGACAAGGCATGCGAGGGGCTCTGATTGTAACAATTCCCTCACTATTTCTATGTATCCGTTCGCAGACGCCAAGTGAAGGGGCCTACGTCCCTGCGAAAGTAAAGTGCTTAGCCACGGAGCATTCTTATAGAGGGATGCGTTCATATGATTTACAGATATCGCATTTTCAAATCAAATAGACCGAGCTACTCAAATTCACCGGCGTCTGTAAGATCTTTCAGGCTGAATTGACTTGGAAATCTATGACTTAATTTCAGTCTAAATTTTGTTAATTTCCTTGTGATTTATGATGGGTTTGATTTCTCACAGATCATGAAAACTAGAAAACAAAATGCTATATCACATGTACAAAATCTTATTTGATGAGCAAGATTGTCTGATCTATGTACTGATATTCCATGGAAATATAGTAAATAAATTATGTTGCACATGGCTAAAAGCCTAAAACTTGCAAAAACTTAATAAAAAAAGTTGCAATCCCGTTGATTATCTGGTTTGCGAGGATGACAGGGTTCAGTTTGATCTGACGAAAGGATATCAAACAAACACGACCAAGGTTTTTGCTTCGATATACCTGCGAGTCCAACTCCATGGCCATATCCTTTTTATAAGCCAAAAGAGCCTTGGCAAAGTGTACATGACCGAGCATGCAGGCCACATGCAATGGCGTCTCGTCAAAGCAAGTGACTGAAGCCCGAGCCAGGATGAGTCGGTCTTCTTGCAGCAACTGAGCTAACGACTCGACGCACCCACCGAGTGATGCTTCATAGAGCCTCCTCTCTTGGTTTTTTCTTTCAAATGCTAAGGGAGCTTGTTGATGCAATGGCAGGGATAAAGACCTTCTCAGGCTTGTGATAGATGGCATTGTTCGCAGCATGGGGGTGAACTCGAAATCGCTCGGTTCTACTCCTCTCATGAGTGGTATTACTTCAAGCTCTCAATCCATACTCAATCTCTCTTTTTCTTTCAGTAGACTTCTATTGGAGTTGGAATGTCAAAGGTGGAGATTGTTTCCTTATATATAAGATGCTAAAACACGAGTCTTATATAAGCATTTACATGTTAGAAAGAGCAGAGCGGTGATACAAACACGAGGGATTAAAGAACATGCTTGCAATAAAAAAAAAACAAAAAAAAAGAACTTTCTTGCTTGCTTCCACAATGTTGAAAAGGTCAAGCGCATGGAATGACAGTAGAGATAAACAAAGAACTTATTGTTGAAAATATGTCTCGAGTTTGAGTCAAAATTAAAAGTCTGAATTTGTTTCCTAATCCTAGTAGGTGTGGGTTTTTTAATTTTATATCTTTATGTATTCTTTCCTACTCTACGTAGGAGTGACTTTCAAGAATTGAAAAGTCCTCAAGTCTACTATATATATATATATACAGCCATGCGTGGAGAAGAATTGGGCTATTGTTGATGCAAGAGGTCTTGAAGCACCGATTCGTCATCGAGTGCTTGTGAGGAGTTTTTCTCCATTGATTTCATTTGTGCAATTACGCCAAGAAGATTCAAGAGTTTGTAACCGATTAAATTCTTGTGGTAAGGATTCGTGTATAATTCCTTTGTGAGATTGAGAGATTATTTCACGAGGAATTGTGGGGCTAAATACTGTATGAGTTATTGAGTGTAATTGGGGCTTAGGAAACACTGAGAGTGTTTGAGTGACTTGAATATGTAATATCCGTTGTATCGCTTGTTCTATAGTGGAATTCATCGCTGCTCTCCCCGTGAACGTAGGTCTCTACGATTGAACCACGTAAATCTGGTGTCCGGTTTATTTTCTTTATTCTGTCTATTTTTTTGTTCAATCGCTTGCCCTTTACACAATAATTGGTATCAGAGCCAGGCTTGGCTGAGTTGAAGCGAATCGATGGCGACAGAAGAAGTAAAAGTGAGAATCGACAGATTTGATGTGAAGGAGTTTGGTTTTCGGAAGATGCGGATTGAAGATTATCTCTATAAAATGAAACTGCACATGCCCCTATCGGGGGAGAAGCAAGAGATGATGAAGAAATCTGATTGGGATTTGCTGGACAGACGAGCTATGGGTGTTATTCGACTGACGTTGGCTCGTAACGTTGCGTTTAACATCATGAAGGAAACTACCACTGTGGGTTTGATAAAAGCCCTATTGGATATAGACGAGAAGCCCCTTGCAATCAATAAGGTCTATTTGATGCAGCGTTTGTTTAACTTGAAAATGAGCGAAGGTGTGTCAGTTGCAGATCATATCAATTAATTCAATGTGATTGTTAGTCAATTGAGTTCAGTTGATATTGACTTTGAAGATGAGATATGTGATTTGATTCTGTTATCCTCATTGCCTGATAGTTGAAATACTACTGTTATTGCTGTTAGTAATTTCTCTAGGTTAACAAGCTTAACGTTTGATGGGGTTCGAGATTTAATTCTAAGTGAAGATATTCGTAGAAGATAATCTGGTGAACGCGTATCTACTGCTTTAGTAGGTGAAAATAGAGGAAGAACTATTACACGTGGTAGTAAGAACATGAACAGACGTAACTAGTCTAGGACTGGTGGTGCTATATGTTAGAACTGTGGCAAGAGGGGGTATCTTCGAAGAAATTGTCTTAAATTGAAGAATGAGAAGGGTAAGGAAATTTTAGTTAATACTGCAGATGATGTTGCAGCTATAGCTATTGGTAATTCAGATAGTGCCGATTATGTCTTGTTTGTCACTGATTATTCATCGTTTGATGGATGGATTATGGATTCTAGTTGTTCTTTTCATGCTACACCAAATAGAAACTAGTTTACTACTTATCAGTGCATGGATGGTAGTAAAGTGCAGTTGGGGAACAACGCTGAATGCGATGTTGTAGGTGTTGGTGATATTAAAATCAGAATGCATGATGGTATTGTGAGGACATTAACTAGAGTGAGGCATGTTCCAGAGTTGAAGAAAAACTTAATTTCCTTGAGTGCCCTAGATTCAGCTGGGTGTCCGTATTTTTCAGAATGTGGAGTTCTGAAAGTTGTTCGAGGTGCTTTAGTGATAATGAAAGGAATTAAACACAATGTCATGTATGAGCTTCAAGGTGAGACAATGATAGATTTTGCTGCGGAGACGTCAGATGCATATGTTCGAGAGTCCGAATTGTGGCATATGCGTTTGAGGCACATTGACGGGAGAAACTTGAAGGTTTTAAGTGAAAGAAATATGCTATGTGGTTATGTTGCTAACGAACTGAATGTATGTAGGTGCTATAATTTAGATCAATGGCGAAAAGTGCAGTTTAGTACGATAGTTAAAGAAACCACAGAAATTGCAGAGTTACTTCACTTGAATGTTCGCAGGTTGTCGTGGTTTCATTTTAGGAAGAGTGCCAGATATATGTTAACAGTTGTTGATGACTACTCGATGAAGACATGGGTGTTTGTGCTTAGGTACAAATTTGATGCTATTGTCAAGATCATGCAATTGAGAGCTTTGATAAAAAATGAGACTGGTAAGATGATTAAGCAGGTGCAGATTGACAGTAGTATGGAGTTTTGCTCAAAGCTGTTAAATGAATTCTACATTGAAGAAAGGCATAGTGAAACACCGCACTGCTGCTAATGAACCACAACATGTTGTAGAATTGTTGAGCAGAACATTACTAGATATGGCCCACAAAATGATCTCTAGTGCTAGTATAACTAGGAGATTCCTAGCGGATGTGCTTAGTACGGCGAGCTACCTGATGAATAGATCCACATCGACTGCAATTAAACATTGGACTCCTGAAGAAGTGTGGTCAGGTAACGTTGCTGATTATTCTATTCTTAGAATATTTGGATGCCCATGTTATGTTCAAGTGAGTGATGGTAAGCTCAATGGAAGGGCAATATAGTGCATATTCTTAGGTTATGCACAAGGTGAGCGGGGTTATCGGTTGTGGTGCCCGGAGTTAAATTCACCTGTTATCAGCAAAGAAGTTACGTTTGACGAGTCTCCAGTACTTCTAGTTAGGAGTGGTAATAGCAGTGCTTATACGGATCTAAACGGTGTTCAGCTTGAGGTGGAGTTGCAACCAGAAACTCCTGAAATAGCGGGTACTAATGTGGTAATCAACACAGATGGTGCTTGTAATGAGGTGGATTCTTAAAGCCAACAGTTGCTGTAACTGCTGATATTGACAAAGTACGTATTTGATCTCTTGACAGATATGGATGCGACAATGGTTTTGCTTTATTTGTGATTAAGGAGATTGTGTCGAGAAATCCTTGTGTAGCAGTTAAAGGTGCACATGGAGTTGGTGTTCTTATGAGGTTCTCGATTATGTCGAAGTTCAAGCGGGACTTGGACTTGAAAGATATTTGTGGCGGTTGAGCCCATTGGGGACTATGGGAGAGAAACGACAAAGTTCGAATTTTGAAATGATTATCACTTGGCTTACACGTCAAGCCAAGGTGGAAAATGTTGAAAATATGTCTCGAGTTTGAGTCCAAAGCAAAAGCCTGAATTTGTTTTCTAATCCTAGTAGGTGTGGGTTTCTTAATTTTATATCTTTATGTATTCGTTCCTACTCCACGTAAGAGTGACTTTCAAGAATTGGAAAGTCCTCAAGTCCACTATACATATATACGGCCATGCGTGGAGAAGAATTGGGCCGTTGTTGATGCAAGAGGTCTTGAAGCGCCGATTCGTCATCAAGTGCTTGTGAGGAGTTTTCTCCATTGATTTCGTTTTTGCAATTACGACAAGAAGATTCAAGTGTTTGTAGCCGATTAAATTCTTGTGGTAAGAATTCGTGTATAATTCCTCTGTGAGATTGAGAGATTATTTCACGAGGAATTGTGGGGCTAAACACTGCGTGAGTTATTGGGTATAATTGAGGCTTGGAGAACACTGAGAGTGTTTGAGTGACTCGAGTGTGTAATCTCCGTTGTATTGCTTGTTTTATAGTAGAATTCGTTGCTGCTCTCCCCATGAGCATAGGTCTCTACGATCGAACCACGTAAATCTGGAGTCCGATTTATTTTCTTTATTTTGACTATTTTATTGTTCGATCGCTCGCCCTTTACGCAACACTTATGACATTGATACAAATTTATAAGAGATTATATGATATGGAAATTTGAATGTGATGTCCTATTTTTTTCTGCTAAGATTTATTGTGATGTACTTGCTTTAAGAATGATGGGAACAACGAAATTGTTAATGTAATAAATTGTTATTTGATACTGTACATAAGCTGCCTACAAAAGATATACCTTTCTAATTGTTGGAAGGCGCAGTGGTCCGATATTTTTACTTATAGAGATTGCCAAGGTAGAGTTTAAGTCAGAATCCTTCAACATATAGGATTGGATCCAATAGAATTGTAGTGACTAGTTCACTTCACATCATATCACTGATATGGAACTTTTTGCGTATTACACCCTCACGTGCATGCTGATATTTTTTTCTGGGCATGGCATAATGCTCCAACTTTTCTATTATAATTTAGTTGACACATTGACATTTAAAATAAAGTGAAATTGAAAGAACCAGACAACCACTAAACCAATTTACTTATTTTGTCAAGCATGACTAACGACTGTAAAGCCGCATGAAATCACTATTATATCCCAAATGGGAATGCAAAGAGGCCAAGGTTTGAGACTCATTATGGACTCCCAAAGGCCCGATAAACAAACAAGAACTTAGCAAGTGCCTCCAGACGGATCATTGCCTGCTTAATTAGTTTTTCTAGATATTGATTTATTTTTAGTTTTGGGTTAGAAAGGAGATAAATATTGAGTCCAAGCCCAATGGTCTGCTAGTTCATATCTTCGGTGGAATGTCCTTAGAAACAACATAATTTCTCTTGTGAGCTAAGATTTGTTTGTGCAATTTTGGATGTCATAATTTTCTTATTTGGTATTGAATTTGGTCCACTTGTTTAAATGCCTATTTTCAATTGATTTGATGAGGTATTCCTTTAGTGCAAAGGATACCATGCAAGGTTTATAAAAGATAAGCACTTTAAGGACTTACTTAGGTCCGACACTTTACTAATTGTTGGGAGGAGGCTTTTTTTACATAACACCTCACATGCACCTCTCGGTAGGATCACAACATCTATTCCTCAACTCCTCCTTGATTGTCATGTTGGTCCCACCCCTTCACCTTTATGGAGATCACCAAAGAAGAGGCCAAGTTCAAATCTGTTAACATTTTTTGTCGAATCCACCTTCTTTCAAAACTTAGGTCAATGAGTTAAAGGCTAGCTACGATACTACCAATTGTTCTATTTTACACCACATTTCCAAAGCTGGGACTGTTTTTTGCAAACACTCCCACACATGCACCTCAACACTAATAGCAAATTAGAGATTCCAAATAACAACTGGACCATTTGTACATGTTTGTTTATTTAGTGAAAATCTCATAACCAATTTTCCATCTGCTGATTTTATCTATTTTAGATCCATGCAACTTAGGCACACAAACTGAGAAATATATGCTTTTTTTGGGGTCCTTTTATGAATTCATCCTATATATCTCACTCTTATTTAGTCGAAGTACTTGTTCACTTGCACAGTTGTGAAGCTTATGACGAAGCATGGGAGCGTGTTAATATTTTATCCAGGCATGTGCACGATGCTCCAATTTTTGCATTATAAGCTAGTCAAAACATTGATATTGAATAAAGTGACGTTGAAAGAACTTGTCAGCCACTAAGCCAATGATATCTGTTAAGCTTGACTAACACCTGTAAAGCTTCATGAGATCGCTATTAAATTGTAAATGGGAATGCAAAGAGCCAAGATTTGACAAATTATCACCTGCTTAATAAATTTATCTAGGTCATTTCATTATTTTCTATTTTTGGGTAGACAGGAGATCATAGTACTTAGAAAGCACAAGAGTCCGACCCCAATGGGCTCAGGTCTCTTAGATCATTTCTTTTAAGGAATGCCCTCGGAAACAACATTAACTTTTCTTGGAGTTGGAATGTCAAAGGTTGAGACTGCTAATTACATTACAAGTTTAAAACGTTAGTCTTTGTTAGAGGTGTCAAAATGGGTCATAAACCCATATTATGACTCACTTTTAGTTAAATGGGTCAAATATGGGTTAAGTGAAAGTTAAATATGGATTAAATATAGGTCAAGTGAAAGTTAAATATTGGTCAAATATGAGTCAAGTAAAAGTTAAATATGGGTTGAGTGGGTCATTTAACATAGAGCTTAGAGTAAGTTTGGGTTTCTCTACAATAATAATGGCTTTTAGCAATGCGGGTGTGGGTCGGGTCGGGTATGGGTCACTAAATTTATATTACATGAATTTGGGTCAAAACGGGTTAAATAAGTCAATATGGGTCGGATCATTTTCAACCTGACCCAAACCCGACCCAATCCACCCATTTGACGGGTCTAGTCTTTGTAAAAGCATTCACATGTTGGAAAATAGCAGAGCCCATGTGCACTAGTTGATTGCTCTTCTTTTCATCTCATGAGAATCATGATGTACCCGAACAAAAAGAAAGGAAGAGAGATTGATTGGAGGGCCTCTGAAAATTATGAGAAAGATGGGGTCCCTTCTAATCTGGCACTTTTGTGCACAACCGTTTTGCCGTGTTCCTCGTTAGCCATGATACAAGTGTTTTAGGTTCCGTTCGTTTCACGAAAAATGTTACTTTTCTGGAAAATATTTTTTAGGAAGTTATTTTCTAAGAAAACGTAATCATTTTTCGGTGTTCGGGTAAAACTTGATTTTGAAGTAGAAAATATTTTCCGCTGTTCGCTTGGGAAAATATTTTCCTTTATAAACTCTTTTTCAATAATTTATTATTATTTTATTTTTTAAAATCGTTATTTATTATTTTTTAAATAGATTATTAAATTATTTTTTTCTTTAGTTTGTGTTCTCTCCTTCCTTGGCCGATCGCCGGCCATGCCTCAAGCTCGCCTTCCTAGTGAGGCTCAAGGCTCGCCTACCTCTGGCAAGCTCGCATGATTAGCTCACCGGTAAGGTGAGCTCAAGGCGATGAGGCTCGGGCCTCGCAAATCGGCATCGCGAGTTATGCAGCTTCAATTCGGAAAGTAGTTGAACTACCAGGAGGAAGAAGAAGCACAACGCCATGCAAAAACTAAGTGAGGGAGATCAACTAATTAGGGCAAGCGATTGACTTTGTTCTACTTTAAAAAGGAGGGATTCAATTGTTTTGAAGGGAGCAAAGAGAGGCAAGCACAAGGGCACTAGGTTCGTGAAGCGAGGGAAGAGAGTATTATAATTTTTTATTTTGAAAATGGGTAAATTTGGAAATAAGTTTCCGTCTTGTGATGCTCAAGCGTCACCGATTTGGTGAGCTCGGCTTGCTCATCATCGGTCACCGGCCGTTGCCGTGGTTGACGACCGGCCGAAAAAGAAAAACAGCAAAAAGAAAGACAAAAAAATAAAGAAAAAAATAAATAATCAATTTTATTAAAAAATAACAAAAAATTCCAATTTATGAAAAAAATAACAAAAAATCTAAAAATAAAAGAAAGAAGTGAGGACTAATGGAGAGTGTAAGATAAGAGAGAGTGAATGCGGAAAACATTTTCCCTCACTTTAGAAGATTTCTTTTCCTTCATGGAAAATGTTTTCCCCAATGAATTTATTTTCCGTGAAACGAACGTTGGAAAATCCGGAAAACATTTTCCTGGAAATTATTTTCCGTGAAATGAACGGAGCCTTAATGTGCGTCCATTTAATTTGTGTTGTTAGCTATTCAATCAAAATTTTGTCAATGTCGGTTGCCAAAGTGAGCATGATAAAGTTGCCAAGGTGGAGGCGGACTCGTGATTTCCGTTGCATTATAGAGACAGTGACTTACTTTTTTGACTTACCCCCTTTGATGACTAAAAATCAGCCATAATCCTGCCCTTTAAGAAAATTTAATAATAAAGTGAGAGCGTCTTAAACTTTTTGGTGGACCTGCCATGGATTGTGCTCCTGCGAGGGATTGGGAAGTCAGATTTTTATCTCAGAAAGTGGAGTCACATCTTCAAATTTCGTCAAAACTGTTTTGAATCGTGACCATCTATACATGCAAAAACTTGAACATAACCCAGTTATGGGACTTGTAAATTATTCCATAAGCCTTGAATTAGTGCATATGAGTTATGAAAAATGAAAATAAAATTCGTAGCTCTGAAACACATTTACCCCCATTAAATTTCCATTTTCATGAAGATGTGAGGTTGGGTACTTAGGAACCCAAATCCATCATTTATTGAAGCATTTCCGTGTTAACCGAAGTCCACCAGCTTTTTTGAAGGTGGAAGCATTTTTTTTAAAGCTAAACTGGTTATTCTTTTCAATCGGGAGCCACAAGAAGCTTCAAAGAGGTTTCCTCCTCAAAAATTTTTTCGTTGTCTTTTATAATGTACAAGATAATTATGAAATTATAATCATATCTAAAATTAATGAAGAGCACATAAAACCCCTTTAATTAGCCAAAAAGAACAAGATATTGTTAGAGGACTTAATAATTTTCCACTTATTAAGATGACCATCAAATAAGGATTGCTAAAAAGATCTAATTTCGGTTGGTGAGATGAATTTATCATTGCACTCAAAAAGAAAAAAAACGCTAACAGTATATAAAGAAACGCCAAACCCATATTCGCATCGACCCCATTATAAGAGCAAAGTTCTACCAATTGAGATATATACCTCAAGCCAAGTGAAGCACGCATGAAGAAATCAAATGCCTCTTCTATTCTATTCTATTCTATTCTTTTCTTTTCCTAGGTGCAATTGAGCCATTCCCAACTTGACCAAAGGGATCTTGCCTGTTAAGTAAATCGTTGCACCTACGATTTGATCGATTTTCTTTTGGGGAGGCTCATCGAATAGAAATTTGATAAATTGTTATATGTTATGTAAAACGCACCAAACGCATTCCTAGTTCCAATTCCAACAAAAAATTTTCATACCAAACATGTTTTTGTAAAAATAAAAAAATGGAAACGGAAAATAGTTTTCGTTTTCAATGGCCTAAAATTATTTTCTCAAACCAAATAGATCGTTAGTAAACTATTTTCTTGGGTCGAAGGTTGTAAGCAAACTTGACTAGTTATTTTCAATGAAAGTTTTCTCACTTGAAATTTTTTTTATGTGGAATAATGATTTATGAAGATATACTTTTCATGTATGGACAACCTTCATGGTCGTGGTGGCCAGGCTCGTCTCCAGCCGATGGATTGATTTTTAGAGAGAGAGAGAGCCGCAGCCACGGAGGTGGCGACCTCCGTTGGAGATTCGCAATGCCATGAGGCCACAACCTCCATGACCACCGGTTGAAATGAAATATTTTTAACGTCTCTTGCAATTAGATGCCTTACTTTTTCTTTTTTGCCATAAAGTTGTTACTAAATTCAGCAATCTTTTTTTAATTCATTTTCCTCATCTCAGCAATGTCTTTTTCTTCTTTTTCTTTTCTTGAAAAAAGATACGATGATGTCGTGGGCAAAATTGATCTAATGGAATCTTTAGCTGTTCAAAATCTTATCATCGAAGTTGAAGTCCTTATTATCAACATTTCTTGCTATTTACCTAGAAATCGCACTTCAAAAGATGTAGAATCTGTTCATATTTTTCAATAAGATATTCAGTACTCAATTCTAGAATGCAGTTGCACTTTTCAATAAAAGTTCATAATTGTGTTGAAGCACCCTCACCCCCAGCTAACATGGCCTTTGTTTTGGTGTCTACGAATGAAACAACTTTGCAAAGGCGATTGGTTCGGCATCTTTGTGATGGGAAAGTCCACTTAATATAGATAAAAATCCACAAAAGATGCCAAACAGTGCGCACTGTCAGTGCCCACATAGATGACCCACCTTTGGGTAGGGGATTCGAGGAAAGAGAAATTTCATTCAAGGCTTGAATTAGTGCATATGAGTTATGAATTTTTTTATATAAATGACACAATCATTCATTTTTTGAAAAATGTTTTTAAAATTACTTATTTTTTCATGAAACGAACGCACCCTATATCAAAACATGATAATGTAGAGTGATGTTATGATACATTATCATAATCAAGTGTAAAAATGATGTAAAACAGAAGCACACACCTAAAAATTTTCCAAAGATGAATGGAATGAACTAGGGATGAGCATCGGTCCATGGTTGACCTTGGACCGACCTTGGACCGGCCCAACCTTGTTGGTCCCAGTCCGGTTCTTAAGGGGATTGGGTTGGTCTGGTCCTGAAATTCTGGGACCAGTACTGTGCAGGTTGGTCCTCGATCCAGGGAGTTTAGGGTCGGTCCAACTCGGACCAACCCTGAATATACATATATACATATATACATATATATGTATATGTATATATTATAGACCACAAGACTTATGGCACTAATAGTGATTTCAATTTAGAACTTTTGTTAAGTATTAATTATGTGCATCGTTTGTTTTGTTTTCAGGTTTATTTTGTTTCCAAGTGTTCGTAAGTTGAAGTGAATTAACAAGACGTGAAACTATATATCCATGGTTTATATTAAATATTTTGAACTTCCTAGGGTTTAATTGTATTTCACTAGTAAGTTTCAATTGCACTTTGCTTTTCAATTTCTGTCAAATGGTAGAAATTTTTGAAAAGTAGTATTGCAGTTGCCACGATAATTTGCTAATCAAGTGGTAGGAAGCTCATTTTTTGGTTGATTGGACTTTGCTTGATGGAATGTAAGAAATGCTTTTGCATATGGTGTTACAAGTATTATTGATAGATGATTATAGGAACTTCCCATCTTGTCTCACATCTTTTTGAGTAGTCTTAATCATTTTTATGGTTTCTTGCTTTTAACAAATGTGAAATTTTTATTGTTGTTTTATTTTAAATTTGTTGAATATGTAGTGATATTTATAGTTTGGTTGCATAACATTGCATTATCAATGGATATGTAATTTGAAATAGTAAATTTTCCTTTTCAGGGAATGCAAAGAATGAAACAAAAAAAAAATTATTAGTTGGTCCCGGGTTGACCTTGGAACCGGACCGAACCCATTGGGTCGGTCCGGTCCTTGGTCCCAGGCTCAATAGGGTTGGTCCGGTCCTTAGTCTTAAAATTTGAGGACCAACACTATGTGGGTTGGTCCTAGGATTAGAGGGATGCCCGGCCCAACCCGGACCATGATCACCCAGAATGAACATTGGTGTAAGTTCCACAGGAAATGGACGAGGCAAGGAGGAGGCGGACAACGTGATTTCCATGGCATTGCAGAGAAAGTGACTTGGCTTTTTTTGACTTGACCGACTAAAAATCAGCTTTAAGAAAGACGAATAGATAAAGTGAGAGCATCTTACGCTTTTTGGTGGACCTCCCATGGATTGTGCTCCTGGGCGGGTTAGAAATTGCAATCTAAAAGAAAACCAGCTAACGTGGCCTTTATTTTTTGTGCCTGTCAATCAAACATCTTTGCAAAAGGTAATTGATTCAGCATCTTTATGACGAGGAACTCCACTTGATATTGATAAGTCCACAAATGATGCCAAACAATGCCCACATGGACGACCCACATTTGTGTCTGGGGATTTGAGGATAGAGATGAAATTTCCGGATAAAGACAATGATTTTTCCAATAAGATGCGTGACCTTAATATAGTCGGCTCCAATAGAAATCATGTCTCTGAGATAAAATGCTCATGCGCTAATCTTCTTCGCTTAGTCTACCTACATATCAAAGGATGAAGGGAATTTAAGCCTTGAAGTGATAGCTAATATAGAGAAAGCATGAAGGGGATGAAGAGGAGAAGAAGGAATAGATGATAGATTAATGTTAATGGTGATCTCTAAATTTTTATTTTTCAGAAGATGCCTATAAATAAATTGATAAAAGAGACAAGGTGCACACTAATGGACGCAATTGTTTGATGATAATCTTTGAATTCTTATGTTATGAAATTGTTAAATGTTAAAGGATTAATATCACAAAAAAATTTAAATTGGTACATCAATAATAAATTTATCATAAACTAATTTTTTAGATCACCACAATCCTAAATTGGCACACATATAACAAATTTATCCTAAATTAATTTTTAAGTCACAACTCGAAACTGATACATGAATGGCACATATACTTTCATTAACTTTTGTTAAATTTTATCGTAAAATATCTAAACTAAATAACACATGACAATCTCTCTCTGTCCCCCCCAAACCCCGATTAGCACACTCCTTCCTTGTTGCCTTCATCTTCGTGTAGGCATCAAAACTCATTCAAGCACCCTATTATCTATGATAATCTTCTCGTCTTCGATTTTTTTTTCCTAGGCTTGTTCTTGGCTAATTCATCCAAATCACCAAATTAGCATGTTCAATGGCTTCTTGGGAGTGATCTGAAGAGAAGCATGTCATCTTCCAACTCTATCAATGAAGTTCGTCAGAAGACGATTCAGGGTTCATGCTTTGAGGGAGAGAGAATAAGCCTTATTTTTTTTTAAAATTAGGGCTTGTTGACACCTAAATTTTGGCGATTTGTTTAAGTGTTTATTAATTGCATTGAAAAATTAGGGATTAATTTCTAACCTCTAACAAAAAATTATCATTAAAATTGTATCGCATATAAACATCGGGAGCATTTGTGTCATTAGTCTTAAAATTTATCAAAAAAATATTTTAAAAAATATTTTAATTTTTTTTCGAAATTTAAAAAAGAAAAAGAAAAAAAAAGAAGGTGGGTCAGGGCCAGGGTTGGGCCTACCCGGCCCCTTTCTTTTCTTTCTTTTCCCCCTGCATGGGCTCGGCCCACTTTCCTCTTTCCCTTCTTCTTTTTCCTTTTTCGACCCGGCCCGTCCATCTTCTCTCCTTCTTCCCCCGCGCAGAAGCGTGCACCTGCAAGGAAAATTAAAAATGGGAAGCAAGTTGCAGCATGGGGCAGAAGAAAAATATGATGAAGCATGTTGCTGCAGGAGGTCTGATAGAGAAGACAAGGCAGGATAGAATAGAAAAAAAGAGGAAAGAAAAGAGAACCCGAGGAGGGACAGCGAAAAAGAGGGAGCAGGGGGGAGGTTTTTGGGTCCAGGCTCAAAAGAGAAAACTGAAGACAAAGAGGGAGAGGAGAGGGGGACAAAAACAGAGAGAAAGGAGGCGAGAGACCGAGAGAGAGAGTGAGAGCGAGGTGGTGACTGAGGAAGAGCAAGAGAGCTTCAGCCGACGCCCTTGGCCGCACACGACTTCCGTCCTACGTCTCCTCAGCTGGCGTCCTCAAGTTGAACCAGGTAGGCCTCCCCCGACCATCCCTATTCGTTGTTGACGAAGTCGCGAGCCGGAGCTCGAGCCGACCAGTTCGCGCGAGCCCCGGCCCCTGTCGTCCCTCTATTAAGGTTCCTCTGCATGCTTCCATGTCTATTTGGAAGCCTAGTCCCGTCTAAGTTCGGTTCGAGTCGAAAACCCTTCGTTTTACTCATGCCCGCCAAATGTTTGATGAAATGCCTTATAGAAAACCGAAGGGTGTTCATACTTTTAGTCAAAAGCCGATCTGTTTTCATGCTCTTTTATCTATAGAATCATTCTGTATTCATTAATATTCGAGGTTCCATGATGATTTGTATGAAAAACCGGTGTACCGTCGAATCGGTGAAGGTTTCGCGGCCACTGGAGCTTATGGCCGGCGGTGGCCGATGTCGACGGGGATGAGTGGCTGATAAAAGGGCGGTGTCTCGATGAGGAGAGAGGAACCACGGTATGTAAGATCATTGAACAGAAAGTTCTTCTTATGCTTGATGAACAAAAACTCAAGCACAATAGAATTTTATGCGGAAACAGGATAAAAATTAATCTAACCTCCAGCCATTGTTCAAGTTTGTGTTCGTCGAGAATCCACGGGAACTTCACGGCGATCCGACCGTAATTAGGGCGCACTTCTACTAACCCAATCCCCTTGCGTACTGATGGTGTATTCCAAAATGAGAGGGTTTGTGTTAGACCTTGTGTTTTTTCCCTAAAAGTTGAATGTTCGTCCTTATAAACCATCTTCCATCAAGATGGTTACTGAATGGGCGGTTGTCACGAAAAGGTACGAAGTGTGGAAAAAACCGCACGTGGAATAACCGCTCGTCAAAAATAAAAATGTGGGTCAATATTAATGGTAAGTTTTATTTAAAAAACTGTACCCCAAATGTGGGATCACATATTAATATTACATTCTCCCACTTGATCCCAACATTTTCATGAACGAATTATCCAACCAATCCACGAAACTTTATGCTTAAGAAAAGAAACAAAACACATGAATCATGGCGACATGTCCTCTTTAAAAGAGTAATATCTTCCATGTATCACAATGCATCTTATTCCTTTTATATTAGCCCATATGTGACAACACATCTTAATGAATAAACCCTATGTTTATTCCAAAACCAAGGATAATTGTTATTCTCATAAAGAACTAAATGTGTACATCAAAGTTGAGAATAACATTACAACTGAATAAGAGTTTCATACAATAAAGATCGTTCACATAACGATAGATTACATAATGGGACCTAGTCCCATACTAGCTACATGATCCTTATACTTCATTGGTGGCATGCCTTTAGTCAAAGGATTAGCTATCATCAATTCAGTGCGAACGTGCTGAATGACCACTTTATTCTCCTTAACACATTCCCTTATGGCTAAATACTTTATGTCGATATGCTTACTTCGACTGCCACTTTTGGCATTTTTAGCCATAAAAACCGCAACTGAATTGTCATAATATATCATTAATGGCCTAGAAATAGAATCAATAATTCTAAGCCCAGAAATGAAACTCTTCAACTATACACCATGCGAGGTAGCCTCAAAACAAGAAACGAACTCAGCCTCCATGGTGGAAGTAGCGATCAAAGTACGCGCACTTCTCCATGACACGGCTCCGCCAGCGAACATAAAAATATATCCCGATGTTGATTTTCGGGAATCAATGCAGCCAGCAAAGTCTGAGTCCGAGTAAGCAACTACCTCCAAGTTGTCCGTCCGTCTGTACATAAGCATGTGACCTTTGGTACCTTGAAGGTATCTCATCACTTTCTTTGCAGCTTTCCGGTGGTCCATACCCGGGTTACTCGATATCTTCCCAACATTCCCATAGCAAATGCAATGTCAAATCGAGTGCAAACCTGAGCATACATCAAGCTTCCGACAGCGAAGCATATGGAATGTTTTTCATTTGTTCCATTTCTAGATCATTCTTCGGGCACTTGGGTTCAAATTGAACCTATCACCCTTCACAATGGGTGCTATACTTGGTGAACAATCTTTCATCCGAAATCTTTCTAAGACCTTATTGATATAGGTTTCTTGAGATAGTCCTAAAATTCCTTGAGATCTATCTCTATGGATCTTAATGTCAATGACATAAGATGCCCCACCTATATCTTTCATGTCAAAACTCTTAGAAAGAAATTGTTTCACCTCATGTAGCAACCCCTTATCATTGGTCGCAAGTAGAATATCATCCACATACAGCACAAGAAAATAAATTTTGCTCCCACTAACCTTCTTGTATATATATTGATCTATGACATTTTCTACAAAACCGAATGAAGAGATCATATCATGGAACCTTAAGTACCATTGGCGGGATGCTTGTTTCAAGCCATATATAGACTTCTTACGCTTGCACACCAAATGCTCACATTTACTAGAGAGGAATCCTTCAGGTTGTTTCATGTACACTTCCTCCTCTAGTTCCCCATTGAGGAATGCCGTTTTCACATCCATTTGATGTAATTCCATATCAAAATGGGCGACCAATGCCAAAATAATACGAAGAGAATCTTTCTTGGATACAGGAGAAAATGTCTCCGTGTAGTCGATTCCTTCCTTTTGAGTGAATCATTTGGCAACAAGTCTAGCTTTGTATCTCTCAATGTTGCCTGATGAGTCTTTCTTAGTTTTGAAGACCCATTTACAACCAATGGCCTTCGCACCATCGTGGCAACTCAACTAAATCCCAAACTTCATTTGATGCCATAGAACTCATCTCTTCCTTCATGGCATTGTACCACAAATTGGATTCATCACTACTCATGGCTTGTGAAAACATTTCAGGGTCATTCTCAGCTCCAATATTATAGTCATATTCTTGTAGATACACAATATAATCACTAGGAACTGCTGCTTTCCTTATTCTAATAGATTTTCTTAATGTTGTATTAATTGGTTGTTCAACAGTTTCTGGTACTTGCTAAACAACAGGATCTACTAGATCAATATCAGCAGGTTGTGGAATTTCAATGGTTTGTTGTTCAATAGCCAGTTGAACTGTAGGTATATTATGAACAACAACCAACTTAATACTTGAGGTGGAAGATTGGGTATCTGAATGATCCTTTTCAGGAATAAGTTCTTTCAAATGATCGCTCCCACTAATCAAGTCATTTTCAAGAAACTTAGCATTTCTTGATTCCACAATCCTAGTAGTGTGAGATGGACAATAGAACCTGTACCCCTTGGACTTTTTGGCATATCCAATGAAATACCCACTTATAGTCCTTGGGTCTAACTTCTTTTCTTGTGGATTATAAACTCTCACTTCGAGACGGGCATCCCCAAACGCGTACATGTCTCAAACTTGGCTTCCAACCCTTGAATAACTCAAAAGGCGTCCTTGGGACAGCCTTGGTTGGAACTCGGTTCAATATGTACACTTTGCCGTCTTAAGAGCTTCAGTCCACAAGGACTTAGGAAGTTTAGAGCTACAAAGCATACTTCGCACCATGTCCAATAAAGTTCGGTTTCTTCTTTCTGCTACACCATTTTGGTCCGGAGAACCAAGCATAGTGTATTGGGCAACTATCCCATTCTCTTGAAGAAACTTCGCAAATGGACCAGGTGCTTGTCCATCCTCAGTGTATTTACCATAGAATTCTCCACCTCTATCTGACCTCACGATCTTAATTTGCTTACCGCATTGTTTCTCTACTTCCGCCTTAAATACCTTAAAGGTATATAATGCTTCATTTTTATTATGAAGCAAGTAGAGATACATGTAACGTGAGTAATCATCAATGAATGAGATGAAGTATTTCTGACCATGTGAGTCCATATCAAGATTACAAATATCAATATGTATGATTTCTAATATGTCTGTACTCCTCTTGGCACATTTCTTTGTCTTGTTGGTCTGCTTTCCCTTTATGCAGTCCACACAAGTGTCAAAATCAGTAAAGTCCAAAGTACTAAATACTCCATCATTTACTAATCGCATAATTCTTTCTATGGAGATATGTCCCAATCTCCGGTGCCACAACATAGAGGAATCTTCATTCACAACACATCGTTTCACACCAGCATTATCATGAACATGCATCGCATCAAAATATGCATTGTCTTGTAAATTAATTCGAAAAAGATCATCAGACAAAGTACCACTCCCAACAATTTCAGATTTAAACAACAAACTGAAGTTTGAACCTGAAAAGTGAAAAGAGTAACCTAAAGGTACAAGTCTTGAAACTGAAATTAAGTTTCTAGAGAAACTAGGTACATAAAAGATCATTTCCAAATTCAAAACAAAGCCACTATCGAGAACTAAACTGCATGTCCCAATAGCTTCCACATGCGAACGCATCTTGTTTGCCGAATAGATGCATTGTTCACTTCCCACTGGCTTCCTTTGGTTTTGAAAACCCTGCAAAGAATTCGAAATATGGATTGTAGAACCAGAATCAATCCACCAAGTGTCGTGACTCACATAAGCCATATTAGATTCATAACAAACACAAGAGATTAGATTACCTTTCTTCTCGAGTTAGGCTTGAAATCTGACGCAATCCTTCTTCATATGCCCCTTCTTTTTACAGAAGAAACATTTGGATTCTTTCTTAATGTCAGCTTGGGGAGGTATTTTACCTTTTCCCTTATTCTTGCCATGACCCATACTCTTTCCTTGTGTAGCCAAATGAACACTTTCTCCCGATTCCATAATCAACATTTCTTCCTCTTGAACACACATGGTCATAAGTTCATTAATTGACCATTTATTCTTATGTGTGTTGTAAGAGATCTTGAAAGGTGCATACTGTTGTGGAAGAGTGTTCGGAATGTAGTACACGAGAAAGACTCGATATCTCAACCTCAAGGTTCTTCAATTAAGCTGCAATATCCCTCATCTTCATGATGTGCTCACGCACACCTCTAACACTAGTGAGCTTCATAGATGAAAACTTCATAATCAGGGTCATAGCATGCGTCTTTTCAGAACTCTCAAACTGCGCATCAATGGCTTTCAATAAAGCCTTAGCATTGCTATGCTGAGCAACCGAACCACGAATACTAGGAGACAATCTTGCCCTTATGAACATCACACTAAGGAGGTTGGACCGCTCCCATTGTTCATAAAGGGATTTCTCGCCTGTAGTGCTCGAATCGGTAGGAGCGGTGGTTCGTCTTTCCTTATAGCATAGTCAATGTCCATGCACCCCAATTGAAGAAGAATTAACTCCTTCCAAACTTTATAGTTTTCACTATTCAAAGCATGGGAACATCATACTTAAATTCGAGAAATTCACGGGTTGCAAAACTGCATATTAAATAATCATGCTTATGTCACAAATATGAGGCAAAATTTACATAAATCATGCTTTACCAATGTAAAACATGGCACAAAATATGAATCACATAACATAAAAACTACCTGTGGGCTAAGTTTTTAATTTAAATAGATTCATAGTAACTTTATGAAGAAACTATCATATTATATTCATTTCCTTAATCCCAAAAATTAAGAAAAATAATATGATATTTCAACCTAATTAATCACATTAATATAATGAAAATTCCTGTGGGATAAAATTCATCATATTAATAAGATTAATTACAATAAATGTCCATTTCCAAATGCGATCTAAAACTCTTAATATATAATTTAACTAATTAAAGATGCTGTGGCTACTCTCTAATTAATTAAAGTATACGGATCACTAGACATTTTAATTTCATACATAAAATACTCACAAAATGTATCAAGGGCAGAACAGTAATAAATTAATTCGGCTAAGGGGCAACTTTGTAATAACGGGGAAAAGGAGGGGCAGAAACGCAAATTCGGGAACTAAATAGTGCGTCAGGCGCGCCTTGGCCTGTCGCTCGAGCACGCCCGACAACTGCCGCGCGTGTGGATCCCACGCGCCTGTAGTTCTTGGTTCTTCTTTTTTGCAGAGGGTTTGTCATCTTCATCATCAGGTTTTATGCAAGATGGACAGATACAATCTGGGTCCCAAAAACAATGTCCAGTAGGGTCTTTGAAATGATGAATGGGCTGTCCTTGGGGACCAAAAGAGTGGACAAAGCGTTTGTCATCTGGTTCGCTTGAAACAGGATTAGTGGGACAAGGTGTAAAGTGGAGGATAGTGGGAAAGATGGAGGAAGGTTCCTCTTTGGCTTTGCCAAACTTGATGGTAACAGTACCATCTTTTTTCCGAGTAAACTGTGGTTCACTGGACTGGAGTGGTTTACAATTCTGGTGGAGTTTTTCGTAGTTGGTTACCCAACTATCGGGAAGAAGCTTGACAAGCTCATTCCTAGGGATCTGACGGGGAACATGGATGCAGGAAGTCTGGTCGTGGTCGACCGAAATAACAAGGGCATCCTTAGAATTTGGAATGTTGAGATCAATGGCATGATTTTGGACCCGGTAGATCATCTGGTAGTGTAGGGTGGCAGCAATGGATCCAGGAGTCTGCGGAGCTCCAGTAATTTGTAACTGGACCTTAAGAGCAGTCAGCAGGTTTGGATATGCAAGAGCAATGTTAAAATTCGGGAAAAGTGTAACAAAAACAGTTCCTGCATTCATTATTGTTTGGATGGTGCCAACACAAGTTTGTTGGTATTCCAAAACCACAGTGTCTAACAGGGGCTATCCTTGCAAGAATAAGCCTTTTCGGCCATGAAAAGTTAAAGCAAGACGGATGGCTCCAAAATGGAGATGAGTGTAGCCTTGTTGGATCCATTGAGATGGAAATTCGGGTGGAATCTGGAGAGTGACAAACTGTTCTTGTTCAGTTGCCTGGATGGGGTGTTGATCAAAACGGGAAGATTGAACATATTCTTTGACAATACAATGGGTGTGTTGATCAAGTGTTTAATAGACCGAAGTGGGGAAAAAGAAGAGGGTTTTGCGAAAGCAGTGTATGAGTTCATCATGGGAAGCTAGGTTTCTGAGATTTTACTATCTTCTGTGAGGTATGCGACCTCATAAAGATAGTCTATCTTTGAACAAGAGGACTTTCGAAGTTCGGGTGGAGGTTGAAGAGAAATGTTAGAGGTAAGAGAGATGGGAAGAGAAGGGAAGATGAATCAAGTTTCCATAGGATGAGAAGTCTCTTCTAGTAACAAAACATGATAATGATCAAACTAAAGTGATTCAAACAAATCCATGGCTCTGATACCATAAAGGGTACTGTGATCCAAAGAATGGCTTGGGGGTGTTTGCTTAGTTTCTAGCAAATGAAGCATTTTTTGGAAGTCTTTCAACATACGGTAAGATAAGTCAGTGGTCTTATCTACTCGTTCAAGACGTGTGGAAACGGTGCTTAAAAGCTCATTCTGAGCTAAAGCATTTTCGATCGCCAATTGATAACGCTCGAACGAAGGCTCTGCGTTGTCCTTGTGCATCAAGACCAGTGGGGTTTGGTACCTTAGGTGAATGCTGATACCTTTAGTGTGGGTCAGAGAATTTTTCCAAATGAGGAAATTTCCGGGTGCGGGTGTTGGTTCCAGATGGTTCTGTGTTTTCGAGTGGAGGAAAATCATCAGGATGGAACATGCATATGCTGGGTAGGACAGGAGCTGAGACAGGTTTAGGTACACAGGTGCTTGGTTGAGGTAGTTTTAAGGAGCATGAAGGATTCTTTTTTACCCATCTTTGGATTGGCTTATAGAAAGGCGAAGTGATCATGGGTTTAGCTGGTGGTGGTTGAAAGGAGGGAGCTGGCTTGCAGGGTGGTGGCGGTGTAGCTAGTGGAGTTTTCGCAAAACCCCCTTCTTTTTCCCCACTTCGGTCTATTAAACACTTGATCAAACACACCCCTCGTACTGTCAAAGAATATGTTCAATCTTCTCGTTTTGATCAACACCCCATCCAGGCAACTGAACAAGAACAGTTTGTCACTCTCCAGATTCCACCCGAATTTCCATCTCAATGGATCCAACAAGGCTACACTCATCTCCATTTTGGAGCCATCCGTCTTGCTTTAACTTTTCATGGCCGAAAAGGCTTACCTGTTACTGCAAGGATAGCCCTGTTAGACACCAGGTTTTTAGAATTCCAACAAGCTTGTGTTGGCACCATTCAAACAACAATGAATGCATGAACTGTTTTTGCTACACTTTTCCCGAATTTTAATATTGCTCTTGCAAATCCAAACCTGCTGACTGCTCTTAAGGTCCAGTTACAAATTACTGGAGCTCCGCAGACTCCTGGATTCATTGCTGCCACCCTACACTACCAGATGATCTACCGGGTCCAAAATCATGCCATTGATCTCAACATTCCAAATTCTGAGGATGCCCTTGTTATTTCGGTCGACCACGACCAGACTTCCTGCATCTATGTTCCCCGTCAGATCCCTAGGAATGAGCTTGTCAAGCTTCTTCCCGATAGTTGGGTAACCAACTACGAAAAACTCTACCAGAATTGTAAACCACTCCAGTTTAGTGAACCACAGTTTACTCGGAAAAAAGATGGTACTGTTACCATCAAGTTTGGCAAAGCCAAAGAGGAACCTTCCTCCATCTTTCCCACTATCCTCCACTTTACACCTTGTCCCACTGATCATGTTTCAAGCGAACTAGATGACAAACGCTTTGTCCACTCTTTTGGTCCCCAAGGATAGCCCATTCATTATTTCAAAGACCCTACTGGACATTGTTTTTGGGACCCAGATTGTATCTGTCCATCTTGCATAAAACCGATGATGAAGATGACAGACCCTCTGCAAAAAAGAAGAAAACCAAGAAAGATACCCTCTACCAAAGGTATCTTGATGGAGATCCAACTGTTGGACCTCTTGGAGAAGATGAAGGCAGATACCAATTCATTGTTTCTTATGGACCATCCAGATCCACTCCACCAGCTACACCGCCACCACCTTGCAAGCCAGCTCCCTCCTTTCAACCACCACCAGCTAAACCCATGATCACTTCGCCTTTCTATAAGCCAATCCAAATATGGGTAAAAAAGAATCCTTTATGATCCTTGAAACTACCTCAACTAGGCACCTGTGTACCTAAACCTGTCTCACCTCCTGTCCTACCCAGCATATGCATGTTCCATCCTGATGATTTTCCTCCACTCGAAAACACAGAACCATCTGGAACCAGCACTCGCACCCGGAAATTTCCTCATTTGGAAAAATTCTCTGACCCACACCAAAGGTATCAGCATTCACCTAAGGTACCAAACCCCACTGGTCTTGATGCACAAGGACAACGCAAGCAGCCTTCTGTTGCTGAGACTGTTCTTAATTGGCAGACTGAAAATGCTTTAGCTCAGAATGAGCTTTTAAGCACCGTTTCCACACGTCTTGAACGAGTAGATAAGACCACTGACTTATCTTACCATATGTTGAAAGACTTCCAAAAAAGGCTTCATTTGCTAGAAACTAAGCAAACACCCCCAAGCCATTATTTGGAAGATCAGAGACCAGAGATAGAAAAACTCAGAAGGCAGATCCAAATTCTCAAAAGTCAGTAGCCATTCACTCCACTCGATCCACCCCTTTTTACCTCTCCTTCCCTGTCACAAAAGCCAGAGTCATCATTTGGCTCATCCTCCTCTTTTGCTACTGTTTTAAGCTCAGCTGCTCCTCCTCCTCATAATAATTTTCTGACTCTTCGAGAAAATCTTCGAAAGCTTAAACTAAAGCAAAAGAAATCCCCTCCTCCCACCGAGTATTCTCCACCTTCTCCAGGCACACTTGAACATCCTCCTAGTAACCACCCTCCTGGGGAACAATCAGCCACCCTAACCATTTCCAACCCACTCGAGAATTTTCTTCGCCAGTAGATCCCTTCTATTGTTGTTATCAAACCTTCTGCCACAAACCAGGTTGAAACATCATCTGAATATCATTATGATATTTTAATTGAGTCACCCTCTTCAGAAGGGTCATTTTTTATGGCAGATAGTGTCAAGGATGAAGAAATATTCTCTAAACCTGAAATCCATCATCCGGAACAACCGAACGCCACCAAGTCCTTTACAGCCTCATCATCCAAAATCTATTTCACACTAGATGACATTCCATACTTCAAATGGCCTGATAGGCTTTAGGAATTTCATGCTTGGCTAACTGCCAAGCATATCTCTGAACCCAGCACTTATGATATTCTCTTGGAATTCACTAGTCGTTTTACAAGAGCACTTAAAGATTGGTGGCACACTGCTGCCGAACAAGATCAGATGTACTTCTTGACTTAACCTTTGGATAACGTTATCCAGATTATCCATATGTATTTCATCGGCAAGCCCGAAGATTCCAAAGAACTCAAAAGAAATGAGTTCTTTGACCGAAAATGTTGCTCATTAAGGCGCAAAGATCTTGATCGTCATTTTCAAGCTATGATCAAGCTATTTTACCTACTTGGCGCAAATTGGAATCTCAAGCCCATCTTCTTGGCATCTATTCCAAAAGAACTTAGCCAAGTTGCAGAAAAAACCCTCCAGCAAAGACAGAAAAGCATAACAGAAGCTACTCTTGGTGAAATCCAGTAGGCTGTTCATATCGCCATAGAAGAACTTTGCCTTCGACGAGAAGCTTTCCGAAGTTTTCTCAAAGAAAATAGGCACCTTGACAAAGCATGCTTCAAACCCGGTTTAAAAATCAAATGCCCCAAAGATCGTTCGTATCCATCCTGCATAGGATGCAAAAAGAAAAGACATTTTAAACGACTCCCCTTCAAGAAGTCACGCAAAGGGAAAAGTAAGGGTAAGTGGAAATTTCTACGTAAAAGCCATCATCATTCTTCAAGGAAGCGTAACAAAGACAGGTGCTATGTCTGTAACAAAAAAGGACATTTTGCAAAAAACTGTCCAAAGGCAAGCAAGCGAGGAAGCTATTTGATCGACAAAATTGCCAAAAGCACTGGTATTCAACTTGATGATTCAGATATAGAATCCGTCTTCTCTTTAGATGATCAACCATCTGAAACTACCCTCTGTGCTATTCAAACATATAGCTCAGATTCAGGCTCAGATTCTGAAAATGATGTCTTCACATTCTTTCCTAATTCACCTGCTGAGATTCAAATCAATGAACCTGTCCATTACCCGTATATCCCTGTCCACATTCTCCTGTCCAAATACCATAAACCGATTCTTTTGGTAGCACTCATCGATACTGGAGCAAGCTTTTTCATTCTGGATATAAAGATCCTTCCAGAAGAATTTTGGAAACCTTACACCAGGTATTTCAATTCTGCCTCTGGTGACACTTTTGCTACAAAGTATCGCAGTAAACCTATTACTATACAGTTCTTTCCCCAGTGTTCTATAACCACCAAAGTTCTTGGTTCTTCGTCTCTAGACAAAGACATCATCATTGGTTGGGACATCTTGACCCAACTTCCCAAACTCAGAATTCTGTCTCATGGCCTCCGTTTCAAGAATCAATTCAAGGAATTTGTAGACATCAAACGATTCTATGCCCTTCAACCAGCCATCCTGGATCCCATAATTCAGAGTCTACTTTCCTCCTGTACTGAAACACACTCCCAATTTTCCCAAACTTGCACCCAACCTTTGTGGAAGAACTATTCTTTCTATGTCAAACTTTCCTTTAAAAGGAATGAAGACATCAATCCCACAAAGGCTAGTCACTCAGGAATGAGCCTTGAACATCTCATGCTTGCGCAGCAAGAATGCGCAGAACTACTGGCACAAGGTCTCATCGAACCTTCTGATTCTCAATGGGCGTGTGAAACATTCTATGTCAACAAACGAGCCGAGCAGAACCGTGGAAAGATGAGGTTAGTAATCAATTACCAACCTCTGAACTAGTTTCTTCAAGATGATAAATTCCCATTGCCTTATCGAAATTCCCTTTTCCTGAGCCTTGCCCAAGCAAAGATCTATTCAAAATTTGATCTTAAGGCAGGATTTTGGCAACTGGGTATTGACCCAGCAGACAGATCCAAAACTGGGTTCTGTATCCCAAACCAATATTTCCAATGGACAGTTGTCCCTTTTGGTCTCAAAACTGCCCATTCACTGTTCCAAAAGGCTATGTGCAAAATATCTTTGAACCCATCCTTCCAAACTCCTAGATTTATATTGATGATATCCTTCTGTTCAACCATGATGAACAGTCCCATTGTCAACTCTTGACACAGTTTGCTGACATTGTTAAGACATATGGCATTATGCTTTCTCAGAAAAAGATGATTATTGCCCAAAAGGAAATCGAATTCCTTGGCATGCGTCTCAAAAATGGCACCTACTGCCCTGAACCCCATATTGCTGATGAACTCCAAAAATTCCCTGAAAAGGATCTCAATCCTAAACAAGTCCAGCAATTCCTTGGCATTGTAAATTATCTGCGAGATTTTGTTCCACACATCTCTAAGTATTTGAGACCCCTCCATCGAATGCTCAAAAAGGATCCTCCCCCATGGGGATCCAAACAGACTCAAGCTGTTGCTCAACTCAAACAACTCTTGCAAAACTTTCCTCCTTTAAAAATCTCATCCACCGGCAAAAGGATTCTCCAAACTGATGCAAGCGACAAGTACTGGACAGCTATTCTTTTCGAAGAAATTGATGGGACCAGGCATATTTGTGCCTACAAAAGTAGCCGATTCTCCCAAGCAGAAATCCATTATCACTCCACTTTTAAGGAGATACTTGCAGTCAAATATGGCATCAAGAAGTTTGAATTCCACCTCATCGGACACCATTTTCTTGTTGAAATAGACATGTCCTCATTCCCTCAGATGCTTAAATTCAAGTAAAAGCAAGTTCCTCATCCACAACTACTGCGATGGGCTGAATGGTTTTCTAAATATTCCTTTGAGGTCAAGCACATTCCAGGAACTAAGAATGTCCTTGCTGATTTCTTGTCCCGGCCAAAGGAACTAATCCAGACCATTAATATGTATGTCAAAAAGAAGCCATTTCAAGACACATATCAAACGGACAAAATCCCAGGTGGTTGGCCCAGCCTCAAATATCCTCCTGATGTTCCTGAAGCAATTCACCACAATAATCTGAAAGAAAGACTTCCAGAATTGATGTGGGAATATCACTTCCGAATTTTCCGTGAACATGGTGGTTTGATGCTTAGACCAGATGGACTTTATTCGCAATATCCATTCATTCACCCTCTCAAATGGTCTTCTGATGAAGAATTTCCAGAATAACTGAAATGGTTACTTTGGTACATGTTCAACCTATACACTATAGCCATTGAATTTCCCACTGACAAAATTTTGCAGGTTATTCACAAGGATGGCCAAGCTCAACCTCATAATCAGAAGCACCTCTTGGAGATTTTTGCATGGTATAAACCACTCCAATATTGGAGAGAACTTTTCAAGGTCTAAAATCGTCAAGGAAGGCCTGAACCAGAACGGCACACCATCATCTTATTTCACCGACCATGGACGTTTTCCCATCCATTTTGTTGGATAGCTGACAAATCTTCTGCTGCAGGAATTTCGAGCTACAGATCTCAAGTTTTCCAAGAATTTGCTCGGATCTATCAAACGCTTCCATAATCCATCACCACAAGTAGACTAGCATCACGTGAGCTCCAAAGAATCCTATGTCAACAAAATCGCACCATCCCACCATAAGCATGGCCATCTGCCCACGTCCCTGTCTCTTGGGACCACCTCGAAGCATGGGATTCCACAAGAGAACAGATCCAATAAGCCCTTCTTACCTTTCGGCAGAATAATCCAGACTCCTCCACCCCCTATGATCCATAGGGATGGCCACTTGCATAAGACCCTTGGGGAGACACCCCAAATTACGCCCCCTTTTCTGGCTCTTTCAGTGCCAGCTCGTCTCGTCCACCAGACTTGTCGGCAGAAGAAATTGAGAATCTCATCCGTGCTTTCAAAAGAGAAAAAGATGGAAGCTCTAATCCATCATATGATGATGAAGATGCCCTCCTCAAAGAACAACTAGCTCATCATAGCTTTGATGATTCAGACTATGACTACAATGCTAGAGATGGAAGAGACAAATAAAAAGCCGTCCTGAAAACACTGTACACCGGTCATGTACACTGTTCATTGTTCATTCGGTATGTTTTTACTGTTCACCCAATCTGTTTTTACTGTAGCAACAGGCGAAAAGCTACTGTTCATAGCCTGTCACGAGATTTCTTTAGGACTCCTTACGTGTGTAGCCCTTAAGTGGCTAAGTTTGCTTAATTATGTCCTAGCATGGCCAGTCCGCCTGCTCTTGTCTGTTGTATCCTCATTTGCCTATATAAGAGCAATGAGCCCCCATTGTAAAAACCAGAGAGTAAAATAAGAAGTGTGTTGTATACTCTACTTCCAACATGATCTTCTAAACACTCTCATTCTCTTCTAGTCCAGAACGATGGTTGTGAACAAACACTGTGATTAAGAAAAATCCTGGAGTATGCTCTGTACTTGCCCTTAGGGGATCCTATGCACCAGAATTTCCGATATTTTAGAGTTTACTATGATCTAAGTTCTTTGTTTGAGAAGGAACTTGGTGACTAACAGGCAGTCCCTATTGAAGGCCAAGAGGGCCGTGTGTGGGATAGATACTTGTCACAAGTTTGCAACTCAAACTCGGATTTGGATCACGGTACTTTTATGGTATCAGAGCCATGGATTTGTTTGAATCACTTTAGTTTGATCATTATCATGTTTTGTTACTAGAAGAGACTTCTCATCCTATGGAAACTTCAGATTTATCTTCCCCTTCTCTTCCCATCTCTCTTACCTCTAACCTTTCTCTTCAACCTCCACCCGAACTTCGAAAGTCCTCTTGTTCAAAGATAGACTATCTTTATAAGGTCGCATACCTCACAGAAGATAATAAAATCTCAGAAACCCAGCTTCCCATGATGAACCCATACACTGCTTTCGCAAAACCCCCTTCTTTTTCCCCACTTCGGTCTATTAAACACTTGATCAAACACACCCCTCGTACTGTCAAAGAATATGTTCAATCTTTCCGTTTTGATCAACACCCCATCCAGGCAACTGAACAAGAACAGTTTGTCACTCTCCAGATTCCACTCGAATTTCCATCTCAATGGATCCAACAAGGCTACACTCATCTCCATTTTGGAGCTATCCGTCTTGCTTTAACTTTTCATGGCCGAAAAGGCTTACCTGTTACTGTAAGGATAGCCTTGTTAGACACCAGGTTTTTGGAATACCAACAAGCTTGTGTTGGCACCATCCAAACAACAATGAATGCAGGAACTATTTTTTGTTACACTTTTCCCGAATTTTAACATTACTCTTGCAGATCCAGACCTGCTGACTGCTCTTAAGGTCCAGTTACAAATTACTGGAGCTCCGCAGACTCCTGGATCCATTGCTGCCACCCTACACTACCAGATGATCTACCGGGTCCAAAATCATGCCATTGATCTCAACATTCCAAATTCTGAGGATGCCCTTGTTATTTCGGTCGACCACGACCAGACTTCCTACATCCATGTTCCCTGTCAGATCCCTAGGAATGAGCACGCGCCTTCTTCCCCTCGCGCTTCTCCGTCGATTTTCTCCGTCTCCGCCGTGCTGTCGTCGAATGGGTCTTCTTCGGCAGCCAATTTTAGACCAAAATAATCACTGGGTGTCGGAGAACACATCGGTGCGATCACATAGACCTAGAAATCGGCAAAAAAGATCAAGAAATTGGTCTGAATCAAGCAAAATCCCTTTATGCAAACCCTTGGCCCACCGCGACTTCCGCCGCGCGATTAGCCTCCGGCGGTCACCGATATGTCGGAAAACTAACAGGTATTCTACCCCATGGCGGTGCAACCGTACTGGTCCAAAGTTGGGCGATGGGTCGTCGGAATTTCGCCAGAAACGACAAATTTCTCTCTAAACCCCAATTCCGATTTACTGTTCATTTAATTCCGAAAAATGCACCCAAAAATTCGTAAAAAACAAGGCAGAGGCACTAACACGCTCTGATACCAAATGTAAGATCATTGAACAGAAAGTTCTTCTTATGCTTGATGAACAAAAACTCAAGCACAATAGAATTTTATGCGGAAACAGGATAAAAATTAATCTAACCTTCAGCCATTGTTCAAGTTTGCGTTCGTTGAGAATCCACGAGAACTTCACGGCGATCCGACCGTAATTAGGGCGCACTTCTACTAACCCAATCCCTCGCATCGATGGTGTATTCCAAAATGAGAGGGTTTGTGTTAGACCTTGTGTTTTTTCCCTAAAAGTTGAACGTTCGTCCTTATAAACCATCTTCCATCAAGACGGTTCTATCGAATGGGCATTGTCACGAAAAGGTATGAAGTGTGGAAAAACCGCACGTGGAATAACCGCTCGTCAAAAATAAAAATGTGGGTCAATATTAATGGTAAGTTTTATTTAAAAAACTATACCCCAAATGTGGGATCACATATTAATATTACACGGTGGTTTCGGTTGGAGTCGAAGGTCTTTCGAATAAAATAAAAGAAGAAGAAGAAGTTGCAGGCGTGCATGGGGGCGTGCTGCAGCTGCCAAGGAGAAGAAGACTACAATAAAAAAAGAAAAAAAGAAATTAAAAGAAAGAAACAAAAAACAAAGAAAAGGCCGATAGTAAAAATCAAGCAAGGAGTTGGGCTTCGCCTTGGGCCCGCGTGCGTTGGGCTGGGTTGGTCGCGGGCCGGAGACGACTGGGCTGGAAATAGAAAGGGGAAACGGGCCATCAGCTGGGCTAAGAAATGGAAATCAAATTTGGGTTTTTCTCTAAAAAAAAAAAAAAAGAAAAGGGAAAAGAGGAGAATTCGTGGGCCTTTTTGTTAATTAAGTAATTTAGGGCCGGCCCAATTTCTTTTAACCAACCAGGACCAATAGGGTCCGGGTCAGTTTAGTAGGGCCGGGTCTCTTGACCCGGTCAATTATTTTTCATAAAAAAAATTAAAAAATTCAGAAAATAAAAAATATTAAAAATATTTAAAAATCATAAATAATTCGAAATTTCATAAAATTCATGGAAAATTCAGAACCTGAAAATTTATAAAGATTTTCGAAAAAAAAATTTTTTAAAAAGTCGAAAAATATTAAAATATTAGAAATTCCAAAAAAAAAAAAAATTTTCAAAAATCCCAAAAATTCCAAGTTTGTTTTAGAGTTCCCTAAAAAGCTTTAAAATAATTCTTGGACAATCTTCTCTTAAAAGGGTGTGGGAAAATCATCGGCCTAAAATTGTGCTTAAAATTGAATAAGCCATCATGGCTTCACTTTAGGATTTTAATTATCCTTGGATTTAATTGCCCTTGATTGCACGCTTATGATGAGATGATTATATTTTCCCCTTAGTTTAATTAGAATTGCCATTTATTTATCTCTTAATGCTAGTTGTTTATTTTCCCTTACAATTTATTTAATATTTTTTAATTGCTAATTGTTATTTTTATGATTAGGCACCCACATGATCACCTCACATGTTAGTGGTTAAGTCTAAAATCAATCCAAACCGCCTGACAAAAATCTTTTCGAAATGAACAAGATTAGGTACCGAAATTGCACTAATTGGCTAATTAGTATAATCAAGTCCTCGACCTTAAATTCTCTGGTTGCGTAGAAAGTGATACACGCTCTCATGCTTTACTTGGTTTCTAGCTGATCCCAATAGGCTAGCGGCGACTCCTTATTTGAAGATTTTCATGAACACCCAATATCACGCGAGATGTGGGCTTGAGAGAGCCTACGTCTAATTAAGGGTCCGGGACTCACCCTTTGGACAATACCTGTAAACCTATCTAGATATTTCTTTCCCCCTTGGGACAGAAAAAATAGGTTGCAACAAGGCTATTTCAAGAAACAAAGAGAGATTTATGGATTTCACATGAACTTATCACATCAAATGAATTATTGCTATATCTCATCCAATTCATAATTTCATGATAAAATTTAACGGAAACTAATGGAAGGTAAATATATCACACATGTACTAGTTTGAGGTTTGAGATGACCCAAAAATTAGTTTTTCATGAATTTGTCACATATACCAATTGAGGATTTCGCATATTATTAATCCAATTTTAAAAAGCAACAAACTAACCAATGGATAAGAACTAAAGGACAAGATAAGTACTAGACAATTTAAAATTGTCGATCACAAAATAAATTACACTAACCCATAAATTATTTTAGAAAGATACAACATTCCTGTAATTTTTCTGAGGAAGAATTATTCTGAGGAAAATTGAGTATTGGCACATCGCGTGAACCAAAAAGTAAGATATTCTTGAATCTATGGCAAAACAAAATGTAACAGTTGAGAGGACGAACCTTGATCTTAAACCACAAATCTGATTTCGCTTACATTGCACAAGGCTTTCGGTTCTTTAAAGGCACTTATCCTAGCTTAGCGACAGCCTAAGAGCATTACCACGGCTCATCGAAAGCGACCATGACTTCCACACTCATGAAGGCAAATCCCATAAGAAGTGTCCGCACCCACCATTTCTCCACTTGTGCGATGGGTTCGTTACGAACAATTAAGTTCAATCTTGCTTAATGGTGATCTCTTCGTTACAAATAATTTCTTTTCTGACTAATGACATGTCAATATAATACTCCAATTCCATGGAAGACAATGCAATGCATGAGGGCTTCGTCATCTGAATTACAGTCAAATGAAGGAGAAGAACCATCGTAACAAAATGCATAATGATGCATCTTCTTGTAGCATTTCATAGCATACACAAGACATCCTGTGATCCTAGCATTGTTCTTGATCAACTGTCTATCGTTAATCTTCACTAACTCAATAGGACCCTAGGGCACATTGCTTGGTCCACATTTGGGAAAACCAAACTTATTAAGCAATGACGCGATTGAGTCAAAAATATTTTATTATCTTTTCTAATGACCTTAAATTCCCAAAATCACATCCACAGTTTTGAACTCTAAAACAATTTTTAATGGAAGATGTAGCCTCCTCGATAATTTCTCGAATTGGATCCAAAAATAAGTAAATCATCAACATAAACAGTAATAACAATACAACCATTATTTGCGACTTCTTGCAAAAACGCAAATTTTTAGCTTTATTACTTTTAAAGCCAAATTTTTTTAATCCCTCACTTGAACTTTTTATATAAATTGTCTTGGTATTTGTTTAAGCCCATACAAAGATTTATTCAATTTACAAACTTTATCTTCTTGATCAATTTCTATAGAGCCTTCCGGTTGATCAATGTAAATCTATTCATCCACATCGCCGTTTAGGAAGACAATTTTAATGTCCATATATGATGAATTACCAGATTATGTGTAGAAGCTAAAGCCATCGCTATTGTAATTGTCTCTTTATTTCAAAAAGATGCTTTAGAAAGAGAAGGATCTTGTTCAATTTTAACTTGCTTTCCTTTATCTTAAGAAACAAATTTTTTTACTAATTTTGTTTTCTATTTCAATAGAGTCTAGTATCTTTTATTATTAAACGCTAAAAAATTCAGCGTCGATTACTTCAAAAATAGCATCAACATTGAGATTTGAAAATTTATATGCTTTACTATTAAATACATCATCCATAAAAAGAAAAGGTCTTTTTGCACTTCACGTTGAATTCACTGTTCACCCGCTAGTTACTGGTCCCTCCCAGCATGTTGTCGTCTTTGGGTTAATTTTAGATAAAAAAACATCAATTTTATGTTGAGTACTAAATCTGGCATAAACTTTTTTGTCTTGTAAAAAAACATCAATTTTATGTCAGATGTCAAATATAGCATAAACTTTTTTTGTCTCATAAAAAAACACAAACTTTAGGTTGATTGCCAAATATAACCTAAACCTTCTTTTTTGTCTAGTAAAAAAAAACTAATTTTAGATCAAGTAACAATTCCGACTCTAACTTTTCTTTGTCTCGTAAAAAATCACAAATTTTCGTTCTTATCCTAAATTCGATCCCTACTGCTAATTCTCTATTTGAAGTTAACCCTGTTTTAGAAAAAAAATGTTCTAGTCGTGAGGTTGGCAGATCTTGTCCATGATGTCTCTAGACGGATGATGGTCTATAGTTTCATATCACAACAAAACGACAAAATTTAGTTAGAGAAATTTAATTTAGAGATCTTTTTTCATTGCCTATGAAGTGTAGGAGACGAGGAATGCTTTGCTATCATTTTTCAAGTTGTGGTTCAAACAAGAAGACAATGAATAGTGATTTAAATCTAACCAGCAAGTGCACATGAATTTATTTTTGAGGACAATCAATGAATCTAAGTTAAAGGGGTCAAATTTGGAAATTTAAGTGAAAGTTTGTGTTTTTCTTTTTGGCAAAGAAAAGTTTGAGCCAAATTTAACACTCGACTTAAAGTTTGTGCTTTTTTACAAAAAAGAAGAAGTTTGAGTTAGATTTGACACCTGACTTAAAATAAGTGCTTTTTTACAAGACAAAAAAAAGTTTGGGCCAAATTTGACTATCGACCTAAAGTTGGTGCTTTTTTTTGGAATTAGCCCTATCGTCTCCTAGTTCCACAAAATTGTTCACATTCTACTAGTCCATCCAAGCCTTAAGGAACCTCTACAACTTGTTCACCCATCTAGCCTTACATGCTCTCCGCATCTAATATCTTATTCACCTTCTATGGAAGTATAGCACTACGAACCTTTATACACACTTGATCTATGCACCGTGGGGTATTAAAGAACATTTCTACAGGCTTCCGCAATGTCGAAAAGGTAACGGCTGTGGAATGCGATGTACTACTGGCTTTAAGAATGATGTGATAAGTTTTATTTGGTGCTGAATTTGATCTATTAATTTAAAAGCCCATTTTCAGTTCATTGGATGCGATGACACATTTGTGAAGATTTTGCTGTTGAATTTGTGTTACATATATTTATATTTATAGACACAAATTCCTTTAATATGATAGATACATGCTTGTTATGTAAAATATATACCTCTCTAATTGTGATTTGTTGTAGTGAATATGCATAGTGATTGTTCGATTCGCTTAAAAAAAATGTATTACTCATTAGGCTATGACACATTTGTGAGGGGATTATCGCGGGGAATTTTGGGAGTTAGATATTTTGGTTCTAATTGAGGCTGCGTTTTTTAGAGAAATGATGGCCATGTCACTCTCTCATCCATATAGGATTTGGGGAGTGATATTCAATGCTTTAACTTAATTATAATAGAAAAATTGGAGCATTGTGCGCACACCTAGATAAAATACTAACACACTCCCATGCTTAATCATACAATCGATATATATATTTCCATTAAACAATTCTCACACCATTCACAACCATCAAAATATAATAAATGCCCAATTTAAATTTTTATGCGAAAAATGAGCTTATTCATAACTCATAATATATCAAATCTTTATCATTTTGAAGATGAGTTTACAAATTTCTTGGAAAAGATAACATCACTCACCTAGATATGTGCAAATCAAACAGCGGTAGTTACTCAAGCTGACCTACTCGAATTCCTAACAATTAATCAAAAACGATATTAAATAGGGGTGATCGGTTCCTAATCCGGTCCGGTTCCAAGGTGGAATCGGGAATCGGACCAGAAGAACTAGTTCCCAAATTTTGGGACCATGGACCGGATTGGTCAATCTTGGAAAACTTTTGTTAAGGCCAAAAGTTTTCAATACCTAACTTAATTGCGCGTTAATAAAGTCATGGCAATATATTCGAGAATTTTAAGGTTTATCATAATCATTCTAAAGTAAATAAATAACATCCAAAATATCATCTCAAAATAAGGTGCAGGAATAATCTTGATACTATCCCTAAAAAGAAAAAGGAAAAAGGAAAAATATAACGTAAACCAAGAAAAACCTATTGTAAAGCCTTAAAAGCTTATTCAATTGGATGTTTTCTTTTAGGAGTTTTTTTTTTTTTTTGCAATTTTCTGATTTTTCTGGATTTTTTATATTTTTTTAATAATTTTTAATATTTTCAGATTTTCCAAAATTAGAGGTAAACAAGTTTGCAAGATTTTTGATATTTTTTTTACTATTCTGAAAATTTTAAAAAAATATATTAATTTTTTTGGAATTTTCTAATTTTTCTATTTTTTTTGGAATTTTGAAAATATTTGAAAAAAAGAAAGAAAAATAAAATAAAATAAAATAAAATAGAATTAAAATAAAATTTTAAAAATTTTCTGAAGTAAAAAAATATTTTTTTCATTTTTAATGATTTTTGAAAATATTTAAATTTTTTTTTATGATTTTTAACATTTTTTTGAATTTCTGAAATTTTTATTTTTTTAGATTTTTAATTTTTATTAAAAAATGATTCGGACCGGGTCGGGTGACCCGGCCCTACTAAACCGATCCGGCCCGGTCGAAATTTTTTAAAAATGGCCCATGATTAAAAAAATAAAGCAGCCCATTTCCAAATCTATTTTCAGCCCAAGACGAACCCAGGCCCACTCGAAAACCTGCTCTGGCCCGGCCCCTTCTTGCTCTATTTCGGCCCAACTCCCCAGCTCAAGCCCACTCGAAAAATGATTAGCCCAGCCCTTATCTTATTCTATTTTCAGCCACTTTTTCTTCAGCCCACTTCAAACAATCGGGCCTAGTCTACAAAATGAATAAAAGGGCCCAATGGCCTTATCTAGGCCCAGCGGCCAATCCAGCCGGCCCGATTGATTGAACCCTACCCGGTAGGTACCTCACCCGACCCGGTTCGGGACCCGGATCGGAGCTGCTGCGTTCCCTCCCTCCTTCGCTGTTCTTTCGCGGCGCCGAGGGAATGGCCGAGCACCCCCGGCTCGACAACGGCGTGCGGCGGCGATCTTCGCAAGACCAGCCGACGGGACGACGGCTGGCGGAAGCAGGGGCGACGGCCGGCTCGGCAGCAGGGGCGACGGCTGGCTCGGCAGCAGGGACGGCGGTCGGCGGCACGGTTGGCGGTCGGCAGAACGAGCAGCTTCGGACGAGGGTGGCGACGGGAACGGAGCAAGCCACCAGCAGGCCTTGTCGTCGGTGGTTGAGCGGCAGCGGCGTCGTGGCGAGAGCAGGGGCGACGGCTGGCGGAAGCAGGGGCGGCGGCTGGCTCGGACGACGAGGGGTTGGGCCGAGATCTACAGCTGGGTCGTCGTGGCTCTCTCCCTCGCGGCTCCGCCTCTCTTCCTCAGATCTGGCTCGGGCTCACTGCCTCTCTTGCTGCTGTCTTCCCTTGCCCAAAACCAGAATTAACCGCCCTACTCACCGATCCTCTCCCATGGTTTTCCTCTCCATCTTCCCAGAAAATCGTCCCCTCTCCTCCATCTTTGTTCTGCCTTTTTTCTTTCTTGGCTCCTCCTTGTCCCGAAAACGCCGCCCTTGACCCGGATCCTCATGTCGACGCCGGCGAAGCGGTGGCGGCCGAGGAGGAGGATGGGTTTCGTAGGCCTCGAAGCGGAAGATATCGGGCTCGATGAGCTCGAGGGGATGCGGTTGATCTTGTTCAGGCCGCGGCCCCGCTTGCAGTAGGTGACGGCGACGGCCGTCTTCTTGCGCCCGGAGCCCTGCCCCGACTCGATCGGAGCCGCCGTGGCTAGGGTTTTCCTCCCCTATGCCAAATAAACATGCATTTAAAATAAAATAAACAAAAATTTGAATGTCAACAAGGATGCTATATAAGAACTCTAACTTAGCAATCCCAAAACCTCATCAAAAATGGCTGAAATTCAACCCAGGAATTTTACTGTTCGGAAGCTAATAACATGCGATGTATTTTGAAATTTTGTTTTGGACAAACCGTAAATTCAATCGAGATCCTTAAAATTCTACAACTCCATTGTACCATAAAGTATCATTTATATAAGTAGCTCAACAACTCAAAAATCAAATTTTGCGACTCAAAACTTATATAATTTCAAATTTCAAATCACAAATTTGAAACTACGAATGAACGACTGGCGTGAGCACTTACCAAATATTGCAAATTGGAGTTGACTTGACTTGGCAAGGTTCTGATGACGTGTGCACAAAAGTTCCCTCTCTTTTTCCTTCTCTCTCTTTCTTTCCCTTTCTTTTCTTCCTCCTTTCTCTTTCTTTTTCTATTTCTACCGAGCTCTCTATCTCTCTTATAAAGCCAAAGCCCCTCTTTTTTCCTCTTCTTTTGACTGTTCAACTCATCTTTTTTCTTTTTTCTTCTTCTTCTGTTTTTTTGCCTTTTGACTTTTCAACCCATATTTTACATTGAAATTTAAATGAAGTGAAGTTGAAAGAACTAGGCAACTGCTAAAATATTAATGTCAAAACCAATATGTGTACTTATCTATTAAGCACGACTAATAGCGTGAAACCTTCAGGAAATCAATGATGTTTGTAAGGGAGTGCAGAGGACCACGCGATGCCATCGACCTCAGTTGGGGTTTCACACGGGATATAGAGCTTGCCTTATGGGGTTGTGCAAGATTGGTTTGTCAACTTCTCATTTCTTGCTTATCCCCTTTCCCTTTCCTTGTCTATTTCTCCCGAGCTCTCTTTCCCTTTGTTTTTCTGTTTTTGCCGAGCTCTCTCTCATATAGCCAAAGCCCCTCTTTTTTTCCTCTTCTTTTGAACATTCAACTCATCTTTTTTCTTTCTTCTTCTTCTTGTTTTTTTTTTTTTGCCTTTTGACTTTTCAACCCTTATTTTACATTGAAATTTAAATGAAGTGAAGTTGAAAGAACTAGGCAACTACTAAAACACTGATGTCAAAACCAATGTATGTACTTATTTGTTAAGCACAATTGACAATGTGAAACCTTCAAGAAATTGCCGATGTCTATATGGGATTACAGAGGACCACACAATGCCACTGACCTTAGTTGGGGTTTCACACGGGATATAGAGCTTACCTTTGGGGCTACGTAAGACTGATTTATCGACTATTCATTTCTTTCTTATCCCTTTCCTTTTCCTTGTCTATTTCTCTTGAGCTCTCTTTCGCTTTCTTTCCTTCCTCCTTTCCCTTTCTTTTTTTGCTTTTACCAAGCTCTCTCTCATAAAGCCAAAGCCCCTCTTTTTTCTACTTCTTTTGAACATTCAACTCATCTTTGTTCTTTTTTCTTCTTCTTCCTTTTTTTTTTTTTGCCGGACTTCTCAACCCTTATTTTACATTGAAATTTAAATGAACTGAAGTTGAAAGAACTAGACAACCACTAAAACACTGATGTCAAAACCAATGTATGTACTTATCTGTTAAGCACGACTGACAGCATGAAACCTTCAGGAAATTTCTGATGTTTGTATGGGATTGTAGAGGACCATGCGATGCCATCAACCTCATTTGGGGTTTCACATGGGATATAGAGCTTGCCTTATGGGGCTACGCAAGACTGATTTATCAACTGCTCATTTCTTTCTTATCCCCTATCCCTTTCCTTGTTTGTTTCTCCTGAGCTCTCTTCCCTTTCTTTTCTTCCTCATTTCCCTTTCTTTTTCTGTTTTTGCTGAGCTCTCTCTCATAAAGGCAAAGCCCCTCTTTTTTCTTCTTCTTTTGAACATTCAACTCATCTTTTTTTTTCATTTTTTTTTTGGAAAATACCACCAAAACCATGAACTATGCCCCTCGGGACAATTTTACCCTGAACTTTTTTTGTATCATAAAAAACCCCAAACTATGCCCATTGGGACAATTTTACCCTAAACTTTTTTTTGCGCCATAAAAAACCCCAAACTATGCCATTCGGGACAATTTTACCTTGAACTTTTTATTTTGCTACGAAAAACCCTGAACTATGCCACTTGGGACACATTTACCCCAGACTTTTTAATTGAAGGGCATTTTCGTCTTTTCCTTCTTTTTTTTCCTCTTCCCTCCGGCAGAGGGGAGTTGGCGACGGCCACCCTCGCCGGCGACGACGTTCGGCCGCCGGCGAGGGTAGCCCACGCCGGGAGGGTCGCCCCAGACCAGCCGAGGGACCGCCCTCGCCGGATCCCAGGCGGGGCGGCCCTCCCGACTCGAGCGACCCTCGCCCGACGCCGGGAGGGCCGCCCCGCCCGACGCCCGGGAGGGCCTCCCCGCTAGATTTGGTGAGGGCGGCCCTCCGGCGTCGGGCGAGGGTCGCCCGCCGCCATTCGGCGAGGGTGACCCTCGCCCGACACCGGGAGGGCCTCCCGCCCGGATCCAACGAGGGTGGCCCTCCCGGCGTCGGGCGAGGGTCGCCCGAGTCAAGGGAAGGCCGCCCCCGCCGGGTCGGGCGGGGCCGACCCTCGCCCGACGCCGGGAGGGCCTCCCCGCCAGATCCGGCGAGGGCGGCCCTCCCAATCTGGTGGGGACGACCCTCGCCCGAGTTGAGGGAAGGCCGCCCCCCGGATCGGCGAGGGCGACCTCGCCCGACGCGGGCGGGGCCTCCCAACCAAATCTAGCGAGGGCGGCCCTCCCCCGTGTCGGGCGAGGGTCGCCCCCGCCGGAGTCGAGGGAGGGCCGCCCCGCCGAAGTGGGGAGGGCCGCCTCGCCGACGCCGGGAGGGCCGCCCGCCCGACGCCGGAGGGCCGCCCGCCGCCGGGAGGGCCGCCCTCGCCGACGCCGGGAGGGCCGCCCTCGCCCGACGCCGGAGGGCCGCCCTCGCCCGACGCCGGGAGGGCCGCCCTCGCCCGACGCCGGGAGGGCCGCCCTCGCCCGACGCCGGGGAGGGCCGCCCCTGCCAGATCCGGCGAGGGCGGCCCTCGGCCGGTCGGGGGCGACCCTCCCCGACGTGGGCCACCCTCGCCGGCGGCCGGACGTCGCCGTCGGCGAGGGTGGCCGTCGCCGGCTCCCCTCTGCCGGAGGGAAGAGGAAAAAAAAAAAAAAAAGAAAAAAAAAAAAAAAAAAAAAAAAGGAAAAGACAAAATGCCCTTCGGTTAAAAAGTCTCAGGGGTAAATATGTCCCAAGTGGCATAATTAAGGATTTTTCGTGGCACAATAAAAAGTTCGGGGTAATATTGTCCCGAGTGGCATAGTTTGGGTTTTTTATGTTACAAAAAAAAGTTTAGGGTAAAATTGTCCCAAGTGGCATAGTTTGGGGTTTTTTATGATACAAAAAAAAGTTCAGGGTAAAATTATCCCGAGGGGCATAGTTTGGAGTTTTTGGTGTCCTTTTCCCTTTTTTTTTGTTTTGACTTTTCAACCCTTATTTTACATTGAAATTTAAATGAAGTAAAGTTGAAAGAACTAGGCAACCACCAAAACATTGATGTCAAAATGAATGTATATACTTATCTGTTAAGCATGACTGATAGCGTGAAACTTTTAGAAAATTGATGACGTTTGTATGGGATTGCAAAGAACCACACGATGCCACCGACCTTAGTTGGGGTTTCACAAGGGATATAGGGCTTGTCTTCTGAGGCTGCGCAAGACTGATTTATCGACTACTCATTTCTTTCTTATCCCCTGTCCTCTAGCCATCTTCAGTAACTTAAACTTGCCGAAGTGATGTTTGCACCGATGGGAAATGATTTGCTACCTATTTATTCATGCATGAGTTGATGGTTTGGATGGATATGATATCGAATGGAGACACCAATAAGATGATAGAGGATCTCATCCTTGCACCAGCTCTCATTTTCAATTCTTGATCTCCGCATATTTAGAGTGCCCTTGACATCAATACTATGTGTACCATCTGGACACTAATATTTACATGTTCAATTTTTGGGTCGATGGCATGTCGTGTTATCGCCCAACACATTTGACTAAATTAGGAGGCTCTATGGCAATGCAGAATTTCCATCTACGTACTTTCATAGGCATCAAGAATGTTCACACCTTGATAACGACTCTTATGGCTAAAACGCCACTGTGGAGGTTTAGGTTCGCATCTTACTTGTCCATAGTATCAATGGGGTATTTTGAAGGTTGGAGGTTTATTTACCTAAGATGAGCTTCTCGTCATAAAAAAAGCGCAAATGCTAAAGACCTTTGGGTGGATGCCTTGTCGAGGAGATATGAGCAAGGAACAAAAACTATAGACAGAAGGGGCGATGACACGAACTATTTAGAGCTTATGGAACTATAATTGAAAGACTCAAGCTTTGAAGATGTCCAGTGACGTTGGGTCGGTCGAGCAACTAATACATCTGACAACCGGACAGCAGTTACTTAGGCCAGAAATCAAGTTAATGGTGAGAGTTACAGTTCTAATGTTCCCTTATATTTGCAGTTTTTATTTCATGTTGATGTTGGAGGCAAACCACATTGATGTAATAGTGCTGTTTTTTCCATGTGAATTAGAATCGAGAAGTTTTGACGTGCAAATCCCTGGAGTGCCAAAACTTGGCACGGACACTTAAGTGTCAAAAGTTCGAAAATGTATACTTAAGTGCTAAAATCGGAGCAAAAATGATTAATTAAGCACCAACGGTGAAAAAATCTGACCAAACTACCATGTGTCATTTTCCGGTGATTTTATTTACTGACGGAATTTTTTTTTTTTTCAAAATAAAATATCCATGTGACAATTTTAAGAAAAAAAAATTGTTCAAGTTTTACCAGAATTTTTTTTAAAATCGATTTTATTTTAAAAAAAAAGGAAAGAGAAGGGTTCGGGTGAGGGTTGTGTAGCTCTCGTCGCTGCTTGCTACCCCACCATCGTCGGGAAGGGCCGGTGATAGTGGGGCGAGGGTCGGCCGGGGTCGCCGGGCCCTGGCCGGTGGCCGGCGACCCCCAGCTGACCTACGACGAGGGTCGCAACCCTCCCCGATCCGATGAGGGTTGTCGGCGACTCTCACCGAGATTGACTTGTGATGAGGGCTTGGCTCTCGCCCGGATCTGGGCGAGGGCCTATAGGCCCTCGTCGCAAGTCGGCCGGGGTCATCGGCCATTGGCCGGGCTCACGCGACCTTGGCGAACCCTCGCCCCATCGTTCTTGGCCCTTCCTAGCGATGGTGGGGTGGTGAGGGCTGTGCAACCCCCACCCGATCCTCCTCCTTTTTTTTTTCTTCTTTATATATTTAAATTAATTAATTTTATAATAATATATTTTAAAGTTATTTAATTAATTCATTTTTTAAATATCACGTCAACACAAAATAACGTTGTTTTGATTGAGTTTTTGCTAACTCAGCTTTCAGCGAGCCACGTAAGCGATTTATATTATTAAAATAAGCCACGTTGAATTTTCGGTAACTTTTGTCGAAGTTGGCATTTAATTAATCCAATTTTAAAAAAAAAGTGACTTAATTGTACATTTTGTAATTTTTGACACTTAAGTGTCCCATTGTGTCAAGTTTTGGCATTTGAGCTATATTTTTGTCAGAATTTTTTATGGCAAAAGACAGAACAAAGGAATAAGTTTATGTTTTCTTTAAGTTTCATTCTGTTTAACAATCATTCAAGCCGGCTCTCTCTTTCATTTTATGCTAGTTCGATCACTCGACATATTGTTTTGAATAGCCTAATGATTGAGTCCAGCGGAGGTTTCAGCCAAATTATTATATCTGGCAGTGAGATGCTATGAGGTATTATGCTTAATCAAAGTAGTGCTTCTAATCATCGAACGTGCTTGAATTTGTACAGTATAATTGACATGGAATTCTTAAGTCATAGATAGTAGATACAGTGTAGCCTAATCTGCATGAGGTTCAGTCTCGTGCAGCAAAGGCTTGAGATGGCAGCTTAATTGATCCCTCTATAGCAGAACCGTCTGGCAAAATAGATGTTTAGCAGTCGCTAGGACAGGAAGGAAATAGAAAACCTAGACAAACATTTACAATCTCACTATCAAATGATACTTAAACTAAGGAAACAATCAGATAACGGTTGCTGGAAATCCCATCCTGCATTTCCAATCTATTTTTAACCTCCCTAAATCTCAGTTGAGGACCAAAGTCAAGAATCCTACCATGCTGGGCGGAGATGGCTGAGCTGAGGACTGGGCCGTTCCTGAGCAGACCTGGCTGAACTGGCTGAAGCTCTCTTCATCCAACAGTCATGTTCAACATTGTATAGAGAAGAAATTGCAGCAACTATAAATGTGTATTGACCTCATTTTGTACAAATTACAGAGGGAGAACATGCACTTTTGCTCCAAGCGCCATATTAGTCTCTTCAATCGTTTACCATCCAAAGATTTATCTAGCAGAATCCATCTTACCCTATCTCTAGGACCAAATAAGCAAATACTCTGTTTTCTAATAGAACTACAAGGGCACAGAGCAACTCAAGCCATCATCAACCCGCTCATTAAAATCACAGATTCACACATATTCAACATGCCACTGCCATCATAGAACAAACGACACTCAATTTACTGAATCGTCACACAGATTGTCACTCTTCCTCGTACTTGTCTTCGTCTTCATCTGAATCCTTCTTCTCTTTCTTCTTGAAGTAACCCCCTTCCTCAGCACCCACACACATAGCCTCACCACATTCCCCATGAACACAACCCCCATCAGGCACACCCAGCACACCACTGACACATCCGTCACGTCCTTCAGCATCCCCTGCGTGTCAACCGACGACGTGTTGCGCAGTGCTATGAAGTAGGTGATTGCCTACCCCGTGATTGCCAGTCACATGATCACCATCTGGGTCCACATCCAGCGTTGCCGCTTTATCAGAAGGCTGCTCAAGAGGAGCAGGATGATGCTGAGGGAGGACAAGAAGGCCAAGGTGTTGAAGATCATGAACCGCCCTTAGGCGATCCGCTGGACGTGGGCCATGATGGAGGTGCCCACCAAGTGCGTCTCCTTCACGGGATTGCCGTTGGCGTCCACTTCGTAGTCATCCTGCCAGACGCCTCCCAGTGGCGTGATTGCAGCTTGGAATGCCACCGTTGCTAGCAGCGAAGCGACCACCATCAGCGAATTTCTCTTTTGGCTCAGCCAATCGGCTTCCAATGGGGGTCTTCTTAGACTACTCAGTTTCTTTGATAGGGTTTCTTAGAGCACTACATTTCTTTAATGGCAAGACTTGAGATAGATAGCCAGGAAGTAAGAAGAATTGCCTCTTAGTGAATTGTTGTGATGTGAAAGGATGGCCTCCACCTTGTTGATTCCTAGGGACATGAACAATCGGAGGCTTATTAGAGGTCGATTGTGCATATGCAACATGCACATCTTGGTAGGATCACAACATCTATTCCTCAACTCCTCCTCGATTGTCATATTGGTCCCAACCCTTCACCTTTACAGAAATCACCAAAGAAGAGGTCAAGTTTTGCCTGTTAACATATTTACTTAAACCCACTTCTTTCAAAACTCAAGTTAATGAGTTAAAAAGGCCAACTATGATACTATCAATTGTTCTATTTTACACCACATTTCCAAAGGTGGGACTTTTTTTGGCAAACACCCCCATACATGCACCTCAGCACTATTAGAAAATTAGATATTCCGAATAACTAGTGAACCATTTGTACATGTTTGTTTATTTAGTCAAAATCTCATTATCAGTTTCCATCTGCTGGTTTTATCTATTTTAGATCCATGCAACTTAGGCATCCAAATCGAGAAATATGTCCTTTTTTTTTTGGTCCTTTTATCAATTCATCCTATATATCTTGCTCTTATTTAGTCGACGTACTTATTCACTTGCATAGGTGTGAAGCTTATGACGAAGCACGGGAGTGTGTTAATATTTTATCCAGGCATGTGCACGAACTTTTGCATTATAAGTTGGTTAAAACATTGATATTGAATAAAGTGAAGTTGAAAGAACTAGTCAACCACTAAGCCAATGATGTCTGTTAAGCTTGACTAACACCTGTAAAGCTTCACGAGATCACTATTAAATTGTAAATGGGAATGCAAATAGCCAAGATTTGACAGATTATCACCTGTTTAATAAATTTATCTAGGTCATTTCATTTCATTTTATTTTTTTGTTTTGTTTTGAGGGTAGGAAGGAGATCATAGTACTTAACAAAAAATAAAAAGCACAGGAGTCCGAGCCCAATGGCTCAGGTCTGTTGGATCATTAAGGAATGCCCTCGGAAACAACACTAACTTGTCTCGGAGTTGGAAATGTCAAAGGCTAGATTGCTAATTACATACGTGCTAAAAACAGTAGGCTTCGTGAAAGCATTTACATGTTGGAGAAAAGCAGAGCAGTGATCCATACACATGGGATTTGAGAACATTCCTGCATGCTTCGGCAATGCTGGAAAGGCGAATAGTGTGGAATGTGATGTCCTGCTGGCTTTAAGAATGATGGGGTAAGTTTTATTTGGTGCTGAATTTGATCTAATTATTTAAATGCCTATTTTCAGGTCATTGGATGCGATGACACATTTGTAAAGATTTTGTGCGTTTGAATTTATTTTTAATATATTTATATTTATAGACACACACATTCTTTTAATATGACAGATACATGTTCTCCATAAGAAATGTATGCCTTTCTAATTACTAGAAGACATGGTGAAAGTATGATATCCTAGAAAGCACCAATATTTTCCAGGAGCCTTCGTCTCATGTCCGACATGCTCCGACATGTTTTGATACGCTTCAATACGCGATCGACAGGTGTCGGAAAATCCAACACGTGATCAACTTTTTCGAAACATTCCGACACATGAGTCTGGAATTTCGACACACAATTCCGACATGCATGGTCAATTTTAAAAATTTTCAATAAATGAGGGGTCAAAATGTAAATATATAACAAATAAAAAAATATAAAGAGGGAAATAAGAAAAATGTGATCTTTTTTTCTCTTCTCTTCCGACACTCGAGTCCATATTATGGATTGCTTGTTTTTTTCTCTCCAAGTTTAATGGATTATTGGAATGGATTGTAGTTGAATTTGTCAAATTAAAACAATAAATGATATTAGCAAACGATGGATTAATATTTTTAGTGTAAATTCATTTTATGCTCTTTTATTATTTATTTATTTATTTATTTATTTATGAATTTGAATCAAATTAATTTAATTGAAATAATCATCAAAGTGATAATTTATACGTGTTCCAACATATCGGAATTCTCTAATTTTTTTAGAAAAACCTATTGACATGTCATGTCGTGTTATATCGTATGTTATAGATCAGTTTCGATCTACTTAGCCGAATATCTTTATTTAAGGAGATCGCCAAGTTCAAACCCTTCAAAATATCTAATTGGACTCATTAAAGTTATATTAACATCTCTACTTTTTTACATCACATCACTAATATGGAACTTCTTTCGTATAACAACCTCGCACGTGCACTTCAACGTATCTCTACTTCATATGCAGGCCTTCTATGTCAGGGTGGCTATCCTTTAATCTAGGCATCCTTTCCCACCATCATTATCTTAGCTTAAATCTCTACCTTGGCCCAGCTTGGTAGGAACACAACATTTGCCTTTACTCCCCCCATTGGCTTGGTCTGGCCAACCTCAGCAGGGTTCCCTGTTGGATGACGAGTCACATTTACTTGGGATTTTCGTTGGACGCTGGTCCACACACGTTGGGCCCACTTCATCAAAATCATTAGCTATATCACTAGGTCTAAGCTTAAGTTTAAGCTCATCGATAAAACCTGTTGAATCCATATTCACTTAAAATTTAAAGTCAGCGAGTTACAAATCAATTACGATAATATTGACTTTTTCATCTAACATCACATTGTGAATGTGGGGTTTCTTTTATATGATATCCTTACATGTGCATCTCAACACCATAAGTGATATGATGATATTACGGAAAATTATAAAAACATACGCGTGGATGTGAGAAGGCTTTTATAGTGGGCATTTGTTTATTTAGTCAAAAGCTCATAACCAAAATTCCTTTTATCTGCTGATTTCACTAATTCTAGATCCACGATATGTTTGTGTGTGTGTGTTAAGTAGCATTATCTATACTTTCTCAAGTGGGAAGCTTATGATTAAGCGTGGGAGAGTGTTTATATTTTATCCAGGCATGCGCAATGCTCCAACTTTTCTATCATAATTAAGTGAAAGCATTGAAATTTAAACAAAGTAAAGTTAAAAGAACTAGGCAACCACTAAAACAACCATGTCAAAATCAATGTATCTACTCATCTGTCAAGCACGACCAACAGTGTAAAACCTCCAGGAAATCACTGCTGTATCTTGGAATGGAATGCAAAGGACTACGGGATGCCACCGACCTCAGTTGGGGTTTCACACAGGATATAGAGCTTGCTTTCTGGGGCTGCGCAAGGCTGAATTATTGACTGCTCATTTCTTTCTCATCTCCTGTAATCCGACCATCTTCAATAACTTGAACTAGCTGAAGTGATGTCTGAACCGATGGGAAAAGATCTGCTACCTCTTTATTTGCATGAGTTGATGGTTTGGTTGGATACAACATTGAGAGACACCAATGAGATGATAGAGAGGACCTCATCCTTGCACGGGCTCTTGTTTTCGATTCTTGATCTTTTGCCTCTTTAGAGTGCCCTTGACGTCGGTACTATATGTACCATCTGGACACTAATCTTTACATGTTCAATTTTCGGGTTGATGGCATGTCATGTTATCGCCTCACACGTTCGGCTAAAGATTAGAAGGCTCTACATCTGCCTACTTTCATAGGCACAAAGAAGGTTCACACCTTGATAAGGACTCTTATGGCTAAAAATGCCACTGTGGAGATTTGAGTTCACATCTTACTCTGTCCATGGTATCAACGGGGCATTTTGAAGGTTCGAGGTTTACCGCAATGTTAAAGAGCATCCCTAATGTACTTGTTAGGCCACATTAATTGTGCTTTGGAAAATTAAATAAATATATTTGAAGTAAGTGACTTTTTCAAAATGTGTTGTCACTCGATTTTCAACTCGTGATGTTATGCGTTATTTTTTATTGTTAGTGGTCTTAACTAGTGCGTTAGATGCATTCATTAACAAGACTCTTATAACACAGAGAATATCCAAATTATTTTATCAAAACTAAAGAAATATCAAATTAACCTTGACAAGAACAAAACTCAGATTAAGAAATTTAACACATATCTCAGGGGCACTCCTTAACATTTGCCTTTCCATTAATTCTTCTGACACTCGCTATTTCTATGACAAAAGGCTTGTCCTTGGGAAGTAAACCTTGAACACTCAAGTTTGCCTCGGTTGATATGATGGATCAGGCAAGATCGCGAGCAAGATTGCGAGCAAAATCAAATGAGTGACTCAAATATTCTGCAATCTCTTTTCTTCCCATGTTGAATCAAGCCTTACAGGTACACACTCGTATTTTCGTGGGGCAAAGTCACCTAATGATCACAACATATTGCGGTTTCCATTTCAATTTATAGGAAGCTTAAAGGGGGCAAGTTGCCTCCACTGCCCCCGTGGTAAATCCGTCCATGCTGACGAGACAAATTCAACATGATGGCCATTGCCGTATTTTCTCTGTAGATGATACATTGTTGGGGTAGGTGAAACCCTTGCTGGAGCTGAACCAGAAACCTTAACTTCGAAGGGAAACTTTGCAAACCTTAGGGTGTAAGTCTAGTAACCATAGAAACTCAGACGACACCTTTAGAAAATAGGACATCATGGAGTACCAGGACCAAGTCATTCCATTAACTTCGATCTATTTTGACAAGACCGGAGATCATGTGGCGATACCTTGAGAATGCTTTGACAGATATGAGATGGAGGAAAAGGCAAGATTTGAAATCAATTAATGCAGGAAAAAGTAGGGACTGCCAACCAATCGGGGTTAAGCAGAACGCCCTGATGTAATACTTCTGTATTTTCCAAATGAATGAGAATAGAGAAGTTTTATCGTGAAACAGAAAACAGAGGAATAAGTTCACGCCTTCATTAAGTTTCATTCTGTTTAAACAATCATTCGAGTGGGCTCTCTCTTTCATTTTATGCTATAGTTTGATCGCCTTACATATTGTTTTAAATAGCCAAATGAATTGAGTCCAGCGGAGACTTCAACGAAATTATTATATCTTGGGGAGATGCTATGAGGTACCATGCTTAAACAGAGTACTGCTTCTAATCATCAAACGGGCATGAGTTTGTACAGTATAATTGACATGGAATTCTCAAGTCATAGACAGTAGATACACTGTAGCCTAATCTGCATGAGGTTCAGTCTCGTACAGCAGAGGCTTGAGATGGCAGCTTAATTGATCCCTCTATAGCAGAAGCGTCTGGCAAAATATATGTTTAGCAGTAGCTAGGACAGGAAGGAAATAGAAAACCTAGACAAATATTTACAATCTCCCCATCAAATGATGCTAAAACTAAGGAAACAATCAGATGACAGTTGCAGGAAATCTGATCCTGCAGTACCAATCTATTTTTAACCACCCTAAATCTCAATTGAGGACCAATGTCGAGAATCCTAACATGCTGGGCAGAGATGGCTGAGCTGAGGAGGACCAGGCAGTTCCTGAGCAGACCTGGCCGAACTGGCTGAAGCTCTCTTCGTCCAACAGTCATGTTCAACATTGTATAGAGAAGAAATTGCAGCAACTATAATCGGGTATTGTACTGATTTTGTACAAATTACAGAGGAAGATCATGCACTTTTGCTCCAAGCGCAATATTAGTCTCTTCAATCATTTACCATCCGAATATTTGTCTAGCAGAATCCAACTTAACCTCTCTCTAGGACCAATACTCTTTTCTCTAAAAGAACTACAAGAACACGGAGAACCTCAAAGGCCATCATCATCCCACTCATCGAAATTACAGATTCACACATATTCAACATGCCACCGTCATTGTAGAAAAAAGACCACTCAATTTATTCGATCATCAAGAGACTGTCACACTTCATCGTACTTGTCTTCATCGTCTTCATCTGAATCCTTCTTCTCTTTATTCTTCAAGTAACCCCACTTCTTCAGCACCCACACACATAGCCTCACCACATTCCCCATGAAAACCACCCCCATCAGGCACAGCCAGCACACCACCGACACATCCGTCACATCCTTCAGCATCCCCCGTGTGTCAGCTGGCGACATGTTGCGCAGCGCTATGAAGTAGGTGATCGCCTGCCCCGTGATTGCCAGCCACATGATCACCATCTGGGTCCACATCCAGCGTCGCCTCTTTATCGGAAGCCCACTCAAGAGGAGCAGGATGATGCTGAGGGAGGACAGGAAGGCCAGCGTGTTGAAGATCATGAACTGCCCGTAGGCAATCCGCTGGACATGGGCCATGATGGAGGTGCCCGCCAAGTGTGGCTCCTTCACCGGGTTGCCGTTGGCATCAACCTTGAGGTCGTCCTGCCAGACACCTCCCGGTGGAGTGATTGCAGCTTGGAATGCCACCGTCGCTAGCAGTGAAGCAACCACCATTAGTGAATTTCTCTTTTGGCTCAGCCAATCGGCTTCCACTGGAGGTCTTCTTAGAGTACTCAATTTCTTTGATAGGGGTTTTCTTAGAAAACTCCGTTTCTTTGATGGGGCTTTCTTGGTGGAGAGTGATGGGGAGTTTCTGAGTGATCTTGAGGTGGTGGTGTGGGAGGTCTTTCTTGGTGGTGAATCAAGAACTGGATCATAGTGATATGGGACCGAAATGATTTCCCTGGAGAGTGAAGCGCCTGAGCTTTGAAGGGCTGTCTCAATTTCAAGGTCTCTCAAACCTCTGGGACTCTCTTCAAGAATGTCTAGTGCTGTCAGGCCGCTTGAGTTTGGTGTGTTCACTTCAACTCCTGGGATTGTAAGCAAGAACTTTATCATCTGCACAGAAATTTTCAGGGGACAAATCTTGTCAAAATGGGAGTAACTTCCGATGGACATAAGTACAGAAATCCTAATTGAATTGATACACCAAGGAAGCTTTCATTTTTCTTCCATTTTGAAAGCCATCTGATGCTGCACTGAAAATGGGAACCTTTCTAAGACATAAAGATCTGTTCGAAGTGAATTCTACCGATGATATACACAGGCCACCCTCAATCTCTAACATCAAGCATACCATCAATTTACTTATGTTTGAACACGTTTGTCGTTGGAAATTAGCTCGAGAAATACGGCAAAGGATTACCTTGCCAGGAAAAATGGATTAAATCTATAGGGAATTTCTCTGCCTAAACTCATCTTTGCATCAAGAAAATTCCACTGGCCAGAGAGTTTAAAAATAAAATCTACCTCAACTTGCTTCTTGACCACTGCAATGTGCAGAACCGTGTTCCCATCACCGTCCCTCCTATTCACCAGCTCCTCCACAATCTCCCTCCCCGCCTCCTCCACCACCGCCCGCATCGCCTCCACCCGATTCCTCCCCGCGCACACGTGCAGTACCGTCTCGCCGTGGTCCGTCGCGGCACTCGCCGACCCGGGCCCGGCCCGTACGATCCGCCGCGCCGCCTCGGCCCGGCCCTTGCCCGCCGCCGCGTGCAGCGGCGTCCTCCCCTCCCCGTTCCTTCGCATTGCCATCTCCGGATCGGCCGACAGCAGCATCCCGACGATCTCCGCGTGGCCCCTCGCGGCCGCGAGGTGGAGGGCCGTATTGCCGTCCGGGTCCGTCTCGGAGGCGAGCTGCGGGGTCCGGGCTAGGAGGGCGGCGACGAACTCCGAGTGGCCGAGCATGGACGAGACGTGGAGGGGGTTCCGGGACGTGCATGAGACGATGATCTTATCGAGAACGAGCGGGTCTCGATCCAGCAAATCCAAAAGGGTAGTCACGCTCCCCTCCATCGCCGCTCCCGAGAGCTTCTCTTCCATCTCTCCCTCCGCCTGCATGATGGATCGGATCAAGAATCGCCAAGAACCCTTTTCAGGTCAATGGGAACTTCTTCGGGAAGTCAAATGGAGTGGACAAAGAACGCAGCTGCCGGGAATGGTGGATCGAGGATTGGTGGAAGCTTCCGTCGTCGTCGTCATCATCGTTCCTGGAAAATCAATGAGGTAAATCATCGTTTCTTGCTTGAGTCAAAATGCTTTTCGGGAGCTTCCCCACGCGGAGTTGAGTTGACTTTTCTTGTCCGTGTTCCCGGGTTCAGCATCAGCAATCCTGGCCGTTGGTTTTCGTAGCTCTGATCATCGCGTACGTTGTTGAACGGCTGCGATGGGAGAACTTCCGACATGCTATCTACGTTGAGTGGTGGTAGGAGGGAAAGCATTTGATTTTGCGGATCAAAGTTTTAATCCCGAAGACAAGATAATGTTGGTCGGAAGGACCCGTCTGTATTCGCATTTAGATTTTTTTTTAATGTAAATTTTCATATTTATGGCAACATGTTTTTCGCGTAAGTTTATTTTAATAATTTAAAACACGCGCACTAAGACTAACTAGCTGATGCTCATGAAATACTTTGTTAAGCATATTAATCGATTAAGTTTAAACATTTGAGCTATCTAGATAATCTTAATTCAGATTGTTATGCGCGTGATTGGTGAGATTTGAACAAGTGATCCTTAATTCCAAAATTTAAAATATCCAATGTCCCAATTAATTGTACCAACCCTATAGGAGCAACAAAGATTCATGCACAACATTCAGGATATGTAATTAGGAGGTAGCATACCCAATTCGACCAAATATGCCCTCCATTTGACGATTCGATTGCCTAAGTGTAATTTTTGCTTAAAATATGAGGAATTTTCGATAAAATATTATTGAATAAATGACGTGGCTAAATATAGGTTCTTTTGAACCTTCGTAAATTGAATGCTCATTATCCAAATTGTCACATGATACTTTTGCATATACACAAGGAAATTTGAATCTTTCCTAAAATCAAATTCTTTCAAAATTCAGGTACAAAAGTCTAACCACACCACCCACCTGGGTGGCGTTGCTGATTCGCGTTCTCTTCCTCTCACAAAAGGTCGAGAGTTCGAATCCCAGCTTCGTCATAGGGTGACTTACCTGATTGTATGTGTGTGGTGGCTAGCACGTGCGGCCCCCAGGATTTACTCCCCTAGCTGTCGGCGGGGTGCGGGGTTCCTTGGGTCATCAGGACCTAAAAAGTGAAATTTGTGCAATTACTAACATTAAAAATTGGGGATAATTGTCTAATAAGTTATAAACCTATTATGACAATCAATTTACTCCCTACCGTCGGCGGGGTGCGGGGTTCCTTGGGCCATCAAAAAAAAAAAAAAAAAGTCTAACCACCCGAAAGACTGTGGACCTAAAAAGTGAAATTTGTGCAATTACTAACATTAAAAATTGGGGATAATTGTCTAATAAGTTATAAACCTATTATGACAATCAATTTAGTTCTAAAATTTTCAATTGTGCAAATTCAATCATAAATATTTTGAAGATTTTTTGATTCAATTTTAAATATTTCAATTTGTCATTTAGTCTTGACCATTTTAAAGAATTACAAATTCAGTCCTTAATCTATTATTTGGATGATTGGTCGAAATAAATTTTTTGACAAGTTGTCAAAAAATTTATGAATTTGCAAATCATTAAAGTTAAGATTAAATCAATATAATTAAAAATTTTAGGATTATATTGGCCAAATGTACAATATGTTTAGGATTTTTGGACAATTTTCTCTTTAAAGCAAAGAATGTTATTTTCACTGCTACTTTTTACAATTTTTCATACAAAGAAAACCAGTGTACCCATGGATTCATTTTGACCACCGACCATTTATAAATAAGGAATAAATGCATTAAAAGTCTTAAAATTTATCAACAAAGTATAATTTCTTCTAAAACTTTTAAAAATTGTAATTAAATTTTAAAACTTGTCATAAAAGTATAATCAAGTCCTAAAACTTTTAGAAAGTGCAATTAACTTTTAAAACTTATCAAATTTGTCAAATTAAATCCTTTCTTTGATTGCACTTTGTGATAAGTTTTAAAATTTAATTGCAATTTTTGAAATTTTTAGAATTCGATTGCACTTTTGTGGCAGATTTTAAAACTTAATTGTGATTTTTGAAAGTTTTAGAATTTAATTACTAGTTTTAGGAGTTAATTAATTTTAGAATTCAAGTGTATTTTTGTAATAAGTTTTAAGACTTCTAACGTACTTAGCCCTATAAATAAGTATCCTACATGCACTATCTTTTAATAATGTAAATCGATAAAAACAGAAAAGAAAATGACGGTGTTTGGTAATATCTCGTACTAAATGCATGATGTCGAATTTGTTCTGATCTTCCACGTCGTTTACTCTTTAGCTATGGCCGGTCACCGAAGAGGGTTTTATTCAAATACACGACATGTTGTGAAGTAGTTGAGTCTTTCTCTTTCTCATGGTCAAAGGATTAGCTGAGTCTAAGATGATTAATTATCTAAAACATTCCCTTTGACGTAATCATCGAACATAATGTTGCCGCCGTGGCTGTGATTCGCGAGTGTTACTGTCATCCTAATTGAGTTTGGCGAACACTCTCTGATGTGTAAGCAACGAGGATCGCGCTTCTCTTGAATAATGTGAGAAAGTGTTGTACCAAAGCGATCGGTTTTCTTCACTGAAAACGTCAAAGTAAAAGCTCCGAAGTTTCTCGACTCTTTTGAGTTTGAGATTTCTTGGTCTACATGGGGTATGGATGACAAGAGTCTTAGAATGTAGTATTTAGAAGTTGGTAGTCTGCAGAAGCTGTCGGCAAATGGAGTCGTTGGCTTTTGAAGAGGGTCTTCAGCATGTGTCAAATGCTGCTTCAAAACTATGGAGCCATGTTCTAATTAATCGAGATTTGTCCACCCGGCAATTCGCCTTGAGGATGTTGAGCAGCCTCCTTGACCTGTGACCGACGAGCTCATCTCCTGCGTCGAAATGCCTGCTGTGTATCTTTCCCTGGCTCTCCGGCATTTGAGCCGACATTCTGGAAAGGAGAACAGCATGCAAATCAAGTAAGAATGTTCGTCTTCCCCGAATAACCACAAACCGACACTACTACAGAAGAGAATGGGGTACCCACCTTCTAGTCTTTCTTGGCAGTGTCAAACGGGTTTATAATTGTTTTCGAGAGAGGCAATTCGACCGATATCGATGAACTCTCCCCACAGAATACAAACTGGAGTAACCGTCCTGTCCGAAAGGAGAGAGAGTACAGCTTAGCTACTTAAGTAAAAAGCTGTGCACTAAATTCGCGAAATTTTCTTTGAATATATCTGCTGGCGGATCAGACTCTGAACGGCGCCTGTAGATATGCATTCAGGCGCTGAAGGTACCCAAATAGATGAAAGAGGATAAGGGAATGAAAATATGCAAGCAAATGCAAGAAGATCAAAGTTCTGGGTTCTTCTGGTAATTTAGTCCTTGGAGAGAACGTGAAAAGAACAGAAAAGTAGGCGATGATCGGACTGGTTTGTGGACAATTTGACAAACTCCCTTGATTGCTCAGACTGTAGAAATCAGTGTCGACTCAGTTCGACAATGCAATTTACAAGTCTCGAGACGGCGATTTCTTATTTGGGGCATGACAAAATATCGAACTTAAGCTAAGCCAGGTCCAGATGACATATTAGAAGTGAGGGAAAACAGAGAGGACTTCCCTGCCAAAATGATGTCGATCCTTCTCACGCTATCGACTCGTATTGATTCGACTAACATCTTTATGTCTTTCACGTGATTATTTCCGACTTTTGCGACAGCAGTAGCTATTGTATGCACACATTTGCCTAGCCATGTCTCTTCCTCCTTCCTCAGTGTCTTCTCATCTTTCGCTCGGCCTCCCTGCGTCTTGCGAGCGCCTTCTGCTCACATGCTTCGGCACTTTTCTAATGGCATTGAACTTTGTTTCCCGATGTTCTTCTTTAATAACCGTTGCTGCCGCTGCTTTCTTCTCCTTCTCCTATTCTTTCTCTCTCTTCTTAGAAATTTCTGTAAGAGTCTTCACTTTACTCGCTCACTTAAGAAGCAGAGCATCTAGCATGGTCAGAAGGTGATTCTCTTCAACATTAACGAGCTGAAGTTGAAGAAGACTTCAAAAAGAACCGAAAAGAAGAAGGAAAAATGCTACCAAAAATCTCAAATTATGTCATTTGGAACAATTTTATTTTGAATTTTTTTCGTGCCATTAAAGACTCCCAAACTATGCCACTTGGGATAATTTTACTTTAAATTTTTTTTTGTGCCACAAAAAATCCCAAATTATGCTACTTGGAACAAAAATTTTACCGTGAATTTTTTCTTGTGTCACAAAAAATTATAAACTATATCATTTGAGGCACATTTACCCCAAACTCTTTAACTCATTTTTTTACTTTTTTTCTTTCTCCCCCCTCTACCAACCATGGTAGAGGGAAGTCAGAGAGGGTGGCTCTCGCCAGCTAAAAAGGAAGAAAGAAAAAAACGTAAAAAGTAAAAAGACAAAAATGCCATTAGTTAAAAAGTTTGGGATAAATATGCCTCAAGTGACATAGTTTAAGGTTTTTTGTGACGCAAGAAAAAATTCAATGTAAAATTATCCAAAGTAGTATAGTTTTGGATTTTTGGTGGTACAAAAAAAATTTAGGATAAAATTGTCCGAAGTATCATAATTTGGAATTTTTTTATGATACAAAAAAAGTTTATGGTAAAATTATTTCAAATAATATAATTTGAAATTTTTGATGGTATTTTTTCAAAGAAGGACTGTGACGATGACGATGACAATGACAATAGAGAGAACAGAGAGGCCATGTTCAATGGACATGGACTCAGCAGATTCACACAAGCACTGGTGTCGGCACGACAAGGTACATTCCCACTTGTACCCTGTGGCGAAACCGTTGCCGCCACAGTGTTCAGTGCTGCTTGCAGAGAGATGGCCGAGACCGAAGGACCGGAGATTTCATGTGGAGGAAACCCCTTGAGCAGTGAGTGGTTGAGAATCGCCAGCACAACTTGAGCTATGAGGCTTGTTTGTTGGGTTTCAAATGTTTCAGGCGATTGGGCTGGGTTTAACAATCAGGACTCCTAGCCTTACTGGGAATTCTACAGGAACTGAGGACAATCATTGTTGTTCCTTTTTCTTGCTCCATAAGACTAGAGAATCCTTCAAATCACCAACATCTGTTATTCTTCTCAATCTCGTAATCTGTATCTGATCTACATAATGAATGATGATTTTTCTTGTATCAGCTATGATGAATTGGTAAGGTGCAGCGATGAAGTTTTCTTGAGCATGAGTTCGATGTCAATGCAAGAGAAGGATAAAACACAAAAACACCGACGGTCATACTTGATTACACCGTGCTATAATTCTCAAAACACTTAAATACTGTAGATGAAATCAGGCGGAACCACGTCTAATTACTCCAAATTCATTCCTAGAAAGTTACCCAAAAAAGAAAGAAGAAGAAGATCAGTAATAAGCAAGAACAGAGCATGAGTTCATGTTGTGTGAGTACAGTAAACGACAATGTCGAGCAGCCTCTCCCACTTACTAGATAGAAAAGAGAAGGTGAGGATGGCCTATGTCCCTTTCTTGCCTCGTCCATTTCTTTTCTTTATATGAGTTCATCTTTTCTTGCTGATTGGTTTACAGGTAATTCAACTATATTTTCGAGTTCGATATTTCATTAATACGACAAGTCAGACGTCGAAATCTTCAATAAGGTCAAGTTTCCAGTTCAGATTCTCATGGATGCCGCAGATGTTTTGGGTGCTGGAAAAAGGCCACTGCTGATCAAGTGACAGATTCACAGACACATGAACATCAACTGTTGTGGCTTGGCACTCCATTGATTCACTGGAAAAAAGCTTGAATTGATCAGCAGATTGGAGGCCGGCCTTTCTTGGCCTGATTGCTTGAGCTTCAGGACAGAACTCGAAACGTGTACAGACGAAAGAGAGAAACATGTGAATTCTCACTATGAATCAGAGGTTTTTACTCGAGAGATTCTTGTGGGACTATGCAAACTCTTACACGCATCCACAGACGTGAGTAGAACTTGAACTTCCATTAAATCGTGCATCATTACATTATACAGATACCAGTTCCAGCATTTCTCATTAAGAGAACAAAACCACGCAGATCAATACTTCAAGAAAAGAAAGAAAAAAGAAATAAAAAAGCTGGCAAAATCCTGATTCATGCGATTTGACCTACTTCAAGAACCAGCCAAGTTTATGCACTGCAATTCTTGAAGCACTCCGTCAGAACTTCTCCTAGTTTCCCTTCGTTGATGGCCTCGTACACCTTCTCTATTTCCTCTCCGGGGCTCACTTTCTTTGCGCCACTCAGGAGCTGAGTCCTCATGTCATTCCTCACGAACCTGTATACAGGATAAGTCCTGCAGTTCTTGATCCTATTCTCAATGCCGAATTCCCCGCTGTCGAACCTCTCCCTCGCTCTCGGCACCTCTTCCTCGAGCCGTGCTTTCAGTTCCTCGATAAATATCGGGATCCGCTTGAAGATCGAGTATCCGTTCTCGCTTGCATCTTCGGCCTTCGGGTCCTTGAGAGCTCTCTTGACAAGTACTTCTTGCAGTTTGGGCAATAGAACGTATGAGGGATTTGCAGGGTCGTCGAGATAGGAGAAAACGGGCTCATGTTCAACGACCTGCAAGAGCTCTTTCTCGCAGAATCGCGATTCGAGGAGCAAGCCGTCTTCTGATGCGTAAAGTGTTTTCCTCACTGCTTGGAGGACCGTACGTTTCACGGCCTCTCTCATGTTCTCCTCCAGGTGCCTGAGGTCGATTGCCTGACAAAGTGCCACCATGTAAGTCGCAGACATGAGCTTCAGGATATCGATGGCCTCTGCACTCTTTCGCGCTGAAATTAGGCCAAGAGAGTTCACATCCTGGTTGTGTTGTTCCGCGCTTTGCACATGCGTCGTGACGGGATTTGCCAAGTATTGGAGCTCAGAGCAGTAAGCCGCCATGGCGATTTCGGCACCTTTGAGGCCATAGTCGAGGCTGGGATTAGGCCCTGCGCTCAAATTTGAAGGCAACCCGTTGTTGTAGTAGTCGCAGACGAGCTCAGAGAATTGTGCGAACAAGAGCTTTCCTATTGCCGCCACAGCAATCCGGAGATTGTCCATAGAGACACCAATCGGAGTGCCCTGGAAGTTCCCTCCATGGAGGGCGAGATCGCGGGCGACATCGATCAGTGGATTGTCGTTCACGGAATTGATCTCCCTCTCAATAGAGTGAGTCGCAGCACGAATCACTTCGACTTGTGGCCCAAGCCACTGAGGAGAAGTTCGAAGTGCATAGCGGTCCTGCTTCGGCTTCGTGAGCGGGTCCTTCTCATGGCGGATCTTCGCCTCCTTCATGAATTCACTTCCGTTTAGGAGGTATTCCATGAGGGAAGCCGCTTCGATCTGGCCCGGATGGTGCTTGAGCAGGTGAGTGAGAGGGTCCGTGAATTCCGGCTTTCCGTGCATTGCTTCACAGAACATGGCGGAGAGAGTCTCTGCCAAGAGGGCCAATATGTTGGCATCGAAGCAGACCGTCGCGGCCACTGCCGACCCGACGGCAGTCCCGTTCACGAGTGCCAAGCCTTCTTTGGCTTGCAGCTCAAACGGGCCCGAGATTCCGGCCCTCCTCAATGCTTCCGCTGCCGAAATCTCTTCTCCTTCCGGCGTGACGACCTTTGAGTTATGCCTGCCGGTCAACAATCCAGCAATGTAAGACAACGGCACGAGATCGCCAGAGGCCGTGATGGTCCCTCTCAGGGGCATCTTGGGGATCAAGTTCCGGTTCATGAGCTTGGCCATCGCCTCCAGGATCTCCCACCGGATCCCCGAATAGCCCTGCATGAGCGTGTTCGCTCGCACCAGCATCGCCGCCTTGGCGTAGCTCGGCGGGAGATTCTCCCTCCCGATCACCCCGGCGTTGAGGAACCGGATGAGCTCGGTCTGCAGGTCTGAGGTCTTGGTGGTCCTCCTCTGGCACGTGGCGCCGAACCCGGTGGTGACGCCGTAGATGTCCCGGCCACAGGCAATGTTCTCAGCCACCCACTCGGCGCTCCTCGACACGCGGTCTCGGGCCACGCCCTCATCAAGCTGGACCTCGACCTCGCCCCGCCGGGCCACGGCAGTGACCTGGGCCACGGAGAGGGCCGTGCCTCGGATATCAACTACCCGGGCATCCTCGAACTGGGACAACAGGGTCCTGACCTCCTCTATATGGGTGCACTGGAGAAATTGAGCAGCCTGGTTCCAATGGACCGAGGTCGGCTCGAAAGGGTGGCCGACCGGGTTGTCATCGGCACAGGCATTTCCGAGGCAGGCGGCCATGTTAAAGAGATGGAAAGCTGGAAGAGATTGGAGATGGGAAAGAAACAAAAGATCAAAGGTTGGAAGGACGGGGTGTTTTCCTTTCTTGAGGTAGTGAGATTTTGCTTTTGCTTTGAGTTTGGGAGGGAACTGAAGGTATATTTATAGCAAAGACAAGTAGAGAGAGAGAGAGAGAGAGTGTGTGGAAAGCGGTGGCTGCGTCAATGGAATCAAGTCAGGAGAGAAAGGAGGTGGGAAATTGTGTGAGTGGAGCAGGGTTTGTTGCTGCTTGGAAATTGACTGGAAAGTCGCATTAAATTTCTACGAGGGGGGGGCTGGTCCTCTGGCCTCCGGCTTTTGGTTAGGTAAAGAGGAAACGGAGACAGGGTTTTGACTCCAGTGGCATAGCCACACTCCCATTGCCATGCGATCCATGCCCATGCATGAAGACAACCGCGCACGAGATGCACGTATCTCTCTGGCCGGTGGCCGGCCGGCCTGGTGGGCCGAGCTTCACCCTTGCTTTTGGTCGATCGCAATAGTTCCAGCTAGTGCCTGGAGGGGGGACTAGCTTTGCAGGGACCTTGCCGGCCCTCACCTCTAGCCGTTAGGTCACCGAGGCTTGGTGATTAGCTAGAGGAGGAAGGAGGGAAGAAAGAAAAAGGAGAAGAAATAAAATATTCAAAAAATATCAAAATATTTCTAAAAGTTGTTCATATCAACATCGGCTAACCGTGTCATGTAAAATGGGTTTGTGTCCACATTAGGGATTTCCGATTAAAATTGGCTCAATGGATTCAATTGACAAAATGTGAATAAATTTATGACCGAAGTCACAAAAATGCAATAAGTTTAAGAATTTTTTGACAAATTTTCCTGTATTTCTTAGGTGGTTGTAGTTTGTCCATGATTTCTTTGGCAAGTCCATAGAACCTTTAGACCAACTCCTCATAAATCATCGGTACTATAAGTCCCGCAATGAAATTCAGATCATCAGTAGCTTCAATAATACCGGTCCACAGTCGTCCATGTACCACATAACAATTTGGTTTAGAAACCGTGGCTCGAGCACGAACCGACCCTAAAATGCTCGGTTCAACCCCGGTTCGTGACTCTCACGAGATACGGCCCGTAACCTCTGTAATTCGACTTGAATTGCTCACTATTAACCGGCCCGAGATATTTTTCCGATCTCAACATCGAAAAATCGGCAGTAAAATCTTCTACCGTAGTGTACCCTTGGTCTGCGCACAGCGTACGTGCAGAATTAGTTGTGCCAATTCACCCCGATCGCAAATGGATCCGTGGACTGGTACACGTTAGTCCTTGTGTTTTTTCATATTCTATTTTGGGTCGATGACCTGATAACGTCTGGCCTAAGTAGCTATTAGTTGACTCGATTATGTAGAAAATGAGACTCGGGGAGTGGGAACTTACGGCGAAACTATATCAGCTCGATTCATTTGTGTATACCGACCTGCCTACTTTTGCAATTCTTCTAATAGTCCCTTTCCCTGTGGGGACTTTCGTGTTGTTATTGGAATGTGATTCACTCTCCATCGACAAGAAGGCATGAGAATCCTGCTCCTCGATGAGTGAGCAAGGGTCCGAGGGCAAAGCCGTCAAAGGGTTTTTATAGTTTGAGCCCACGAATAGCTAACGATTATATATAATCTCTTATTTTGTAATTTAAGGTTATAACAGAAAGATATAGCGTGCTAATTATAGGAGAATCATCTATTGAATAGCTCTATCTTAAAAGTGAATTGGGATAAACCTCATGCCTTGATATCTCTTTTTCGCTTTCACTCTTCATCTCATTGTGTTTGGGCGCCTAATCCTAACAGCCAAGAGACTTCCCAACCGCCGACCTTAGACAATAGATTCGAGATATCTATGACTCGAACCGGACATTCTGTAGCCAGCGAAAGTGCCGGTCGTCTCTCTCCAACCCCTTAACCCAGTGGGAACGCAAACTTCCCTACTGGATAAGCGACAACGCGAGGGCCCTACATCGTGGGAACCTAGAACTCGTCAACAATCGACCACTTCCCTAAGTCAGCAGCGAGAACTGAAAGCATCTCTGAATTTCTTGGTCCCTTCATCTTCCTAGGCAAAGGACCCTCCGTGTCCTAGATGATCATCCGACGACGTTGACCGACTTGCGCCCAAACGCCAGGGACGCACCTTCCGAGTACTCACCTGAATAGTGCAGTCGTCTGCTTTCTTTTCCCTCTCGGTTCCCTGGTCGTGCGCCTCGTTTGGTTTGAATGTGGAATACGTGGTATGCGTACGGACAAAACGACTGTTGGTCGCTCGGCGTGCCGCTCGCCCAATGACGATAGGCTCCCCCCACTCAACGTCGCGGAAATGAAGGAGAGACAGGGAGAGACGCTTGTATGGATCACGCCATTGGAAAGTAACGGCTCCTATTGTGGCCACTCAAATTTTCGATATTCCTTTTTCAATTTTATCGGGCCCGGTGGCATGTCCATTTAAAAAGACTGTACCTAATTTTCCTTAAATACAGGCTACATCTGAAGTCAATCCGGGTCTCGGAATCCCTCTGATGTAAAGCAACAAGAGAATAGAGCCGGATATAGGGTTTGAAAAATATACTATTACCGGTAAGGGGGACGATACATGCATGCATTTGTACCGCCATAATTAGTAGACAAGTGTAGACGACCCCTATTGGTTGGAAACAATTAATCTTGATAAGGATACCCTACCAAGCATATGGCATCTTTCTTTAACAACTGGGCCTATGTTGAACATGACCTATTATGCATTTAGCTTCGGTCTTCTTGAGCGTAATAAATAAATGTTGGCCTTTCCATGTGAAGTGGGCAAGGGGCCCCAGGAAGTTTAAGAATTATTTTCATGCGCTCATTCTAACCCTTTGTTCTTTTATTTATTTATTTTAAGTAGGATTAAATCATATTACCGACAAGATATTGTGATTTAGTGTATTCATGACAGATCGAATTTCAAATATAATTGTTTCAACATAAGAGTCTCTTCGATCAATGAAAATATATTCTTGCTACTAATGAAAATAATTATTAATAAAACGGGTTTATTTTTCGATAATTCGACTGGTGGAAGGATTAGGCCTCTAGGGCGCAAGGATAGGTACAAATTCCCTCTTCCAAGACCAAATTCCACTAATTATGAAAGAGCTCCGAAAGATACTTCCACCCTAACCCATACCACTTCATGAGATTTCGCCACATTTCAAGACCTGTCTTGTTTCGATTTTCTTTGAGCTGTCTTTGTTCTTGAGCTGTTCCTCTCAAATGATTGCCAATCCTCCTCGGCACATCTTAGCAAACGACCAAAGTGCATCACTATTTGAGTGTTTCTTCTATTTGCGTACGCAATTCACGCGACGGTCTTAATCTCCCCGATCGATCCAAAACTCAAGTCGCTATAGCCTCGTTATACAGGAAAGCCGCGTGCACGACATGTCCATTTGGCAAAACCAATCCGGCATACTCATCACGCTTGCTTCCATTCGGTACAATAGCTTCGCACGCGATGATCGACTTAGATGAGTGGAGACGCACATCGCGCTATGGCAGCGGCGAGAGATCTATCTTTCGGGTACGAAACCCTCGTCCAACCACAAGCTGACGAGTTCAGGCAAAGCAGGCATTGGAATGGATTCTCCCTCTGTCGATCGTGGTCCATCGATTGATCGCAGGACCACACGATGAGCAAATCCAAGTGGGAATGGGAAGTGCCGATGGCTGAGGGCTTTTGAACGTGAAGCAAGTGCATTCGTTTACGAATCCACCAGGCATCCCGCACGATGGTTAAAGCTGTCCGCCGTTGACTCACTTGCGAAGCAGCCCGCTACTTCATATTTTAGTAATAACCCCTGGAAAGTTACGACGAGGCACCTTGCTTTTGTCGGTGAATTTTGATACGGCTCTTGTCGCGAGAGTCGCTGGGGTCCCGTAACGATCGAGGGTTCGACTCTGACAAGCCGGATTCACAGAATTGCATCCTCCGCTGCTGTGCCTCGGTGGAAACGAGGGTTTCTGGTATGTGCTTACGTCATGTTCGGTCGAGAGCACGTCATCGATCAAATATCTTTTGCCAAAGAAGCAGGTCTTCAGCTTTTTCTATCAACCGGGCTTGTGATGTTTCAGAAATGAAATGACTATTTCTATGCTAATGGTAATAAATAAAGGACAAACAAAGGATAGATAAGGTGCAATCAAAAATAAATGTGTGATGTAAAAGAAAAAATAATCAAAAGGCAAGTGTTTTTTAGTTTGTTCATTCATCCAAAATATAGGTGTTCCTTTGGCTATTTATAGCTAAATTTCGTGAATAACCTTCTTTTGTGGTTACTTTCAATTGCAAATCATTCAAACTCTTCGGCTCCAGGCCAATGACTGTATCGTTTTATCCACAGCACCGTCAGCACCGAACTCTCCAAGAACCACTTTTGCGCTTATCTTCTTGCTCCTAAGTGGTAATCAACACTGAAGTATGGGTACCTTTGACATCTAGTTTCGCTCTTACCCTTGTGGGTCCACTTTTAGCATATCAAGCTTGATGGGCTTCATTATTTGCCTTTGGCCGATTGAGCCAATTTTTTATACTAACACATTGCATGATATTTCCATAATGTTACTCGATCCACTTAGACTGCTACTAGCTCAATAGTGACAAATGTGAATGATAAGAACATATTTGGTAATATTTCTATTTTTAAGAATAATTTTTGTTCGAGAATTATTTTTTCCATTTTTATTCTCTAAATGAGTTGTGGAACATTCAAATACATTTGGTAATTGTACAAATTTTTTATTTTCGAAATAGAAAAATGATAGGAACGCATTTGATATGGTCCTCAATTTTTTTTTATGTTGAATTTTTTTAGTTTTTAATAATTTTCTGAGGTTTTTCTAATTTTTTTAATTTTTCCTTTCTTTTTTATCATTACCTCTTCCTTATCTAGCCAATCATTGGGCCTCAATGATAACTAGTAACCTCACCGGCCTCAAGGGAGCCTCATGTATTGCACGTGTATCATCACCACCATGTATTGGCTAGAGGAGGAAGAAAAAGAAAAGAAAAAAAAAAGAAAAGGACCTATTTCAGAAATTTTTCTTGGGAACAAAGTAGTTAGTTTTCTCTATTTTTTATTTTTGTTCCAAATTTATTCCCCAGCCACTTGTTATTCAAAGGAATAGAAAAATTGACCAACATTACCAATTAGATTTGTATTATTTCTATATTCTGGAAAGTAGTCACTTTTTATTTTAGAGAATAGAAAAATTGATTAATATTACCAAATAGATTTGTATTATTTTTATATTTCCGAAAAGCAGAAAAATAGAAAAAGAGAACTGTTTGGTAACGGAGAGGAACATGCCAAGAACATTGCCAAGATATTAGGTTTGGGTTTCATCAGCCTAAGTCAAAATTATAGGAAGATCCATCGCATGTTGCGCACCAAAACATGTATTGCACGTGTATCATCACCACCACATGTTCTCACCTCATTCTACAGGTTGAAAATATGAGAGAGAGAGAGAGAGAGAGAGAGCATGTTATGCAAAGGAAGAACAAACTGTTTTCCAGCTGGACAGTACAAGTAACCCCTAATCTAGAATTAGGTAAATGCTTAAATCCTGCTACCCACAAATGTCAACCACGATGACAAGGTTCCCGACACCAAATGTTTGGTACGATGCGAAAACTTGATGACCTGACAACGATTAGCATTTACCAACCTACCAGAACTACGAGGGGGAAGAGACCTTATGGGCACCGCACCAGCTGTATCAAGTACGCACTCTCTTATTGCTGCAGGAAGGACACTTGTACTGCTTGATGTGCTCGGCCCTGGCAGGAGTAATTTTCACGCATTTCCCGTGGAACCACTTCTCGCACACGTCGCAACAGATCCAGAACTCGTCTGAAGCATAGTTCTCCCCACAGGCCCCACACAAAGTATCCCCGTGCTCTTCTTCTTCTCCTCCGTCCACCACCTCATCTTCATCCTTCGCTTGGATAGTCCTGGTATGTTTGCCTGAATCTGATCCTCGCTGTTCCGTTCCCATGAAGGTTGGTGAGAGTTGAGTAAAGAGTTCACATCGACAAATGAAATGATGTGCTGAATTATGGAATGCAGTTTCGTACATATTAACATCCCATGTTTCTTTGGGTTGTAACTCACTCATGCTTTGGGTTGGGAGTCATCTTTATCTAGCCGCTAGAAGCAATTTCATAATCAAATAGCAAACCAACTCCAAGCAAATACTGCCCAAGACTCACAAGCAAGTGGGTACTACTTACAACCAAACCAACACATCCCGAGCACAAGCAAATCAATACACAATTGAAATTTCTCATAATTGCAACTCCCCCTCTCGTAAGGTACACATTATGCAAAATTATCAAACTCAACAAGAAATATCCCCACAACCTGATATGACACTACCATACAGATATCACAAAGAACAGGTTAGAGAACATTTCAAGACCATGAGTATCAACTGTCGAAAATTTCCAACAGATTCACTAAGGATAAAACTAAGTATAAGAGGTGAATATGGAAAAATCATTATTAGTCGCAGATGCAACTCACAACCCAGACAACTCACCTCGAAATTTGAAGTACTTTAGAAGCTAGACTGATCAAGGATATATGTTCGAAAAGAAGATATATTTACATCTTGTTCATGAGATATAGTATATATTAATAGAATGATAGTACGTTACTGTCCTTAAACTAAGCGGGAACCACATTCAGTATAAAACCAACACCAAACATGCAACGAATTGTTGAGAAACAATTTGGAAAAAAAAAATCCTAAAGAACCACTACAAGTTAGTGGATTTCAAAGATCTTTAAAAAAAAGTGATAGGAGAAAGCAGGACTCATTTTTACCCCTTTTGAGCCAGACTTGGACTTGCTGCTACTGTGATTTGAAACCGATATCTTCTCCTTTGTCTGTTTCTTGACAGCTCCTGTTACGACTTCAAATATTGTTGGGAGATCATTAATCATAGTGAACAGGTTCTTCCTGCAACAAATAGTGTTTATGGATGGTAAACAAGCAGTGTGATGCAACAAACCAAGTTCTTTCACGAAAGAACAGGAATTAAAAGTCAAAATTGAAAGAGTGGTACTCTAACAGGTCTGAGGAGAAAGACATGCCTGTCAGCCTTGTTAAAACCAAATCTAGCACCAAAATAGAAGGCCACAGCCAGTAACCATGCATCACTGTGCACCGCAACCAGGGATAACCAGTCCTTTTCTTGCATTCCATCCCTAGCAAAGTTAATCCCAAGTGCAGGCTCAGGTAGCTCTGGTGGCACTTCTTCAGCAGGCAAATTAACTTCCCATTTTTCATTAGGGGATCCATACAGGCACAGATTCTCCTTCTCTGAAAGCAAAGATGATGAATATAGGACTGCTTGAAGATGCAGCAACTAGCAAAGCATTTCCTCTACTATGAAGATTGACATATGGAAGTACAGTTTATATCAGAAATCTTGAATTTGATTACGATATATAGATCATGGTGGATTCAGCAGACTTAATACTGCCATATATCCAACATTAAGCAATATTAGCACTAGGAAAAATACAGTCAATACTTCTAAGATTGCTAACTAAGACAACAGACATGCATTTGCCAGATGACTGCTCCAAGCACCGCTCCACAGTATTCTTCTGATGAGAATGTTCAAAAGCCTGTGAGGCCAATGAAATATCCTGGCAACATTGCGCCACAGAGAATGATGGCAACTCATTTAATGACTTCCAAGAAAAGTTTGCAATTAGTAAAGAAAAGATCCCCTCTAATGTCTTCAGTTTACTTTCCTCCCAAAAAAATTCTTCAGCTCATATGAAACTATATGGAGACATGGGAAGCTTGAAAGCAAAAGCCCAAACCAGGTATATCAGGATCAGGAGGATGCTTGATAGCAAAAGCTTAAACGGGTACTTAGGCAACAAAGAAGGAATTCAAGGAGCAAAAAATCACCAACCTTGAGTCTCACACATATACATGTTGGAAAGACCAAAATTCCATTTCAAAACCATTGCCTTGGCTACCAAAGGATAACAATACACATTAAACACATCCAGCATTACCCTTAAACTACACTAAATCAGAAGCCCAAGACACTTTGAACAATTATACCAATTAGACAATTTAGTTGACCAAATCACCATATTTCACCATCAATAATTACCAACAAAGTCAGAAAGCTAACACATGACAACTATAGCCAATAGTCGTGAGTCAAGACTATTTCTCTTCAGGGTATGGAATGTTAGAACTCAATGGGAAATGTAAAATTAATAGAATCCATCTCAAACAATGAAAAGAATCCAAATCCCAAAAATCAAAGGGGGCTGGCAGATCCAGGGGTCCAAAGTACAACACCAAAGTACAAAACCATTAGTCAGGGAGAGAAAGAATCCAAATCCCAAAAATCAAAGGGGGCTGGCAGATCCAGGGGTCCAAAGTACAACACCAAACATACCAGTCAGGGAGAGAAAGAAATATATTGAAATTCCTTTTTCTAGAGGAGTATTGACTGCCTTTGGCATGCGGAATTTAAAAGCTTTGTTTTCCCTTCCAGAGTTTCCAAATCTAAAAAACTGGCACCAGCAGGTGGTTCCAAACATAAGATTAGAACAAGAAGGTGACATAACCTCTCATCCTACTCGTGTAGCTAGCTAAATGTTTGGAAAGGGAAAATATGGTAGAAACTGTGTGAATGTGAAATTTTCTTGCTAAATGGAAAACAACATCCATTTTCGAGGATTGACGTTCCTGCAACATAACAAAAGGTATGTACAAGTATGTGGCAAAGGCAAGCCCTCAGAACTTCCCTGCAACATCCATTCCTCACACAAACTGGGCACAACTATGGAGCAGGGTACACCATTATATTGCATAAGCCACTTCAGCGAATTAGTACCTGATTAGAGGAAACTCTTTGCATGAAGCATGAAATAGACAAAAAAGGTTTCAAACCCAAGAACTTGGATCCTGTGCAAAGCATGACGTAGTAAAACTGAGAGGGCTTTTCTAGAATAAACAGAAAATGTATTGAGAGGGAACAAAGGAGGTGGCAACAGTATTGAAAGATGGATGCTCTAGAGCAGTCTAGTAGATCTAAAGACAAACTATTCTAGGCAAATTGGGTTTTCTGCCACCCAAATTTGAGAAATTCAGAAATGTCCATCTAAGAGAATTACTAGTGTCATCCGCCAAGCAAAGAGAAAACTCGAATGACAAAGCAAGGGCAAGAATTCAACCAGGTGAAAAGAGCTAAATCACTTAGAAGTCAGTCGACAGGATGTGAATTTAAGCTCCTATAAAACGAAAACGACCATCTGGCAGTTTGCCCTAGAAGCTCAACTCGCACATCCCATGCCAAATGTCTACTCTCAAAACCAAGAAATGGCGAAACACAGAATTTATAGAAGACCGATACCTTGACACTTCTTTAGCGTCACAATCACAATCCAACCGTCCCAAAAGGAAAAAAAAATTGCATCATTAAGCTCAAGAACCAAACTCGTAAAATTAACTACCGCAGCAAAATGTTCGACATCAATCAATGCAATACCAAATTCATTTTTCTTTTCGTGATAAGTTCTAGCTACAATTCAGATTAAACGAAGTAAGAACCCTAACCAGGATCGCACTGCCGATAGAATTCCTCGACATCTGCAAAAAGGGAAACGCAACAACCCAAGAGAAAAACGTCATCGCCGGTAAAAATTCTCGAAAAACCCAAAAAAAGCAAAAACCCATCAGACAGGCCGACCCGAATTCTCATTCGACCAACGCGAAATCACAACACGAACAACATACTAACAAATAATCAACGAGAGAAAGAAAGAGAGAGAAAGAGAGAGAGGCAGAGACCAGTGGTTAAAGCTTTGATCATGCCAGCTCGACGACCCTCGAAATCCCTAAAGACCTCCCCACAGTCCGAGGGGTGTACTGCCCTCCTCCATCCATATCTCCACTCCTCGCGCAACAATCTCCCTCCCTCCCTCCCTCCCTCCCTCCCTTCCTCTCTCTCTCCTCACAGAAAGCACGAACGGAGAGGAGCTTTCTCTCTCCCGGAGAGGGGGGTCGCCGCGGCCGCGAGCGAGCGGGGGGGGATTCGAGATTTCAGAACCCGAATTCACGGGTCGGGCGGCGGAAATGGGCGGAGCGGAGGCGGAAGATCGACATTTCTCGGGGGGCGGCGACGGCAGGAACAGAGGAATTTCAGAGGAAGAGACAAACGGAAAGATTGGTGGAATGTCTCTGCGCGTTTTGAAGGGGAGGGAGGGAAGCGAGGGAGTGGAATTTTCTTGCTTGACCTGGCGGATTAGAATCGAGTGTGTCCAAGTTCGAGCTGTGTCTGTTTTAAAACCAATTACAAAATAAATTAAATTATTTATTAATTGACATTTATTACCAAAAAAATCGTTATTTCTATTTTTTGTTGCGCAATTAAATATTTTTTTTTTTTTTCTATGAGACAAGAACTTGCGTTGGCTGCCGCTTTCCGTATGACGTGGCCCTTCGGTCGACTCGGGTCGGGTCGGGGGTGGGGGAGCGGCTGACGTGGCGGGTGGACTTTTGGGGTTTGATCTTTCTATTCTTGTTAGCCAAGATGAGATGAATCTGGGCCCGAAAAATTGAATAAAATCAAGATCTGAATCGTACGTGCAAACATGCACAGCCAATAGTAGAATATAAAATTGGTGACTCCTAGGTACATGATGGCATATATTACTAAAAATGGTGGAACTGATACTTTGGGAATATCTACAAGAGTATTTCGTCCGACAAAAGAGTCTATGTAGGCGCACAGTGTATTGAACCAAAGGTACCGATGAACATATCAGTTCAAGACACAATGCGAAGCACAGATCCACCAATAGGTAGCAAGCTACCAACGTGACTTTATTAGCAGTTGTCCAGTAATTCAATACCTAGCTTGGATGCCACTTCTTTTTAATGTGCTTGGGCATGCACACCTCGCCCTCTAATGCTAGAGAAGTTTTTTCTTCCCTCTTCAATAAAAATACAATGAGTGACATTGCAAAATCTCTCATCTTAAGACGATTCTCCCGCCTATTTTTTTTCCCTTTGGTTTATAGATAAGATCTACTCCTAGTGGGTCACTACCTTGTGTTTACTAGGGGTGAGCATATCGAACTGCTTGATTGGCCGGTTTGTTGCAATTTCGAGGGGCATCAAGCCGTTCTCGGTTCCATAGAAATGGAGCTGATGATTTTTTATCCAATTCCCAGTTTTGGAGAAACTAGACTTGATCGGAACTGACTCTTATTTTTAAAAAAAAAATACTTTAAAATAACTATAAATCCTAAAATAGTAATAATTATAGTATATTTGTTAGTTTTTAAATTTTTTTGGCTAAGTGGTCGATTCCATTAGCCCGGGACCGAACTAGACCAATCAATCCGATTTGGTCAACAATCCAAAAAAATGGGCATCGGATTGGACTAGGAACCAACCACTCTAGTGTTTACACACGGTGTTCCTTATGAACTGAAGCTTGACCCATATAGAATGCATCGAGTGATAAGACATGGGCCCCATTTGGTTAAGCTTTCCCAAGAGACTTTCAGCCCCTAAAGCCCATTGGAAAAAATTAAATGTGTTTGGTTAAGCATTTAGGGGCCTCATTAGCCAAATGTTGGCATTTAGAGAATGCAAGTCAACCTCCTTTGACTTTTTTTTTAAAAAAAAAATCATGAAGGTAGAGGCCGGCCATTGCTACTGGAGTCGCACCGCAGGAGGTCGCATAACCCCTAGCGATCGTTGTTGGAAATCATGCGACCCCTAATGACCACCGTCGAAGGTTGCACGACCCCCAACGATCGTCACCCAAGGTCGCCGAGGTCGCGCAACGCCTAGGTCGCATGGGTTCATGCGACCCAAGCATTGTGACCTTAGGTGTGACCTTCGACCTTGGGCCTGGGTCACATGACCTCCAACCTCTGACCTCCAACCTCACACTTGGGTCGCGACCTCCGACCTTCGACCTCAGGCGCGATGCCTGCATGACCTAGGTGTCGTGTTTGAGGTTACAACCTTCGACAGCGACGCATGGGTCAAGCAAACCTATGCATCGGCCTTGAGGTCGCAACCTTTGATAGCGACGCGCTTAGGTCGCGTGAACTCGAGCGTCACCACTAAAGGTCGGAGCAACCTTAGGGCCGATGCTTGGGTTCACGCGACCCAAGCGCGTCGCCGCTGGAGGTCGGAGGTCGCCCAGGCGATGGTGCCCGAGGTTGGGTGACCTTAAGGGACGCCGCTAGACGCCGGTGGCCAAATCTAGTCGGCCGCGATGAATGCTTCAAAAGAAAATTCTTTAAAAAAGAAAAAGAAAAACTATTCTAGATGTAGTTCACCAAACGGTATTTACACCAAAGTTATTTCAAAAAACTTAATTTGTCAAACACTTTTGCTTTCACCAAATACCCATTAAACTAAAGACACTTGGGGAAATGCATTGCATTCCCCAAAAGTTGAACCAAATGGGGCCATGGTACGAGAGCAAAATGCGTAATGTGTGATTCTCGATAAGTGGGTGATGAGGATATCGAGGTGGATCTTAATTGATATGGGTCGTGATAATGCGTCTCTGCCCTTATTTGATACGATTGTAATAGTCCAACCCATTTTCACCAAAAGGTAATGACATTGCCAAATCTCACACATTCGACTGGGGAGTTCAAGGTTCCTTTGGATTTGATTCCTGGTAACACCAAAAGTTGACTCTATATGTTGTTGATAGTCAATTAGGCCCACCGGCCATGTAATGGACACATTGATCCGTGGGAGTTTGGATATAGCCAATGTCATAGCTACGGACGGGTAAGAGGATAAGACAAAGACTAGTTATTTAAGCATTCGGTATTAGTCACTTCATTGATTAAGCGATACGTTGAGTATCTCGGGAATAGTTGGAAATTGAAGTAATAAACTATCAGGGTAGTTATTCGCTCTATCTGGCTATAGGTAGCCAAAGAGAAGTTGTTGTAAAAGGAGGAATTTGACAAAAAAAAAAAACACAATACACTTGTTATTTTTCTGCCATTAGCGTTCTTTAGTATCTTTTATATCGCATTTACTTTCAAATATTTTAAATTTATTTACTATATTAATATTTATCATCATTAAATTAGAACCAAATTACTTCATCTTCAAAACAACATAGAATTTCGATATACAAAAAAGCTGAAAAGTCAACCTTCGATTAAAGATATTTTGTCCAAAAATATTCCCAGCAAAAGAATCTCTCATGTCAAATCCCAAGTCCAAATATCCCTTTCATTTTCAGTCCATCCCCAAACGAAACCAAATCAAGGTTACACAATTGCCCACCTTGCGCTGTCACGAATCAATTTTTGATAGTTGATGTGTTCGTTCTCATTCTGTGAAGTATAATCAGGGCGGACAGAGCTAGTCTTCCTAAAAGTTGGATGATCTTTCCTTGAAATTGGAATGAAGTTTTGAAATTTTTTGAAAATTAAATGAAATTGCCTTTAGTCTCTTTTTTCTTTTTCTTTTTTAAGTTCAAAAAAAAGGAGCACCTCTACAAGAAAAGAAAAACGGTATAAATACTCCATAAACTTTGATCCTATATGTAATGCGATATTTGAATTTTTAATTTATTTAATGTGGTCTGTGAACTTTAATTCAATGTGTAATGCTATCCTTGAACTTTCAATTATTTAATGTGGTCTGTGAATTTTTTTTTTATACATGTTCAATTTAATTCTTAGGCTATATAAAAATGTTTAATGTTGTTATTGAATTTGAATTAATAAAAGGATAACAATGAATATTTTCATATAATCTAGGGACTAACTTGAACAAATTAAATCCTTACCAAAAAAAAAAAACTTGAACAAATTAAAAATTTAGAGATGACGTTCATGTTCAGGTAAAGTTCATAACTCACGTTGAACAGATTAAAAGTTCAGAGACTACATTTTATATTGGGTCAAAGTTTATAGACTATTTTTGTCTTTATTCCTAAAGAAATGAGACATAGATTTCTTTTGCAATTAAACCTCCCTTTGGATTTCTAAAAGTATTAGATTATCACATTGTTCATTTTTTTAGGATAATTACAAAAAAAATCATAATCTATTATAGAAATATCAATTAAGTCATATATTTTTTTAAAATTTAGCGAATTTAGTTTTAAACATCTTGATACTTTGCTGATGTAGTCATTTTAGCCAGTTTTGGCCAAAATATTAGCCATCATATATGACATGGTCGGCGTTGATGTGAACATTTTTTATACTTTTTATAAAAAAAAATTTGAAATTTTTATAAATAGATTTTTATATTTTTTGTAATTTTTCTTACATTCTTTTCCTTTTTTCTATTAATTTTTTTTGGTCAGATTTTTTTTTCTATTAAGTTCAGCAAGCAAAGAAATAAATAAAAATAATGTAAAATAAAATAAAAATTTATAAATAATCCACATCGGTACCAATTGTGCCATGTATGATGATCAACATTCATATGAGCGATTATAAAAATTGTCCTTCTTTTTTTTTTTTTCTGCTAGTCTGTCAACTATTATGAGATATTTTGAGGAACTTATGAGCTATGATAACCAGTTTGCATAGGTAAAATTGTGAGTGTAAAGAAGAGCTATCATACTAATATATATATCTTCATAACCAATTTCACATAATAATTGGCTTAAGTAAATGGAAATATTGTGCCTTAAAGAACCTAGATTTTTTTTTAATCTTCTGGACTTAAGACATAGGGGAACATTGATCGACAACTTTAACTGCTTATAAACCTGAACTTGGGTGATCTAGTTCCAGTATCACGACAAGACTATGCGAACTTGGCTATGATGTATTTTGCCAAAAATACTTTTTATCGAGTAATGTTTGGAATAAAGGGCTTCATTTTTGTTTCCTTTTTTTCGTCGGTATAGTTTTTTGTTTGTTTCATTTTTGTTTGGATTTGTTCGCTTTTAAGATGGCTTTGTTGTGCTTATCTAACTGAACTTATTAGGCTCCCTCGGTACTGCTATTACCATTTGGCAACTATTAAGGTGTGTTTTGAAACAATTTTATTCTCAAAAATAATTTGTATTCAAAAATAAATTTATCTGATTCTATTTCTTGAATAAATATATGAGCATTCGAATGTATTTAGTGACTGCATAAAAATATATTCCCGGAATAGAAAAAATGAAAATGTGTTTGGTATGACTTCAAATTTTTTTTTTTTGTAATATAAAATTTCTTTTTATTTTTTAAATAATTTTATGGGATTTTTCTTCTTCTTTTTTCCTCCACTTCTTCTTTCTCCCCTAGTTGGTTGCACGGGCCTTGGCAATGGCCAATGATCGGCCAAATGATAACTAGTGATCTCGAGGGAGCCTCGCCCAACCACAGTGAGACTCAACCTCACCCTGCCAATGTAAGCTTGGCTTCACTCAACCATGACAAGCTCGACCTCATGGTGGTTGGGCAAAGTTGAGCCATGCCAAGGGTTGGCAAGGTCACTAGACCTTGTCTCTGATTGGTCACCAGCCATCGCTAAGCCCAGCAATTGGCTAGAGAAGGAGGAAGAAGAAGAAAGAAGAAAGAAAGAAAGAAAAGAATCGATTCTTTTTGAAAGTAGAAAAATTAATTAGCGCTACTAAACAAGTTTCCGCTATTCTTTTGTTTATGGGGAGCAATAACCAAAAATTGATTGGTCATCAAACTGCCCCCTTTTGTCTCATTTTGCCATCAAGTAGAGGAGAGAGATACTGTAAAGCTAGTAAAGATGGAAGATCTTATTAGCCACCAAAATTACCCAATTTAATTGTCTTCGGCCTTCCGGAGAAGATCGATTGCAAATTGTCTGAAATTGTTTATGGACAAAACTGGCAGAGTTTGGGATTTTTGACCTCGTCCCAAACTTTTTTTTTTTTTTTTTTTGGGTTCAAATCTCATCCCAGACTTGTCCCGTCAACTTTTTATCCGTTTTCAGACCCATCATAAAATCCATTATTGGTTTTTGATCCCAAACTCCTCTCGTCAAAACTTGTGGGTTCCTTTTGGGTCCCTGCCATATGCCAATTTCTATTTTAATAAACATATTTTTCAAGCTAAATACATGATAAATCACGTAGGTGTGGCAAATTTGCAATTTTATCATAAATATCCTATTAGAGAACAAGATATATGGGTTGGAGAAATTAAAGATCAAAGATGAAATTGAACAATCCTAAAATAAGAAATCGGACTTGCAATGATGGTCATCGTTGAAAATGTTAAATTACAATGAATTTTCTTTATGGTCAACAAGTTAGAAGCAGCTTTTAAGTATTTTATGGGAGTTAGAGTAGATTGACCGATGATTTATCGAGCTTAGGTTTTGAGTTTATCTATTAAGTAAGTCTGAAATATGTACATTTGCTATATAACTAACCTAAAGACGATTGCTGACCCAAAAAACAAAAAATATAAAAACGATGAGGAAATGAAAGTAATTAAAACATATCGAGTTTGGGATATTGGATTTCCTACCCATAAAGTCACGAATTTATCACAAATTTTTTACGAATTTCGACAATTGATCCGAACCGATCTCTTTACTTGAAATCCAAAATGTGTTCATTTCCCATTAGGGTTTGCATGCGTTGGGCATCCGGTCATACTGGCCCCATTTCTATCCCTAAATTTAGCGTGACATTAAAATGTTAGGAAATTGCTAGGGCTAACTTATAGATCCGGAGGGGGACGAAGGTGAAGGAATGCAAATAATTCAATTTCCTCAATTTCAAAAGAGTCGTCTAATCAATCAAAAGTTTGAATTGATTGATTGAGAGACAGATATCCTTCCATGGCCATCGTACTTTTTATTTATTTATTAATTTCCCCTGTTTCGTGAGAGGGTGGGGAAAGTGAAATTTTTACTAATTTTTTATCAGGGATAAATTTTTACGAATCTTTTCCTTATTTATTTCCTAGGCAATTGCAAAAAAATATTTCAAATTTAATTTTAATTACAAATAAAAACTTGCTCCGCTTTTCTTTTCCTAAAAAATAAAATAATGTTTGCCAATTTTCTTCGTAATCATCGTTTTTAGCCCCCATCAAGATTCCCATCAACAACAAGAAAAGGCCCCACGGCCGGATATCAACAATAATATTTTATCATTCATTGAGTGGAAAAAAAGATAAAAAATTTCATTTTCTACAATGGAAAAGGAAGAAAAAAAAAAAACCTACAAAAATACAAGGACCTCAAACGGACACGCCCGACTCCAACAACCCCTCCCGGGAATTGTCCGGCGCGCCCCCCGGCGGCGGCGGAGGCGGCGACGGCTGCAAGCGGGGCTGCAGCGCCGTCGGGTGCGCCGGCGAGCGGCAGAGCGGGCAGTCGGAGTGGGAGTACAGCCACATATCGATACACGACACGTGGAACGAATGCTTGCACCGCGGCAGTTGCCTCACTTCCTCGCCCTCTTCGAAAGCCGACAAGCAGACAGCGCACTCGTACTCACTCCCCGGCCCGAGAGCCGCCGCCGTCGCGGCGTCCTTCTTGTACTTGAAGCTCGACAGGAGGTTCAGGTGAGGGTTCTCGAAGCTCCGGCTCGCCGCCGGGACCTCGACGAGCCGCTCTAACCTCCGGCCAGACCGGTACCGGTTGGTGCACCACCGGATGATGATGAGGTTGTACAAGGCGAGCACGATGGCGGCCGTCCCCACCACGACTAGGCCGTAGTACAGCATCGGCAAGTTGGACTTCGCTGGCGGCGGGGGAGGCGGCGGCGGCGGTTGAGACGGCGGCGGTCTGTAGGGAGACTGGACATCTCGCATGGTGGTTGGGGGTAGGAAGGGATTTCGGATATGACGATGATGTCTGAGGAGCTTATAAGAGGGTAAAAGAAAAGCGGGCGTGAGATTAAATTATACTTTTGTTTATCGTGTAGCGGATGTTGTGTTATTATACGATTATCGGGAATTTCGGTAGTTTATCTAAAAGCCGTGGTGGTTATGGAAACGTAGATTTCACGGGCTAAGCGAGCGAGGACAAACAAATGTACAATCGCTAGACGGTGATGAACAATGCTATGCGTGACTTCGAGAATTATTGACTCTCTCTCTCTCTCTCTCTCTCTCTCTCTCTCATAATATATGATATATATAATATATATTATATTTTTTCATCCGATGGGACTTTTGCATATAATCCAATCATGCGAGTGATCTGGCGGATCACCCATAATGATACCATCGGGTACAGCAAGTTGCGGATAAATGTCATTACGTGAGGACAATCTTGTTTTCAAATCGCAATATAATAATGAGCAACACTAGGTTCTTTTCTTCTTATACCATCTGCATATGCGGTAAGAAAAAAATTGGAATTTATCTTAACGGGACGGTTAAAACTTAGCTTTGAGAAGGCATATTCCCCGTTCAGGCACAACCTGTGTCACCTGCACGGGAGTCTGTGGCCTAAGAGTTATGATAATTGGAATTTAAATACATACTCGACAATTCTTGCATGACCCTTGATTAACTATGAAAAAAATGATTGGCTTGATTTGTCATGCCGATAGGACGAAGGAGACCATGCAGGATATCTTCTAATTGCGAAAAACCAGAGTCGAAATGACAATTTATTACACTTGAAGAATACTAAGCTGGCTCTCAAAATTCAACAGGGTTGTTTAGAATCGAATGATTAGGCAACCATCGGAATTTTTTTTTGAGCTTAAACATTAATCCTGTGCAATTATTTTCTTGTCATATGGCAACAACTTACGCACATGCTCCAATTTGAGGTCATCCGATCAAAGCACAAAGGTGAAGGTTGGCTTTTGCCACGTAGGTTAATATACGCATAGCTCAATGATGGGTTAATTGTAGTAAGCACAAGGCGAGAAATTTCAAATCGGGAGAGGCCGTGAGCTAATCGAGTACGTCGCAATACTATAATCTGGACGGCAGGTTGCCCTAATTATCTTATATGCGACATAAACCTAGGATGGTGACGTCATTGAATTTTCATGCATGCAACTGCGAGAGAGGACAAGCATTTTATGTTTATGATTCCATGAGTTGACGTTAACGCAACGTCTTTACTAAGGACGTTCTTATCAACGTATTAATCACCAATGGAAGAGAAAATTAGCAGAGATGAGCTAGTGATTGGTCAAGATTTACACAATGCTGAATATAGGTTGACCGCATATAGTGAGGGGAGAGAGAGAAGGGGGGTGAATCGTTAGAGAATACTCTCTTCTTCAAGCGTGTGAGGCAAAGGAGCAACGATAAGTTTCTCCGAAAAATGGGTTGAAAATTCGATCCGTCGACATTCGAGGGTAGTGTTGTAGTTCTCGTTAACAACCAGGGCAGTTGTTACATGTTCGGTAGATAATAGTTGGCAATTGAAAGAAAAAATGAATTTGGTAAGTAACTCGAATAAGAATTATTAATTTGAATCTAATTAGAAAAAAAGTTAACCATTGCGGTTTGTCTCAATAGTTACGCTTTCTATATGGGAAGGGGGAGGTGGGTGTTTGAATCTCCACATTTTCAAAGATGTTGGGGGTGAGGATGATTTAGTTTTAAGTATGGGTTTCCAATCCTACGTCCTGCAAGGAGGCAAAGTAAATATCTGAGAATGAGAATTAGAATAAGAGTATAATAGGACTGATAAAAAAAATTAAAAAAAAAAAAGTTGATAAGCTCTTAAACTAATATTAGCTTTTTCTTGGAAAAAAGAGTTGGCAAATTTAAGATGTTTCTACGTAACTCAATAATTTAATGCTTATGTAACTCAATATGACGGGGTTGCCTGAAATTGAATTATTAGCGTGGATCATTAGAATTTTTCTTTTCTTCGTCGAGACGGTAGTCCTATGCAATTATTTTCTTGTCATCTTGCAACGACTTGCGCAAATGCTCGAATTCGAGAGTATCGATCAAAGCACAGAGGTGAAGGTTGGCTATTGCCATGCAGGTTGTGAAGGTTGGCTATTGCCATGCAGGTTAACTTTTTTTCTTTTCCTTTTTTAAAGCTTCGAAAGGAAATAATATTCATTGCTTATAATGATATATGAGAAGCACATAGACTTTAATAGCAAAATAAATCAGAAGGGAGAATTACCAAAAAAAGTCTTAAACTAATTGCAATTGTGTCAATTCAATTTCAAACCTTTTGTTTTGTCAATTCAGTCCTAAACCTTTTGCAATTGTACCAATTCAATTCATTTGGTCAAATTTGGTCGACGGCATTGACGTGGATGCCGGCGACAATTTTTAAATAATGTTTTATTTTTTTCAATTTTTTTTTCCAATTTTCTTTTTCTCTCCTTCCTCCTCCCTTACCTCGCCCCCCAAGTAGTGGCCGTCAAGGGTCGTGGCCCCCGCCAAACCTCCCCACCCTCACTAGCGGCCTCACTCTCGGCAAGGCCATGGCGAGGTAGGCCTCGCCTAAATTTGAGTGAAGTCACCTAGCCGTGGCCCCTAGGCCTCATTCAGACCCGGGCGAGGTCACCAGCAAGGGTGGGGAGGTTTGGGGGGCCTGCGACCCTCACCCAATGGTTGGCGAGGCTTCACAACCCTTGCCCAGTGGTCGGTGAGCTCTCGCTCTGGCCACTAGGAAAGAGAGAAAAAAAAAGGAAAAAAAGAAGAAAAAAGAAACAATTATTTAAAAATTGTTGTTGGTTGATGTCTATATCAACGCCAGTTGGCTAAATTTAATTAGATGGACTAAATTAGTATAATTGCAAAAGGCTTAGGATTGAACTGGCAAAAAAAAAAAGATTTAGAATTGAATTAGCATAATTGCAATAGGTTTAAGACTTTTTTGGTAATTCTCCCTAAATCAAACCAAAGCAAAATCTAGAATACTCCAAAATAAAGCCAAATTCGGAAGATGGGGAGGATCAACATAGTAGCTACAGGATTAAGCATAGACTCGTTCCATAAGAACGGATTTATAAAGAAAAATAATTAGTGGCTAATCTTTGGATCTCGCATCACTATCAATAATGAGCACATGTCAGACTTTCCTTCTCTAGTAACTATGGCGTTGCTGGTTGGCAATGTGTGCCAAGGTTTGATTTTCTCTACACTATCGCCATATGGAGACAACCAAAAAACCATTGAACAAATGCTTATCTAGCATTTGGAGGAGTAAATCTCCATGGTTCAATGAAACAATAGAGCTCTTGTGATCACCGCCGAAAACAAAAAAAAAAAAAAAAAAAAAAACATTATTTAAAAAGTTCTAAACTTATTGTACTTTTATCAATACTTTTATCAATTTAATCATAAATCTTTTCATTTTGCCAATTAATTTCTAAACATTTCCACGTTTTGTTAATTGAGTCTATTTGATCAATTTTGACAGAAATCAATGACATGGATGATGGTTGTATGCAGCATGACCAACGCTGATATAGATAGATTTTAATAATATTTTTTCAAATTTATATTTCCTTTTATTTTTTTGCCTCTCATTTTCTTTTTTCTTTTTTTCCCTTTTCATTCTTCCTTCTATAGCTGGTCATTGAGCCTTGGTGATTAGCTAAAGGCGAGGGTCAAAGAGGTCGACCTTGCTGGTCTCTAGTGAAGCTTGCCCTAGCCAACCATTAATGTGAGTAAGCTAATACAAATACCTAAAGGGGGGCTGAATAGGTGTAAATAGAATTTTACACTCAAGATCTTAACAAAGTCTAGATAATATATAGATGCAGAAACTAAAGTTAAAGTCTGACTAAGATGAAGTAAACTTCTATATTATGCAATCAAAATAAGAAGATAGGGGAAGAGAAGCTTGCAAATAGAATTATAGTGGTTCGGTTTTTGTTAAGCCTATGTCCTCTCTCCTATGCTGTCAATCAATAGGCTAGATTCCACTATGAGATCAACAAATGATTATAAGGCTTCAAGTGTAAATGCTTAGTGGTATATTCCCACACTAAATCACTCTTTTGTGTAATTTACTCTTGATCATTCGGTTATTACACTAAAGAAATAATTGCATGTGAGAACATATTCAAACTTTGGAATACTCTTTTGAGCCAAAACTAGCCGTTGGCTGCATGAATGGAGCATTATCTTCCAACTTTCCTTCTTGAATAGATTGATTTTAGGAAGATTGTCTAGCCGTTGAAGAAAGAGATTGAATCCTCTATATTTTGGTCGCCCATACAAGTAGAATCTTGATTTCCATGAGTATTCCATCCTCACTTGAAAATTGTCTCCAAGATTGATTTTGTTAGTCAGTTGATTAGTAAAATCAATGTAAATCTTGTAAGTAAAATCCATAGCCATTATGGGTCATTTCTTCATTTTGGTCATCGAAGTATGTTTTGGATCCCTGATAGAATGAAATATTGTGTCTTCTTCTAGATTAATACGGAATTTTTTTGTAAATGATATGTCATGCCCCGAACCCCGAGCACGCGACAACCCCTTACCATGGTCAATTGAAAGCGACGTCCCAGGACTTGTCGACAACCATTCATTTTAATCTTTTGTTATGCGCAAGCGGAAGACGAACCATCCCCAGTCCAACAATCAATTAATCAATCAGGGATAGAGGGATGAATAACAAGAACAACCATCACTACTCATTTACACAATTTATTGGATTAACCAATGGAGGATCGTCTTTTGAATTACAAGCCCGACAAAAAGGGGCCGATCCATCCTCTAAGCCAGGCCAAAAAGAAACTAGGCTAATCCAGCTATACAGAATGAACCCTCGGGTTCAACACCACGGTCACTCGGACTCATCGGACTCGACTCCGTCGGGTCGATCACCGGAGAAACGGGGGCGGGATTCTTCACGGCGGGTGCACCATTCTAAAGACACAAAAAAAGGTTAACCACGACGGGTTGAGATAAAATCTCGCGAGTTCTTCCCCTAAGCCCCTAGGTTAGTACACCAACTCAACCCGGGGTATCTCTCCGTAACCACCCCTCACTCAACCCGCCCACAAACACCCGAATCGGCAATCAAACCACGAGACGGGTTCAACCAACAATCGAGGTCGATTCGCATGCAACCTTACCCGGTATGCCATACCCTGCACGTTAAATCTCATTCAATGCAAGCAATGCAACCAACAATCGAATAGTCGGTTCGCATGCAACCTTACCCGATATGCCATACCCTGCACGTTATAAGTCAGCATAATACACGCAATGCACATGGCCGTTAGATGATGCAGTTCATCAATCACATGCGAGTCGCACCACAAGCGATCTCACCTGGCTATTGCTACACTCTGCACGTTATAAAATCATGCGTGCGTGCCATAAATCATGATGTGATCACCTCATGCATAATTGGAACCAATGATGTCATGTTTCTCATGCACTCTTGCATCCACACGCGTTCCGATTATTACTGCCTCACAAGGCTACAACTTGGCTGAGATGCAACGGCGCTACGGCGCCCTTCCTCCGCAGAGGAGCAACCGTGCCCTTCCTCCGCAGAGGCGCAACCGTGCCCTTCCGTGCCCTCCGAGGCGCAACGGCGCCCTTCCTCCGCAGAGGTGCAACCGTGCCCTTCCGTGCCCTCCCTTTCCATAATCTCCGATAAATCGGGTTCAACTTAGTGATCACACAAGCATACCATCACAATCCACTTATTATCTTTGAGCATTAGCCAATGCACACATGCTTGCATATAAAACCTCAAATCATTTCTCACAAAAGCGGTCCATTTTCGGTGTCCCTCGGACAAACCATTTTTCCCTTTTTGTGAAATTCACACGATTCATGCGAATGTTCATGCCACGACACATCAATTTCACTTCATATGATCAAGACACATGAAATTATGCACAATTACACTTCCGGATGAACAGTCTGCCGTGAACGAATCCGTAAAAACGAATCAATGAATAGTAATCCGTGAACAGTATTTTTCGAAATTCAATTAATAATAAATTAAATTCAGAAAATTAAACAAAACATTGATTAAACACTTCAATCAATTAAACTAAACATGCTTAATTAACACATAAACCACACATAATCAACATTTAAGCATAATTAAGCAAGATTAAGCTAATCTTAATCACCTATCTAGCCACATATATTAGGGCTAATACAACTTAATTAACCCTCCTAAACCAGCATTAGCACTAATTAACCCAACCCTAAGCAAGTTTAGGCACTAAATAAGGATTAGGGGCTTAACTCACCCGTTAAGCGGGCCGGCGACAACGGCGCGGCGGCGGTGACGAACCCGAAACCCGGGGACTTCTCCCACAACACTCCAAGGCGGTCCCAAGATGGAAATCACAGCAAAAGCTTCGCTCACACCCCCAACTTCGAAAAACAAAGACCTTTGCAGGGAGGAGGACGGGGGCGACGGAGTTGAACGGGCCGCCCGGAGCTCCGGCGAGCGGCGGCCAGCGACCAACGGCACTGGGTCGAGGGGGAACCACTTGTGGCTGGGATGGGTGGTGGTTTGGCCGGAAATGGAGAGAAACGGAAGAAAAGGCGGAGCTGTGCAGAGGGCGACGCTACAGTGATGGACGGAGGACTAGTAACTTCTGGCCGCCGTACGGGTCGGACGACAGCTCCGTTCGGCGATCGGTGGCCGTGAACAGTACTTAATTTCTGTGCTGAACATTTTGATAAGTGGAACGGCCCGAGATTCCACCGGGAAGGCAACGAACAATTCAAATTTCGGTGAGAGGTCCAAAACGAAACTGCAGAAATTGCAAGGAGAAGCAAGGGGAAGAGGGCTGCGATTTTGGAGAAGATGAAGAGGAGAGAGAGAGTGAAGTGAGGGCTGGAGATAGGCCTCATTAAGGCCATTAATGCTTGCCCCAACTTGCCAAGAAAATGACCTCATCTTCTCTCTCTTCCTTTTGACTTTTCTTCAAAATATCCAAGAGCATTTTGGTCATTTCCACCTTGCACATTTCCCAATATGTCCTTGGGCTGAAAATGAAGGGCGGGCCTAGGAAACGGGCTGGGAAATTGGTAGGAACGGGCTTGGGAATTTATTGGGCTCGAATTGGCTCAAGTTTAGACACCGGGCTAGGACGGGTGAGGGGTCGGTTGGGTCCAACGGACTCGCTCGTTATCTCGGTCTTCCACGGTGGCTGTCCCACCTTGGGCGTGATGCCCTCACTGTTCTTGCCTGGCCCACATCCTCATAGGCTCGGTTTCTTGGTCCAAAATCCCTTTCTCAAAACTCGGCTCGACCGACTCCGTCGACTGTCAAGGAAGCATCATCCAAAAGTCCGCCCCGGACGTTCCCGAAAATTCGAAGTCCAATCTTGGATTCTCATGCCTTGTCAATTTCGCCCAAATGTCATTTTGGTATAATTCAGACTGACAGGCGGCTTCGAGGATTCATGTGTAACCGACTCGTGCCAAACCACGTTCAAAACTTCTCGACACATGGACATCGTTGGCGACATGAAATTGCGAAGGATAGATTCTTATTTCAAAGTACAAGATTATCCAGGATCGACATAGGACCGTTTGTGGGTTCAATAACAGTGGACGGAATCACCCTTCGTCCCATTATTTCTGTCCGCGAATTGACTTCTATTCGTCCCTGAAATCGATCTGCATGACTACAGGATCGTCCTTACGCAAGTTTCACGGTCGAGTCGTTTTCCCAGGTCAAGTTCTTTAGTCGCATGAGTTCTATCCTCAGTAGCCTTTTCCCTCAAGGTCAGTATCTTGGAAATGATTGGGTCCGAGCGAAATCAACCAACAATGCATTGGCGAAATTCACGTTCACTCATCTCTCAAAGGGCTCGAATTTCAGGATGTCACATGATAGACTTTGCTGAGAATCTTGCATAATGTCCATATAGAAGTCAGTTCCACGATAAAACTTAAAAAATTTTGTTAACATCAAAATTAGGAGTTTTGTTTACATAATGAGGGCGAGCCTCAATGTCGCTAGTGATGTCATTAATTTCATACATGCAACTACGAGAGAGAACAAGCATGTTACGTTAACGCAACGTATGTACAAATCCGACATACATCGCTCATTGTGTCATTTTCCTAGAAAAGGTCGCCTCCATTAAGATATTTATCACCAACCTAGGAAAATAATAATGTAATAAATGTGCTAATGATGAATAGACGACAAGGCAAAAGAGGGAGGTGAACCATTAGATGATACCGGACAAATTTATCCCCCTCAAGCATTTGAGGCAAAGAGCACTGATAGGGAATCCGAAAATCCGATCCCGCTCGAGGGCAGCGTTTTAATTCTTGTCGACTCCTAGTTGTTACACGTGAGGTAAATCAAAGTAGGTAACGATAAGAACAATTGGTAATCAAACAAGAGTGGTTAACCCGAAATAAATGAGTAATTTAATTAGAGAAAAGTTGGTAGGTTACTTATATTTGTATTTTTTAGACATTTGTAGGAAATACAAATAAAAGTTTGTAGATTAAAAAAACACCATATAATTATCCGCAAGTAATTCAAATGAAAGTTGATAATGCAATAAGGCATGCAATATTGTAAAAATCGCACTAGTGGCCGTACAAGTGAGGCAAATGATATGCAGTTCAATCAGAAAAATAAGGTGGTTTAGTGTAGAACTTGGCAAAGTATATGCTCAAAATTAAATTGGTAGAGTTGCATCCAAATATTTTGAAGGTCATGAGGTCGAATCTCACCATAAGCTTATTAGAACATATTTTGAGAAAGATAATATACTGTTTGCCATTGGGATAAGTACATTGGAAGTCCAAAAACATGTGGTGACGATGTGACTTAGACAATGTCATTTTGATTTAAATATGTTTTTTAATACAAAATTTACTTAAATTAAATTTAAAAATAAGCTAAATTAAAACAAAAAACAAAAAGGAAGGAGGGAAACTAGGCGGCAATCCCTTGCTACCATAGCCCCACCATCACTAGGAAGGATCAACGAGGGTGGGGGATGGTTGATAGTAGTTGCCAACAGCAAGCGAAGACCTAGGCCCTCACCCAAATTTGGGTAGGGGTCGTGGTCCCCTTAGATTGGGAGGGGGTTGTTGGCTCTTGCCTGCAATCAACGAGGGTTGCCAACCATTGACTAGGGCCTAGTAGTCCCCGTTGTCCATCTCCCACCCTTGTCGGCGACGGTGAGGGCTTGCAGCTCTTAGCACCTGGTTTCTCTCTCTTTTTATTTATTTATTTTAAATTTAGCTTATTTTTTTAGAATTTTGTATTAAAATAAGTTTTAGACCAAAATGATGTTTTAGTTTTATGATTAGCCATGTCACCGCCACGTAAGAGAGAGAAAATATTTTAAAAAAACACGTTAACATTTTTTGTTAGCCAAGTTCTACAGAGTTAACGGAATGACTCAATTGCACTAATTTGACAAGTGTTAGAACTTGACTGTACTTTTGTAATTTTATAATCTAATTATACTTTTGCAATAAATTTTAGGACTTCTAATACACTTATCCCATTTGCCATTCTATAATTAAAGCTCCTCCTAGTTTTGATGGGAAAATGGGTGAATGGTGTCTATGAGGTTAGAGGTTCGAATCATGCCCTCTACAATACAAATTTTTTTTAGTTTGTCTACAATACAATTAAGTTTTGATAAAGTTCAACAATTATTCAAAATAGACCGATTTGACTTAGTTCAAATCAAAGCAGTTTGACCGGAAAGCCTTTTTTTTATCGGTTCTTGCCCGGCTTTGACCATCCATGGTGTAAGGCGCGAGCCCGATTGGTCATATGGCTGATGTCGGGTCGAATCGATCAATTTGATCCGCTTTTTAAAATATTGACAAGGTGGTAATTTAGTGGGAGATAAGTTGGTAAGTTATAGTAATTTAGGTTGTTAATCTCTAAACAAAATTAGTAGATTGCTAACTAAGATTGGCAAAAAATGGTACATCGATGTAAAAAAGTCAGTAAATTTAAAAACAATTAAAACATTATTAAGTAATTCAAATGAAAATTAGTTGATAATTTGCTTTGATAAAAGTTAATAAATTGCTCTAATTTTGGGATGGCAACTTTATATAAGAGTTGATAAATTTGAACGGTTGGTAAATTATGCAAATACAAGTTGGCTAGTTAGTGCAAAAAGTACTAATTTGCAAACTATAAAAAAGTTAAGAGATAAATACATTGAAAGTCCTAAAACTTATTGACAAAGTGCAATTTAATCCTAAAACTTTCAAAAAGTACAATCGAGTTCTAAAACTTATCACGAAAATGCAATTGAATCTTCAAACTTCCAGTAAGTTTTATGACTTAATTGGACTTTTTGAAAGTTTTAAAATTTGATTGCACTTTCATGACAATTTTTAGAACTTAATTGCACTTTTTGAAAGTTTTAGAACTCAAGTGAGTCTTTGTGACAAGTTTTAGGATTTTTAATACACTTATCTCAAAAGTTAATAATTTCATAGAAGTTTGAAACGTTACCAACAAATTACTTGAAAAACCAGTCTTTTTTTTATTTTATTTATCAATAGTGACTCTTATTAATACTTATTGAAAATTAGCGGCATGGGAAAAAAAGTCGTAATGTTGGGCGTGGGACTGTAGCATTTTGCAACACTTCCGTAATCAAGTAGGTGAACCATACTTAGCTGCTCCTTTGTTTACAATTAGCCCAATGTGTTACCATTGAATCATGGGTGCAAAACCCATATACTAGAGATTAGGGGTGTGCAGCCAGACTGCTTCTACCCCAGAATCGGACCAAACTGCCTAAAAAACAAGTCTAGGAGTCAGTTCATATTGACACCGGTATGGGAACAGGTTCAGAGTGAATATTCACTTGGGAATTGGACTGCACTAGAATGTCTTGTCTTGGAATTGGTTTTATAAACTAAAAAGTCGAAAATCTACTTTTTTTTCCTCGAAATTCTAATCACAGCACTCTTTTGTCCTTTGTCCTTTTTTGGAACTTTTCACCATTCTTTCCATTTTCCCTAAATTTTTATGAATAAATGGGGAATGAAGTTTTATAATTTATATTTTATATTAAGTGTTCAAAATTTTTATTGTATATAATTGAATATGACTACATGCTCATCTTATGGATTGTTGTTTTTGGAGGAATTTCTATTATTCATATTTTACTTTGAACCATTTTGTTGCTTATAACCTCATATGGCTTTGTTGTAAAAGTTGAACCAAAAAACGGAACAAAAAAAAAAGGTTCTCAATAGACCTTAGGACCAAATCGGAAAAACAAGGTAGGTTCTAAAATCAGTTGCAGGCAAATATGATAGGTTTTAGGTTTTAAGTCTAGAATCTATCCATCTTGAAACTGATTAATTCTACTAGTGGCTTTACCAGCAAAACCACCAAAGCAATAGAATCTCAATCCATTTGGTTCAAGTAAAACTGTTTCTAGGAAATTGTCTTATAACTTTTTGGTATTTGGACGACGGAAAATTAATTAATCTATGAAAAACATTTTCCATAAACTGGAAACAAGTTTAGAATGGGGAAAAATGACTTTCCCTTTTGACAAAAAGAAGATTACCTTCTCTAAACCATGAAATAAATGAAAATTAACCATTTCCTTGAAAACGATCTCCATGGAAAATACTTTCCAGCATCAAGAAGTTTTTAGTGAAACAAACGCACCACAAATATTGCTATTCACCAAGCAAGACCACCAAACCATTTTCCTGAGAGTCTCAAGAATCTCACAATTCCATCTTCATTTTCCTAAACGAACAAATATTTGCAAATGAGAATTGCAACTCTAAGCGAAGAGAGTGAACGAATTCCTGAACCCACAAATATCGCTCTTCCATTTCCTGTTAAACTCATGAATCCTCCACTCCATGATTTCTAAATTCCACGTCTTATTTCCCTTGTTTTGCAGCAATAGCTTCCCTGGAAAATTCATGAAATAAGTGATTTCACTATATGATGACCTTAATGTTATAGAACAAGGAAAACACAAACCCGGGTCATAGTTGTTGAGAAAATTCCTAGTTTTGATGCTAACAAAACTTTCTGAAGTCTTAGTCAAGTGATACTTTTGATACATAATATGGAAGAAGACTTATGTGCTCATATATTCAACAAAGTTTATCTATTACAGAAGGAGACTTAAACAGATGCAACATCTCATTTTGTCAGGAATCCAGAATGAACCCCAAGGATCAGAGCGAGGACAAGAACTACAACGGTTACGAATTTCACTTACCTTACTTATATTGGTTTTGCTAATCAATCGATTAATAAAATCAATTATCAAGATAATTTTCAAATAAGGATGGAATACTTATAAAAACCTAGATTCTGCTTGTATGGGCGACCAGAATCTAAAGGAATTCAATTTGTCATTAACGGCTAGAAAATCTTTCCTTATGAAATCTGTCCAAGGAAGGAAATGGAAGATAATTCTTCATGGTAATGGCCAACAACTAGTTTTGGCTCGAAGAGTATATAAGGAGGATATACGATTAGTAAAAGTTAGGAGTAAATATGCAATTCCAAAGTCTGATTCTATCTTTTATCGAATTGTCTCACATAGTGCAAAAACAGAGTGATCTAAAGTGAATGCAAAGAAGAGTGACTCAGTGAGATATCATACCATTAAGTGTTTGCACTTAATAACGTGTAATCATTTGTTGATCGCATAGTGGAATTCAACTTATTGGCTGACAGCGTGGGAGAGTGGACGTAGATTTGACAAAAATTAAACCACTATAATACTGTTTGCAGTCTTCTCTTCCCTTGCTCTTTTTATTTTGATTGCATACAATAGAAGTCTATCTGGTCTAGACAAACTTTAACTTTAAATTCTGCATCTATTGTTGATTGATTTAGCATAAAAATTTATTTACACCTATTCACCCCCTCTAGATGTTTGTACTAGCCATCTCAATAGTGGCAAAGTTTGTGCAAAATACATTAGAAATACTGCCAAGAAAACCGACATATTCTGATGACTCGACTAACCGGAATCGGAAGCACCTCACCACAAATGCAGACTGTTTTTCGTCAAATTCACGTGAAGAAGAGGCGTGTGGACTGTAACTTTCCCCCTATTTTTCGGTTCACTCTGAAAAGGGATTTTAAATGGACTGCCATTCATGGGAATTGAATTCCCATTGTCTGGGATAGAATTTAATCTCTGTATAGATATGTCAAGGAAATGGGATTACAAGAAGCAAAACCCAGATAACACGGAATGAGGTTCCAACAAAACTGTGGAGTATAATTCCCTAGCTTTCACGGGCTCGTTTGATTTGTAGGAATGGGAAGGAGGCATGGATTTTCCACAGATAGGATGATCAAGGGAATGGGATCACAGCTAGCAAAACCCAATAAAAAGGAATTAGATTCCGACAAGGTTGTGTCGTATGATTCCCGCTGGCTTTGAGGGGCTCGTTTGATTGGAAAATTTGAGTATCGTTCCTCTTCAATTACGTCAATCGACTTAGGAAAAAAGCTGGAAGTCCATTCCATTATCGCTACATATCCTCCATTGGTTTGGTGATTGTGTTTGTAAGATTGGATAGGACTGGAAGGTTTGCATCGGCGAGTTCGTAAAATTGCAGTTTTCGTGAACAAGTGGAAGCAAGAGCAGAGGACTAGAATGGCAACATCACCCAAGTTTAGGCCATGGCGATCAACAGAAAGTGCAAAGTCTCTAAATTTTTTCTTGCATGACAAAGTCCATAACATAGAAGCCAGGCGTAAAGAGAACTATAAAACCTATGAATTTTTCTTGCATAAATCAGGTATGGGTATAATTGTTCGAATGCATATATATCATAATGACGACCGGTGCATCCCCCAAATCTGCTCTGGAGGCTATGCAACTGGTCTGGTGCACAATAGTTAGGTGGAGACTGCTAAGATATGTTTAGAGTTTAGTACTATGTGAGTGAAATCTTCTGTTTTTTCCTCTTTCTCTATCCTTATCCCATAGGTACAACTTTTGAATCGATAGAGAACCTTTTCTTCCGTATCTGTATGAATTGATATTATTCCATTCTAATTCCTTCCCGATACCTCCCAAGGAAAATCCCGAATTGGATTCCAAATTGACGGGTTAGTGTGAGTATTAGAAAAGTCTCACATTGTATAATTAGTGTTGTGCAGAATAGTTAATATATTTTAATTGGCTTATAAATTTTTTGATTTAAGCTTTTGAGTGAAGGTAAGCCCAACTGGATATGTTGACGGACTTGGATTTAAACTTTCTTTGTGATTTCCTGGTGAAAGTAGCGGGTTCTTATTGCGTGTTTCTAACCAACGGTATTAAAATCAATCGTAGATTGATAGGCCCCCAATGGAATCTAGTGACCAACACCCCTAATGGAATCTGATGCAAGCTTGATGGCAGACTTCATTTCATGGTTTGGGTTGGAGAAAGAGGCTAGGGATGAAGTTTTGCTTGATGAAGATTTAAATGAGATATCTTTAGGATGTGCAGTTAAATATTTTTAGTTAATTCATAATTCATTAGGTTAAATTTTTGAGTGAAAGTAGAGTCCAATTGAAAATGTTGATAGGCTCGGGTTCTCTCTTGACAATTTTCTTAGGTGAAGATATCGAGCTTTTATTGCATTTTTCTAACAGGGAAAGAGAGAGAGAGAGAGAGGTCCAAAGCAAGTGGAAGTGAGATTAAGAGGTGGAGCTTGTGCTAAGGAAAACTCAGGTTAGTGAGAGGGAGGAATCCAACTTTTAGCAAAGCCATGAGGTTTTTTCATTTCACAGGGCTTTTCCTTTGATTAAAACGAGACATCATTTCATGACGACAAGATGTTGTAATGTTGTAAAATATAAATTATAATAAAAAATTACATTTTAAGCCTTCTTATGACATTTTTGGACTTAGTAACAACAACACCCGTCATAACATTCAACGGTACAATTCTTGTAGATGGTCATTATAATATTTCATAAGATTATTCTGAAAAGTGGTTTTGTACGTCCAAAGTCATCTGATCAAAAGCTTTAATATTTAGTAAGAATTCTGTTCGACTCCTAATCTTGTAATTTCAAAGTCCAACCTCTGCTACTTCCAGTCAAAGCTGGAAGCTGCTTAGAAAAGTTTTCCTAAACTGTTCCTAACTGTTTTTTTTTTTTTTTTCATATGGTAGTGAAACCTTCTTAGATGAATTTCCTTTTCACCGAAAAATAGTTTCCTCAAAGCAAATTTCATGCTCTCCTCTGTAAGAGCTCTTTAAATGGAGCCTCCCGTGAGGCTATACTGAACCAAAAACGCCCTCTCATTGTTAATCCACTCCCTGCAAAATCCCACTCATTTTACTATGTTTTGCTCTTCCTGATTCACTCTTTTGCTCTTGCTCCATTGCCTTTCGACTTCTTTTGTTGATTTTGCATTGAATTCAGCTAAGGCAATCACTTTCGTGATAAAGTCCATCTTTTCCTTTAGAGAAGCTCTCAGCTGATCAGCTTTTTATATTTGTGCAGCACTAATGGAGGTCAATGCAAGTTCGTTAGAGAAGAAAGAAACAAATGATGTCGTCCTTATGATGCCAGGCGTTCAACGTTAAAGCAGAGGTTCTTCACCAAAACCAAACACCAAGCCAGTAGAGCTTGAAAATCCCCCATCAAGTTCACAAATCTCCAATTTGACAAGCTCCTCTGCTCTGGAGTTCACTCAGTCTATCCCGACTCCGAGTAAGCTTCCGAATATCCCAACCAAAAAGTCCATCTTAAGGCCTTCTTTTGCGAAACTGAAATTGAGATTCATGGAACCATCGCATCCTAGTGATACAAGTGCTAGTGCATCTAAGGACGATGTGAAACCCGGGCTGAGCATGTCTCCAATCAGTTCAGTTCCACCACCAGTCGCAGAGGAGGAAGATGATGAGGATGTATGTGAGACTGTGAATCCCAAGTCCCAAGTGATGTCGGGCAAAACGAAGTTTATTTTGGCTCAGTATGTCGCGTTTGTTTGCATCACAGGGCTTCTGATAGCGAGTTTAACCATTCGTAATCTGAGAAATACAGTTATTTGGCATGTGCATTTGTGGGGATGGTGTTTGCTGATGTGGGAAATCTTCTGTGGTAAGTTGGCGACAGACAGGTTGACCACATTATTGGTTTACCTGATTGAGCAGAAGTATCTGCTCAAAGGGAAGGTTTTGTACTATCTCTTTGCATTGAAGCACAGTGCCGAGGTGTTCGCCTGGTTGTGTCTGGTCTTTCTAACCTGGGTTTTGCTGATAAACCATGGAGTGAAACGCTCGAGATACACAACCAAGATTCTGAACTGGGTCTCGAGGGCGCTCTTTTCTTGTCTTATAGGAGCTGCCTTATGGCTGAGCAAAACATTCCTGATAAAATGGCTTACTGCTTCTTTTCAAAACAAGAAATTCTTTGATCGCATGGCAGCGCACATCTTTCATCACTACGTGATAAGGACCCTTTCTGACCCACATCCGGCGGAAACTGTCAACAAGTTGGGTAGGTTGAGATTTAGCTTGGGGAAGTACATTAAAGGAAAGGTGAGGAAGCTAGAGGTGAACATAGAGAATCTAAGTAAGATAAAGCCGGATAAAGTTTTGGCTTGGACGATGAACAGGTTGACTGACATCGTTAACTTCTTGCAGCTATTGACTCTTGCCGATTCCCTCAATAAAATCGACGATACTGAGACAGAGCAACAAGATAAAGGCATCACTGATGAAAATAAAGCCAAGAAAGCTGCTTCTGCGATATTCAAGAACGTAGCCAAGTTAGAGAGCAAGTGAGAGCAAAGACTGCCTTAAACTCTCTCCTAATCCGGAACTAATGTTGTTGCTTCGAATCTAGTTGGTGTAGTTGATTGGAACAATATTTCCAGCTCAAGAGCTGGAGGTCTCATTAATAGCATGCAAACTGCTCTAATTTAGGGTGATCTGCACAAGCATAAGGCTGGACCAATGAGGCGTGATTCAGAAAAATGTTATTGCTTTAGGAATATGTCACTAATACCTGTTTTCTGCTTTTACTAGGTTCATCGAGGAGGATGACCTTTTGCGCTTCATGACGAAGGAACACGTCGAGAAATTCTTTGCTTTCTTTCCCGGAGCGAAAGAAACTCGGAAGATCACGAAGTCGTCTTTGAAGAAGTGGCTAGTAAGTGCGTATTGGATCACTTAGGTTTTGACTTGCGTGGGGCGGTTCTTATGTCGCTTCCTAACCAAATATTCTATGGAGCTTGTTTCTAACAAACTGAAATTAAGCAGATTTTTTCAAGTTGAAAGAGCTAAAAAACAATGCAGACGGACTGATAAATAAATATAGACATGATGGCACGATCTAAATTATAAAGTTCACGTTTGCAGGTGGATATCTATCATGAACCAAAATCTTGCGACTTCATGCATGAGCGAACAACCGTCAATGAGCTGAACAAACTCGCTTCAGCAGTTTCGCTCGTTGTGATCATCATTCAGTGGTTGCTTCTGACAAGATTGTTGACAACGCAAGTATTCGTCTTTATTTTGTCTCAGATTTTGCTTTTCACGTTTATTTATGGGGACGCTGCCAAAACATGGTTCGAATCCATCGTGTTTGTCTACGCAACGCGTCCGTTCGATGTGAAAGACTGCTGTGTTATCGATGGGGTAGAGGTGAACGACTAAGCCAACGACTCTACATGACTGATTTGTACAGATTCCACATCTATCTGACTTTCTGATTCATGACAGGTAGAGGTTGAGGAGAAGAATACCCTAACTACCGTCTTCTTGGGACACGACGGCAAAAGGATATTTTACCCAAATTCAGTTCTGGCCTCTAAAGCCATCAGCAGGAGCTCGAACATGAGCGACTCCGTGGAGTTCACGGTCGATTTCTCCACTTCAGTCGAAGTCCTTGAAGCTTTGAAAAATAAAATAAGGATGTGAGCCATCTGCCTTTCCTGAATCTCTCTTTTTAGGCATTGTGTTGGTTTGTGCGGAAGAGCGCGCGCAAGGGTGTGTTTGCTATTCACAGCAAAGAGCAAGGGCCAATACACCAGAGAATGATATAATTTGGAAAAATGATATAAATAATTCACGAATTTTAACTCAATATACAATGTGATCCATGAACTTCAAATTTATTTATTGTGATCCCTAAATTTTTAGTATGTATTTAACTTAATTCTTAAATTATACGAATATGTTAAATGATAAACTGATACCGAAAAGTTTAGGGACTAAGTTTTATTTTGAGTCAAATTGAGATTAACTTGAACATGTATTAAAAATCTATAAATTATATTGAACAAATTAAAAATTTAAAGATCATATTGCGCATGAGCTAAAGTACATAGTTCAGAGATCACATTTCACAGGAATTATAGTGTTATTATTCCATACAATTTTTACTGAGGAAAAAATGGCTACAAGGTCATGAGACTGGCTCATATGCTGAAAAGAATAGTTAATGAAAAGTGGCTTAAAAGTTTGAGGCGTGCGCGCGCAGAGGCTGTTTGGTCTCAGCTTATTCTGCTTTGTCACTAGCACACGAGAGATTGTTTATCTACTTTTCATTAACACAGCAGAGATTGTCTTGGATGTATCTCTGCATTAAGTGTTTATCTACACTTTTCTACAGATGTTTATGCTAGAATGCTCTAGAAATCGGATCGACATTTTGACACGTTGACTGTCTCACCTCTCACATTGTAAGTGAGGATACAGAAATTTGTGTACAGGGGAGTTTATCGATTATGGTTACGACGATGAGCTTATTGACTTATGAATCACGTGAACATAGATGTATCATAAACATCCTCTGCTTTTGGGTTTTGAAGCTGTTGCTTGGAGTTCTAGAAAATTTGGTGCATCCGTGTGCACGTGCTTTCATTTTAGCAATGCCAAGCGTTTTACACGGCGTGAGATCTGATTGAATAAGCCTCCAGGTACATAGAAAGCAAGCCCGAATACTGGCTACCGGATCACAGCGTTGTGTTTGAGGATATTGCGGACGTTGACAATTCGAAGGTCTTGAAGATGACTCTCCATGTCACCCACACGGTTAATTTCCAAGAGGCCATGGAAAGGACCAAACGGAGATCCGAGCTCGTGCTGGAGCTGAAGAAAATTTTCGAAGCACTCCATCTCAAGTAACGTGTGCTTCCTCAGTAAGCTCATCGCAGTTAGACCGGGTCGGCGGCTGCTACTGTGTATGGCTATGACTACGCCGGGAGCACGGCGTTCTCAGTAATCTGCAAATACACGAGAATGGGACTTCATATCTGCATTTTTCCTTTCCTGCTTTTCTTTCTTTGTTTGGCTAAGAAAGTGTGCAACTATGTTCTTCGCTTGATCATAAATGACTTTGCATAAGAATCACAACGTACCTCCATGTATAGGCTGAAAATCTATAAGAACAAAGTATCGAATAAAGCGGAGCAGTGACCAGATTCCACGGTAGTTTTGCTCTGATCATTACTTGTGCTTTAGTTTTCTGCTTAGCCGGTCGATCTTTTAACTTCTAGTGACCAGCAAACGCGCAGATTGCTAATATTAAAAACTGACGACATAAGATAGTATACGGCTTTAATTCTCGTACAAACTCGAGATAAACTCAACAACTGCGTAACAAGATATTGATAATTTTATAAAAATTCGATAAGTTTATCGACAAGTTACTTGAAAAACCGATCATTTTCTTTCACCTGAGTTTTTTTTTTTAAATTACTTATCAATAGTTATTGAAATTATTGTCATGGGAAAAAAATCCGTACTTTTGGGCACGGGACAATAGCATCATACGCAACCGTTAGCTAGTCCTTTCTTTACTGTTAACACCATCTGTTTCCATTGAATCATTTGTGCAAAATTCAAGTACTAGTTTCACCAAGCAAAACCACCAAACCATTTTCCAAAGAATATCAAGAACTAAGTATTTGTTTCGCAAAAAATGAATAATTTATAAAATATTTTCCTAAAAATGATCATTTGTATTGCTTACAAAAATGAATGAATAAAAAATAATTTAAAAATTTTCCATGAAAATATTTAAATATAAATTGTTATCGATAATGTACATATTTCTATTGACTAATTATTTATGTAATAATTTTTTGTGAAATAAATGAATTCTCAATTTCATCTTCATTTTCCTAAACAACGAAAATCTTGAGTGAAGAGAGTGAATTTATTCCTAAACCTACAAATATTGCTCTTCCATTTCTTGTCAAATTCATGAATAGTCCACTTCATGATTCCTAAATTCTGCGTCTCATTTCCCTTGTTTTGCAGCAATAGCTTCCCTGGAAAGTGCATGAAATAAGTGATTTGGCTATGATGATGACCTTATGTTATAGAACTACGAAAAACACAAACCCAGGTCATAGCTGCAAAGTATGTGCAAAATCCAATAGAAACACTGGGAAGAAAACCGACATATTCTGGTAAATCGACTAAACAGAATAGGAAGCACCTCACCACAAATGACGTACCATTTTTCGTCGAATGTATAGGAGCGTGGACGGTAACTTTCCCCGATGTTTAGTTCGCTTTGAAAAGAGAGTTCGAAATGGACCGCCGTTCATAGGAATTGGATTCCCATTGTCTGGGATAGAATTTAATCTCTGTAAATAATATGTCAGGGAAAATGGGATTAGAAGAAGCAAAACCCAGATAACACGGAATGAGGTTCCAACAAAATTGTGTAGTATAATTCCCTAGCTTTGAGGGGCTCGTTTAATTTGTAGGAATGGGAAGAAGGCACGGAATTTCCGCAGATAGGATTATCAAGGGAATGGGATTACAGCTAGCTAAACCCAATAAAAAAGGAATGAGATTCCGACAAAGTTGTGTCGTATGATTCCCCTTGGCTTTGAAGGGCTCTCGTTTTGATTAGAAAATTTGAGTATCGTTCCTCTTACTTCAATCGACTTAGGAATAAAGGAGGAAGCCTGTTCCATTATCACTGCATATACTCCATTGATTTTGTGGTTGGGTTTGTAGTATAGGGCAGGACTAGAAGGTTTGCATCAGCGAGTTCATAAAATTGCAGTTTTCGGAAACAGGTGCAAGAAGAGAGGACTAGAAAGGCAGCATTCACCCAAGTTTAGGCCATGGGGATCAACAGAAAGTGCAAAGTCTCTGAATTTTTTCTACACGCTCCCAACATTGAGAGAACTACAAAACATATCAAGCTTTTGCTGGGTGCTCCAATGTAGAGAGAGATGCAAAGTATGTGGAAGTGAGATTAAGAAGTGGAGCTTGTGCTAGAGGAAAGTGAGGTTGGTGAGAGGGACTCCAGCCTTCAGCAAAGCCATAAGGGTTTTTCTTTTCACAAGGCTTTTACATTTGATTACGACGAGACATTGTACTACACAGTTTTGTGAAACATACTAAAAAAAAAACACTTTTTAAGACTTTTTATGACATTCTTGCACTTAGTAATGACAGCACACATCGTAACATTCAACGATACAACTGTTGCAGATGCTCAATATGATATTTCATAAGATTAATTCTGAAAAGTGGTTTTGAACGTCTAAAGTCCTCTCGATCAAAAGCATTAATATTTAGTAAAAGTTCTGTTCGACTCCTAATCTTGTAATTTCAAAGTCCAACCTGAGCTACTTCCGCTCAAAGTTGGAAGCTGCCTAGTAAAGTTTCCCTGAACCGTTCTTAAATGTGTGTTTTTTACTGAAACCTTCTTAGATGGATTTCCTCTTCACTGAAAAGTAGTTTTCTTAAAGCAAATTCATGCCCTCTTCTTTTAGAGCCCTTTATATAGAGTCTCTCGTGAAGCTATCCTGAACCAAAAAACCCCCTCTCATCATTGTTGATCCACTCCCTGCAAAATCCCACTCATGGTACCATGTTCTGCTCTTCCTGATTCACTCTTTCGCTCTTGCTCGTTTGCCTTTCCACTTCTTTTGCTGATTTTGCATTGAATTCAGCTAAGGCATTCACTTTCGTGATAAAGTCCATCTTTTCCCCTTAGAGAAGCTCCCAGCTGACAAGCTTTTTATATTTGTGCAGCACTAATGGAGGTCGATGCAAGTTCGTTAGAGAAGAAAGAAGCAAATGAAGTTGTCCTTATGATGCCAGGCGTTGAACGTTAAAGCAGAGGTTCTTCACCAAAACCAAACACCGAGCCAGTAAAGCTTGAAAATCCCCCATCAAGTTCACAAATCTCCAATTTGACAAGCCCCTCTGCTCTGGAGCTCACTCAGTCGATCTCGACTCCGAGTAAGCTTCTGAATATCCCAATCAAAAAGTCCATCTCAAGGCCTTCTTTTGCGAAGCTGAAATCGAGATTCATGGAACCGTCGCATCCTAGTGATACAAGTGCTAGTGCATCTAAGGACGATGTGAAACCCGGGCTGAGCATGTCTCCAATCAGTTCAGTTCCACCACCAGTTGCAAGGAGGAAGATGATGAGGATGTGTGTGAGACTCTGAATCCCAAGTCCCAAGTGATGTCGATCAAAACGAAGTTTATTTTGACTCAGTATGTCGCGTTTGTGTGCATCACAGGGCTTTTGATTGCGAATTTAACCATTCATAAGCTGCGAAATACAATTATTTGGCATGTGCATTTGTGGGGATGGTGTTTGCTGATGTGGGCAATCTTTTGTGGTAAGTTGGCGACAGACTGGATGATCAGATTATTGGTTTTCTTGATTGAGAGGAAGTTTCTGCTTAAAAAGAAGGTTTTGTACTTTCTCTTTGCATTAAAGGACAGTACTGAGGTGTTCGCCTGGTTGTGTCTGGTCCTTTTAGCCTGGGTTTTGCTGATAAACCATGGAGTGAAGCCATCTAGGCACACGACCAAGATTCTGAACTGGGTCACGAGGGCGCTCTTGTCTTGTCTTGTAGGAGCTGCCTTATGGCTGATCAAAACATTCCTGATAAAATTGCTTGCTGCTTCTTTTCAATGCAAGAGATTCTTTGATCGCATAGAAGTGTACATCTTTCATCACCACATGATAAGGACCCTTTCTGATCCGCAGCCAGCCAAAAATACTGACAAGTTGGGTAGGTCGAGATTTAGTGTGAGGAAGTACATCAAAGGAACAGTGAGTAAGCACATCAAAGGAACGGTGAGGAAGCTAGAGGAGGTGAACATAGAGAAGCTACTTAAGACAAAGCCGGATAAAGTTTCAGCTTGGACGATGAACAGGTTGATTGATATTGTTAACTTCTCAGAGCTATCGACTCTTACCGATTCCCTCAATAAAATCGACGATAATGAGGCAGAGCAACAAGATAAGGACATCACTGATGAAAAGGAAGCCAAGAAAGCTGCTTCTGCGATATTCAAGAATGTAGCCAAGCCAGAGAGCGAGTGAGAGCAATGACTGCCTTAAACTCTCTCCTAATCTGGAAATAATGCTGGTGCTTCAAACCTGGTTGGCATAGTTGATTGGAACAATGGGGATTTCCAGCTCAAGAACTGGAGGTCACCCTTTCAAATGTCATCAATTGCAATCAAACTCTAATTCAGGACAACTTGCACAAAAGGCTGGACTAATGAGGCGTGTATCAGAAAAATATTATTGCCCTAGGAACATGTCACTGATACCTGTTTTCTGTTTTTATTAGGTTTATCGAGAAGGATGACCTCTCACACTTCATGACAGAGGAACAAGTTGAGAAATTCATCTCTTTGTTTCCCGGAGCAGCAGAGACTTAAGATCACGAAGTCGTTTTTGAAGAGCTGGCTAGTAAGTGCGTATTGGATCCCTAAGGTTTTGACTTGTGTAGGGCGGTTCTTATCTCGCTTCCAAAACAAATATTCTATGGAGCTTGTTTCTAACAAACTGAAATTGAGGAGACTTTTGGAGTTGAAAGAACTAGAAATTATGCACACGGAATTAGATAAACAGACATGAGGACATGATCTCAATTATAGTTCATGTCTGCAGGTGAATGTCTATCGTGAACGGAAATCACTCATTCACGCCTTAAAGGATGCGAAAACAGCCATCAAGGAGCTGAACAACCTAGTTTCAGCAGTTTTGCTCGTCGTGATTATCATTCTGTGGTTGCTTCTGACAGGAATATTGACGACGCAAGTGCTCATCTTTATTTCGTCACAGCTTTTGCTTTTCAAGTTCATTTTTGGGGACTCTGCCAAAGACTTGTTTGGAGCTATTGTCTTGGTATTCGTGATGCATCCATTCGATGTGAGTGACCGCTGTGTCATCGATGAGGTTGAGGTGAATGACTAAGCCTATGACTATAATGACTGGTTTGTACATATTCCACATTCGTCTGACTTTTTGATTCATCGCAGATGGAGGTTGAGGAGATGAATATCCTGACTACTGTCTTTCAAACAAACGATGGTGAAAAGATAATTTACCCAAATTCAGTTCTGGCCTCTAAACCCATCAGCAATTTCAACAGGAGCTCGGACATGAGTGAATCTGTGGAGTTCAAGGTCGATTTCGCCACTTCAGATGAGAGCCATGAAGCTTTGAGAGGTAAGATAAAAAGGTACGTCATCTGCTACTCCCGAATCTCTCTTTTTAGGCATTAAACGTTGCGCCTTGCACGCATGATCGCTTGTATACATCACGTTGAAATCTTCGGTGTTCAAATAAGCAAGAATTCGGAAGAAATGTAAGTGTGGGTACAGAGTTCTGTGAATAGTGAAGTTTCTCAATTGTGGTTGTGATGATGAGCGTATTGACTTATACATCATATGAACTGAGAACCAACACAAACATCCTCTGCTTTTGGCTGTTGAAGCCGTCGCTTGGGGTTCAAGAAATTCTGACGTCTTTGTGTGCGCTTTCATTTTAGCACTACCAAGTAAAATTTTACAAGGTGCAATTCTGATTGAATAAGCCTTACAGGTACTTGGATAGCCAGCCGCAACACTGGAATCCAGGTCACAGAGTCGTCGTTAAGGAGATTGTGGACGCTAACCACTTGAAGATGGCTCTTCACGTCACCCACACGATGAGTTACCAAAATGCCACGGAAAGGACCGGCCAAAGATCCGAGCTAGTACTGGAGCTGAAGAAAATCCTCGAAGAGCTCCGTCTAAAGTACAGCGCGCTTCCTCAGTAAGTTCATCTCAGTCAGACCGGGTCCGTGGCTGCTACTGTGCACGGTTTTGACAACTCCACGAGTATCACATCTAGTAATCTGCAAGTTTGGAAGAATGGGACTTCATTTCTGCCTTTCGTTTTCTGCAAGTATGTAATCTGAAAGCGTGTGACTATGCTCTTTGCTTGATCATATATCGCAGTGCATGAGAATTACAATGTACCTCTATATATAAACCAGAACAAACTTTCAAATAACAGTGACGTTTATATCTACTGATAACAAAGTGTGTCAATTGTTTTCAGTCCATATACTAAACATGTTAGATGAGATACATGAGACTATATCTTTAACGAAGTTGGGCCATATGATTTCCAAGGGGAATATACACTACAAGTGTCAAAACTATTGTACGGCGTACACTTTGATATCAAAACCTTTTTTTTATTTACTTAAATGCCATAACTTTGAAAATAAATGTTCACTTGATTACCACCTCCGATTTATCCATTGGAAACTTGATGTGGCCACTAATAGATAATATATTAATATTTTAAATATTTTTTGAATTTTGATTTTTTTTGCTTATTTTATTTTATTTTTTCTCTAGGGTTGACAAGGGTCACTGACGACCCTCGTTGGCCATGGAACCCTCACCCTTAGCCATGAAGGCCTTGAGTGAGGCCATTAGGGCCTCACCAGCTCTAGGCAGCCGCGAGCAATGCCACCCAAAGCTAACGAGGTTGTGAGGGCCCTTGCCCACAGCCACCTAGAGCTAAGGCCTTAGGTGAGGCTGTTATAACCTCACCAATCGTGAGTGAGGCTATGATGACCCTTGCCAGTTGTGGACGAGGCTGTGACGGCCCTCACCAATGACTGGTGAAGCTCCAACGGCCTCACCCAAGGCCTTTATGGCCAAGGGTGAGGGAACCCTCGCCAACCCTAAAAAAAAAAGGCAAAAAAAAGTAAAAAATTCGAAATATATTAATAAAAAAATTTTAAAAATTAAAATATTATCTACTAGAGGCTACGTTAGCTTTTTAGCAGCCATATTAGCTTTTTTAGCAAAGTGGCACTCAAGTGAACATTTTTTAAAATTGTGACATTCAAATGAACGGAAAAAAGTTTTGACATCAAAGTGAATGTTATACAAAAGTTTTGGCACTTATAGTATACTTATCCTGATTTCCAAGAATATAGGCTGGTTTGTCTAAAGAAAACCTTTTCCGGTATCTATGGTCAGACTTGATCATATAGTACATGAACTTGCACCATAAGATCCAATAAAATATGTAACGTGACTTCAACGGATTTTGTTTTAGCTATTTCACTTTACTTTATTGTGTATAAATGTGGTTGTTCCATCTAGATCGACTCCATTTATGATACTATTGAAGTGAAATGAAGTCCTAAAGAAAGAAGAGTAAAGGTCAAATTATATTAATAACAAGTTAATCCAAAAAGTTAACCCATTTGCCTTTGTGAATATTTGGATCTTCGGTTCTTCAACAAATTAATCGGATAATGTGTGATATTGATATAAGTTAATTTTATGTGTTCAACTTCTATTGTCTATTATTATTATTATTATTATTATTATTATTATTATTATTATTATTATTATTATTATTATTATTATTATTATTATTATTATTATTATTATTATTATTATTATTATTATTATTATTATTATTATTATTATTATTATTATTATTATTATTATTATTATTATTATTATTATTATTATTATTATTATTATTATTATTATTATTATTATTATTATTATTATTATTATTATTATTATTATTATTATTATTATTATTATTATTATTATTATTATTATTATTATTATTATTATTATTATTATTATTATTATTATTATTATTATTATTATTATTATTATTATTATTATTATTATTATTATTATTATTATTATTATTATTATTATTATTATTATTATTATTATTCCTCCCTTTGACTTTTCATTACATAATTGAATGGGAAAATTTCAAATAAAGACTTGAAGTAGAGCCATTTTATCCAAAAAGAGCTCAAAGTGGATTTTGTCTTAAATAAAGGCTTGAAGTGGCCAAATCACTTCAAAAAAAGGTATGAAGTAGCCAATTCATCTCAAATAAGGACTAATTGACTTGCTAACTTCTAACATAATAAGATATCTTGGTTACTCATTTGACAAGCTAATGATGCTTTTCTTATGTAAATTTGGTGCGCATTTAGGGGGGTTTGTTTTTTGAAAGATGAATGATTTAAAAAATATTTTTTTTCTAAAAACGAGCGCTTGTATGTCTTATAAAAAAGGAATGGACGAAAAAAAATTATTATCATTCACGAGAATATTTAGATAAAAATTATTGCCCATAATGAAATTATTTTCATGGACTAATTATTTAACTGATATGAACGATTATTTTTGAAAAAAAAAATTAAATCATTCATTTTTTATAATACAAATGAACCATTAATTACTTCGCAATGGGTTCATATTTCTCCCTTTGACCTACAAATAGCTTGTCGTCTCACCAGACTCTAGAGGACTAAGAGCATTCGTTAAATTAATTAAGCACACGAGACAGGTACAAAATCATGTGTTTTTCGTGTCAAAACGAAAAATGTTGACGCCCATTTAGTATTAATTTTCCCAATGTATTTGGACTAATTACTAGGTGTTCAAAGTGAACTCGTGACAACGTACTTTTCAATATGATAAGTGACTAGGGAGATGCCGGTGCAATACTTTTGATTACTATGTTTTGTACAATACAAGTGAGATACAATTGGACCTTTTCTTTCTTCTTTATCAGTAATTAAATTCTTTCCATCCCGAAGAATGACAATAAATCTGAATAAGCGACAGTGTCTATAACAGTGTCCATAAACATACATTATTTATTAAATTTTAAAAAAATTATGTCTTTTTAATGTAACTTTTGAGAACGTACTTGTTCATTTTGCTACCCTTTCCAAAGAGTTACCTTTTTACAAAAGACTAACATATATACATCAGTTTTTGGGATCAATCATGATTGAGTTTTTTTTAGTTTTCTTTCTTAAAACATACCGTCATTATTTCAATTGTTTATTTAGAAGATTTTTACCCGTAACTATTAGTAATATTGCGAGGCAAATAATTTTTAAAGAATGTGATACGAAGAAGACACCTTTGAAGGGATACGCTTTCATTTCTTGAAATTCATGTGAAAATGAGAAGAGGAAGTGAAGTCGTTGCGATTTTGGGAGAGACGAAATTCTGGATTCAAAATGAGAAGAGGGAGCTTTCGGTCGTGAGGAGGGAGAGAGGTCGTGAAGAGGGATGGCTGAATGATGGACACATATCGCGCTTTGAATCAAGTGTTCTATTGCTAAGTCGGTAAAACTGTTTCACCTAATATTTTCTCGTGCGCAAATCCCCCGCGCATTGTCCGTCAGTCCAACATGGATTCCGCTGATTCTCGGCACGCGTGGAATTCTAGGAGTTTGTTTGGAGTGATTTTTGTAACTTCGTATTTCCAAATCTCGCATTGCACGCACTTTGACTCCTCATTTTTCGTTTGTCTACTTTGATCGAGCTTTTAAATCATGTGAAGTTGACAAGGATCGTGTCATTTTAACTGACATTTCCCGCGGACCTCGACCGGTGTGGAGATGAAGCCTCTTCTCTGTCGGTTTAAATCCTGCAGGATCTCCCTCGTTTCTTCATGATTTTGCTTTGCTCTTTCTTCCTAATCTCTTGGTTTCTGCGTTCTCCTTTGGGCACCTTCTCATTTTGTTTCCTTGTCTTCCCTTCTGTTCCTCCTATTTCCTCCGTTTCAATGTTCTTTCCTGTATTTGGGCTTTTCATTCATTCGTTCAGTTCAGCTACAGCTTTCGTCTTGATGTTGAAGTCCAAATATTTAGAGAAAAAGGCTTAAGCGTAGCTTAGATCTTGAGTGGCTATTGAGAGTGGAAAATTCATCATGGAATATAGGGAAAGTTTGTTAGAGAAGAAAGGAACAGACGAAGTAGCTGTTATGATTCCCGGCAGTGAGCACCAAAGCAGAGGTTCTTCATCAAGATCCAATCTTGATCCGACACCAAGTAAGCCTCGCATAAATCCCACTGATCATTCAGCCAAAAACAAGTTCTTTTCAAGTCCAGCAATGTCAAGCGGAAATCGAGATTTGAAGAAGCATCATCTCCTAGTCATGCTGCTCCAGTTATGGACAATACCCAACTGAAGAATATTATCTGCATCGAGTTGGCAGCATTTGTGTGCATCATGGGACTTCTGATTGCGAGTTTAACCATTCCCAAGCTGAAAAGTACAGAAATTTGGCACTTGATGCTGTGGAAATGGTGTGTGCTGGTGTTGGCAATCTTCTGTGGTAGGTTGGTGAGTGACTGGTTAATTAGCACATTGGTTTTATTGATTGAGAAGGACTATTTGCTCAAACATAAGGTCTTGTACTTCGTCTATGGATTGAAGGACAGCGTCCAAAGGTTTATTTGGTTGGTTTTCATTCTTTTAGTCTGGGTGTTGCTTATTAACCATGGTGCGAAGCGATCGCCGCAAGAGAGGGAGACTCTACATTATGTGACAAGGGCTCTTGTTTCTTGTCTTATAGGAGCTGCTCTATGGCTTGTCAAAACACTGTCAATAAAATTACTAGCGGCTTCTTTTCAATGCCAGAGGTTCTTCGATCGCATCCAAGAAACTCTCTTTCACCACTACGTAGTGAAGACCCTTTCAGGCCCACCTTTGATGGAACAGGATGACAAGCTCCAAGGGCAGCTCAGTTTCAAGAAGTACATGAGAAGTGTGTCGAAGAAGCTAGAAAAGGTGGTTGATGTAGAAAAGCTGAGTAAGAAAGGGTTGGTTAACGTCATTAGCGACTCATCCGTAGGGATTTCAACTCTTGTTGGAAGCCTCGATCAATACAGTGATGAGGACCCAGAGCAACAAAATAAGGAGATCACTAATCAATCAGAAGCAATGGCGACTGCTGACGAAATATTCAAGAATGTCACCAATCAGTCTGGACATGAGTAAGAAGAACTATGCTGTCACACTCTTCCCTTGCGTTCCAGCTAAAATTTTCTTAGAAATATCCACCCAGCTCACCCATACCTGCTTGATGTCTTTACTAGGTACATCGAAGAGAAGGACCTCTTGCGCTTCATGAAGAAGAAAGATGTTGACAAATTCATTCCTTTGGTTCCAGGAGCGGCAAAAACTGGAAAGATCGATGGGTCATCTTTAGAGGACTGGCTAGTAAGTCTTGCTAAATTGATAATGTGTTGTATTAGGAAGCTTTTTGCTAATCCATAACTTTCTATTTTCATGCGAGTTCTGATGATCCCAGAACAGTTGATTGAGTGTACTAAATCTCAATCTTGCGGTGTTGCCGATACATTTAGAAAACTTGGGATAATTAGTGGGCCATCACCCAGTGAATGCTTAACCACAATTCTATGCTTCGGAATTACATTCCTAAGAACCTACTTATAGAGTTTATGCCTGCAGGTGAGCGTTTACCTTGAGAGGAAGTCCCTCACCTACAGCTTGAACGATACAAAAACAGCCATCGAGGAGCTGAACAGGCTTGCTTCAGTAGTTGTGCTGGTCGCTATCATTATCGTGTCATTACTTATGATGGGACTCTTGACGGCACAAGTACTTGTCTTCATCTCATCCCAGCTTTTGCTTGTGGCATTTGTGTTCGGGAACACCGTCAAAACAGTGTTCGAAGCCATTGTTTTTGTTTTTGTGATGCATCCCTTTGATGTTGGCGACCGTTGCGTCATTGATGGAGTGCAGGTGAATTACTAATCATGAGACTCCCAATGATTGGTCTGAGCCCATAGCATGATTTGCCTAACACTTTACTTCCTCATAGATGGCGGTTGAAGAGATGAATATCCTGTCAACAGTCTTCGTGAGAAATGACGGCGAAATGATATTCTACCCAAATTCAGTTCTGTCCACCAAACCCATCAGCAATTTCTACAGGAGCCCCAACATGGGTGATTCCGTGGAGTTCACCGTCGACTTCTCCACTTCACCCGACACCTTCACTGCTTTAAGGGATGAAGTGAAAAGGTATGTTGCCTGCTACTCCTGAACCTCTTTAACGAGGCGCCAAAATTTGCATTTTCATGCCTGATAAGCCATGTACACTGGGGCGTGACCAGACATAATCATGTAATCTAAATTGAAAAGCATTTCATAATATGTGCTTAATACAGAGAGGGACAGTCTGCTGAATAGAGAGAGACCCTATGAGTTTAAGACGGCAATGCAATGAACTTGTGTGAACCAAAACTCAATGCGAGGGTGTGTCAGTTGGCTTTTGAATCTGTAGCTTGAAGTTCAGGAAACATCGTTTATTGGTGATTATGCTTTATTTTGTTCATAACGCCAGAAAGAATGCAGAGAATTCACACCAGGCATTTTCATTAGCATTGCTGAATTCTCCTCCTATACAATCGTACACAAGTTTCTGATGGAATGGCATTCCTGGGGTGAAAAAAAATAAAAAATCAGGTACTTGGAAGATAGGTCTAGCTATTGGAAGAAGGATTACAGCATCGTCGTTTCCGAGATCGAAGACATGAACAAGTTGAAGATGACTCTATATGTCCATCACACGATAAATTTCCAAAACCCAGGAGACAGGAACACCCGGAGATCCGAGCTCGTGTGGGAGCTGAAGAGGATCTTCGAGAAACTCGGTATCAGTTACCGTCTGCTTCCTCAAGAAGTTCGAGTCAGCTACACTGGTTCAGCGCCCGCTGATGCGAGGTTCTGACTCCTCCAGGAGCGAAGTTCCTAGCCAGCTGCAAGTATGTTGTAAAGTCATCCTTTGCTTTTCCTGATCATGAGTCACAATCCATTATATCTACAAGTTGAATGTCTTTTAGGCTAACAAAAGGTATAAAACCACAGTATGCTGGGAATTGGATCGCATCGCAGTTTTCTAATGCCTTTGCTCAACAACTTTCAAATTCTGCTTATAATCGTGGAGGAGATAACTCTAGCATTGAGACATATGTTCGTCAATTTTACTCATTTGATCAAGATATGACTAATACTAATGCTACAGGCCTGGTTGGAATTGAGGCGTCTATTGATGAAATTTCGCAGACATATTAGATATTTGTCTGTCATTCTTGAACAGTTTGTGCTTTTAGCTCGATCGGCTGCATAATCAATTTAATGACCCAATGTACAATGTGATATCCATAGAGGATCATCTAGTTAATTTTCCACCATAAGAAATTGCTGATCATTTGGAAAGGTCAATGCTCGTAATGATGCCTTCTATCTTGTTTTCTCTACAGAATGCTGACACAATTGCTTGGCGAATGGATTCAGACTTCGTTCCCGGACCTCAAAAGCTCATAATCTCAATGTGTCATCACCTGAAATTATCTTATCTCAATTGTTCTAACCCTTTCAATCCCTTGTTACCAAACTACACTTAAGACATCTTGCTCTTTGCTTAACATTTGATGTAAGATGTGTTGCAAGATGCATAAACAAGTAGATTGCATCCATACCGTATGACTATTAAAATATTTAACTAATAAAGTATGCATTCATCTAATAGTTTTTTTTAGATGAAGTCGTAGTTTATTATTTAAATTATTCCATTACTCCCCCTCACGAATAGATTGTAATTTAAATAATATACTATATTTTCATCCAATAACTTAAATTTTAAGAACAATCGACTAACAATGATTTTACAAAATTTCACATGGTATTAGAGCTAGTGTTATCTCTTTTGTGAATGTGTGTCCACCTCTCATTTGTCAAATTCCACGTGCCGTTGTCAAAATTTCATGGCTCACTTTGACCATGAGAAAAAGTGTTGAAATATAATCTTACATAATTGACAATGGGTCCTAGATGCTCTATATATTATGTATTCTCTCTTTTCTTAACAGTTTAAACTTTTAGTACATTTGATAATGGTTTCACAAATTCTTATTTGGTATCAAAGCTAAAAAATTTTGAGTTTAAATCTTCCATGCCCCTATTTGCCTCCTCAATTACATACATAGACTAAGGCAAATCCGATTTAAAGCTTGAAATGAAAGCCAGTTAAGATTACAATCACGAATCAAACAAAAACGTACAACCACGAAAGTTGGAAAGGAGCATTGACATGAAATTAGCACAAAAAGTCCCAACAACTAAAGCTGGTCCTACATATTCTTTTTCCAAAAGGTTCTAATGAGTGTTAATCCTGTTACCATCACGATAATATATAAAAACACGATTTGCATGTGAAGAGGCCCAAGTGCAATGCACCAGTTCTTCAACGTTTTCCACTCTGGCTGCTGCTCACCAATCATCCTGCAAGTTGAACCAGATTAGGCCTACCCTTGACGATCATATCATTCAAAAATGGCTAGACATAATTCATGCTTTTCGAGTCTTTACCATAATTGCCTTCCATAAAGAACTAATTCTCATTCAATGATATAATCATACGTGCAGTCCAAAGCTTTTTATAGAATGTCGGAGTAGTTCTCAGAGCAATCTTGCTTCTTCCATGCAACAAACTTTCCGAGTGACGTGATGTTTACGAAATGCATATCTATATGTCGAAAGCCGATAACATCTTATCTAGAGTCTTTTCATAAATTTCTTTTCTTGTATTATAAATGTGATTGTCTTACTTAGATTTAGCATTTCAATATAAAAAAAGAACAGAACAGAACAAAACAAAACAAGTAAGACAAAAGGCCTGTCTGGACTTGTGTTGTGCCTAACAAGTTGCCATGAAAAAAATGATAATAATGTGGACAATGATGAAAGCGCTGAACAATAAGTCTCGCTCAACGATACTTCGCCGGCCGGAACTCATTCTGTGTCAAAGTCGACGACTGGTTATTGGCAGCCGTTTGAATGAGGAGAACCTTCCCTATCGCCCTCATGGAAATCAATCCCGAACGCTCAAGCCCTCCTTAAAACCCTGTTGAGTGATCTTATCTTCATCGTGATCTCCGTTTTGCCCTCCTCATCCCGCCAGAGCCCTTCTTTGCTCGCTTCTTTTGAGACTGATATGCTTATTGTTTATTGCCTTTTCCTCTGCTTTTCTTTGTGCTCTGTTAGAAAGAAGCGGAAACAAAACGAGAAGAGCTCGAACTGGGCACTCCCAAAGTGCGCGAGACTGCATTAATTATTTGTTTCTCGTTTTGCTTGATTTGTTTCACTCGTCGAATTGTGCCGAAGCATTCTTTAATTTTAGCTGAAGCATGCCCCTTTAGAAAAAACTTGCATTTTTAAAGGAAATTTGAGCTGAGCTTACTCTCGCGGCACTTTCTTGATTTGGGATAAAGGCCTTCTGCATTTGTTGAAGAGCTAAAGCTCTCATGGAGACAAGTAAAGGCGGGTCGGAGAAGAACGAGACAAGCGAAGTGATTGTCATGATCTCGGGCAGCGAGTATCGAAGCAGGGGCTCCTCGCCAAGACCCAATATTGAGCTCACAGAGCTTGAAAACCTTCAATCTAGAGTGCAAAATTTCAACTCGACGACCCCTTCCCCTCAAGGACTCACCCCATCTAGCCCACTTCCTTCTAAGCCTCCAAAAATCCCCGCCAATAAGTCCCTTTCGAGGTCTTCCTTTTCGAAGCCGAAATCGAGATTAGCAGAACCATCATATCCTGGTGATGCTGATTTAGTTAAAGAGAGAACCCAAGTGAAGGGTTCTCGGTCTCCCTACAGGAATTCACCTAGAGTGGGTTCACCTTATCATGCCGCAGGTTCTGGTGCCAATAAAGACAATGTGAAGTCTGTGCCAATCACACCTCGGACGCCGCTGATTGCGTCCCCTTCTCCAGAGGAGGAAGATGATGAGGAGGTGTACAAGACTGCAAACTTGAAGGTCCAACAAATGTATAGTAAGAAGTTTCCTAAGGTGATATTGTTGGAGTGGGTTGCATTTGTGTGCATCATGGCACTTCTGATCGCATGTTTAACTGTTCACAAGCTGCGACATACTTATATTTGGGGATTGAGATTGTGGAGATGGTGTGTGCTGGTGTTGGTGGTTTTTTGTGGTAGGCTGGTGACTGAATGGTTGATCAATATAGTGGTTTTCCTGATTGAGAGGGAATTTTTGCTCAAACAGAAGGTTCTGTACTTTGTGTATGGATTGAAAAAGGGTGTAGAGGCATTTATCTGGTTAGGTTTGGTTCTTTTAACTTGGGCCTTGTTAATAAATCATGGAGTCAAGCGATCAAGACACACAATGAAGATTCTGAATTACGTCACGAGGGCTCTTGCTTCTTGTCTCATTGGAGCTGCCATATGGCTGATCAAAACACTGTTGATAAAGTTACTATCTTCTTCATTTCAATGCACGAGGTTCTTTGATCGCATCCAAGAGTCGCTCTTTCACCAGTATGTTGTCAGGACACTTTCAGGCCCGCCACTGATGGAGATGGCCGAACAGGTTGGTCGCTCGAGAAGTAGTGGCCGGCTCAGTTTCACAAAATATGATAAAGAGGCAGCTAAGAAGCAAGAGGAGGTGATTGATGTTGAGAAGTTAAATAAGATAAAGCAAGATAAAGTTTCAGCTTGGACTATGAAAGGTTTGATTAATGTCATTGGCGGGTCGGGGCTGTCAACTCTTGCCGAGAGCCTCGAACAAAGTGATGACGAAGAGGCAGAGCAACCAGATAGGGAGATTACTAACGAATGGGAGGCCAAGGCTGCTGCTTATCAGATATTCAGGAATGTAGCAAAGCCTGGGAGCAAGTGAGAAGACCTAATGTCTGACTATTTCTTATGTTATAGAGGGACTTTTGTTTGAATCTGCTTCTGAACCCTGCATTATGCTTTTACCAGGTTCATTGAAGAGGAGGATCTTTTGCGCTTCATGAAGGAGGAAGATGTTGACAACGTGATCCCATTGTTTCCAGAAGCAATAGAAACTAGGAAGATCAAGAGATCATCCTTGAAGAATTGGCTGGTAAGAACATGCTAAGGATTTAAGGTTACATTTCAATTCTAGTTCCTAGCCCTCTAGAACGTTTTCCCATTTCTGAAAATTGCCATTTTACTATCATGATCATCTCCACGTTCTCTCTCAGTTCAGTGGTTTATTAATGGCTTTCAATTTGCTTGAAGCAATTTTTGTCATATATCACTTTATTAGAAAACTCGTGAATGAGTATTGTGCAACTAGTTACCCTGGTGTGGTTCGCTGGATGATTTCCCAATATTCCATGCTTCTCAATTGGAATCTCTGAGCATTTCTGCTAAAAGTTTGTAACAAAAGATGGGGGTCTTCTGAGGTTAAAAGAATTGCAAGATTTTTTTACCTATTTGAGTTTTGTGATCCTAAGAGCGTACTAAGACCATGCATCTGAGGCCCGGAGTTTGATTTTTGTCCTAGGATACATGAAAATATACTCTAATCAAAAAGTAATCATTCGGACTTGGATGAAGGGTATGTGCTTCCTCAATCCACAAGTTTACCAAGGAGGAATGAGTCATAGAGTGCTTCGTCCTAGGGAAGGTTCTCAGACATCAAAAGTGACAATTTAAGATTTTTGACACAGGCCATTGACATAATTATTTAACTTGTGGAGCTGACAATATAGTTTTTCATTGCAGGTGAATGTGTACCTTGAGCGTAAATCTCTTGCACTCTCCTTAAACGACACGAAAACAGCCATAGAGGAGCTGAATAAGCTTTCTTCAGCAGTTTTGCTCATTGTGGTCATCATTATCTGGTTACTTTTGATGGGATTTATGACGACAAATGTACTCGTCTTCATATCATCTCAGCTTTTGCTTGTGGTGTTTATGTTTGGTAACACAGCCAAAACCACTTTCGAAGCCATCATATTCGTATTTATAATGCATCCATTTGATGTGGGCGACCGTTGTGTTATTGATGGAGTGCAGGTGACTCATTAATCCTCCAACTCTACAAGACTATTATGTGTTGGGCAACAATCTGGCTGACATGTTGATTTCTTTGCAGATGGTGGTTGAAGAGATGAATATTTTGACTACAATCTTCTTGAAATATGACGGTGAAAAGATATTCTACCCAAATTCAGTTTTGGCGACTAAACCTATCAGCAATTACTATAGGAGCCCAGAAATGAGTGACTCAGTGGAGTTCACTGTTGACTTCTCTACTTCAGTTGAGAAAATTAGAGATCTAAAATCTAGAATTAAAACGTATGTCATCTTCAGTCTCTGCATCTCAAATTCAGGCATTATATTTTGCATGCATTATGATGAAATGTGGCATTAAACGACTGTTATGATGGATGGTTTCCTGGTTGTCTAGAATTTGGTGTAAGCATTTGGCTTTTGCGAAACCAATCTGAGGAAATAGAGCAGCCCCTTTTTTAATGTGAAGAAAGGCACAGTTACACAATAGAAACGATGATGTCATCTGATTGAGTCGCTTCATATCAAGATATTTTCTAATATGCAAGAGACAACAAATAAGCTTTCCATTGTTCGTAATGTTTTTGCATCTTTTTTTTGTTAAAGTTTATGCTTTTGACTCTTCAAGATGTAGCTTATCATAGTTCACAATAAATGGTCATGTTGCTATTTCTGTTTATAGGGAAAATTGATGGACATTAGTGCCTTGGAATTCTATACGAATATTTGCACATTCCTTCAATTGAATGGCATTCATCGGGTATAAATGTCAGGTACTTGGAAAGCAAGCCTAAACACTGGCGTCCGGGTCACAGTGTCATGGTTAAGGAGATCGAGGATGTTAACAAGTTGAAGTTGGGCCTCTATGTTAATCACACGATCAATTTCCAAAACTACGGTGATAAGAGCAGCCGCAGGTCCGAGCTTGTGTTGGAACTCAAGAAAATTTTCGAAGAACTCAGTATTAAGTATTGTCTACTCCCTCAAGAAGTTCAAGTCAGCTATATCGGATCTGCAGCTGCTAATGGACGGTTTTGACTCGTCCAACAAGTCCCTAGTTAGCTGCAAGTATGTGCCTTCTTTCATCTCCTCCTGATTAGCATGTCACCCCGCACGTTTGTGTTCCTCGCTCAAAACTGGGACATCTTCTCCAGTACTTCTCGATATCCACTTCTTTCGGAATATTATATTTACTCTGCTGTATAATTTGTTTGGCAGGTTTGCGCTCATATTGTCAAACCGCAGATGTATTTGGTTGGTGCTGAACTCCATTTTCATGTACTTGGTATCTCAGAGGAGCCGAATTTACTCCGTGTTTACTGGGAATGTTAAAGAAGCAAGCTAGCTCTGGTCGAACAGGAATGCACGGGGCCCTCCCTTCTGTTTTTCATGAAGTAACTGTATATGATACCAAAGAGAAATGGGATGTTTTGATTCTTATTCTTTTGCTGCATTCGATTCGTTAATTTTTTCTTTTCACTTTTCCTTTTTCTTTTTCCATTGCTTATGGCTTGGTATGCTCATAGTTTATCGGAATGATCCAATTCTTTTTGTTTCCGCTGCGTGCACTGTTTGCCACCGAGTGCACTTTGCATCAGATATGCATCGATTTACTCTCTCGTCGCTCCGTGGAAAGTCACTGGGATTCTCATCAAAATGCAAGGAGCAACCAGAGATTTCACGAAGCAAGTGATGCTACACATTAACATGATCCATTGATCTGATCATGCATGTTCTTCTAGACCCAGTGACAATGGACACAATCTAATCTACAGTCATTTGCATGTTCGAGTGAAGCCGCCTCGCGAACCTCATGTCCAAACTCTTCCCTTTCCGTTATCGGAGACTGCCGCATGAGTAGAAATTGGATCTTTCGTGTCGTGATGATCGCATCATAAGAAATTCTGTCCGTGTATAATTGTCAAGTAATTCTCGATTCTCAAACATTTGTTATGAAAAGTTGGCCCTGTAAGAATGGATCAACATGTTTTTTCGAGTTCGAATGAATCTCATTCCTATCACGAATCTCTTGTTAAGTGCTCTCAGTGCACATAACTTTGCCGGGTCGCGCCAATCTTGCTGTGTTGCGTCACGTCGAGACTCATTGGGCTAATCCAAGCCCATAAAATGTAGACATCCATCCATCCATCCACGGTTTTGTGCAAACGTTTTGGCCCCTGAAGCATCAATCGACATTCCAGACTCCGGGACATCCCTAGCTTGATGGTGATTGGGCGCCCGGGCTAAGTGAAGATAACCTTATCCATCAACCCTAAAAGGAGAGGCTGCCACGTCGGACAAGCCTCTCCATGTACCAAGCCAATTGGGATCTTCTCTATTTTCCACCTCACGTTGTCCCTTCCCCTCTCTCAAAACCACCTATCCTACGGCTTGTTCACCATTTAACAGTTAATACTTGCAGAGACCAGAACGACTGAAACCAGAGAGGGAAAGAGTTGAGGTGAGATTTTGGCAGAACAATGGCTTCAGCCTCTGCAGTTTCGATGGCTATGCCGTTGGCCTTTGCCGGACAAAAGAAGATGCCGAATTCCGACAGCTTCTTCAAGCCATTGCCTGTCAGATCAACAAAGCCGATCCCGGAGTCGAAGAGCGGTGGGAAATTCGTAGTCAGGGCTTCGTTGAAGGAGAAGGCCATCACGGGATTGACCGCGGCCGCGCTCACGGCCTCGATGGTGGTCCCGGAAGTGGCCGAGGCGGCCGGGTCCGGGGTCTCTCCCTCCCTCAAGAACTTCTTGCTCAGCATCGTGGCCGGTGGGGTTGTGCTCACTGCCATCGTCGGTGCTGTGATTGGCGTCGCCAACTTCGACCCTGTCAAGAGAAGCTGAGAGAGAGAGAGTGTGTTTGGGGAAATTCTTTTACTTATGTGATTTCTCTGTGGTGTTGATGCTTTCTGTACTGTATTTGTAATGTGTTCACATCTTTTAGCTGTAAACATTGCCCTCGGAAAGCCGATGAACTGTGAAATTTCTGAGTTCCATTCTGGCACATCAAAGAAAAGGATCGCTGTTTTTCATTTGCTCTTTGCCTCAAATTACACCTTAGAAACTTTGTTTCAGACCACCGAGAAAAAATCTGTGGTGGAAGAAATGAACGGATACATGATGTTTCAAAGAACAAAGACCTTTCAATTGTTCCTACGTTACAGGTTTGCTAAAACATGTATATTTGTCTAAAACTCTGTCCCGTGATGATAAAGAATAATTCGTGGGGAAAGAATGCTGATGCTTATTAATTCTCTCTTAAAACAGAGAGCCAGCTACTACCAAACTAGAACCTTCGTTCTTGATTATCACGAGAGTTTCGAAATCAAATCTAGCATGTATTGGCTCTCCGAAGAATAGTTAACCTTATCAGCCTTAACTACAGTGATCTTCACTCTCTGTTCGTCTCCATATGTTTCCTCCTTTATTTTGAGCCTGAATAAGAACTGATAGAAAAGTTTACTTCGGACAGTCTCTGCAAATCTTTCATCGTCCTGCTCTTTGAGCATGAACAACTCCTTGGCTGAGAAACCCAGGACCTCTTCGCCAGATTCCTGGAAAGCAGTCACCCAAGTCAATCCGGTATGATCTTGTATTTGGATTTGGAGGAGGTATCTGTAATCACACTCCTCGAACTCTTGGTTGCACCTATCGCACAGCCATCTTGTATTTCCCGCCCTTATCACTTTCTTATTGCATTGTCTATCTCCAATCATCAATGGGCAAGCTGTGTAACAGAAAGGATCAGTCTTGATGAAAGATACCGTCGCCTTCACTGTGATCCAATCTGGCTTATCTGATCTTCCGAGGCCTTCTTCTTTGATTTGAGAAACAGTCTTACGTATCTCATTCTTGGATCCTCCAGTCATGATTTCCCTGGAAATGGACAGAGAAGCTGCATCCTTCCCCCAAAATCGAACCAGCTTCTCAGACTAGAAGCCTCTGGAATATCTGGATTAATAAAAAGCTGTGTAGAAGAAATGGTACCGATAGATTTTCCACTGAAGTCACTGACTTTCCCAGCTTTGACAGCCAAAACTGGAAAGAATCCAGAATCGATCATCTCTTGCAGTTTCTGACCCTCCCTGTTGCAGAACTCACCCCAAAGAGTTAACTCTACAGTCCTTCCAGATCCATCCTTCAGATTCAGAATTCTTCTCTGAGTTTCCATACCATTTTTTCTTAAGATTGGAACAGAGGGGTTGACAGATACAACAACTCCAATAACATCAATAATAGAATTATTCTCAGCAGTCTCAATATCGCTAATAGGTCTGAAGGAGAACTGCTGTTGTGGAATCGAAGCATCTTCCTCAGGAGAAACATCCACAGTTGAAGTGGCCTCCAAGAATATCTCCCACTCATTCTTCAGATGATTAAAGTTCTTTTGTGCAGGTTTCAAGCTACCTTTTGAGATCAAGTAGACTTTTCCAACCTCAATTATATCGTGGAAACGATCAACGACAGCATTGAAGCATGTCACCCGAATTTCTCCCCCATCAGAATCAAGGAGATCAAAAGAGAAAACCTTCCCATCACCGCGGGCATTATTATATCGGCGAAGATCTCCTTTTGCAGTGACTCTTGCCTTTATGGCCCACCTGCCTTGATAAGGGTTCAGAGCAGCAATAGGTATGATGCGTGCAGGTGCCTCATTCTTCATAATTGGGCCACGATTTCTGTAGTTTGGCGGAGGCTGATATGGAGGTTGAACGGCTGACCGAAAACTTTGCATATTCTGCATAGCATTTGCTCGGGGAGGAGGTTGAACAGCTGAATGGAAATTCTGTGTATTTTGAACAGGATTTCTGCCATTAATATTGTCATTATTGAACCTCTGAATATTCCCAGGGTTGATATTAGGCAGCACTTTCTGAGCTACTGCATCGGTTTCAGGATACATTTTTGGGTTTCCAATTATTTCACATTCTGGTACAATGGTCTCCATGTTCAGCACAACAATGATCCTGAAAATCAGAGTTGAGATCTCTTCACTTCACAAGAACATAGATGCCAACTAATTAAATGAAAACAATGAGACTTTTCAGTTTGATTCAATGTTGTAACAAGCATATGAATCATAGAAATAAAACTAATTCTCAACAGTCAAGCTGTTGATCTATCACTCTTTGAACGGCTACCAAGATATTGTCCTTGTGTAAGTTTTTATTTTCCTTTCTTCCAAGACCGTGAACTTCACGCTGCTTCTATACAACAAAAACCATGATAAAATTTTCTACAACTCTTGAACCTGCTCTTACTAGTTCTCAGACAAGTTTCGAAAAACATATATTCTGTATACCCTGAACATTACAAACTAAGCACTTACATTATTATTTTTAAAATAGTTATGTGGCTGCACAATCTAAACACCAAAATGCACAAACTTGAATCTAAGGACATCACAGGTTATTGTCCCTTCCTAACATGTATCATTTCAGAATACATTCATTTGATCGATAGCCATTCCAAGAGAGACTGCTAAAACAATTCATTGAAAGCTACTTTCGAGCATTTGGACACCATTTCTATCCTTTACTTTTCCCCTTCTTGTAAGGCAGCTCTGCATCATCATAAGCATTATACTAGATATCTAAGAGGCATATTGATCAACATCATGCTTAAAACCACACAAAGCAACAAAGTACTCATATAAAGACCAGTTCCACCAGAGCAAGCCATATCTGCAATTTAAGGAGTAGAGACCTTCATCTTCACGTAATGTCCAAATCATCGCTCACCAACAGACCTCTCTCTCCATACGATTGAACACCGACACTCTACATCGATCAGCTACTCCTCCAATTTACTAAAACACTGGCTATCCCATTCAAGTCCAGAATCACGCAGCGAAACAGGCCGCATTACTCACTTGCGGTTTTGGACGGTGCTGCAGATGTAATCGATGAGCTGGACCACCGAGCCCTTCCTGACGCTGCCGGACTTGACCAGGTCGTTGAGCTGCGTGGCGAGCATCGCGTTCTGGGACGAGGCGGCGTCGGAGAGCAGGAGGCGGTACCGCTCCTGCGCGCTCCCGATCAGCTTGACGTCGACGACCTGGACCAGCGGCTTTGAGTCGACGTCGCCGCCGTTGATGGCGGCGATGGCGTTCGGGGTCAGGCAGACCGGCATCTCTTCCCGGCGGATCGGGACGCCGATCGCTCGCGCGCCGGTCGATCGAGGATAGGGAACGGCGGTCGTCAACCCTAATTGCCGCTGGTCAATTTGGAGGTAACGGCGGTGCTTGACGTGTTCGAGAGAATCGCAGAGAGAGAGAGAGAGAGAGAGAGATGGAGATGGCGGGGAAAAGCAGGTGGAGGGAACCGACTGGGGACGAAGGAGAGGTTGGATTGGCTTTTATGGTTTCAACGGGTGTGTGTACGGCTGCAAATATGACGTTTTGCAATTTTCTAATTATTATTATTATTATTATTATTTTTTTTCGAAATTGATTATCATGTTAAAAAGTCTTTTTTTCACGAAATAAAATAATATTTTCAAAACTCTAAACATAACATCATGCAAATAGTTATAAATTTATTAATTGTAACATTGACCAATCACTCGCATTATTGTTTAATTAAAGATGAAACATCAATGTCAATATACCACACGCTAAGGCTATACCACTGGGACCAAATTATCCTAAAAATTGGTCAGGGATTAGATTTTCATTGAAACCGATCTGGTTCCCAATTACAAATTTGGAATTACCCTAGAATTGGATCAAATTTGAAATCTATTTCATAAAGTTTAAAAATCTTAATTTTTTCCTTGATATCTTTTTCTTCTCTCTCACGACACGCCCCTCGCAACTCACCTTCCTCCTCACATGCTCACTTGCAACTCGACCTCGCTTGTTCGAGCATTGCAGCCCTCACTCGTTCCTGACTCTCTTTCATTCGCTCGCCTTTTTTTTATCTTTTACTTTGTACTTTGTTGTTCATATTATTTTACTTAAAAAATAAAACAAAAGAAAAACGACTATTAAATGAGCCTTGAAATTAAAGCGAAAAACTAGGATTATGCTCTTGGCTCGTAGAGCAAACATAATAGATTTCAAATTCCAATAATAAATTTCAAATTCCTAAAATAAACAACCAATTTTATCAATTTAAGTTTCAGTTTCTAGAACCGATCACCCTGGCATGCGCCACGATCGATACATGACTTTTCTATAGAAATCCGTCAGGAATTGATGTGTACAGTGAATGAAACGAGGGAAAAATCTGTTGCATGCCCATTATTGGACAATCGATCGAGGCGTACGGGCACAGACATTAGCTAAAAGCACCCGGCTCAGCCTCACCGTTCATTCAATCAGTGAGAATGCAGACTCCTTCAATGACACCACCGGATGTACTATCTCGTGCAAGAAATTTTAGTCAGAGTCACCATTTCATCGAAAAACTGATCTCAAACAAGACCCAGGCGGACCGACCTAAATGCGTCGGGAGGCCGAGAAAAGTGGAACACGAATGCAGACAGATGAAGAATACATTGACGGGCGCAAGCATCTGCGTATCGAAACTTATGGGTGTGTAAGATAAACGTCGTGAAAGCATCCGGCAAATCTCTTTGTCCGGCAACATCAGCAAGCCCTGAAATCAGCCGAAGGGCGAACATCAACCGTGACAAAAAATTTACTACACATCGTAGTTTAGGCCACCGGGACAGGGACAGGGACAGCAACGTCGATGACGTCTGGGGTCTCCATTACGGGCCTCGTGTACACCTCTTCTTCCTTGGGGGGATGAATGGTCACGAGATCGGGCAGAGGCGTTTTGGGACCTTGTTTTCCCTTAGGGTCCCAGTCGAGCATGATCTTGACCTTGATACCGAGAACCCCCTGAACCAACAGAGAAAAACCGCCATACCCGTTAGAAACTGATGGGGTAGTAAATCAGTGGAGTTATAGGAACACGGACAAAAATGTACACTCGTGCCACATGCAATTCTTTTAGTTGTCGCTGCGGTGATGGCCATGAAATTGCGCTTCAGGACATACCTGTCTCAAGAGAACATGTCTAACGGCGGAGTCAATGTACTCATTGACTGGCTGACCAGAAGAAATCATGTAGCCGTCCTTGAACTTCATCGACTTGGCACGCTGAGCCCTCAGCTTCCCACTGACAATTACCTATAAATCATTTGGAAATTTTCAGCAAATGAAACCCACTATGGCCCAAGAAAACGAGTTGGGGGCATCACAGGATGGCATTCGGTAACTAACCTCACAACCCTTTGCTCCACTTTCCATAACAAACCTCAGAACACCATAACAAGCCCTGGTTGGTATATGAAGCATTCACGATGATTAGTAATGTCATCTAAGTTTCCCATCATGTAAATTAACATTCATGATTTAGGAAAATAAGTTGAAGCAAATGTAGCATAACCAAGCCACAAAAGATACACTTGAACTGTGTCAAAGTAAAAATGGCTTAGAGATGCATCGCTCATTTAGTCATCTTCCGACACAAACTTGGTACTGAGAAGACCTATTTGCTTTATAGATGACAGTGTGGTGTCATCTAAGTTTCCCATCGTGTAAATTAACATTCATGATTTAGGAAAATAAATTGAAGCAAATGTAGCATAACCAAGCCACAAAAGATACACTTGAACTGTGTCAAAGTGAAAATGGCTTAGAGATGCATTGCTCATTTAGTCATCTTCCGACACAAGATTGGTACTGAGAAGACCTATTTGCTTTATAGATGACAGTGTGGTGTCATCTAAGTTTCTCATCATGTAAATTAACATTCATGATTTAGGAAAATAAATTGAAGCAAATGTAGCATAACCAAGCCACAAAAGATACACTTGAACTGTGTCAAAGTGAAAATGGCTTAGAGATGCATTGCTCATTTAGTCATCTTCCGACACAAACTTGGTACTGAGAAGACCTATTTGCTTTATAGATGACAGTGTGGTGTCAGTCTTAGAGCAGAACAATTTATAGAGGATAGTTGAAGGCAACTGGTCCTAATTATAGAGAAAGAAGGACATCATTAAAATTAACAGATAGAAATGAACTAAGTAGGAATAAATTATCCCATCATATACCCTCCCCAAAGTTAGTGCATGACAAGGGAGAAATATTCCACGAGGATGATGGCATGAAGGAACAAAATTGAAGTAGCAATCTTCCAACACAAGAATGGAAGGAAAAATATAGAGCACCCTGCCTTATAGGTGCCAAAGAGGAATTGCAGAAGGAAATTTCACACGGAAAATATATACCATTCCACTTTAAAAATAGCATTGTTTGAGATACAAAATGCATATGCAGTGAATCTATATACAAAGCTTCCACCTTGTGATTCAACAACAAAAGCATTACAGGGCCAAGCAATGAATTAGAGCAAAAATTGTCACTCGAACTCCAGGAAAAATAGACTTGAGTTGAAATTACAAGCAAAAGGCACTTCAACTGGCACTCTCAAGCGTGGCACTCATAGAACATCTGCTTGATTTTAAACCTAAGCTGAAGTTAAAACAACTAAAGTTTAAACAAACCAAATCAGCTCCCACGTTATACAACCTTGTTTACATGCATATCTTTTGAAAAACAAAGACGTCCAAGGACAATTGCTCACAGATCACAAAGGACACACATGATCCACAGAGACAGCAAAGCATAGTAGACGACAGCAGTAGCCTTAGCAGATCATTTCACCACCAGCAGATCAACACTACCATAGCATCACAAACAACACGAATCGAGCTGCAAGAACAAGAATTCAGTACACGTACCTGCGCACGGCCAGACCTCCAAGGAGCTTGTATCGCAGCGACTCAGCCTGGGCAATGGCGCACAGCCCTCTGTTATTAACCTTTTCAGCGTACAACTCCACGCCATTCTCCGGAAACTTGAACCGCTTCTGCACCACCGAAGTCAGCTCCCTAATCCTCCTTCCCTTCTCTCCTGCACATCAATCACCGAATCCACAATCAGCAACGTAAGAATCAACTACGAACACAACCCAAATAACGACAACCCAACATTCGTTATAGAATCAGAATGCTAAAAGGCAAAACTGCGAAGCAGACCGAGAACATTTTGCGTGCGGGTGGCTCTGATGATGATCTCGGTCCTCATAGGCGTGACCCTGACCTCCACACCAGAGTACCCATCCTCGGCGAGCTCCCGCGTCAAGACCTCGTTGAGCTCTGCGAAGAACACTCCATCGGCTACGAACTGCACATCAACGCGACACCCATTAAAAAACTCGAGTCGACAGACAACTGCTCCCAGGTGGAGCTCAAGAGTTCATTTTTCGGTAGCTAGAAGCAGCAGGAACGAAAGCACGAAGCCAAAAGCAACCGAGGGACCGACCTTCCTCTTTTTGCTGATCTGGGTTGCCATGCCCCAAGATTCCTAACCTGCTGCGCGCTTCAAGGAGTGTTGGGTCGCCCGAGATCTGTAGCGTTCGCGGGGCGCGGTGCCGACGTTTCTGCAAACCCTAGCTTCCGGGAAGGAGAAGGAGGTTCTTTATGTAGGAACGAGGGCCCATGGCGGTAAACGGATCGGACGGCTGCGGTGAAATGGATTCTCCTTTGAACGGCCTGGATGGGGTCACTCTCTCAAAAGATAACATAGTTATTATAGGATTTTGATTAAAAGGATAAGTAATGTCGACTAACTTCGACTTTACTGGAATCGTTTCAACCATCTCAATCGATAATCAATAGCCTTTCTGAAACCAATTCTACTAACGTCTTGCCATCAATTTTAATGTTTTACTTAAATATTATTCATGATCATATCAATCATATGTACTGATTAACATAGCAATTTACTCATCTCCTAATTCACACCCAATATATTCTATTACTTGATCAATAATCACGGTTGGTCTTGACATCATTTACTTGATAACTCGACTGTTTCATTGTGGCCCGACTTAAAGAGATCCCTCCTAGTCTTTAGTGGTCCTAACATTGGTCGTCATAGCAGTTGTCTTGAACAGTCAATGGCATCAGCTTCTTCCTTCACTTTTGTTCTTTGACATCAGATGAGATCTCTTTAGGGTGCGGAACCTACCGAAACCAAGGATTGCTTTAAAGTCGGATGAATCATCCAGCACTACCGAAACCGATAATTGCTTTGATGGAGTTGCTTTCCATGTTGGCTCGTGTGTCTACCCTTCATTAGGAGAAATTACTCGACTCGATGTTTGCAGGACCAGTAATGCATCATCCGATCTAGCAGCTCGCCGGTTCCGCCCTCCATGCTCGATGACTTCCGTTATTTCGGCCTGTAAAGATGAAACTTGAAGCGGACAATTCTAGCAGAGGATCTACACAGCAAGGGCTCCCATAGGTTGCCAAGAATCAAGCCACACAAGAATGCCTTTGCCGTCACCTACGACATGTATTGAATCAGTGGCTCCATATCATCTCTCCGTTTCAAGATTTTCCTCCAAACGTCAGAGGAAGAAGTAGGGAAACATCAATTGCTAAAAAGCTTTTCGTGCTTTTATAACACATGCTTTAATCCAAGCTATCCACATTGAGCCAGCACCTGCATGTAACATCCGTATAAGTTGCAACATTATGAATTAACTCATTTAAGGTATTGTCCATGATATATTATCAACTTTGATCTGTCTTAAATTACGGCTCACAATTTTGTCTTTTCGTGTATAAGGAGGTACTTTTCCAATAGATTATCCATCCTAATAGTGATCTGGGCTCGCTTAACTTCGGTAATGACAAAGTAAAACTTATTGTTATCTCAAAAGGCACCTCCATAAGTTAATTCTAATTTTCACAGATCATTCCTACTCCTTTTGCCATCTTAGAAGCCTATTAAGAATCATTCTTTGTCCAAATATTCCAGTCTTCATGATCACTCCCTAACCTTATGGGACCGACCGGGTTGTTAGGTAAGCTTCATCACGATAGCCTTATTCCATTGATGGAGGCCCGGTCCACCCTCCTTTCTTGGCAGACAACCACCATCAACCCACTTGACTATAGCTAGTTTTCATCTCGGCACAAGACCATAAGAACGCACTACAACTACCCTCAATGGCTTCGATCACTTTCTTTGGCACGGCAAAGAACCCCCCCACAACAATAGGTGACGATTCTATAGAGAACTGAACTAAGCAGCTGCAAATATCCAGCAAAAGACAGTCTACGAGAGCTCCGGCTTTTAATTCTGCTCGAAATCTTGTCGATGAGGGCTTACTTTCCTTCTCTGAGAGCTTACCAGATATGAGAGGCAGCGCTTGGTATTTGACAGGCAAAGTGCCAACTCTAAACCCACTTCTCTGCACCATTTCTTCCAAAAGATCAGCTGAGGCCCTAGAAGTATAGATCTCGGTCTTTCCTGAATTCATCTTCAATCCAGGCATTATGTAGAAAGTCCAGAAGAAGGACAAGATCTCCTGCATAGCTTTAATACCATCGATAGTCAAGTAAGAACGACTCTAGTGCTCGAGCACTGAGGATGCTAAACCAATCTCCCTTGGTAGAAAGTGAAAACCTCCAGTCCGCGACACAAGCCTATAGCCTGCCTTTACTCATCGTTTTCATGAATGTTTTTTTCCCTTCCTGACACGCAGTCCATGGCAAAAGAATGCATTTTCAATCTCTGCTTGCGTCAGATCTGTCCATAAACATCTCAGGCCCTGACGAGCCCAGCCGGGGAAAGGCCCCATGGCCATCTCCAATTTGGGTTTCTTTTGTTCAGGAACTACAACAACAGCTTGAGTTGTCTTCAAGTATATCATTTATAATTTATATTACTTAACTTGATGGGAAAAGCAAGAGTTTCCGCCTCAAGGTTCAAAAGATACCATGTGTACACTTGATCTCTCTTCACTTGAAAAGGGAGGCAGAATCAATAAGGAAAGCTCTCTTCTCAATTTTTTACTCTCTATAAGTGATTTCAGTATTCAATTTAACTCGCATGTACATCTCTAACAGTTCGTAACTGAGAAGTGCTAGCTTAAGACCTCAACAAGAAGTGGAGACATATTTGAATCATGGAAGAACCTTTGACTACCGGTGATGGGTGTGGAACACGGAAGTGAAAGCTTGGTGGACCTAACTGCTCTGTCCAAAGAGGAAAGTCGAGGTGAAAATTTTCAAAATATCAATTCAATCTTAAATTTTTTGATTTAGTCAATTTAATTATAAACCTTTTGACAATTTATCAATGTAGAGTTTGACGACCGCCCTATGTGGCATAACTAGCATTGATATGGATAATTTTACATATGTTTAAAAAAAATTCAACTTAAAAAAATTTGCAAAGATTGTTTACGTCAACGCCGACTGTGCCAAGTAGAACGTTTAGCGTCATATTAACAATTTCTGACAAAAATTAGCTGGATGGACTACATTGTTAAATTGTTAAAATGTTGAGGACTAAATTAGCCAAATCAAAAAGTTTTTAAAATTAAATTGTCATTCGTACGATACGTTTAGGACTAATTGCCAAATTGAAATGCAGATTTTTCTCTGGAGCACTTGTCAAAATGCACCCACTGCTAAGGACAACCTTTTTCAGGGGAAAATTGTACCTGATCTAGTGTGTTCCTTCTGCAATCTGGAACTTGAGACGATCGAGCATGTTTTCTTTCCGTGCCCTTGGACATCGAAATTACGGTATCATTTGGCCCTAAACATCGGCATATCAAACCCAGATTTGTCTACAATTGAGGAATGGCTTATTGACCTTCAACATACCTCACAGTCTTTCAAATTTCTTCATATTGTTCTCAGGTTAATTTAGAAGGAAAGGAAAATTTTGTGTTTTGAACGCACCCCAAGGAAGCTATTGGAAGCTACTTAGACTATGCATGAAAGCATTGCTCGCTCAGACCAGCATTGGATTTAGTTTGAAAAAAACCTAAAATGGGGTGCCTTGAAGCTGAGCATTGATGGAGATTGCTTAGAAGGGACGAACGAGGAAGCCATAACATGCGTGCTTCACGATAGCTCAAACGGAGGCTCCGGCTCCGGCTCAAACTGGAAACGCTATAATTCTTCAGATCTGGTTGAAGTACCGCCCCTTGAACTGAACCTAGATAAGTTTGATCTGATCGATGGCTTACCAGGCGCGGAAGAAGCCTCTCGGGAGCTCATTCTTCTTATCAAGGAAGCCCAGAGGCCCAGCTTAGCTTTTATTTGGATCTTAAAGTGGCCTGTTACAACCTAGAGGCAAATAAGGTGGTGGACTCGATCGCAATAGCCCAACGTAAGAAAAGCCTTGTTTTTCATTGGATCTTATATCCCCACAAGCCTTCGGGCTCTTATCTGTTTTGAATTTGCAGCTATGTTTATTCATCCCTTATCTTAATGAATGAGAACTATATTTCAAACAAAAAAAAATTGCAACTTTGGTGAAAAACCTTGGTAGACATTTCACATTTGAACCATGCAAGTGCCTAGAAAATACAATAGGGAAATTTCAAAAAAAGTTCTAAACATATTATACAAATGTTAATTTAATTACAAACTTTTCAATTTGACTAATTTAATAATAAACATTTTAACAATTTGTCGATGTAGTTTATTTGGCCAATTTGGGCTGGAAATTGCTAATTTGGATAGCGGTCATCCCATGTTATACGGCTAGCGCCAAAGTGGACAATTTTTTTGCATTTTTTTAATTTGTTATAAAAATTTTAATTTTAGTTTCTTTCCTTAACCGGCAACTGGCCACGAAACAAGAAAAAAAATTCAGAAAAATTAAGAAAAGTCAAAAATTTGTCCATATCAGTACTAGTTGTGTTACACAAGATAGTCAGTGTCTACATTAACAATTTTTGACCTAAACTTGCCGGAATGTGAATTGATGTTCACACAATAAGTTTATGACTTTTCTTTGTAATTATACTACAAAACAATCATTTGGTCATAGAGACACTTCTCTTGTTCTCATGCCTTTGAAATTTCCGATGTGAAAATCGAAACACATGCGACCAGTAGACTAGATCATCACATGGGTCCCTGATGAATTTGAGTTTCATCCCCAGCGGCTCACCTAACAAAAGGGGGTCAAAGAAAACCTACTGGACAGATATGAATGCAGACAATCATGTCTCACATTTCTTTAGGAGTCGAGGAGGTCCAGATCACTCGCATTCAACGACATTGATTGAGATCACCCGGGACCATAATCACCAATGGTAATTAAGCCATGATTGGGCTAGAATCTAGCTTTCTTCCTAATCGGGTCCTCAGTAAAATCATGAAACATGCCCCTATAAGACAAAACATTATTCTATTTTGGCCTAAAAGCAAGAGCCCTAGGACTGTAGAGCCTCCACCTTTCCGACCTGTTTTTACTGCAAATGCAAGCAAAGAGAAGACAATCAAAAAAGAAGAAAAAAGAAAGATGGGGAAAAAAGGTAGGGACTCCATAGGTTTGAGATGGTGGCATGTTCAGTTTGTCTTTGTCTGGGTGTCGTGATGACCGAACCCGGCCTTTATCCTCCCGCTTCCCAATGATGTCGAGAGAACGAATGACGATGTGCTCCACGAACCAAATAGAATAATTGGTGAATTATAGCTTGCTGCAAAACATTGACCAGGTAGGCAGGTACGGTCGGCTTGCTCCTTGCTACTTGAATGAGTACGGTGTTTTGGAGGGTTGTTCTTGGAGTTCGTCAATGTTTATGCAAGTGCCCTGACGGCCTGCAGATTAATGGGTTTTGTATTGACCAACGGTTTGATCAAATAATAGATTCTTGTTAGTATAATCGGAGAGTAATACTTAGAATCTAGAAGTCATTTGCAGAGTTGTTATAAAGTAACGAATCGGAGGATACTTAGCATTCGTGAGTGACTCTTTTTAAGCTCAACATTATACCATGTGAAAAGGAGTGATCTCGTGATTGGATTAGATTTTGGTTGAAATCGACTTCTTATGAGCCAAACAGTAAGCAAGTCCTGAAGAGTAGCTTGAGAGCATTGCCATGTTAGAGTGCCTAGTTGGACGAGAAGAGTTGAATGCTTATGATTAGTACATGAAGCTGGGTGAGATGTGAGATTCTTAGAAAAGCCATTGCAACAAACGCATATAAAAGATCTAGCGCAAAAAACAAGTAAACTCAAAAAAATCGAAAAGAAAAATAAAATATATAGATATGGTCTTCTAATTGAGGGCATTAATCACTCATTGATCAACACGATTGATAAAATCGATTAAACCGACTGATATGGCGTAAATCGGATGTAAATTGCAAAGAGATATACTTTTCAAGAGAAGACAAAAGCATTGCTATTGAATAGTTTACTTTTCAAAAGTGTATCCACTTTTCAAAAGAAGAGAGATTTACAATCAAAAGTTTGAATTTCCAAAAATCTCAACCACCCTATGAAAAAACAACAAATGGCAACTCAACATGTTAAGAGTACGTTTGGTTCGACTTTGGGGGAATGCTTTTGAGAAAATGCAAAAGCCTTTGAGGTAAAATGATTTTTTGAAATGCAAGGAGTGTTTGTTACAGTGTATTTTAAAAACACAATAGAAAGCAATTTTAACATAAATGCCATTTAGTAAAAACTATACTTTGTAAAATATTTTTGCTATTTTTTCATTAAAAAATATCAAACTATATAAATGTGGAATTCAATCGCCATCAGCGAGGGTGAGGCTAGCTTGCCAATGGCACATTAGGGGCATGCTAGCCACTCACCTAATACTCGTTGATGGTTAAGGCAAAGTTAGGATTTTCGCGGACATTTATGGAATTATGAAAGTTGAGTGATGGCAAAGTTGGAAGAAAAAAATTATATTTGCATTTCGCAAATCCAACATTCCAAAGTGCCTCCAGATCTACCTTGGGCTAAAGGCTTTAGAGAGCTTCGAAGATGTAATTGTATCTCTCCAAAGCACCCAAAAAAATTGCCAAACGGTATTTGTATTTCCCAAGGAGCTTTTAGACGCTAGACGTGCATGATAACTATTTTAATTTTCTATTTTTTTATTTTTCTGTTCCAAGAATAATTTGGAACGGAAATCCGTTTGGTAATACAATTTCATTTTTTTTTAGTTTGGAACAAATTTTTACCCTAGAAACAAGTTTAGAATAGTGATCGAAGTAAATTTTTTTTCACTTTTTTATTTTATTTTTGGAACAAATATTAGAAATAAAAACTCTTGTTATCGCTCAACCTCACTACTAGTCACCACCCACCCGTCACCACTTGCCTACTGCTCATCGATTGACCGCCATCCTGTTGTCCACCTGTCAACTATCCACAGCCTGCCCGTCTATCACTTCTTGTTGTTGGCAACTTGGCTGTGAGAAAATTTATATCATTATCAAACAAATTTCTATTGCGATAGTAGAAATTTTGAATCATTATCAATTCTACTTTTGCTTTGAAATTTGTATAGAAAGTAAGAATAGAAAAATCAATAATTATCATTCAGGCCTTAAAGAACATTGTAAATGCTGAAATAAATGCACCCTAGCTCCAAACTCAGATTTCCCTCCATGAAAGAGGCAGAAGGAACAAGAGGAGGCATCATCAGCCTGCAAAATCAGAAGGTCATCCCCGGAACACCTCAGCTCCTCCTTAGTAGTTTCTCTTGTAAAAGACGTTCTACTTTCCATCTTCCAGATTGTAGTCCTCTCAAGGGTTTGCAAAGTCTTGTCTTTTTCATCATTCTTTGTGCTCTAATTATTGTGATTTTGATCAAACGCAGTTTTAATCATTCAAAATCACTGTGTTCCATCATGATTCTTGAATCTTATTCAATTGCTTCATCTTGAAAACCACGGCAATAAGTGGAAGGACCAACACTAGGAAAAAGCAACAAGTTTATAGAGCAGCTTAGTTAGACGGAATCCACTCGAGTTACCCATACATTCGTGCCAATAAACTAAGTGAAAATTCATGATTCCAGCGTGATTAAGGAATATGTACTAGTCTGAACTGTTGTGTACATCACGAGCTCCGTACCCATTACCCACTCAAAAGCAAAATGTAGCCTAACTAAGAAAAAGAATAATCAGTAATCTTCTTCATGGTAATATCTTATGATATTTCCCACTAAATAAGACATGCCGAGGATGGTCAAAAGCTGATCACCCCACATCTGAGATTCTGCTCCTGTATAGGAATGTGTGGAGAGAGAGAGAGAGAGAGAGAGAGAGAGAGAGAGAGAGAGAGAGAGAGAGAGAGAGCCCAAAATGTGCTAGAACAAAAAGCTGCCTTTTTCCTCCTATTTTCTTTTCCCACAGCATCTTCCCAGATTTTTATGCATGCAAGTTTAATTCTCCGCACAGGCACAAAGAAAAAGGAATCATCAGCAGTGAATTTCTGGGCAAACAATCATGGGAACCAAAAAGAGAAAAGGAGGAGGTCACTGCAGAATCCTCAGATTTCAACAGGCTTAGGTAGGACAATGATGCTTTTGGCTTGAACTGAAAAGGAAGATAAAGAAAAGCGTTTGTTACATTGTGTTTTCATAGTCATGGACAAGAATTATATACATGGAATTCGGCCTTTTCTGGCTAAAAGATCTTTACCCGGTGGTAATGAAGCGAAACCAACAGAGAGCCAAATTGGCTTTGATTAAGACTCCTGCTTCAAAGAGCCATTTGCTCTGTTGTTTTATTACAAACTAGCACTCTCGGGAGACAAAACTATAGAATTAGATAGCATAACCACAGTTCATTTTGATCATACTTGCACAGCCACAAGTAGTTAGTTAACTTACAAACTGAGATGAACCTTGGAGAATCATTTGGAAAAGGTAACTCAAGGTTAAGAACTAGCTTGCTAGATAGGTGAAGAAAGCTGAAGAGAAAAATCAACATCAGCTTGTTCCATACATGGAGTCGAGAAAAATCTTTTTCTCCACAAACTCTACCTGAGAAATGATTACAAAAATTCCATTTTTTCCCTATGCAGGCCTAATTCTCTTGTGCCCTGTCCTGCTACCAGAGGAATTGTCCTCAGAGGAAGCATCCATGATCTTCGAGAAGTTACCAGAGAGATCGGCATAGAGGTCAACGACCCGTTTGATGTTGTTGTTGAGCTCTCGGATGAGGCCAACGTTGCGGCTCAGGTTGTCCGGAATCTTGGACTCATGATTCTGGTTTATCTCATTGATGAGAACCCTGTTCTGGTCCAATAAGTTCTGGACCTGCGCAAAGCTCTTCTGGAATGTCTGCAACACCCTCCCATCAATCTGCGCCCCATTGCCAAGCCCTGAGAATGGGTCACCCTCCATTCGAAATCGACTTGATTTTTTGGGTCAGATTCTATGTGTGATCAGATCCAGACCTGCATCAAGAAGGAGAAGCAAAAGAACACAAAAAGGCTGAGACTTTGTGTTTCTCCCAGGTTATATCCCATTTTATAATAACCCCACTAGGCCAGAGAAAAGAATTAAGAAAAGAACTTTCTGTTCATTAAGATCATGCTAATGAACTGTAGCTTATAGGTTTCTTGATTAGAAAAAGATTCCAAAGCACATGCACAACATAAACACATGTTCTTGTTATACATCAATAATCAAAGTTTTACCAAATAAATCGAAAGTGAATAAATAAATAAATAAATAAACAAACTACTAAATTCATTTTCTTAACTGGACATGAATGAGCAGCGCAGCTTCAGAATTTGTTTACTTGTCGCGAGAGACAAGGTGTGATAGTCGAAATCATGACCGCCGCGGGCACTTTTAGTTTTCTGTGGAGAGAATTTGTGCAGTAAATATAGTACATTATTATAATTGTTGTTCATATTAATTACCATTGATTACAAAAATATGAGGAGAAAGCAGATTCCTTTGCCATATAAAGGAAACCTTTTTATCGTACTCGGAGAAATACCCACCTTAAAAATCAGCAGCGTAAAAAACAAGAATCTCAAAAAGGACGAAGTTCTGAGTCTCAGTCAATGATGCAGAAAAGATAAGGCATTTTCTCAGAGACAGCACTATCGATTTTTTTATGTACTTATTTATTTATTATAGTAATCGGTAAGGGGAAACCACGAACCAGATTCAAACGAATGTAAAGAGGCCAAAACGATGAAAAGAAAGTTCAACAAGATAAAGAACAGAGAAAGCGCACTAAATTATGCGGCCGACTTTGCTTGCGATTCAAAAAGAGAGAGAAAAAACAGAAAGACCCAACACAATACGATCCAAAGACGTTTCAAAATTCAAAAGCTTGCAATCAGCAAATGCAGAAGCACATGAGTTTCCAAAAAGTAAGACAAAAGACGAAGACTTTGCCCCCCCAAAAGAACCTGCAAAACCATTGGCTCCCAGCAAAGACCAAAGAGCCATTTCAAAGCCTGCCCATTTTTCCAAATCAATCGAGAGGGAAGCTCAAGCGAAGAAAACCGGAAACAGGGGAAGGAAAAGAATTTCAACAAGGAGGGAAATTCCACAATCTACTTGGGGAAAAGCAAACTCCATCCGGAAATGCAAACAAAAGATGCAGATAGACATTGATGTGCCGACAAAAAGGAGGAGGAGAACAAGGCACAAAGACCAGACAAAAGAGAAAAGACCCGATTTCTTCTTTTTCTTTGTGGCCTCTGTTACGTTTCAGGTAATCGTACTGCAACAGGGCATGTGATTAAAAAAGAAAAGCTCGTACCTTGAACGTTTTCTGGGAGATTGCATCGAGAGGAGACGTGGAGGATTGCTTGCTAGCGAGCGAGCGAGCGAGGCGAGGCGAGCCAAGCGAGAGAGAGAGAATCAGATTTGGGAGGTGAAAACCAGAAAAGATCGGCGATTGGATAGAATCTCGTAGACAAGAGTAGTTCCTGTTTCTTGACGAAATCTGCGAGAGTTGTGTGTTTGTAAGAGAGAGAGAGAGAGAGAAAGAGAGAGAGAGAATAAATGGATTTGACAGTCGCACACACCGGACACGTCGGTCGCCTACAGATTTCAGGGTCTGTTCTGATCCAGTTCAGTCTTGTGTCCAATTCAAGTATTGCATATTTAAGGAAAATTTGCGAAAAAAGAGTGGGTCACTTGTTATATCTTATTACATGCGTTTCCACGAGGCTTATTATTTAAATGAAAATGATGTAGATAGTTCCCAAACTTTTACTTTATTTAATATAGCTCCCAAACTTTAGTTTAATATTTAATGTAGTTTCTAAATTTCTAATTTATTTAATGTGATTCCTCAACTTTTTCTACATGTTCAAACTAACCTCTAATTCTGTCTTGTGATGATCTTCCAGTTAAATTTCAAGTTACTAAAAGTTAATGAATCATATTAAATAATTTAAAACTTCATTGATCATATTATACATTGAGTTAAAGTAAACAAATCATATCGAACAAATTGAAAATTTATTGACTATATTGTACATTGGACTAAATTTTTAATATTTTTTATTTAGAATAAGTACTTTTATTATCATGTGTACTTATTTCATTTTCAAAATATCTTGAAAAGTATTGTTTTTCTATTTTAGATTAATATTAACCATTGCACTAAGGTTTATTTATTAATTTTTAATAGAATCCAAATTTCCCTGACTTGATTGATTTGAAGAGTAGCGTTGACACGCACGATCAACATATGCAATTAAAATTGTATCGGCATGGCGACAAACAAGTCATCCAAGAGTAATCCCCGAGATTGTCATGGTTTGTCCACAATATAATTCACATATTGATTATATCCATCACGATTTAATTGATTATTTGTATTTTTATCTATGATATGTACTCATGTTAAAAGAAATTAGGAATAATGTCTTAAATAGTCAATGAACTTTAGTTCAATGTATAATATAATTTATGAACTTTTAATTTGTTCGATTTGGTCATTGAGCTTTATCTCAATGTATAATGTGATCCTTAAATTTTTAATTTGCTTAATGCAATATTTGAACTTTTAGTACATATTTAATTTAGTTAATGAACTAAATAAATATGTTCAATATTTTCTTCAATTAATTCAAGTTTAGGGATAACATCGAACAATTCAATGAATAAAATGAACATGTATCAATAGCTTAAGACCACATTAAACAATTTAAAAGTTCAAAAACAACATTACATATGGAGTTAAAGTTCATAGACTATATTGAAGAAATTAAAAATTTAAAGACTAAATTGTCATTTTTTCATGAAACTAATAAAAAATCATGGGGTAGGAGATTTTTTTTTTCCAAGGATATAAACTGGGCCTAAACATAAAATTAGATGGAGTAAAATGGTGCTTGCTAGACTAACTATCCATTTCTAGCAATAAAATAAAGAGTGTGTTTAGGAATATTTATACTCTTGGAAATAATGTCTTTTAAAAAATAATTCTTTTTTTTTTTTTTTCTATAATAATTTCTTAGTAAAAGAACGTGTTTGATAAATGCACAAAATTTCTATTCTTGAAATTGAAAAAGAATAAGAATGCGTTTGGTATAATTCATAATTTTTTTTGTGACATAAATTTTTTTTTTTTTTTTTTGAGATTTTTTTTTTTGTTTTGTTTTTCTTTCTACTTCTTTTGGCGACAGGGAGCAAGCGGCGGCATCGATTGGTTAGAAGAGGAAGAAAAAGAAAAGAAAAAAAGAAAAAAAAATTATTTTAAAATTTGTTTTTGAGAGCAATAAGATATTGCTCGTTTATATTCCAAATCTATTGTTCGATTCTATTTCGAAGAATAAAAATGTTAACTGATATTACAAAACGGAGTTTTACTTCTTTTATATTTCGAAAAATAAAAAAAATAGAGAAATAGCAACCTTAACAATCGGTACCAAATCAGCTCATGATTTTCACTTTTCACTTGATAACCGGTCGCGAAAGCATGATTTGGAATTTTGCCGTTCTTTCATCAGTCTCTCTGTTCTGCTCCGACATGAGAGAAGCCCAGCAGACAGAACAGCCTCGTCTCGCTCGCACGATGCCGCAATTTCCCTTCGGACCATGCAAAACCCGCTCATGAATAGAACGAGAAGGAAGCTATGTCGAGCCTGAGGAGCATCCGCGGGGGCAATGCCCGACGTTTGATCGCATCGCAGCTCCCGTTTCACTTTTCCAAGTTACAGGGTAAGCACGCGAATGCAGCTCTTTTTTTTTTCTCCTTTGTTGTGGAATCACGCGAAGCATTGTTACGGTTTTTCTTATCTCCATTTGCTCGTCTTCCTTCTGATTCTTGCAGACCCGGAATTGCTCATCCGCCATGTTCTTGAATCCTCCAAGCGGGCGGGGGATTTCAAGACCGCCGCCAAAGCCCACGCAAGAATCATCGCCTGCGGGTACTGGACCAACCCACCTCTTTTAGCTTCTCTGGTCTCGGCTTACGTGCGCTGTCATCGACTCGATCTCGCCGAGCGTGTCGTCCATCACGTCACCAGCCGGTGTCACGACTTGCTGACCCTCAATATCTTCCTCAGGGATTTGTTGGGTGCTGGGCAGTGTGGCGTTGCGAGGAAGCTGTTTGATAAAATGCCTGAACGGGACGTGGTGACTTGGAACTCGATGATTGGAGGCCTGACGCGGAATGGGCGGTTCCATGACGCGCTTGCATCTTTCCGAGATATGCTGGGTTCGGATGTCAAGCCCGATGGTTTCACATTCGCGTCAGTTTTCACCAGTTGCGCTCGGGTTGGGTTTATAAGTCATGCATCTTGGGCACACGGGTTGATGATCGAGAAGAAGATTGAACCCCACTTTATATTGAATGCAGCCCTTATTGACATGTATGCAAGATGTGGCAAGATCCAAACCGCTCGAGAAATTTTCAACAGTGTTCATCGTGATGATGTATCAGTTTGGAATTCAATGATTAATGGGCTGGCCATTCATGGTCATGCCCGTGATGCTCTTACAGTTTTCTTGGAGTTGGAACAGGAAAAAGTCACACCTGATTCTATAACTTTTGTTGGTCTATTGACAGCTTGCAGCCGTTGTGGGTTGGTTGAGGAAGGGCGCAAGTATTTTGATTCAATGAGGAGCCGTTACTCCATTCAGCCTGAAATACAGCATTACGGTGCCATGGTTGATCTGTTGGCTCGAGCAGGATCAGTGGATGAGGCCTATGCTATGATTAAGGAAATGCCAATGAAGCCAGATGCTGCAATATGGAGGACTCTCCTCAGTTCTTGCAGGGTCTTTAAAAGGTCACGGCTAGGTGAAGTTGCCATTGCACATATTCCGTGTCGCAAAAGTGGGGATTATGTATTGCTCTCAAACACCTACTGCTCTTTAACTAGGTGGGATAGTGCAGCAAAGATGAGAAATTTGATGAAAAGGAAAGGAGTTGGTAAAAATTGTGGCAAGAGTTGGGTCGAGTTTGCAGGTGAGATTCACCAATTCAGATCAGGTGATAGGTCGCACCGGGAAACAGATGCGTTATATGAAGTCTTGGATGAACTCATTAAAAGAACTAAAATGGCGGGGTTCGTGCCTTCGATGGAGTTGGTTCTGATGGATGTTGCCGATGAAGAGAAGGAGGAAAATTTGAATTTTCACAGCGAAAAACTGGCGGTGGCATATGGGGTCTTGAAATCTAGTCCTGGGAGTGAGATCGTGGTGTTGAAGAACCTTAGGATCTGCTACGATTGTCATTGCTGGATAAAACTGGTTTCAAGGATATTGAGCAGAACAATAGTCGTGAGAGACCGACTTCGGTTTCACCAATTTGAAGGTGGCTTGTGTTCGTGCAACGACTATTGGTAGTCTACACATGGTTGCTTCCTTTTAGCATTACTAACCTCATCAGACATTTTTATGTAGAGGTAGTTATCAGCTGGTTCTGCAAGATCATCATTATCATTTAGAAGGGAATGAACTAATTACAAGCTAGTACTACCAGTTCGATTGTTCTTGACATTTCAGAGACAGGTTGGTTACTGATGGAGATTTCCATGAGAATAGAGGATTGGGAGGTAATGTATTTGTGTTCTGGAACTAGTCTTTATAATGAGGAGAGTACCAGTTGAAGGTGATAATCAATCTCAGACCATGTTCAACATGCTCCTTTCATTGTGTCTGTAATTTCAGCATGCTCTTTGGTCAAGTAAGATAATGAAAAAATTTATCACCGTATAGAGACTCACCGCTCTTGGTTTCCTTCTCACCAATTTACGGTTCCTCTACTTTTTTGCTTTGGTAGTCGAAATGGACATGGACCCGACATCACCGAATGGTATTTCGCATGCTGAAATGATTTTGTGCTCATGTGTTACCCAATTAGACGTGCAATACCGAACACATCAAAGTGTAAGGAATTCACCATCACGAGGATGGATATAAAGTACATCTAATCAGGTTCCACTCTCCACACCATACGATGTTTCCATCCTATATATTATCGATAAAGTTCACAGTGCACCAATCGATTCCTTGGATGACTCCTGATGCAAACTGATGATTTGAACCGCTTGAATGGCGTTCTCGTCAGCCCATCAGGCAGGCCTAGACGATGCTTTCGGACCAGTAGAAGGACATGGGCAAGCAGCTTTGTTTCCGTGCTCGATCGACTCAACGGGTTCACGGCCACGGCGAAGCAGTTGCCTGGACTCTCGAGCTGCGGACGAGTCGGTCGGACGAAAGCTCCTTAGACCCGACATCCAACCCCGGTGGGTCTGTCTGGTGGCCAGGACAGTGTTTTTGGGCCAGCTGGTTGGGCCACCAGAAGGCAACACGAGGCAAGTGGCTCCCTTGTCGGGCTCGAAGCATAACGAGGTCGGACAACGCCACCCAGGTGTTCGACGTTTTGTCTCTCGTCCAGGCCCATCCCCTGCGACCTGCATCACGCCATCGTCACGATTCAACCAATCCCCTCCACCACACTCCACTCCCCTAGTCCACACCCACTCTCCTCCTCTCCTCGCTCCCCCCGGTCGCTGTCACTCACTATGATCCACTCTCTCCGATCTCGCGCACCCATTTTCCCTTCCCTTTCCCTCGCTTTCTCGCCTCCCCAGCGCTGCTCCTTCCGGCCCTCCTCCCTCTCCGTCAAGTCCCTCTCCACCGCCGCCGCCGCCGCCGGCCCCACCATGTCCGCCTCCGCTCCGCCCGTCGAGCACATCGTCCTCTTCAAGGTCAAGGAAGGCACCGACCCTTCCCGGGTCAACGCCATGCTCACCGGCCTCAACGGCCTGGTCTCGCTCGACCAGGTCCTCCACCTCACCGCCGGCCCGGTCCTCCAGACCAGATCCTCCCTCTTCTCCTTCACCCACATGCTCCACAGCCGCTACCGGACCAAGGACGACCTGGCCGCGTACTCCGCCCACCCGAGCCACATGGGGGTCGTGAAAGAGTCCGTCTTGCCCATCTGCGAGGACATCATGGCCGTCGACTGGGTCGCCGACCGCGTCCCCGAGGCCCTCGTGCTGTCCCCGGGGTCCGCCGTCAAGTTGAGCTTCCTCAAGTTGAAGGAGGGATCGGGGGACGGGGTGAAGGGCGAGGTCATGGGGGTGATTGAGGGGATTAAGGACGGGTTCGCGAAGATCGAACAGGTGACGTGCGGGGAGAACTTCTCGCCGGCGCGGGCCAAGGGATTCTCGATTGCCTCGCTCGCCGTTTTCAAGAGCGTGGAGGAGATGGAGGCCGCCGTGGCCGATGAGGAGGCCGTGAATTCGCGGAAGGAGAAGGTTAAGGAGTACTTGGACGGCGTAATCGTGGTGGATTACGTGGTCCCGGAGCTGCAGCCGGCAAGCGCGAGCCTTTGATGGGACGAGGGATGATTGCCTCCCTTTCTGAGGTTTATGTCAAATGTCTGTCTGTCTGTCTGTCTGTCTGTCTTGCTCTGACTGTTGAGATACCTGAAACTGCTTGGTGGAATAATTTATGTGATGAGCAGTCTTGGTGCTTGAATTGCATTCTGTTCTCCAATTCTATGGCCGGCGAGTTAATATGGAGTGGACGACTATCTTTAGGACAAAGGGTATATGATTCTTGAACGAATGGAGGGCAGAGTCAAGTGCTTCTTCGGATGATGAGCTGTGAGGGAGAAATGAGTAAACTTTTTAGATCATTTAGACTTTTAAATTTACTCTTATAGCTCGGGAGAACCGTGGCGAGGCTGTTGCTTCTGGTGATCTCGTTCTTGTAGTTGGTGGGATGGTTAGTCTTTGATATGGGGACTTGTTGGAACTTCTAGTAACTCACTAATGCGAACTGAGATGATTGTAGCCTGAGGTTTCTCTGTGGGATGCAACATTTAGTGCCGCGTACCTCCTGGTATTCAGTTAGGTAATTGACATCTAGTGTGCCATGTCTTTCATCTTTTCTCTTGTTGTCTGGTTGTGGTACTTGTCTGCTTCCAATGTGATGAAAAAATAATTTAGATCCCATTAATTATTGTACCTGGTGATGGCATACAGTGACTCACGTGATAGATTTTTTGTGGCCGAGGCAAGCTTCTCAGTGCAGCATTTCAATAGAATTGTGTTGGCAAGCTATATATGCTCATAAATCTCATAAAGCTGTCTAAAAAAGAGACGTCAAAGTTTCCTTCTGGTGGTCAATTTACTCTAGAATCTTTGGTTTAGTTTCTTGGTGGGCTGAACCAGAATTAGACTGATCTAACGCAATGGTGCGGCTACTCTTTTGATGGTTGCTTGCATTAATCATGGGGAACTCCTCCTTGTAAGTCCAGTCTACAAAAGCTAATGGATGCTCAAACTGGTGCTAACTTTTGGTAACTGCAGCTCGTTGCTGTCTTTTAGATCCAAAGGATCACATTATGATTTTCAATTGAGTTATGGAATGTTAATAATGAAATGTAATGGCACCAAAAGATGCTGTCTCTGGATACTTTTCTGATAGCGTTGGCAACATCAAACCCAGCAGTTACAATATACTAAGTACTGTTGGAGTAGCTGGAATCAGATTGTATTCTGTTTAGTCTGACTTAATATTCATTTAGTCTAGTAGTAGTATGGTTGGCAGTTTTTGCTCTTCGCATGGTGGGAATGACTTCGGACGCTGTGAATTCTTCTAGGATGTCGAGGGTGCCTGTCCATATACAAGGTGAGCAATTTTGGGTTGCTTGTAAGATTTCGTATGTGCTCTTTGATGGAGTGGCTACTACTGTTTGTCATTACATGGCTGTTCTGAAGTTGTAAGATTCCATATATGCTAAAGGAAAACATTTGGTCGCGCTTTCTCTTTGTAAGTGAGCTATGTCATATCTGTCGTTAAGTTAGTGAGTAAAAACTAGTTGAAGGCGTGTCATCAAGAACCAGAGATCTACCTCTGAAAAGAGGCACTCCAATGAGGCTCCTGTTATTTTACTGTGTATGTACGGTATTCATGTGATTTTCCTTGGCATATTGTCCTATGCTAATAGCAGAAGCTTTAGGTCATTGTCAGGCGAATTTTACCGTTGTTTTGGAAGTTCTCGATTGAGGGTTGAATTGCAAGACTTGATTGGACCTTGACAGAGTAGCGGCCTTTATAAGTTTTCTTTGTGATCTTTATAGATGTTAAGATTGAACAGTATAAGCCCAATACCTTTCACTCGCGGAGACCATCAAAGGGGAGCCTAAATTTGAGCGCTCTACACCACGCTAATTATTCGATATGGGGATTTTCTTTAACCAACTCACGCGTAGTTTTTGTTGTTGCTGGAACTACGTGGTATAGCTCCTTTAATTTAGGTGGAACTATGTGGTGTGGTGTGGTATGGCTACACCACACTAATTCTTCGATATGGGATTTCTTTAACCAATTCACATGTAGCTTTTGTTGTTGCTGGAACTATGTGGTATGGCTCCCCTAATTTAGGTATTCTTTTGCATCAAGATATGGAGTTTGCCACTAGGCTTGCATTATTTCACCACAACGCCTATTGCTCGGAAATTAGGCCTAACTTTATCCATCAAACACTGGAACAAATCATTAGCTCTGATATATTCAGTTGAACCTACATTCACTTAAAAACTTAAGCTAATGAGTTATGAGTTAACTATGATATATTAATTGTTCTACACCATATTAATTCTTCAATGTGGGATTTTTTTAATGCAGTTCACACATGCATCCTAACAGTAGATGCTCATGTATTCACCCATTGCTTTTGTCTCTTTTGACATTCATCTCTCGTTGCCTCTAATATGTGCGATCAAGATATATTACTCCTCTTTCTCTTGTGGAAGTATATTAGCAGTGTGCAAAATAGATTGCCTAAATCGGGAACCATCCAGAACCAATTAAATATTATCTCATTTAATGATATCACAAACTAGGGTATAATAACTCTTCACTTATCATTGCTTTCATCAATATCCTAAAATCTCTCCATTGTGCATGACTATTCTTTAGTGGGAAAAAAAAGTAGCCTATTCCACTGAATTGGACTGAAATCGATGGTCCAGTCTGATTCTTGGTCCTAGGACCAAATGATCCAATTCCCGGTTCCATCTTGAAACTAGACCTGACTAGGAACTAATTACTTGTGAAGTGTACCATTTGGGAAATGCTGATGTCTTTGCTCATGTCAAAATTGAGGTATGATTTCTGAAATGCACTTTGCAGTTAACAACACCGCCATACTAGATGGAAAGGAAATCATGCGTTCAGGCGAAGATACGCACAGTTCTTTTTCTCGAGGCAACGAAGACGATTTTTCAAATGTCTTGATAATGCAGTGGTAATTTTTTATTATTTTGTTTCAAACTTATCAAACGTACTTATAAATCCCAAAATTTTGGAATCAATGCTGTCAAGATTAATATGGTTCCCTTCCTTTGGCATTGAAAACTCCTTTCATCGGTGGTGTTCAATCAACCACCAATCCCCATTCAATGGTCCATGGGATAATTACCAAAAAGTTCTAAACTTATTGTAAATGTGCTAATTAAGTTTTAATTTTTTTGGCTAATTTAGTCATAAACCTTTTGTGTTTGTGCCAATTTAGTCTATTTGGTCAATTTTGGTTGATCAATGCCAATCGACACTAACATAGACGATTATTAATAATTTTTTCTTCAAATTGTTTTTATTAATTTTTTTAATTTTTTCCCTTTTTTTTCCTCTTCCTTCCTTTTCCTCTAGCTAGTTGACCAGCCATGGCGAGGCCCACCCCCATCGGCTACTAGCGAGGTCAAGCCTTGCCAAATTTGGTGGGGTCTTGCCCAACGATGACGAGGTCAGCCTTGCCTTGGCTAAGTGAGGCCAAGACTTACCAGATCTAGTGAGGCTTCACTGTCGCTAGGTGGGACTTGCCCTTGCTAGTGGCCGGCATGAGCAAGCCTTGCCATTGGATGGTCGTCGGCAACGATCGGCTGGAGGAAGAAGGAAAAATGAGGAAAAAAAGAGAAAAAAAGGAAAAAAAAATTCAAAAATTCAAAAAAAATATTATTAAAAATTATCCACATTATCATTAATCGAATGGTCGGCCTGTATTCACGTAAGTGATTGCTAGCCAAAATCGATTGGATGGATTAAATTGGCACAAATACAAAATTTTTATGACTAAATTGATATAATTACAATAGTTAAGACTTTTTTGAGTAATTCTCCTCACGGTTCATTAACCCCTTTGAATTGCAACGTGGAGGCTAAGGGTTAGCTAAATTCTCTATTCAAATGATCAAAAACTTTCTCTAAATAGACTTGCTTTGCACTCTGGGTGAAGATTTTTTTTTTTCCCCTGTTTTTTGGTTTTAGGCCGGAGAGTTAGACAGCCAAAAATAGGAACGTCGATTTCGTACCTCCAAGAAAATAGCGCAAATGTCCTAATTGGGTTGGATGTAGATGATGAGAGAAAGTACATGATTTTCAAGAATCTCTCGACTTCGTCCGGGCAACTTGGGCTTGACTTGGACGACCAGGAGAATCCCCTCCTCCCTCCCTGGGGGGTGGACAGAGCAACTTGGTATGGCTCTTTCACGTTGTTGTCCCGTGCATTAATCGAGCGTCACTTTACCGCTAACGATGTTTCATCTGGGGCAGAAAATAGGATACCGAATCATGGGCCACGAGTAAAGTCAGTGCGAGACCAGCTACCCGGCCAATTCCAGACAGATTCTCCTGTCCTGTCCAGGCATCACAGAGTCGCGGGTGGTGTTCTGTCAGTCGACACATGGATTAAACCTACCTGACAATTGTCAGAAATTCTGGGACACAGGATTGGTCGTGCAATTAATTGGGTACCTGGCTCGGACCAATGGACTGTCTGTACGTACCTGGTCCGCCACTCAAGCTTTAACCCCCGATAATGATATTGCTGATGTGTAGATTAAGAAAGGGATCGCGTGATTAGTGAGCAGCCTCTGCCCTTAATGCGTCATCTTCTCCTTATAAAGAAGTGGTCATGGCGTTCGTCACAAACTAATTCGTAATTTTCTTTTTGTGTGTGGATAATGGACGTACTTAATTCGCTAATGGCATTGACAATTGATCCCCCAATGGCCCTTAGCAATAAAAAACGAAACTAAAGAAATTAAAGGAATAATAACACAAAATTTTTATACAGTTAGGGGATTATATTAAACATATACAAAAAATTTAAGAGCTACATTGAATAAATTAAAAATTCAAAAATTACATTACATATTGGACTAAGATTTAAGGATTATATTGAATAAATTAAAATTTTAGGAATCAAATTACACATTGAGTCAAAATTCAAAGAATGTTTTAGTCATTTTTCTGGAAATAAAATGAATTGATAAAAATTTCAAAAAAATTTCAAAAGCTGTCCATATTGGCACAAGTGATTTCCAGTCAAAACTAATCTGAGTGATTATATTGACAAATCGTCAACAATTTTTATATTAAATTAGCATAATTGAAAGGTTTGTAATTGAATTGGTCGCCATACAATATGTTTTAAATAGTTTGGATAATTATCCCTAAATTTATCTATATGAGTTTCAGTATTCAGCTCACCCACATTAGTGTCCATCCAAGCTATTTTTATCCCAACCATCGGGCTATAGAGAGTATAAAGATACATCAAATAGGAACCACTTTGTCCTCTAATGTGTAAAGAATGAACATGCATGGAAGAATACTATTTCACTATATGAAAGTTAAAAAAAGTAGGAAGGCATAAACTTAGATTATGATTATTGCTTAAGCTTTGTTGGGAAACCAGGAGAAGGAGGGGAGTGAAATTAGTTGTGAAATTTAGAGACTATTTTGAAGTTTCTCGATAAGTGCAATTGCAATTTTAAAAGTTATCATGAAGATGTGATCAACTTTGAAGATTGACAATTTGCTCCGTCAAATTCTATATTTCACATAATTCATTCAATCAATTACTTCCGTTAGTTTGCCCAATCTAAGAAAAAGTTTTAAAAAATCATAAATCTATTGTGTTGTTCCATCAAGCCTAAAATGCATTATTTATTACTAGCGTAAGATTTTTTGTGAGAAATATAATTTGTATGGGTTAAATGTGAAATGGAATACCAGCTTGAAAGTTTCAATGACATTATTAACCTTGGCAAAATGAAATGTCGATTTTGTGCCTCAAGGAAAGAGCACAAGCTTCTGATTTAGGTTCGATGTTGATGATGAGAAAGTATATAGTCATCATGGATCTCTTGACTTCGTACGGATAACTTGGGTTTGACTTAGAGGAGAGGAGATTGAGAAGGGGGGGGGCGGGGGGGAACAGCAACTTGGTATGGCTCTTAATGTGTTCTTTTGATTTAATTAAGTGCCGCTGCACCATTAACGATGTTCGTCTGACAGGATAAGATACTGTAAAGCATGCTTTGCTTCAGGGCTGGTTTAGGGGGACCCCAGCTGCTTGGCAATTCAAAGGCAGATTCTCCCGTCCAGGCATCACGGAGTCGCATGTGTTTTGTCAGTTGATTTCCAACGTCAGGATTGTGACAGAGATTGTGAGAAATTCTGGGAGTTAGCATTGGTCGTGCAATCAATTGGTTATCCGGCTGGGACCCAATTAACTCTCTGGACGTACCTAATCCGCTACTCACTTTAACACCTACCATTACTATTGCTGATGTAAAGATTAAGAAAGGGATCGCGTGATCGGTAAACAGCTTCCACTCATTAATGCGTCATCATTTCCTTAATCAATAAGTCATCATGGTCTATAAGACATGGAACCTGTTCCAGCAAAAGACTGAGAACACTTTTGTCCACCAAATGATCATCATGACGTTACCTAGCTCAGTTGTAAGTGCAGGGAATAACACTTATCCTCTATTTATTTCACAAAAAATGTGATGTTCAGAAAATATTTTTCACTGTTTAATAGAAAAAATATTTTACTTTAGACACTCTTTTTCTATAATTTTTTTATTACTTTATTTTTAAAATCAATTTTTAATTATTTATTATTTATTAAAAATCAGTTATTGAATTATTATCATTATTTTTTTTGTTTCCTCTTCTTCCTTGGCCTATCGCCGGCCACAGGCGAGCCTTGAGCTCACCTTGCCCACTTTGGCGAGCTCAGGCTTGCGGCTCGTCGGTGAGGTAAGTTGCTTGAGCGTCACCAAACGGTGATGAGGCTCGAGCTTGTAGATCGGTGATGCCCGAGGGTCACTAGAGGTTGCAAGGCTTGGGCCTCGCCGGTTTCCTCTTCTTCCTTGGCTAGCCATCGGCCACAAGTGAGCCTTGAGTTCACCTTGCCCACCTTTGCGAGCTTAGGCTCACGGCTCACCCGATCAATAAGGCCTGAGTGTCACTAGATGGCGACAAGGCTTAAGCCTTGCAGATCGATGATGCTTGAGTGTCACCAAACGGTGGTGAGGCTTGACCTCACAGATTGGCGATGTTCGAGTGTTGTTAGAGGTTGCGAAGCTAAGGCATCGCCGATTTGGCGAGGCCCGAGCCTCGTGGCCTCTAGCGACCCTTGAACGTTGTCGATTTGCAAGGCTTGAGTCTCATCGCTGTTTGGTAATGCCAAATCGACGAGTTGCAAGCTCGCTTGTGGCCAATCGCCGGTTGTCAAATGGTCAACGACCAGTAAAAAAAAAAAAAGGAAAAAAAAAAAAAGAAAAAGTAATAAAAAATCGATTTATTAAAAATAACAAAAAAATTGAATTTTTATAAAAATAAAAATTTCGAATTAAAAAATATAAGAAAGAAAGAAGTGGGGACTCATAGGGGGTGTGAGATAAAAGAGAGTGAGTATGGAAAATATTTTCCCTAACTTGAAAAGTGGAAAACATTTTCTCCCATTTTAGAAGATTTTTTTTTTCCTTATGAAAAATACTTTTCCCAATAAATTTATTTTCCGTGAAATAAACACTAAAAAATCTGAAAATTATTTTCATGAAAATTATTTTTTATGAAACTAATGGAATCTTAAAGTTCTCTTGAGTTTGTATTCATTGGACGAGGATTAAAACTAACTTGCAATAGCACGTACGGATATCTATGACTAAAGAAAATTGACATAAGTGAAGACCAAAGTACTAGCCTCGTTCGGTCCACTACGAATTTCGATAATTTGTCATACTTTTTCTCCATTCCTGATTTGATTTCTCCAACCAGTGTCTTCGATTGAACTAAATATGATCATAGCCGACATATATTTTTAGCTGATTTTGCATGTGGTGATGCCCACCTTTGTAACCACCAATTTAAAGTTTGAATGGAGGAGAACATGATTTTTTCTTTTTAGGTTTAAAAAGGATGTGACGGTCCTGCCAGACTGCCAGTCTCAATAAAGTGATGGAACATTGTAAACCACTAATTTGTTTCTAACAAACTGAATGATTTTCTCATCTGGTTATAAGAAACTAAGAAAAGTGGGTCTCAAAAGAAAGATTTTGACATTTTTAGAAGTACACTCCAAGTATCCAAATTTAATATAGGTGGGCATATAAGTGCTAAAACTTTAAAAAAGTAAATCACTTTTTTTTTGAAATTTGACAATTAAGTGAAAATTTCAATGAGAATTACTAAAATTCGACATATCATTATCAATTTACATTGCTACCAAAAATCCGATATGACTCATTGGAATCTAACATGGCTTTGTTGGTATTTAAATATTCATTTCTTTTCCAATTTACTATTTAAGTATATTTTTGAAAGTTTTGGTATTTATATGTCCATCTATACCAAGTTTTCATATTTGAGATGTCCACACCTCCATTTTTAAGTACATATAACTATCATATTGTTTTTATAGAACCAATAACACAATCTAGCCCAAATTACCTTGACTCCAATAATATTGAAATGAAAATTTTGATGTTGAAAATGATCCATTGCACTGTCAAAAGTAGATTTGTGCTTACTTATGTTTTCTCGTCGGATATTGTTTTTTTTTTTTGGTCATAGTAGGATTGGGTTTTATTTCAATCTAATTTTATATCATATTGGGTATACTCAGTAATGTCTCTAAATACTTATTAAAGTAAATGTCTGTTTGTTTTAGATCGAAAAGGCACTCCACATAAACAAGAAGATACATTGAACTTTAAAAAGATGATGCGATGTAATCGATTTTTCATGATTACATTTGTGTACTCTAGATGGTTCATATGTTTGACGTTAGATTAAACTCAAAATGCAAATGCTAAAAGCAAAGCAGTGGAAAAAGAATGGAAAATGCAAATTATATATTTCGTTAGCTTCTTTTCTCTCTCTGAAAGGTCGTGTTGCCCAGATGGCAAGGGCGCACTAAGAGTGGCTGGAGAAGTGGAAGTTCATTTTGCTTAAAGCTTACTCCAATGTGAGTTAATAAAAAAATGATTTCTCATTCATAAAAAAGTTCAATGTTATCTTCTCTTACAAGCTTCTCAACTTAAAAGAAAAGAAGCTCTTTTCTTCTAGTGATTTAGAGCTCCATGTTAGATGAAGGAATCATAGGATCATAAGTTAACGTTCCTTTGACCTATTTCAAGTTGGGAAAATTACTAAAAAAATTCTAAACCTATTGCAATTTTTCCAAATCATCCCTAAACTTTTTTTTTTTGCTATTTCAGTTCTAAATTTTTAGTAATCATGCCAATTTAGTTCATCTAGACCATTTTGGCCAGTCAACAACAACGTGGACAGGCGACATGGAACGTGACAATTTTTTAATGATATTTTATTTTATTTTTACAATTATTTTATTTTTTTTTTATTTTTTTTCTTCCTACTTTTCTTCTTCTCTTCCTTCACAGTGGCTGGAAGAAAAGTAGGAAATAAAATAATAAAATTTAAAAAATTGAAAAAAATAAAATATTATTCAAAAATTGCAACGTCAGCGCCAATTGGCAATAATTGGCTGGATAGATTCAATTGACACAATTACAAAATGTTTATAGTTGAATTGATATAAAAATATTTAAAATTGATTTGGAAAAATTACAATAAATTTAGAACTTTTTTTGATAATCATTCCATTTCAAGCTAGATAACGTACGAGACAAAGTGCCTTTGCCTTGCAAGCAATGCCTCTCTCGCAAAAGTCATAAACATAAAGCTACAAGGTGAAATTGACCTACCTACCTACCCGCCCCCCGAAAAAAAAACTTCCTCGTATTTTAAAAAGTTAGGATACTTAAATGCTCACATCAAGTGAATTAAGATTGAATTTTCAAGCCCACAGCTACAATCATCTTTATGTGCCTAGAGATCTAGCTAGATGATGTAGCCCCAGTTTAACTATAATACAATACACTTCAACTTTGACTCGACTTCTGGAAGTAGAGAAAGAATTTACTGCCGGCCGTCCTCGGTCTGCGTCTCCTCCAATATTATTTTTTAGTTCTCCAGTAAAAAAAAAGTAGACATTTGTAATAAAAGTATTATTATATAGTCTCTTTGTTCTTATAAAATTTTATAGAGACGTATCTTGGATGAGTACATCAAGATAGAACATGTGAGTTGTCCATTTCCCGAGCAGTGAATTTTTAAATAAATGACTAAACTGAACTTTTAAACTGCATCTGTCCATGTATTTCTAGGTTTCTATTTTATATTTGTCTATATGAGTTTTAATATTCGGTTCACCTACCTTGTGTCCTTTCATCTATTTTTATCCTAATTATTGGGCTATAGAAAGTACTAAGAACTTATTTGATAATCATTATATTCCTGAGAACAATTTTTATTTAAGAAATAGTTTTTTTTTTATGTTCTTTAGATAAATTTTTGAGCATTTGTATGCATTTGGTAACTGCACAAAATTTTTATTTCAAGAATAGAAATTGAAAAATAATGCATTTGGTATTACTTTCAAATTTCTTTGTTACATTGAATTTATTTAATTTTTTAATAATTTTGTGAGATTTTTCGTTTTCTTTTGTTTTATTTTTTCCTTCTCTTCTTCTTCCTCCTTCAGCCGATTGCCTAGGCCTCGACGATAGTTGACAATCGACCAAACAAGAGCCGACGACCTCATTGGTCTCAAGGGAGCCTTGCCTTGGCTGGGTGAGGTCAAACCCCATTGAGGGCTGATGAAGCTTCGACAACGTCGTCAAACCTCGTCTCTAGCTAGTTGCCGGCCATTGCCGAGCTCAAGAATAGGCTTGATGGCATGGTTTACATAGGTTGGCCAAGAATGGGAGAGAGTGGAAGGAGGAGGCGAAACTTATCACTTGAGTAAATACCTACTAATGAGGGTATTATCAATGCGTGGCCCCCTAAATTTAGATAGTTCCAATCCATATGTCCTAGTACGTCTATGTGTGCACTTTTCATGATAAGGTCATCAAGCTATACTTTGTTTCTCGAGCTCTAATTGCTATAATACCACAAGCTTATGTCCTCATGATGTCCATCTATCTTAGGATTATATTCTCTCTCTTTTTTTTCTTTTTTTGATGACCCAAGGAATCTCGCATCTCGCCGACAGCCGGGAAAGTAAACCCTAGGGGCTGCATGTGCTAGCTACCACACGCATGCAATTAGGTAAGTCACCCTATGACGAAACTGGGATTCGAACTCTCGACCTTTTGCAAGAGGAAGAGAGCGCGAATCAGCAATGCCACTCAGGTGGGTGGTAAGGATTATATTCTCTTCATATATGAATATAACAAAATTTTTGTACTCAGTACCTATGAGATTTTGTATGATCACTGCCAATTGTTTTAAAAGTTTTTACTGTTAGATGAAAGCATGATTTAATATTTAAATATTCTATCATTTTCTTTTATGCTTCATATGGTCTTTTTGACTAGTACTAAGTGTGAAAATAATTGAGAGACAAATAAGGGCTAAAAATATTCGAACTTAGGATCTCTTACTTTGAAAATATGTTAAAAAGTTCAACCAAAAATTTAAACTAATTTGCTAAGGAAGACTATATGAATATAAATAACATGCCATGTTTGCAAGTAACTCCACTTAGGTATCACCATTCACTACACTTTTTCCAACAAAAAAAGTATCTGTAAACTTATAGGGGAATTCCTCAATAGAAAAAAAAAAGCTTTATAGGGGAAGAAAAGTAACTGGACTTTTACTCTTCAACTTGACTTAGTTTCGCATCTGAATAATATTCGAGGTCATCCAGGGACATTAAAGTTCATAAACACAAAGCAATATCTTGAGTGTTTTGGAGTATAAGCCACTTCAACGTCTCTCGATTTCTTAACACTCACCAAAATCCAACCACCGCTCCACTGGCCAAGTGCCAACTCAGGCTGTTTTTTCCCCCACAACAAAAAAACATGGTTGTAATATTTTCGAAATTATTAGTTTATTCTCACCAGATCGGGTTATAAGTCAACTCCTAGTCGGGCTCCATCCTCAGCATCAAACATCAAATCAAACAAGAATTACATGAAGTCATGCTTGTCTTCTTCAATCGGTCAACGATTATCTCCAATGATCTTGCATCGTTTCGCACGAACAGCGAGGCAGAAATGAAGGCTTTGCTAATGGCGGAGCCCTCACGCTGAGTCCTGCGATTTGTTCTCGTTTAAGTCTGATTTGGGCAAGTGATTTCCAGCAAATTTTGAGTCAATAGTCATCGGGAGTTCGAGTCGATTGATAGGGCGATGTGGCATCCTTTTCATTTCGTGCACATGAACAGTAATTAAGGTTGATCAGCAATAGTAATGGCAAAGAAAGTTAAAAGAATGGACGGGTCACGTGATTGACCCAGCTTTACTGGAGGATGATATACTAATTTAGGTGTCAATTAGTCCAATTTGACACATAAAATATGCATCACGTGTTCATATAATAATACTTTCGTCGGTTGAAAAAATAACTAAGAACATTGAACTAAAACTTTCTCCCACACGATTTGGTCCAATAATTATTAAGATATGAACATATTTAACTAATGAAATCGTAGCACCCAGTGTGTCTCCCCTAGAGATGCATAGTTCTCTTAGTCTTCACTCCATCTTTTTTCTATTAAAGCTGTTTCCTCGAGGGAGAATTTTCTTTTCCCATTTAAAATTGGTAAAAGGGTGTGGGGGTGAGGGTAGTAAAAGGGTGGGGAAGAAATTGCATGGGGTGTTCCATGCACCGTCATCGATTAGATAACATAGTAGGGGTGAATATGGTTTTAAAGTAGAATCCAGAATCTGAGAATCGCATTAGTAGGAACTTGTAAATTCCAAATTTCAAGGTATGCATGGTAGTTTCTAAATTCCAAGTTCTTAAATTTGGGGAAGGTTCCAGGTTCTATCTAGAACCTGACCTGCAACCTATAACCTAGAACCTAAACAAGTTTTTGTGTTTTTCTTAGTCTATGCTTTATATGATCCTAAGGTATTCCATAGTGTTTAATAATGAATATACAATTTGGAATTATTGGTCTAAACTTCTATTTTATGACTAGGAATTTTATTTTTGTAAACCATGAATCAGTGGAAGGTCCAATTACTTCTTTGATGCATTTATGTTCAAGTAATTACATTTTTCAAGATAATTATTCTATATAATACAAGAGCAATCGGTGAATTGAAAATGATAAAATTTCTTTAATACTATTTAATAGGTGCATATGGACAATCGTTTTTAGGTAATTGATAATAAAATCCTTACTCATTTTTATTGTTGGGTTTGTTTTCATTTTGCTTAATTAAAGATAAAAAAAAAAAAAAAAACCTATTAGAACTTGGAACTAACCTTGGAACTTGTAATAAGGTGAGTTCCAAGTTCAAGGTTTTGACAGGAAAGTTGTATGTTTCAAAAAATGAGGAACTTATATTTTAGGGTAGGTTTCAAATTTCAGGCGGAATCTTTAAAGAATCTAAAATTGCTCACCCCTAATTATAAGGAATTACATGCCTTTTATAGAATGTTTATATGAATTATAACTATTGTGTCTACTTGGAACTCATAAAATCTGATGAGTCAATCACTATAGTTCTATTGGCAAATAAGTCTTTTCACGTGAGGAAACAAAATATTGAAGGTAGAAACTTGATAAAGATTTACTCATGATGGCCTTCACTTATAATCTCAAGAAAGATGATGGGACCTTTAGGCGTAGACCACCATATTTGGTGATTTTAGGAGAAACTTATGTCATGTAAATAAGGGTCGGGAAAGTGAAAAATCAATATATGCAAGAGTTTAATGATATCTTCAGGCAGTCTATGTTGAGTATAAGGCAATAGTCATGGTATTTGAGTAATGCCCAAATCCAAAATGCTTGAACACTAATTCTCCTGAAATGATCAACGGTCATATCGTTTATTTGTCATTACTATGGGTAGCCTTCGCCTTCTATTACATATTGAGGCTAAATTCTATTACAATAGTATAACCATAAATACAAATCATATCCAAATTAAGGATTCTTAGTGTCATTTGGAAAATAGACTCATAGTCTCATCATCATAGTTTTGTGAGAGATGGCTTTACATTATCTAATGATCTGTGTAAATTGTAATAAGAGAAAGATGCGAAAGCTCATGGAGCGGGTGAAACTAAACATAATTTGGACGTCCATCCGAAGTATGGAATCCCTTGGACAACGTTTTGGAACTTTCTGACAGCATTTTTTACAGCGCACATTGGATCCATAAAAGCATCCATTAGTCTTGGAATCGCTTAGCTTAATTATAAAAACCCATTTGAGTTTGGACCGACACCATTAATTGTGGCCGATATCTTCCTTCAAACAGAAGTCAAAATCTGTCCCAATGGACTTCTGCGAAGGGCAGAACGCATGCTTGGATCTGAGGAATCAGCGCAAGTATTTCAGCGTCTTCTCCGTTCCTGATTGGACCAAGGAAGCACCGATTTTAAATAATTAAATTAAACCCCGATTGTTTCAGGATAGAATAATAACGAAAGTCTCCCTGTTTTTTGGGATTTCAGGCATTACTTGATCATTCGAAAGCCCATTTTATTTTTCCTCCGGCAAACCTTTTTCTTGTTGAAAGTGCACCATCTTTTTCATCTCGATTTGTCTTTTTTCCTTCACGTGACAAATTATGCCTCGTTTTTAATTGGTCGACGTGTGGAAGATTTCTTCGAGAGTGGGCATAATGGTTGAGATAAAAAAGACTTTGTTTAACGAATTTGCATCGTCTTTTACTACATACGTAGATTTATTTTGTCATTGATTGGGCAAAAGAGCTTACAAAAAATACATAGTGGGTTTTAATGGCTCACTACTCACTGACAAACATCAATTTTGAATTTACCAATAACTCTCCAGTTACAATTACCAGCATACATTCCCTGTAATTTTAGACATGTTTCTAAGTAAGCATAATCTGGTTGGGCGGTTTCCACCCTAAACCAGAAACCGCTCATTAAGGATTGGTGCTGAAAAATTGGAATCAAGAACCACCCATTGATTCTATGGATCTACCCAAGAATCGGACCACGGTCTTGTCCGAATCTTGGATGGATCCGTGGAACTAGTCCGCGATCCCAATCCCTCACCTCCGCTTTCTTATCCCTCACATGCTTCAAGCTGGATGGAGTAGCTAAGATGCCAAGATGCGGGCAACGCCCATCTCTCATTGCCGCTTTTGCTGCTGGCATGAAACGAGGTCTCCTCCATGGATGGTGTTCTCCAACCATCACAACCCAAGAGAGAATTTTTAATGGGTTGGCAAGAACAATTTAAGGAATCGAACACAAGACATCACCACTACATTTTCACATTAAATAGAGCAAATTTTCTAGAAATTGACATGAAACACACTTGAGTTCTAAACATTTTGAATTGTGGGTGTACTTCTATACATGTGTATGTATGTCTAGTCCGAGTGTGTAGTGACCAGATTGGTACTTACCATGGTACTCACTGGTTCCAATAAAATGGAACTGAGAACAGGAATAGTCCCATGGGAACTTCTGATTTTGGGCTGGTCTAGTTTAGTTCCGGGTGATTTTCAGTTCATTTGCACACCCCTATGTTTCATGCTTTGAGAATCAGTACACAAAAGGAGATAAAACTTTTGAGATGATTGGGACAACCAAATGTCAACCATGTATTGAAATCAATATGGTGCTGTTTGCCATCGAACTCCGACACTTGGTAAACTATGCAATAACGGACTGTCGATGAACTTTGTTGTCTGGTAAGAGCTTTCGTTGAGAACTTCTATCAAATTTGCTATGGATGACTTTGCTGATGAGTTACCGATTCTTTTTATGTTGACTGTTCCCTTCATTTATGACTCCTTGAACCAGACTTGTAGCTTTCGACCCCAAAAAAAGAAAAAAACCAGACTTGTAGCTCACTACTTGATAATAAAGATGGGTCCTTTTTTAGTGTCAATAACTTGATTTCAGATAAATTTGCACATTCTGTCTGAACTTTTTGAGGCAATACGGAGGGATGCCCTTTGGGAAATAAGTGCAAGGCGCACAGCCTTGATTGTCCTAGTCTCAATTATTGGGTCAAGATAATAGTTTATCCTTGTGGAAAGTTTGTATCATTCAATCATTATCACAAGGATTAAGGATTTTCACTTTTTGGTGAAACATTGCCATAAACGGAACATCTCGCATCTGCGCACTCCAGAAGGGAGATAGAGATTAGTCTCTCTTGCCACTATTTTATCAATCCAAAGGGAAATGAGATGAGGCCTTATAAGGCACGAGCAAACACCGTAGCTTGGCTGGCATAAAAAGTCTATCTTATTTCATTTAAATTTCGCAAAGGTAATCTTTTTCTGGGGGGGGGACTCTTCACTGCATTGCAGCGGAATAAATTATTTAAAATTAGGGTTTTTTTTTCCTAAAGAAACTAAAAAATAGCTCCATGCATTGGTTCTGCCATTATTTTTCCTATAAGCTCAACCCCAAGAGTTTTTAGTTCTCATTATTTGACACTAACTTAGACATTCGTTAATGATATACTTTATTAAAGAAATGTCAAATGATCGAGTCTGTCTCAACTATTCTTTATTACCGCAACACGCACGTTGGCCAATTGGGTCCACAGGAGCCCCAGGACCATGTGCCTGCATTTATACAAATGATTAATAAACCCACCAAACTGTTCTTAAATACCTGGTGGGTGTTCGAAGAAGAAGCACAAGCCACACTCCAACTCCAGCTGCCAAACTCAAATCACTTTCTTAGAGCGAGGGGGAGAGAGAGAGAGAGAGAGATGGGAAGGAGGCCATGCTGTGCAAAAGAAGGGTTGAACAGAGGCATATGGACTGCTGGAGAAGACAAAATCCTCATTGACTACATTCAAGCCCACGGCGAAGGGAAATGGCGAGACCTCCCTCAGCGAGCTGGTTTGTACTACCATACCATGCGATTTCTGTCGTGTGCTTTATGTTTTCATCGTCATGGAAGTGTTAAGATATGACGATATAAGGTTTTACTACTTCAGAGAAATATATTGCGCACCTCAACTTTCGCAATACCCAAAGACGAACCGGATATGGTCCTTGTCATTCACACCTTTTGGCATTATTTTCGTAGGATTGAAACGTTGTGGGAAGAGTTGCAGACTAAGGTGGTTGAATTATCTAAGGCCAGGTATCAAGAGAGGAAACATCTCTATGGATGAAGAAGAGCTCATCATCAGACTGCATAATCTCTTGGGCAACAGGTATTATTCCCTAATAATCACTCTCTACTATTATATAAGACAAGTTATGAAAAGAAAATATATTATTTCTCTGGAGCTCTTGTCTCCAAAATACAAACCTAGAAATCTCGGAGCACTATCTGTTCAAATCTATCAAATGCAGTCATTCAAACTCTGATGCTTTTTCTCCCCAATACTCACTCTCAAATGCTTTACAATTTTCCGTTTAGGCTTAACAATGCAAGACACATGGACTTTTCTTCTCGTTCTACCACATGCAAAATTTGTCCGGCCCAGGCATTTTTTTTTTTTTTTCAATATCTTTTATCAGAATAGAGTAGTCTGGGGCAATTCTAAGATACGAAAACTCACGTCATTGTCATCTAACGGTCAACAATTGTTGATTAATCGGCTTTTTATATTCTAACAATCAATAATTAATGTCTCTCTTCTCTTTATGTACTTTTATTGTTCAATATTATATTCTCAGCCACGTGAAATATTATTTTCTCAGTTACTTTCCTTTTTTTTGGGGGTCCTTGGAGTACAAAGTATGCCATTTTTTTTTTTTTCTAAAGTATGACTACATTCTGTGTCCTTTAATAATCAAAGGAGAAGTTAACGCGGGATCTTCACTGATACCCAAAAACAAAAATCAATAATAGATCTTCTAGGTTGCTCTGGTTAGGTTTGTGCTTTCTTTAGCAACAAGCAATCTCACTTCGAGTTCGAGGACTTAACTGATAAATTAATTTGAATCATTGCTGGGAAAACAGCAGCATTGTCGGCTGTTGCACTGCTTAAAGTTACCTACGCGATTCATCAACTTACATTTGACAAGCAGGATGCACCAAAGTAATTAGTCGCAAATTAGCTTATCTGGCCGAAATGCGCCCCATTGCAGGTGGTCATTAATAGCAGGAAGACTCCCCGGACGAACAGACAATGAAATAAAGAATCATTGGAACACCAACCTTAGCAAGAAGGTGCAGGATCAGACACATCAAAATCCTGTCAAGTTATCCAATGAATCGGAACCTCAGAGCGAGATGTTGAAGGAAGAGTCGCCACCGAGGTTGGAGACGCACCCAGTCATTCGAACAAAAGCCATCAGATGCACTAGGGTTATCCTCCCACCCCCACTGTTAGATCAAGTAGCTAGTAAGGCCACTTCGGTCCACAATTCAAATAGCGAGACCTCATCTTATTCATCATCTCGTCAAAGTAATTTATCTTCCGACTTTCTGGCCAATTTCAACATCGACGACCTTTTAATGTCGGACCAAGCTCAAAATCTGGATTCGTGTTTCCCTCCTGAAGGGGAGAAGGTCGATTGCTATCCTTCCAATTTTACTCTTCCCATGCACGATGATGCTGGATGTATCCGCTCGGAAGGACTTGAGCGCTGGAGGGAAGATGATGAGCCTTTCCGAACGAATGGAGATTTCGATTTCAATTCGTTGGCATCATTTCTTGATTCAGATGATAGATTCGACTTAGATGAATAAGACATTATGGCCACCATTTGATTAGCCATTCATGCAATGCTTATAATGTACTTCATTGGTAGAGCAAATTGTCGAAACAAATTGATGTCATGTATTTTCGAGGATCCATTGCAACTGTATTCTAAGGAAGAATTCACTGTTTCATTCTTTAAAAAAAAATCTACTTTTTGTTTTTTTCGTATTGGTAGTTTCGTATTAAAGTTGGTAAATATAAAAATCTGTTCGTAAGAAAAGTTGCCGATCACGTGATTTCTTGTTAACTTGTTGGTAACTTCTCTTTAGTTTAATGAAAATTCTAACTCTTTTTGAAAATTTATAAAGGGCTTTATTAGTATAATAGTCTTTGAACCATTGTGAGAATAATAGATTATTGTAAGTTACAAATTCTCAGAAAAGTAAACCTATAAGTATTTGTTGTTTGATTTTTTATGATCTAAAATAGACTGTTATTTTCATAATAGATTAAAGACTGTTATCTAATTTTTCTTATTCATAAATTATCAATCATTATGTTTTTAATAACTTTTATATGTCTTTTTAACCAATGTCTTAAATTTACCAACCGATGTATGAAATAATCTATTTTTATTATTATTTTGACTTACCAGTATCTCTCCAATGAAATTGCCAATAATTTTTTAATTATCAGCACTTACTTGATTTAATTACCAATATATATTTGGTTTTATTTAATTTATTAAATTTTGCTATCATTTCCCAAATACAAATTGTTCTTTCTTCCCGATGCCTTAAATTCGTCAACTATCATGTGAAGATACCAATCATATAATTATGTGACTTACTAATTTTTCTTCCATTTAGGTTACCACTTAGTTTTGACTATCCAAGTCACGTTTGAATTGCTTATCAATTTTTACCTTGTTTTTCTATAAACAATTTGCAAACCTTTCTTTTCAGTTACTAACTTTATTTATCTTACAAACCCGTTAAATTTGCCAACTCTTTCAAAAAACAACCAACCTTAATTATAGCAATTTTTAAATGTTATCCGATCAACTTACATCAAGTTTTGCATGTTTAAATTTTATTTGAGTTAGTAACCGAGGGTTAATTGGCTCATTTATATTACCAATTTCTTTAATCTCTAACAAAAAAAATTATTTTTACATAAAAACTTTTATTTACTTCTCTTATCACCACCTTAAAATTACTCATGACTATATTTTTTACAATTTATTATATGAAAGTACCAATTTTTATTTGAGTTACTTAATTATTATTTTTCTCCAATTAAGTTATTAATTAGTTTATGGTTACCCACTCTCATTTGAGTTGCTTCTTACCAACACCTATTATAAATATTTAGTTTCCCAATTATTCTATTGAGTTATCGTTCTTATTTGTATTGGTTGCCAACTTTTTAAATTTACTAGCTCCTTTTAGAAAAATAACAACAATATTTAGAATGATTACCGACTTTTCTAATTAATTACCAACTTTTTTGACCAACTTCTATTTGAGTTGGTTAAAATTTCTATTTGATTTTTTAAAACATAAAATTCTCTTTTCTTTGACAAAACAAGTTTCCCTTATCTTTTACCAATTATTATTGACTTATCTTACCAAATGCTTAAGTTTAATAAGTAATATATATGAATTTATCAACCTTTATTTGTATGATTACAAACTTTTATGCAGTTAAATAACGAATTAATTTTAGGTTGCTGACTTTCATCCTTTGCTCATGTCGGAAAATTTTTGGGAAATGGGAAAATAAGATCAACTATTTGAGGCCTATAAAGGCTTTTTTTAAGGATAATTTTGCCCGCAAAATTCTGTGCGAAAGGCTCCACTAACTATCCTCCTAGGATACAACAAGTTTTCATCTTTTTTCAACACTAAGAAATAAAATAAAAGAACAGTAAAGTGCGTGTGTGAGATGTGTTAATACCTAAATTTTGATTATTCTCCTTAATCATTTGTTGCACGAGAAAATTAGAGATTAGCTTGACCCTAAACAAAAATACCATTAGCATAATTCATATTTACATTTGAAGTCATGCATCACATCCGAGTCACATTGCTCTCACGTGAGATTACCAAGGATTGATGCACGTGGGATCACTCTCCATGGCGCAAGGCCTCCACGAACAAGCGTGCGTAGGATCAGCTTCAATATCAATCTACCACGTATTCTTAAAATGTAATTGCTTCAATGGATGAAGACAAGAAATCAACCAACAGAGTATAATCTGAGCAGAAAACTGATGAAGGATTTTAAAAGGGCAACATCTAGTCTTGATGATAAGAAATTTGAGCAGGAATCTCAACCTCCTGGTATTGCGGGCCGAGACATTGCTGCCGCCCTGCTCCATCCACGTTGGCTCCTTCCCGGCACTAGCCACTCCTTGTGTTGCGTCTCGTCGTTGCTTCGCACGCATCACCGCTTCAACGACGCTGTTGCCCTGTGATCAACCCTCTCGCCTTCGAGCATCTAGCAGCATTCCCAGTTTCTGTCCAATACCGGGGATCGTTCCTCTCTAATTAGCTCACTGCTCGACGCCAAGCAGTCCTCACAACAATCTCCGGCAACACAGGTGAACTTTTCTCGCTTTTCCCTGGTTCACTAGCCGTTCCCAACAATTCTTCCAGCAAAGTCGGCAACCCCACGACCTCCAGGTTTCACCTCACTTTTGCTGTTGTTCCTGCTCTCTTCCAAGTAGTCATCCCGGTCACCGTGAATATCTTTGCCGTCAGTCATACCTCCTTGCTGTCGCCAGTGAATGCCCATCATCGGCCCCCGGGAACTTCGCGGTTGGTCATCGCATGAATCGTAAAAGTCTAACTAGGTAATTCTCTCGAGCTAAATTAAATTTAGTCATTGAATTACTTAACTTATATTCTAATACGATTTGTTTGAGGTTTTGGATATATGCCAATTAGGAAATTGCTCTCTTTTTTTTTTGTCAATTTTACTCTACTCTAACTCTTACTCTCACTTTTACTCTCATATTTTTGCCTTGCCTTCTTGCAAGGCATGGAACTAGAAATCTACTTGTCTCCATTTTAACCCCTCTAAAAATGTGAGAATTCGAACACCCCACCTCTCCCTTCTCATGTGGAAAGAATAGTCATCGTGGCAAACCCCAGTAGTTGGAATTAGCCCGTTTTGAGTCGTGCATATAATAAAATATTTCACTTTTAAGAATTGAGATCGGATTATCAATTACATTTTTTTTCTATCTTGGTTCATGTGGATATTCAATTTTATTTTTTTGGTATGTATGGTGGATAATCAATTATATGGACTTTATCTTGCATTTTCTTAATATAGCAATCTTTAATGTTATGAAAATATAAAATTGCATTGCATGTTAGGATAAATGAGCTTTCTATTTTTAAATTGCCTATCTTGGAACTATGCATAATTTAGGAAACTTCATAATTTAGAATAAAATTTATCTAAATTATTTCCTAATTTAAATTAGGTAATTACATGTCTAGATAGTTTCCTAATTTGATTCTTAAGAGCAAAATCATAAAAGATAACATGCATGCATCATCAGCTTTAAATACAACTCATGTTGCCATGTCATCATCATTGTCATGTCATCATTGCTGTTACGACATCACAGGCCATGTCTTCAACTTCATGTCATTTATTAAACATAGATTTAGGGTCATATAAATTAGACTGTAATGTTAGATTAGTTTATAATTTTGCCAGTCATCAAAGTTAGGTCATATCATGTATCATTAGTTTAATAATTCGTGCATGTTAAATTTATATGAAAATCTCTTACGGTTTAGTTTCCATAAAAAAAAAAATCCAAAAAAAGAACTAGTTAGAATTGAATAATCATTTAGAAGTTATATTTAGGCTATGCATGTGCTGCTAAGGTGACGGCACCGTTATTCCTCGTGAACAACGGTGCCTTTTTGACCACACACCCAATGAAGATGCAATTGGCAACCGGAAGAGACAATAAGAGACATTGAGCAAATATGGAATCATTGAGCACAGGCTGTCACCTCCCCAAGGACCCTCTCTCTCTCTCTCTCTCTCTCTCTCTCTACAACGTCGTCCCTCAACACCTCGACTTCTCGCAATTCAAGCTCTTGAGCACAGGTTCTCGCCTGCCCACAAATCCATGCTCATCATTGGCTACTCTCCCTCTAACCTCGACGGCTACCCTCTCCTTGTCACTGTTAGAATAATATAAAATTGATTGTTAAAGATTTGAGCACATTGGTTAGTGATCTCTAGATTAATTGTTAGTATTCTTCAAAATGTCTTGATTTATGGTGGGTGTTAGAAGAAGAAGAAAATGAATTGATGGAGCATGATTCATGATAAACGCTTGAAGAAAATTGAAGACAAAAATACTACAAACATTTAATAAAGAAAACCTTCTGCAATGTGAAGACAAATAAGGCTAGAAAAGCTAATTGAAGAGCTCTCCACGCTTGTCTTCATGTTTTTATTGTGTCTTTTCATTTGACTTTATTTGTGTGCTTGCATCACTTTTGTAGATTTCCATGTTCTTCCTCATTTAATGTTTGTCAAACTATGTATACGTCCAATCACTTTAAAAGGTTGTGGACTTTAGATTTGTTGTTACACAAAAGCCACCAGCAAAGCATTTGCATTTCAATTATTCTCCTTCGGTCTTCATTTGCACCTCGTTTCAAATTTCTAGAGGTGCCATTACCCCTTTCTTGGTTCCAACAGCGCCGGACCTCTTCTCCTCCGATGCCTTGCTGTGCACGGCGTTGCCTGGATCCTCGATTACTCGGTCTCAGCTTGAGGAAACTACTGGCTATTGTACGATTTTTCCATTAATTTTTGCTGTTCTTTTCTGAGTTCTTGTCGAGCTATTCAAGCTGGGGAAATAAATATGATTTTTCTCTCTTTCTGTAAATTCTGAGATCATATAAGTCTATTAGAATACAATTTTTGAGTTGGGAGATCAAGAAGAAAGAAGCTATTTTTATTTTTTTCTGAGTTCGTTGGCATGATTGAAATCAAAACGGTGAGAGGAGTTTATTTCTTCTTCTTGGTCAATAAGAATAGTTTCATTTGGCACTCTGAAGTTGCGACTGACTTGAGATTTCTGCTTTATGTTTTCTGTTCTCCATTCATTTATTTCTTTCATTTCCATTGAGAGAGATAAAAAGAGAGTAGCGGGAGCATAGCAAAGCCAGGCGGTGCATTTCAGAGGAACGAGAAAAGTCTATGTGGGGCCTCAAGTACCCAATATTTTCTCCCCAATATTACCTTTTTCACCGTAGGGATCCTTCTTGATGTCCTACTAGACCGGACAAGCAAGTCGTCCGGAGTCCTTGGCAAAATATGTGGTGCAGACTGTGCCGTCAGCTTATCATTTTCCATTCTTAATCGATATATTGCTGAACAATTATGGGAATTAATAGGGCCTTTTGCTTGCTTGAGATATTAGATTCTTACCAATTTATTTATTGCTTTGAATTCTTGAGTGCTAAATTTTTGCTTGCGCACTTGATGATCATCCACTACATGTTAATGGCTTAAGATTAAAATCAATCAAGATTGGATTTGTTGTAATTTTTTATTGAAAACAAAGAGGAAAGTTACCGAAATGACGTTCAATTAAATCTAACACGATCAAGTTCCCGAATATTTTGAATCTCTTGTTTGTATAGGTAAAGTCTTCACGCATATTTTACTTAGGTGTTTAATCAACTTAAACTGATTAATGACGGCTCCATAAGCCAAGAAAGTTGCATGTTAAACTAAGTACCAAGTTGCGATTGATAGGATTTGGGAGAACCTATAACAAAAGCAAGCAATTGCCTCATTAGAAAAAGTTCTCATTTAGTAGTCCATTAGCTTTCCCTTGATGGCACACCTTTAGGAAGGTTGCGACAATGTAAAACCCAACAAATAAATGGAAAGAAAAGAGAGAATATTTTGTTATTGGTTTTTATTATTATTGTGATTTGGTGATTCTCTTGATAGGTAAATGAAGGAGTTGGTTATTAAAAAAACAAATCAAATTAAACGTTACAAATTGATAGTGGTTACAATTTCTATTAGAGCTGTTATTATGAAACAAAGACTTTGTATATTGCAAAACAGTTGGAATTCTAACAATCCCCCACATAATTCAAAAGGTTCTAACAAGAAAGCAAATATGGTTAAACTTATTTGAATGTAAAGCATTGAAACTAGTGTCTTTTGGGCTATGAACCAAACCTAGAAAAATGAAATATAATTCACTTAGCCATTGGTGAAATTTAAAACTTCTATAAACCAAGAATTTCTATTGTGAATTATAATTTTCACCAATCACATTACATTCCCACAAATTTTGTTGTTAAATGTGGTTTTGTTCTAATAACTCATTTGCATGCCTAGTTTATTTATAAATGCTCTATAGATTTTGCCAAAGTTCCCATAGCAGCACCACTCCACACCTATATAGGCAGTTGCCTTAAGTGTATTATGCAGTTTAATACATCACCAATAATGGCTATGGCATTCATAAAGAGCTTAACCCAACCTCTCTTTCATTTTAGTCTTGCATTACTCTCACTGTAGGAGGGACATTAATTTTTGATAGTGCTTTGCTAAATCAATAGTTGACTTGTTATTACCCATATGGATGTAATTAATGAGATCGCTAATCATATAAGTTGGATTCCTATATTGTTGATTCTTGAACTGACTTAAGTCTCATTTCCTTTGATATATAGTTAGAGAATCAGCCAAATTCACTTATAAATCTATATAATGAATGGATATAATTCATTTTTTAAGCAATTGTTTTATCACATCACATCTTAACTGGATGTGTCTTTTAATACCATTTAACATTCCATTCTTTGGCAAAAACAATGCACATACATAGAAGTTTTTGATTTCATTCCCAAAGGAATATCTACTAAAAGATTTTTTAACTACCTAGCTTCATTGTTTGGTGTGAGTTTGAGAGGAATATTCCCTTTCCCCATAAGTTGAATAGTACTCAATCACCAAGATAAATAATTTCTTCTACTTGCCCTATTGGAGTGTAGGAAAACAAGCACCTCCGCCACGGGTGAACAAATTTCCATTTGTGAAATTTATCTCCTTTGAATTTAAGATGCAGTTAGCATAATTATATCTTTTTAATACAATTGGAAATCCACTATGTATAATGCCAAAGTCTACAGTTCCTCAAATAACATGAAAACCAAATCTAAACCTCTTAATCAATGTATTCTAAATCAAAATCGAAATGTTCAAGCTGTGGAAATACAAATATTTAGCCAAGAGTAATATAAATTCCACCCGACTTCCTTCTTGGTGAATATGTTTTCTCATATTGCCAAAAATATATTCAAATGAAACTAAACCCCATTTGAATAAAAATGAATATAGATAGCAAGTATGAACACTTATTAAATTAATTTAAACCATGAACAACTCATATAATCATGAATCTGATGCGAGAGCATCCGACTTAGCTCAATCAATAAACTCAGCACCATCAATGATGATTTAAGGTAGAATTGGGCATAACGTAATTCGATGGGTTTAGAAATAAAATTATCAATGGAAAAGACTATCAATCATGAAACTGGTCAAATAGTTGTCAATTCACCATATTAAATACCGGATTCAAGGCTGAACAACAAGACATTGATAGGAGGCTATTCTAGACAATTTCCATGGATATATGAAAATTTTTAAGGTGGTTGTTTGTGGGTCAAGGTGGGTGCACGAATTCTAGAAGGCTGAAGAATCAATAGTGCAAGTTTCCATATCATTTATTGCATTCCTAACTTCTTAGGAGAACCATTCGGTTTGCTCTAATGGCCACCATTCTTATATGGGAAAAATGGGATAAGGGGTTTGAATCTCCACCTTCTCAGGGGGGTTGGGATGGAGATGATTTAGTTTCATGTGTGGGTTTTGACATTCTTGCAAAGAGACAAAGTAAAAATCTGAGAGTGATGATTAGGGTAGGAATATAGAGAATGACCAACAAAAAGAAAGTTCATATGAGTTTTTGTTATTATGAAAGTTTCAAGAGTCAAAGTTCAAAGTTTTTAGGTCTTTAATTACTTTCTAGTATTCATGTCTTTAATGTTTCAATAGTTCCCATGTTGTCGTCACTCCTATAAATAGAGGAAAGCTCTCCATTGTAATGCATATTTTGATAAATGAAAATATATAAGATTTCACATGTGAGTGAATATCTTTGGAGAGTGGATAACTCTTATTTTCAATTGTTTTTTTAATTCTTGGAGAGTGGATTACTTCTTGATGATGAGTTAGGAAGTGCTTTATTCTTGGTTGGTGGTTTTCCTTTAAACCTTGATAGTGAGCTTCTTTTATCCCAAAGTTATGTGTCCTTGGCGGGTGGCTTGTCTTTTAAGCCTTGATGCAGAATTTCGATGATCCTCATCTTCATCCTTGATTTGTGGTGTGTCATTTACACTTTTGTGGCAATTGTATTCTATCTTGCATTCGTATTTCATCCATCAAAAACCACCCCATACACACCATTTCCATATACTTAACCCCTAAAATCCCACGTTCTCATAATTACTCACCCACGTATGCATCAGAATCCAACCAATTCAAGGCATGAGCATCAATTGTGATAAGAAACTTAGCAAGTTCTAAGCATGGATAAGATTTATAGCCATGACTCTAGTACATTCTGAATAGGTACATAAACAATAGGTGGGAATCTAGTATATTCAAATCATGTACAACAACCATATGCAGTTGTTAACACCTAAATTTTGACTATTTCACTTGTTCATCACACACACACGCACACGCGCGCACACACGCACACACACGCACACACGCACACACGCACACACGCGCACGCGCGTGGGTGCACGTGCGCACACACACACATATTAAGCATTTCATAAATTGCATATAGATTTTTTTTTTAAATCTAAAATAAACAGAAAAAAAATATCATAATTAGAGAATAATTTGATTGTGTATGGGGGTTTAAAAGGTTTTAAATTTTGGATGATGGAGCCATTTTTAGTTGAGCCGATTTTGAAAAATATTTTAAATTTTGGAGCTATTTTTGGTTGAGCGGTTTCCTCTATATGCGGAAGATCATCATTCGTTGAGTAAATATATGCTACAATCAGGGAAATCTTTGCTGAATAACAAATCATTTTTTCCTCTATAAATAGAGGCCAAGAGGAGCACTTGAAATGGAGGACAGGTGAAAATGTGGGAGGATTCGAAGAGGACGGAAACTGATGAAATGTAAGGAAACTTTCAGAGAAGAAAGGCTAAAAAAAAAGTGAGTGTGGAGGGTGAACAAAGACAAGTGAAAATGAGAAAAGAGAGAGAAAAAAAAAAGAATAGAGAGAGAGAGAGGGAATTCAGTCTTCACCGAGGGTGGAGAATTTGTGAAAGAAGTGGCCTTGAGAGAAAAAAAAAAAATGTGAAGACTCAATCCTTTTCATTAGCCGACGCATCCCCATTGTTGTAGCCACGTGAGTTCATCCCACGGAAGCCATGCCTCCCTGTTCGACGTTCACATCTAGTGAGGCCGATACAATGACGTACTTGTTTGCTGCTCGTCATTGCTGCGTTGCGATTGTTCGTCATTACATCGTAGTCTTTCGCTGTTGTTTGTCGCCGTTGCTATGTCTCGGCTGTTTGTTGTTGTACGACATTACTTGTTGCTGCTGCATCGTGGTTATTCGCTACTACGTCATGGTCTTACCCATCACTACAGCTTGTGTTCGTTGCTCGTGGTTGTTGTATAGCAACATTCACTGAGTTTTGCTATTGTTGCTCGTCCTCATTGTTGTCTACAAATCACTCGTGGCTGCTTGGTGCTTAAGAATTATTGTCCCAATCCATAGTTAATTGGATGGTTTTGTTGACCAATTCTCATCAATATTGTTGCTAGACGAACCAATGTTGATGACGTGATCCATTTTGCGGTTGTTCTTTAATTCGTGGTTGTTCTCTAATTTCTTTTCACACAGGTGCTTTCATTAGCAATAGAAAATTATCGCAAATTGTCCATTAGAATCGGAGAAAGACGATCTAGGTAATTTCCTAATATGTTCGCTTATCTAAACATTAAATTGCCTAATTTGCAATATATTTACTACTAGCATGATTTTCTTGAGATATTAGGCATATTTTGATTAAGTGAAGTTGTTGTGTTGTGTTTAAAAAATCTTAATAACCAAAAATATTGAACTGCGAGACGTCGAATTAGGTTTTTTATTGTTTTGATTTTTAATCTTGGGTTGGGGCAAATTGTGTGCTTTATATGATCGGTTGCATTATATGTGTTGATTTTTTAGTAAACTTACAAAAATGCATAAAAAAAATCCGTTGCATAATAGGGTAGATTAATGCATTTCATGTCGGACTAATCTTATAGTCTACATTGCATACGACATTGAAGCTTAGGAAATTTCATTAGTTAAAATAGATTTTTGATTATTCTTCATTCCATATTAAATCATGGTAAACAAGAAGCAATTTCTTATTCGAATAAAAAGGTCATAAAAAATAAAAAATAAAAACATAAAAAAGAACATGCATTGCATATGTAGTATCAATATGTCATTCCACCTATGTCATGTAACACATGTATATTTAGGGTCATATAAATCATATTGTATATATGTTACAATAGTTTCAATTAACATATGTCATTAGAGTTATGTCATTTGAATTGCATGTCATATGTCATTAGAATCATGCATATAAAATCTAGATTAAAGTTATACATAATTAATTTTACAAAAAAATTCAAAAAAATTAGATGTCATTCCATTTAGAAATTATATTTAGAGCATGCATTTTTAGTTATAAATTGTTTTACTTTAAGGTTGTTCATGATTCTTACATTTATCCTTTTAGATTTATTGAATGTTATTGGTTGTGATATGCATGACCACTCCTTTCCATGTTAGTGACTTAGGTTAAAATCAACCAAGATTGCTTGCAAAAAATGTTTTTGAAACTTAAAAAGAAATGGTACCGAAAGGATGCTAGTTTAACTTAGCGTGACTATATCCCCAAACCTATTGAATCTCTAGTTCGCAAAAGTAAAGTATTCTCCCACACTTTATTTAGGTTTCTAATCAATCCTAACTGATTAGTGGCAGCTCCTAATTGAATAAAATTGCATGTTTAAATAGAATAAATTTTGAGTATCAAGTTGTGGTAGATAGGGCTTGAGAGAGTCCGCACAAAGCCTTCGGACTTAGTAATCCATTAGTCTTCCCTTTGTGATTCACCTTCAAGAAGGTCGCGACAGCAGTGCAAGAGAGAATTGAGCATATACATCACTATCTAATCAAAATTATAGTAGTTCGAAGCTTGAGGATCAACTATATGTAATCAATGACCACAATTCTCATTATCAATCATGCAAACAAACTTGAACGAAATCATTTGAAAATGAATAGCAAGTATCTTTTTGATGCAAGTCACATTTCTAGCTAAGATGATTCAATGTAAAAAACAAAAACACTTAGTGTGCCAGTTAAATAGAGTAGCAACTTAACAGGAACAAAATTGCTGAATAGAACGATCCAAGTTGAGATGACTCAATGTCAAAATTATGAATACCCCTATCATATCTTGGATATGACTCCCCAGATGAGAACATTCTTTAGATCCCATGTAAAATGAATATATATTAAAGGAAACACCGGATAATTTAGTATATTGTTTCGGCTAGACACGTGGTCTCTTTGACTTTCTAACCCAAAAAAGAGAGGAGATTAGGCCAATTTCTTTTCGTTTCTTTTCCAGTTTTCCCTTTCTTTCTCTTTCTAAGCAACCGCACTTGAGTTACGATGCCATTTTTTATAATTCTTTGAATAGGTAATTGGAAAATTTGTAAGCACTCTCTTTAAACAGTATAAAACCACAAATTCATGGGATGTGCTTGATTTGATCAGTCAAATTTGAAGAGAAATTTTGGATGTAGTGTTAACAAGGGCAAATTGGAGATTCAAGTAAAAGTTGGTAGTTCTTCATCAAAAAAGAAAAAAAAGTTTAAGGTAGATTGGGATTGGACCTAAAATTTGAGGTTTTTAATGGGACAAAAAAAGACATATGATTTGTTATATTATTTGGAAAACCAGAATGACATCCTTTTCGGTGGCCTCTATTTTCCATCCATGGGTTGGATAAAGCCTAAAATTTGAGGTTTTTAATGGGACAAAAAAGGCTTCTAGACGTATGATAAAATTGAGATTGAACTTAAAGTTAGAGGTTTTTTATTTAACAAAAAGATTTTGGATAGAATTTGGACTATTGGATTTTTTTAAGGGCATTATGTTGAGAAAATATTTTTGAATTTAGGTAGAATAATGAAGTCATGGCTTTAAATCAATAGAGCAATCAAATCGGATTTTGAGGTATGCTATTACTTTTTTTAAGGATTTATTTGCCTGACTAAGTTACTAGTGGTCACTAGCAAATTTCCTCAAAAATATAACAAAGTCTCAAATAAAAATACTAGAAAGCAATTTTAGTGTTTCTCTAGAGTCTCTTTAGAAAACAATTAAAAACAATGGCTGTATATTCCTTCAAAAGAAAATGAAAAATAGGAAGAAAAAGATTATGAATAAATAGACACATTCAGTAAATTAATAGCAAAAACAAAAAGTTATATCTGAATATACATAACCTTTTAAGGATTAAAAAGCTATATTTGAGCATATGTGAATTCTAAGATAACCTTTGGAAGAAAAATAACATTTGGAACTAAATAAATAATAAATAAAAATAATTATAGCTCCTTTCAACATGATGCTATGGTTAATTTTTTTATAAAAATAAATATAAATTTTTCAATAAATAAAAAAATTAATGATTGTTTATTAGTGCCAAATCTCATCCACGTGTGCATTTACATCTTTTTGATGTGGAATAAGGCATCTCTTAGTTTGTTTTACAAACAAACTACCAATAATCTCCCACTTTGTTTGTAGAACAAAATTACCAAAATAAAATTTTATAAAAAGAAATATAGCCAAAATTTCTATGAGATTAATATACATATATAAATGTGTCTTTCGAGTTAAATCTTTATTTAGTACAAGTACCTCAAAAACTCTATCAGAGTGACAAGTAGCTTGACTTTAAACTTGTACTTTGAAACGATAGAATCGGACATGCCACACATACCAACTTCTTGTTTTAGTGAGAAGTTCTATATTATTTCGTACTATTATGGCATTATGTTTGATCCCGTTTCATAAGCTCTTTAGAAAGCAACTCTTAACTTTCATAAGAAGTAGCACCACTTCTAAGTTTATATACGTAAAGTATCCACCATGTGTTTCTATTACTATTAACACATTACAAATTTGTACAATATTTCATTAAGAATTCAATTTAGCCTACAAAAACGTAACAAACGACACTAAATTTTCATATTAGAGCTATGTTAATATCAAACAATCACATTCAATAACTTGATATAACCCATTAAACTTTGTAACTAATCATGTTCTAGGAAAATGTCAAGTTACCATTACTGGTAATTTTAATTAAAGGGTTTCAGCCCCATTTCTTATGAGGCCATTTTTACCATGTCTCTTAGTAAATCCCTTACAAAAGGATTGGCTAAATTGTCGCATGACCTCATATAAACAATTGTTATTGTACCATCTTTAATCAAAGTGTTACAATCTCATGCCTTAGGTTAATATGTTTAGACTTACCATTACAAGTGCTATTATAAGTTCTCGCCAAAGTAGCCAATGGATAGAAATAGGAGACATAGGACTATGCCATAATTTAATATCTAACAACAAATTCCTAATCCATCTGACCTCTTTCTCAGTTGCTACAAAAGAAATTATTCAAATTCCATAGTTGATTAAGTTATATGCATTTGTTTCTTACTTGTCCAAGAAACGAATGTGAAAATCCATCCAGTAATGGATTGTATATCACCTACACTTGTAATCAAATTAGTATCGGTGTATCCTCCTAAACAACCGAATTATTATTATACAAGAATCCCAAATGTTTAGGTCTCTAAAATAACCAAAATTTGGGTAATAGCTTTCCAATATTCTTTATTTGGATTACAAATAGATGTATTCAACTTACACACGAAATAAGCAATATTAAGTCTAGTACAGTGTATTGCGTATACTCCCTATAGCACTCGCATTAAATATCCTCTATCATGAATCAAATGGATTACTCATTTCTTTAAAATTTAAGATTTTGAAATTTATTCAACATTTATTCCATATAATCACTTCGAATCAAAGAATAAACCCACTACGTTTTTAAATTTAATACCCAAAAAAGTATTTTACTTTATCAAAACTTTCATTTTAAAAATGAAAATTACATGTTCTTAGTCTCAATGAATACAATTTTAATAGTTCCATAGTCCTCTCCATATACCCCCACTTCAAGACTATTTCGTGGGTGCGAAAACGACCTTTGCATCTAATGACACCCCACGAAATGTCTGGAAGAGGTTAGAGTGGCGGTATATTCGCACGAGCCATCCAAATACCTTTCAGGTGTTATCATCTTACAACACGACAATATACATGCTCCCAAAAAAACATTGGTAGTTGTGCAGCACTATTACTCAAATCGCTCCAATTGCTTCCCGGACCACTGAACAATAAATTCTATAACTACCAATCACAGCACAATAAAATCTCGTCCGCTTCAAGGACACTGACATGACAGTATTAAGAGATGTTCGAAAATTTCTACATAACTACATTAAGAATATTACCGCAGAACATGGACTATCAAGAGAGCAACCTTAAATAATAAATGTTAACAAATCAAAGCATCTCAATCTTGTAATTACTTGTAGAAATATAAATTTCCCAGTAATAAGACGATATACTGTCCAAAAAGCCAAATTGGGGCAATTTTATCCGTGCTTTAGCTTATTTTCCATGGCCAACTACATAATCACAATATCAACAAATCATTGCTATAAAAGTTCACCTCTAACCAAGATAATTACGGATGCAATCGGTATCTAATGATATCAGAAAAAGGGAAACCCCTGTATGCACATCCATACCCCTTGGACATCGCTCTCTGAGGATCACCGTGGACGGACACGTCCGAGGATCACCACGGACGGACATGGGAACACACCAAGGTATTGAGCAACAAAATGACAAGAAAAATATGTACTCAGATTTTCGTTCTTAACAACAATGAAACGTAAGAAAATTTGAGTCTACATGATATCGAGATTATTAATCCACACTGCTGCATCATCAGATTTACAAAAAATCGCAACATACTTCGCAAGGATGTCTTAAGGGCATTTAGACAAACAATTCATATGAACTAAAAAAAGGTTGAATTTGGTCAAGAGATTGAAGTTATTTCTTGTCTAAAATCAACATTTATCATTTTTTTTTAAGATTTATTTACCCCACGAAGTTGCTAATTGCCATTTGTCACCAACAAATTTCCTACATGATATAACAAAATTTCAAATGAGAATATTATATAGCAGTTTTAGTATTTCTTCAAGGTCTCTATAGGAAACAATTGAAAATAATAGCTGTATATTCTTTCAAAAGAAAACGAAAAAATAGGAAGAAGAATATTATGAATGAACAGACACGTTCAGTAATTAATAGCAAAAACAAAAAGTTATATCTAAACAGACACAACCTTCCAAGAATTAAAAAATTATGTCTGAATAGGCATGAACTCTAAGATAACTGTTGAAAAAAAATTCGGAAATAAATAAATAAATAACCGTAACTCTTTTATGAACAGTCGTATTATTTCAATATGACATTATGGTCAATTTTTATAAATATAAATCCGATTTTTTTAATAAATAAAAAATTAATAATCGTTAGTTAGTGTGTCAAATCCCAACCGTGTGTGTATTCATATTTTTTCGATACGAAACAACGTCTCTCTTAATTTGTTTAACAAACAAACTATCAACACATTACGTAAGGCATGGTTTGTGGGAGAGGGAGATAAAGCTGACTTAAAGAGATAGAAAAGGCAAGGTTAGACATGCTACAAGTGTCGTTCATCGAGCGACGCGAAAGGCGATGAAGCCAGGCAATGCCGCATGCGATTGAAATGCCAATTGCCTTTCTCATTGCTGGTATTATCAAAATAATAATAATAATACTATCAAAACCTCAAAATAATATATTCATATCACATTTATCTCAAATTAATTTTTATATAAAAAAGTACAAAATAATTAACCTGTATTACATTTATCCTATATTAATATTTGAATTACATGAAATCTCAAACAGGTACATTCATATCAAATTTATGCCAAATACAAAAATTAATTTGGAGTAGATGTGATACGAATGTATTGGTTTAAGTTTCTTATGGCACGAATATTAATTTAAGATAAATGTGATATGTATATACTAGTTTGGGATTTTTTGCGATACAAAAAGTAATCGAGAAAAAGGAGGAATGAAGGTGATCCTTTCCGCTGGGGCTTTGATCACATGTGGATTTGGTATCCACATGGTCCAGCCCTATAAACATATGGTCAACAAGAGCTAGTGGTGCAATATCCATATTTTCACCTTTCTCGGTAAAGGATTCAATCATGCATGCCCGACGATGCATGGAAAAAGATCAGATAAAAAGATCCTAGACCACACGTCTTGTAATTCGGCAAGAAAGGAGATCACGGAAATAGCATATCGAGATTTGACTTGCAATACAACCATTAAATTGATTTTCTAGATTTGATTAAGGTAGGGATTCCTGCGACTTTCTTTTAATCAAAGAATTTGCCTTTGTTCAAAGTGTCTTTTAATATATAAGACACACTTATCCACGTTTAATTTTCGATTTATCACATCACCATATGAATTCGTAAATTATTGATTGTATCTCTAGAAATTTCTCAATTGGTGATGCTTCCTGGATGGAACACGGACGGTTGAGAGTTGACATCGTGTCGTTGATTGGGATTGCCTGCACCAAACTTTCAAGACTACTCGAGAAGGTTAGCTTGGAGAAAATTATACAAGGAAGGGCAGATACAAGTGATGGGGAAAGCTCAGCTTTGGCTAAATACCAGACGCATTTGGTTATTATTTCTGGTCCATGCATGCCGTATGGTATATATCTTTTATTTTATCGATTATAATCTATTTATATTCTAATTCTCACTCTCATACTTTTATCATATCTTCTTGCAGGATGTGAGATTCGAAACCCAAACTTAAAACTAAATTGTTCACTCTTCAAACCTCAAGAAAGTGAGGATTCAAAACCTGAACTTTTTTCTTCCTATAAGGAAAGGGTGGTTACTGGAGTAAATCCCTTGATATACTTCGATCAGTGAAAAAACAACGGGAGAGGGAGGAAGAGAGAGAGACCGTGCTCGGGCGGGGGCCAGCAGGCTTTTATTGTCCACGGCAATGGGTCCTTCACGAGGGGTTGGGAGGCCTGGCGATATGGTGTCTCGGTGCCGCCGACTGGTGCCACGTCGGCGTTGAGCAGAGGCCACCACGTTTTCCGTGGAAAGTTAGCTGGGGGAACAGACGAAAGTATCGGTGGCAGAGAAGTAAAAGCTCTGACGTTCGACTTTCAGGACCCCCGTCCCTGGAGTTCGGAGCCGACCTGCTGCCATGACGAACATACGAGCGAGCAGAATCGTCCATGCTTCCCTTCAGCGAAATAGAGCGGGGGGCATTGAATCAGATCGGTTCGTGTTGGCGACAGGCGAGTTAAAAACCTAGAGCATTGTTCTTGATCATGTGCCCAACCCGAGCCGAAACCAAGAAATCTTACAGGGTGATTTTATGTAGATGAATGCGTATCGTCTTGGCTTATAAAAGTACTGCAAAATTATATGCTCTATACATGGCACGTTTTGTATCACGCCCTCATTGTATAAATACCTGGCTGACCAGAAATATAAGAAGAAATACTAAATTTTGAATTTGTAAACCAATATATGATTTTTTTTGTCTTATTAGTGAAAAATGGCACGTTGATTTTAAAGACATGGGGACCATGTCGATGGTGGACAATTTCTCAATTTCCTAATAATATATGTCATAAAATGAATTACCTCCCAAAGAAAAGAAAAAGAAAAAGAAAACAGAGGTGGCTTATAAGTACTAGTCCGTCCAGGATCCGAGGAAACACGAGACGAAGGCTTAGAAACACGTACTGTCCACACGAGAAACTACTGTTTCTATCTCGCAACTCGAAGAGAGGGTGATCGACACTCGCACGCGCAAGACCGAAAAAGAGCGAGCTCAGAACATGGGAAGAAGCCCTTGCTGTGCGAAAGTGGGCTTGAACAGGGGAGCTTGGACGGCTCAGGAGGACAGGATTCTCGCGGATTACATCCGAGCCCACGGCGAAGGCGGCTGGCGGAACCTCCCCAAGAAAGCAGGTAAGAACGCTGCGAATTCCGAAACGAAAGTGGGTCAGAATAGAGACGCGACCGATGATCACGAATGTTCATGTGGGTCGTCTGGGTTATATTCCAAGAAAAAGTCTCGATAAAACATGTTTTCTTGATTGTCTGAGACAGGCCTGAAGAGATGCGGCAAGAGCTGCAGGCTCAGGTGGTTGAACTATTTGAGACCCGGCATCAAGCGAGGTAACATAACGGCGGACGAGGAAGAGCTCATCGTCAGGCTTCACAAGCTCCTGGGCAATAGGTATTGGCCTTACTTGCTTTTCATCTCTTCCCTTCCTGTTCGTTGTACTTAAGGAAATGGAGAATTTCGAGGAGACAATACTTACTGTCGGTGAATTTACTTGACTATGGTCAGGTGGTCTCTGATCGCGGGGAGGCTCCCAGGGCGAACAGACAATGAAATCAAGAACTACTGGAATACCATTGTCAGCAAGAAGGTGAAAGACCAGCCGAAGCCATCGAAGGAGACCAAAATCATGAAGTCCAAGATCATCGCCACCTCTCAACCGGCAACCCAAGTGGTGAGGACTAAGGCCTTGAAGTGCTCCAGGGTTTTGTTCCTCGCTCCTCCACAAGCCCGCCCCCAAGTCGTGCCACAGCAGCAACAACATCACCGACTGGACACCGACACAGCGACCGAAACCGACGCCATACCTGTGGTGAAGAACAAAAATGCAGATGCCGAAGTGCCGTGTCTTGCTGGTGGAGAAGATCATCTGGCGATTGACTTTGACTTCGGCGATATCGACTTGGTGGATATCCTGAACTCCGACTTGCCGGATAGGTTCCACGGCTTTGACTATTGCAACTATGGCTCCTACAACAATACCTCATCGACTTGTTCTAATTCTTCTTCGAAACAAGCCATGATGTTTCCAGAGGAGATGGTCCAGAGTTGGAACCTCGGTGGGTGTGTTGAAGATCAAGCAAATGTGGGGCCCAACCTTCAATCTCTCTCTCCATTTCTCGATAGCACTAAAGGGGAGTGGCTGGCCGGTAAAATAATTTGAACTAGGAGAGGGACTTCTATAGGGTATGCACCAATGTATATAGTAGCAACAGCAAAAAATATAGAAGAACAGACTAGTCGGGGGAGGGTTATCATATGAGCGTTGCACTTTTTCTCCCATCTTTTTCAAGGTGGTTGTGGGACGCGGCTTTGTCAAATGGAAGTGTTCTTGTTAAATTTTCCCATGGATAATCTATTCTATAACCTAACCTATAAAATAAAGGTGAGCAACATAGCTGCTCATTCTTCTTTGACTTATTGTAAGTAATTTACATGATCGTTCAGCTATTATGCCTGCTTTCCTGCTTTCCACATTTGAAGGAAAATTCAGCACATGTGTCAGTACAACCTGTCAGAAAAACAATAGGGGAGAATGAAATTAAGGTTCAAGACATGAATATATTATATTTAATGAATCGTTTGTCCTTATAAGGTTGTCGTTAATGGTTATCGACAAAAATTCTTCAAGATATAACAAAATCTCAAATTGAGAATACCATATAATAGTTCTAGCATTTCTCCGAGAATTCTCGAAAGGAAATAATTGGAGAATCAAGCTGTATTTTTCAGAAAGAAACGAAAATTGAACGTGAAAAAAATATTCAACCAGAAATAAAATAAAAAAATAACTGTTGGTCGGTGTTGATTCTAGTCCATGGGTCCAGCCCACTGAGCCTATGATTTTCAAGAAGCTAGAATACTTCTACGCTTATACATTAGCCCACACACTCCCATCTTTATGTGTTTTATAGACAAACGAAAATCGGTTTTATAGCCAATTTTTGCAAAGTTTGTTAATAGGAAAAGAAGACATTTCACTTAGGGGTGAGCATCGGTCGGGGGCCCGGCCCAACCCCGCTTCGGCTACGGCTACGCTTGCTGTGATACTTTGATATCTAAAATATTGTTTATAATTTTTTTAATCAAAAGAGAAAATAAAAATCAGATGGGTTCAAGTGTTGATCACAAGACTCACGGCACTAGGCTAGCCACTTCCTCTTTTCCCTTTTCTTTTCCACACGAGCTTGGCCCATTTTCTTCTTCCTCCCTTCTTTCTACCCGCATAGAACATCACCTACAGAAGAAGACTAAAAAACTGGGGTGCAGGTAAGAGGCAGAAGGATCAGAGGCGGCAGAAAATCGATGGGGTTAGGTCAGCAAAGCAAAGGAGAGAGGGAGAACAAAAGGGGAACGAAAAACATAAGAGAAAGAGGAGCTCGAGGGGGAGAGTTTTGCAAGGGTTTTCTCGGAAAACGTAGAGAGGAAAAGTGAGACCTCCTCTGGCTAGACGCGGGGAAAAAAATAGAGAAGAATGCAAAAAATGAAACAAAAAGAAATTATTAGTTGGTCCGGGTTGACCACGAACCGGACCGAACCCATTGGGTTGGTCCGGTCCTTGGTCCCAGGCTCAATAGGGTCGGTCCTCGGTCCTAAAATTTGAGGACCAACACTGTGCGGGTTGGTCCTAGGGTTAGGAGGTGGCCCGGCCCAACCCGGACCATGATCACCCCTAATACGCATGATTGGGAATTGGTTCAGCTTGTGAAATCAATTTTCTCTATCGATAATTAGCGGAGTAGACCTACCAAAAGAGATGCCAACGTTGTTGTTGACTAATTCGTCTGTCTTTGTACGTATACCACCAAAAGGTTGTGCTTAGATGAAGTCACACGTTTTTGGCATCCGGAGGAACCTTGGGTTACCTAATCCTAAGCTTACATTGTACCCTTTTATGCCCAGTGGTTGCGGCCAAAAAGGGGAGTTAATTACGCTTGGGAAAGTACCTTGACTTTTGATATTCATTTTTTTTTTTTTATAATTTGCATAGTCAATAACCCAAAGAAATAAGTACGCTTCTGGATGGGATCATCGTACTGATGCATTTTAAAAAGGACTCTTTTTTTCAGCGGATAAGCTTTTAAGTACATTCATCATAACTATTTTATTTTTATTTCGAAATTTTTTTTTTTTCAGAGTTATTTTTGAAAGAGAAATCTGTTGGATAAATAATTTCATTTTTTTAAAATTTTGAAACATATTTCTATTCCAGAAATATTTGTAAAAATAGAATCAAAAATATTTTTTTTATTTTTCTTTTTCTAAAATAGAAATTAAAATTATTTTTTTTTTTACCTTTTACCACCAGAAAAAGTCTCTCTTTAATCCCTAACCATTTGCCTGCCCTCCGATCGCTAGTAGCTACCCACCATCGCCATCGGTCACCAACCACCACCCCCCTCTCACTGCTGCTTTCCCCTCCCACTATTGCAGGTCATCGGCCGCTGCTATTGCTGCCTCCTCCTCCTTCTGACGTTATCACTTAGGAGGAAGGAATTTTGTATTATTATCAAACAAATTTCTATTTTGGGTATAGAAATATTGTATCATTATCAAATGTGTATATTTGCTCAAAAACTCATCTAAAAAAAGAAGTAGAAAAATCTATTTTATTCCAAAAATCAATTTATGAAGGTGAAATTTAACCGAAGATGTTTTTGGTTCTCTCTTCTTGTTTAGTCATTTTGAAGGTGAAATTTAACCGAACTTCTTGGTGTCAACATCAACAAGTACCTTATTGACTATGCAAGCTCCTTGCACCTTCGGTTTATATCAATTTGCAACTTTAGTTTTCTTCTTGATGTCGCATTTTAAATTACATGATCCATCTCTTTATGTTGAGAAGTAAAAGGGATCATCACGACAGTTTTATCTTCTTCTTCTTTTTTTTTACTGCTTGCAAATATTGTCCCTGGATTCATTTTATGATGGAAGCATTGAATTCTTTTTTTCTAAAATGGACTGAAAAATTAGTGAAATCAACGTGACTTTGACTTTTACACTCGTTCTGTACACCCCCAAAGTGCTTAAAAAGGGCTGATAAGTTTTCATTAAAAGCTCAAGTAAACGCTCACAAAATGCACGCCCGACCCAAAGTGCATAAAAAAGGGCTCACAAGTTTTCATTAATTCGTAGGATAAGTTGAATTACATTGAAAATGAAGTTCATAATTTATATGTGTTGGACACTAAACTAGAAAACTTGGATAACTATATCAAATAAGATATCATAACTAGAGTTTAATACTTCAATACAGAAACAACAAATTCAAATATTCTAAACTAAATAATATCCTAAATTAAATAAATAAAAAGATCGTCAAACTCTAATATTCTAAATCTATCAAAAATCATAGCTTCATCTACCCCCATCACTTTTGCCTCTTTAAGTCAATGCAGAATCCACAAAATATCCCACCTAATTTCTCGACATTGCCCAATACGAGTCTTTACTAGGGTGATCGGTTTCCAATCCGATTCGATTTCAAGATGAAATCAAGTTTTAGACCAGAAGGACCGGTTCCCATTTTTTGAGACCGGGATTGACCGGTCTAGTCCAACCCAATCCAATGAAACCAATCACTTAGCAACAAAAAAAAAGTACTAGAATTATTATTATTTTAGGATTTATTACATTTTTTAAGAAATTAAAAAATATATTTTTAAATAAAAAAAAGTTGGTCTAGTCTAATCCAGTTCTCCGCGAATCGGGAACTAGATTGTAAATCACTGGTTTCATTTTTATGGAGCTAGAAATTGGATCAACACTTTCAAAAATCAAACCAAACCAGTCAGTTCGGTTCGATTCGAGTGTTCTTAGTTCGGACGACTTGATATCCTCAATCTACTCTTTACGCAATCGTTTCTTTCTTTTTCTCAAGAAGTCTCGCGAATAGCTTCCATTATTGGACTAAAGACAAGGGCACGTTGCGTTGGAGCAGAGGAGACCGCACATGGTCGGCTTCTTTCGCCAGAAGATGACGTTTCCAAAACTACATTCGCGGTCCATGTTAATCGTCTGCAAACCAAACATATTGTGAAAATGATCTCTCTATTATTGTTATTCTCCCCACAATCCGTCAGGGACCATACGACAAAAGGGTACCGTATATCATAATAACATGTGCCAAAAAGCTACCTGTTAGCACCGACCCAATCCCAAGGCGACACCAAGCGAGGCTGGACCTCACCCAGACGAGACCATGGCACAAGACGGAAAAAAAAGCCAAAAAAAAGAAAAGGAAAAATCATAAAAATATTAAAATGTTATTAAAAAATTATTCATATTAACATCAGTCGTGTCACGTAAATCGCTCAACATCTACATCAGTAGATTCCAATTAAAATTAGTTAGATAGACTTAATTGATAAAATGTGAAAATATTTAAGACTTAATTGTAAAATTGAAAGATTCAGTTAAAGTATAATAATTTTAGGACTTTTTGGTTAATCTTCCCACTTTCAAGGCTTTGATCATTATAGAATTCATGCCATGAGATGGCATCCATGATATACGAAGTGACTCTGGACTGAATCTTGAAAATGATTACTCAAACAGGTGCCCATCAGCTTTAATTAGTTCATAATTTGTGTACAACACTACTTAACTACATACGGTTTATATTTAATGCTAGATTAGAGCTAGTACCATATACGTGTTTCGCGAACATCAAGAGGGTGTACCGAGTGAAGTCTCATTGTACAAGTCAAGCCACGGAATCCAATTAGGAGACGACGTAGCCCTCCTTTTGAGCTGGCACTATTCCAAGATTGTGTAACATCGAGCAGGGTTGTAGGGATGCAAAAGCAAGGACCAGCCATAGGAGCGAGTTGTTTCCCATTTAGGGTCTATATGTTTGAAGAGAAAACTGTTTTCAGAAAATTATTTTTCTATTTTTTCATTGTTGAGATGATGGAAAACTAATTAATGTATGAAAATTATTTTTCATGAATAACAAATAATAAGGCCAATGCTCAGAAAAATCTCAAACTTTAGGTTCAATTTCAAATTTATTCCAAACTTTTTTTATCTTAGAAAAAAATCCAAAACTTTAAGTCTAGTCTCAATTCTGTCCCAAATTTTGTTTTGTCCAGAAAAAAGTTAATATCACGAAAAATCTCAAACTAGTATATATGGGACAGATTTACCCCAAACTAATTTTTTGACTACCAAAAACCTTAAATTAATACACCTCTAATAAATTTACCCTTTATTAATTTCCGTTAAATTATACTATTGAATTGTTGAGTTAGATGATACATCACGATTGAAGAGTATACCAATTTGAGGTTTTACCCTCCGTTTGTATAAAAAAAAATTACCAACTTTTAATTTATTCTCCATTATACCTAGTGGTCAAGTTCCAACTTAACGTAACATTTCCACATCGATAATAAATACACATCGATAAGGCGACATAGAAAATTATCTTAAAAATAAAACGTTCTATGATATAAAAATTAGGGACTACTAACACGACTTTGGACAGAGGGAAAATTTAAGATTAGATTAGAAATAAATGATTTCCTTTTCAACAACAAAAATTAGGGTAGATTTGGGATTAGACCTAAAGTTTGGGCTTTTTTCCAAGATAAAAAAAAATTTTGGGGTAGATTTGGGATTAAATCTAAAACTTGGGATTTTTTTTGAGACAAAAAAAGTTTTGGATAAAATTTAGACTGGACTTAAAGTTTGGGGTTTTTTAGGAGAAAAAAGTTTGAGATAAATTTGGAATTAGATTTAAAGTTTGAGATTTTTCTTGGAATTGACCCCAAATAATAGGGAAAATGATTTCCCCTTTTGGCAATAAGAAAATTATTGTATTTAAATCACTAAACACATAAAAGGCATCATTTTCACATGAAAATGTGGAGGTGAGTGACTCAAATCTTGAACTTCTTGATGAGTTAGAGTGGGAACAATTTAAATTCATATATGAATCTTGATTCCCAATCCCTAGAAAAAAGCAAAACAAAAATCAGAGAGTGGGAGTTAGAGTTTAGAGTAAAGTTAGAATTGATAAAAAAAAGAAAGAAAAAAAAAGCTTCCATGGAAAATAATAATTTTCTTTATCAAGAAATTTTCAGTAAAATAAACACACTTTTAATGTATGAGCATGAGTACTTCATTAGACATAATTGATAACTAATGGATGTATTTTGTACATTTACCTTATATGTCCCCGAAAATCGTTCTTCGAGTAGCACTGATTCAGCGTCAAGCGTCCTCCATCTACAAATGGTCTTGTCCTCATCTGCTGCATTTCACCAGGCACCAGCACATGACAAGAATTGCCAGATTATCTGTGGTCCCAATGGCCATGACCTGAGATGATTTCACTTTCGCCCCGACCCCCCCGCCACACATGGTCCAAGATCGATTGGGACCCAAAAATACGTCTAATGACAGAAGGGAAAAGAAAGCAGAAGAAAACAAGAGGAAACCTAACTCCAATGACATTGGACGAAACGACAGGTCTTGTCACTTCGCAGAGCAGTGAAGATTTGCACATGCTCATCGGGGGGAGCGCCCGCATCAACGCAAGATCGGGACACGAACGTTGAAGAACACCTGGAATCCTAAAAATAAGCCTAAAAATAGAAGTATGAGTGATTTTGACAGGTGGGGGGAAATTTTATTACAGAATGTCACCGGCGGTCTGTCTTTTTTTGTTCGAGAAATCCAAACCCTGGATGTACGTTTTTTTTTTCCCTTTTTTTTAAAGTTGATCGTCCCTTGACTTTCTAAAAAGCGTTATCGGTCGTTAAAGTTTGCTGATACTGGCCACGACGGAATTCGTTTGAGGTAGCGTTGACGAGTTAAAGTTTGCTGATGCTGGCCACGAACTCGGGCCTCGATTGAGTGGCCATTAATGACGGCACGAGCACGAGGTGAGGTGAGGTGAGGTGCAGAGCTCGAGCGACCATGGCAGCTGTGAGCTCAGAGCTCAAGTGCTACGGCCCAGAAGCTGGAGATTTGGAGCACGCCGCCATCACGAAACCCTAGAAAAGAGTATATGAGCAACGACGTGGAAGGCGATAGACGTGGCGTTCATGGAGAAAGTCGCGAGAGTTTCATCGCGTATTCGATTAATTCTCAGTTTAAAAATCAAAACACAGACAATTACTCGCATGTCCCCTTTCGCACAGCTTTCTTCAACAAGATTGCACATCATCTTAGTCAGATCGGTTTTTTTTCTTTTTCTTTTTCCGACGAGCTTATTTTCTGAAGTGCTAAGATCTCGCATTCCCTCTCTCTGCGAGGGAGGGGATCACATTAGCCAAATCAGCACCGCGTGTGCCAATAAAAATGCGACATGTGTTCTCTGATTAGCCAACCTAGCCAACTCCACCCACTGACGGTCAAATTTAACGTAGGAACTAATTGTGGTGGATATAAAAAATAGATGTGTGATTTCGAATTTTAATCAAGAGTGAAGAAATCATTTGTGACATTATTCCTCAATAATATACATTGTAATCTTGCGATGATGACATTTGAGTCTTAAGAAAGCAAGAATAAGAAAATGATTGACGAAGAAGAAATTGTCATTTGCTGAGTCAACTACAATTTAGATTTTTATAGGTGCAAAAGATAAAATCTCTTAACCCCTCTTGTCATTATTGCGTTGTATAATCTTCAACTATAATTTTTTTTTTCTATGTAACGATAAAGTAGATGACATCTTGGATTAGAACTTGGACATACCAAACGAGTCCATATCGTGAATTCGGTGAAAAGCATGCTGATTCATGTCAATATCAAAGAGACGGATAAGGAAGAACTTCCTGCTCGCAAAATCGCTTAAGAAGATGGTCAAGAAGAAATGATGGAGGCTCCCTACTTTCTTTAGATGCAAAACTTCCTAGTGTTTTTATATCAGTGGGATGGAATTTCATCAGAATGGCACATCATGAATGTGCACAACTGGGTTTCTTTATACATATATAGATACTTGGACCAGACAAACGTCTCTCTCCACATACGTTGCATAGGGATCCACCTACAGATTGCGGACTTGATTTTAACACGACATATACCGGTTACGAAACTAAATACCTGATTGGTCGGCCAATATATGGGTTACAAGTCATGTGTTATCATGTCATAGTCCTATCATATAATAATCCGACTCAAATTGACATTTAACTTGTTTATGACTAATTTATCATAATAAAAATTTCCTGACCTATACCCGATCCAACCATTTAAGCAAATTTATGAAAGCTTGTTTCTTATGTTTTTAAAAAGAAAATGCTAAAACACTTTCATGTAATACAAATCAATTAAATTTTTTTATAATTATTTTTAAAAAATTGAGGCTCCGTTTTTTCTTGAAAAATATTTTTCAAAAAATAATTTTCTAGGAAAATACCAATATATTCTCATGTTTGTTTGAAATTTTATATTTTCCATTGTTTAGTATAGAAAATCCTATTTGATTTTCCTCTATGCACTCTTTTTAATATTTTATTTTCCTTTTCTTTAAAAGATCAATTTCTTAATTATTTTTATAAAAATTGAAGTTTTAACTATTTATTTTTTATTCTTTTCCCTTCTTCTTTGGTTGATCATTGGCCACAGGTGAGCTCGAGCCTCGCCATAGGCAATGAGGTTTGAGCTGGCCTAAGGTTGGCAAGCTTGAGGCTCGCTAGATCGACATGTCCTAAGCCTCACCAAACATCAACGAGGTCTCAGCCTCACCCGATTGGTGAGCTTGAGCTCATCGACACCAAACCTTGACAAGGTCTTGGCCTCTCCCGATCGGCAAGCTTGAGCTTTGCTAGCCTCCAGTGAGCTCGTCCTTCACTTGGCTGGTCACCGGCCATCACTATGGCCACCCATTAGTCGAGGAAGATAGAAGAAGGAAGAAGAAAGAAAAAAAAAAAAAGGAAAAAAAAAATAAAATAAAAATTATAAATTTGATTTTTTTCAAAATATTCTTATAAGATTGAAGAGGGGTGAAAGTGTGTGTGAGCTTAATGGATTGGAAATGGGTTCTATACTCAACTCATTTAGACCCACTTATTTTAGCCTTTAAATTTAAAACTCATTTAAGGTATATTTTTTAAAATTGAAGTGACCCACATATGATTGATTCATGTTTTAAATTGGCCATATATAGGTTTAAAACCCATTTTGACAGATCTATTATGTCATGATGGAAGCTACATAGTGATTATGTAATTTCTCATATGATTATACTTTTCCATTTGTGAATTTTCCACTCTATACTCTGTATTGATAGTATATGAACCTTTTAGTATTGAGTTCTACTAGCACGGCAATGTGACCATGTGACAGTTGAAGGATAACCACAGAATTTCCTTTCTTCAAGACTAGCGTGTGAAAATTGCCAAGCAAAACAAATATCTTTCTCTCTCTCATGGAAAATGTGTGATTGAGGGTTGAACATCTATAATCCAATCTAAAGGTATGGTTAGCCAATCATTCCCCTTTAGCACTCATAGGGAAAGTACAAAAAAGGTTTTAATTATATTGTATCGATATCAAATCAGTCATAAACTTTTTAATTAGACTAATTTAATCCAAAATCTTTTGCATTTATGCCACTTCAGTTCATCTGACTAATTTTGATTGGAAATCCCTACATGAACGTTAGACGTCCTTTATGGTATGACTGTCATTGACGTAAACAAGTTTTACAATTTTTTCTAAACTTTTTATTTCTTTTTTCATTGTGAGAATGGCTCTTCCCTAACCCACAAGAGTTGAGCCCTTAGCAAATTTAGTGAAGGCAGCCCTCACCTAACCACAAGGGTTGAGCCCTCCCTAGTCATGGTGAGGTCCACCATTGTCGGAATTGGCAAGGGCTTTTATGGGCAAGGGTCGCTGGCAACCCCATTGGCCACAATGAAAATAAAAAAAGATAAAAAGATATTAAAAATTAAAAATTTTATTTATGTTAGTGCTAGTCGTAGATCAATGATTATTGGTCAGAATTGATGAGATAAGCTAAATTGACACAAATATCAAAAGTTTATAATTAAATTGATTTAATTGAAAGATTTAAGATTGAATTAATATTAATGTAATCAAAATTAAATTTTCTTTTAGCTTTTCCCACTCATTTACATGTGACTTTAGTCACATATCACAGACTACCCCTCTCTCTCTCTCTCTCTCTCTCTCTCTCGCACATCTGGCATGGTTATCGTGTCCCTAAACTTGTCTTCATCGTGCCGTGCCCGCCACAAAATATCTCCAATAAATGCTCAGATGCGTCCCTCAATGACATTTAATATATTTTCTTTCTCCCTCTCCCTCCCACACACGCACCCACACGCAGGCACGCGCGCACGCAAAGAGTACCTACTACCCGCGAAGATTACCTACTAGAGAACGATGATAATGGGAACCAATGGTGCAACTACGATGGCAGCAGTAGGCAGTAGAGTAGCGGCGGCGGCGGCGGGTAGAGGGCCGTAGTTGACCGAGGCGAAGAGAGGGAAAGATGCGGGAACGAGGTAGTGTTCTCGAGCGTAACCCTTAATCAGACGTCAAAAGGGTGAAAATAATAAACTCGTCGACAGCGGACAAAACCATAGCCCTCCGCGCCGCACCAGTATCCACGTTCATCGTACAGGAATCGACAACCCACTGCACCTCGGCTTGTGCTTTGTCAGAATAATTCAAACGCATAATGATTCAACGCGATGGCAATGATCAATCTGGTGGGCGCCCATGAGGAATCCACCGCAGGACTGGTACTTAGGATTTGGTGGCGACTTTCTGCTGTCACCTTTTCTCCCTCCTTTTGGCTTTTTCAGGCTTTCCCATGAACTTTCCTCGGTGGACGACGTTACACGCTGGCCTGATCGCGACGTTTGACGTGGAAAGACGCGACGGCTCCGCATCCGTTGAGGAAAAGTCCCGTGTTTCTGGCCCGTTCACGATTCCTCGAATTTGCTCGGGCGAGGTAATTTCACTGGCCAATGCAGTGGTAGGGTCAAGAAGGATTTGAAATTATTGCACGGATAGAAAGGAAGAGGGATTATCGTCTCGTGGCCTACGTTAAAACGGGTCCAACGTTGTCGCAAAGTTATGCTCGTTTTCTATTGCCAATTCACGGATGAGCAGCTTCAAAATCAACCGAACAATCTTTTCGAATTTACAAAATTATATCTGTGAAATGCTAATCTTTGGAAATGTATTAGTAACTCTTATCATTTGGTTTGTGACTTTTTTAATGACATGATAAATGCGACTCATAAAGATATAATCGTCATAAAATTAGATTTATGCTAATGGGGACATAGTTCCGAAAGAAGATGACTTTTTCGTCCCTAAACTTTGGGCGAGTTCTAATTGTGATCACACATGGTTATATCATTTTTCATTTCAACCCTCATGTACCGCTTGCTATCATTTTAGTCCCTCAATTTATAACATCTTTGGTCCGCCATTATACACCTATTGTCTACTTTGAACCCCATCGGTCTCTCATGGTTTTGTTCCTTTAGATTTTGCCCATAAAACACGTATGTACAAATAAGGAATCCAAATACTTATAAGTTAGTCCAAAACTCTCTTCCTAGGTAATGTGAGACAGGAGACGTGCCCCCTACACATGTTCGGGGTTAAGGCACGGGCACATTACCATCCCTCCTCCCTGTGTATCGCCACCTAGACTATCACACTCTCCACCCATTTGAGCACAATACTTTTATTGTGGCCCCATACGCGGTTGGGAGTCAATTCTAATACCATATGTAATATTTTGAGTTTACCATTGTATACATATTATCCACTATAGACCCCATTGGGCCCTTACGGTTTTATTCTTTTAAGTTTTGCCTGAAAAATGCATATGTATAAATAGAGAACCTAAATGCTTATAAGTTAGTCTAAGATTTCCTCCCCAGGCGATGTGGATAGGAGACATACTCCCTCCTTGCACATATCCAAAGATCAAAGTGCAAATGTACTGCCATCCCTTCTTCCTACACACCGTCGCCTAGGCCGTCACATTCTCTCTTTGCTAGTATTTCGATTGTTGAGTGTTTTTCTTCGAGTTAGATTCATGCCAAAGTTGGGAAATGGCAGTGCCAACAACAATCACAAATGTAGAGACTTTCCTTAATAAGATAAGTAAAGATCATTCAACATCGACAAGGACCTGAGCGCACGAAATCAATCGCATTTTTAACCTTGGTCACCAATAATGCCCTCGACATCTCTTCTCTCTACCTCTCTAGTCATTGACAAATCTACCTTCTCTCTCCATTTCTCTCTCTCCGGTTGAGCTAGATCGATCGAGCCCACTCAACCACCATGACCAATTATAGAGCTAGCGGTAGCAACAAGATCCAGGCTGCAACTTGCTCTATAGGTACAAACCTAAGCATGAATATTGTGTCATATTATTGTACATGAACAAGACGTTACATGTCACACATTTATTTTTTAAGGCCTTATTTGGTATCTAGTCAAATAGTGATTATTAATGTTTTTTTGTTTGCCGGAACATAAAAAGAATGAAAATATGTTTGGTGACTTTTTTATTTCTAGAGATAGATTTGAAACAAAATCAAGAAGTAAATAAAATTTCTTCGTTGTTCCAAAGAACTACTAAAAATCAAGCAATTTTTTTCCTTTTTCTTTCTTATTCTTCTTCCTCTAGCCGATTGCCGGCAACCTTGCTAGAGCCTTGTTAGCCCTCGGTGAGGTCGAACCTCCTAGGCCTGAGCCTTGCCATGGTTGGGTGATGCTCCCTCTTGGCTGGCAATGTTGCCTAAGAAGAAAGAAAAAGAGAGAAAAATGTAATAAAATTATTAAAAATTTTAAAAAAGTTTCGATGTCCTAAAAAATTGCATTTCCATATTGGAAATATAAATTTTGTGCATTTATTAAACGCCTTCAAATGCTCAAACTCATCTAAAAACGGAAGTGAAAAATTGTTCTTCAAAACAAAATGATTATTAAATGCACTCTAATACTCCTCTCTAGCTCCCTTCAGCGTTAGAAGACAAATTTTTTGTCAATGTCTTCATTTCTTGCTAGCTAATCTTTTTGGGCCTTGTATTGCAGCATCCGCACACGCAACAACTCCTAAAAATCAACTACCATCAGTCGAAGGTCCTCCATTATCAAGATGAGTAATGGCGAGCAGGGTAGGTGACTCGGGCTATATGCTGGATGTCATAAGACTCTCCAATTAGAGTGACATTGTCCCTTTGATCTGGAAAGAACAAAACTTGATTGTCTACATGATGAAAAGAAGAACCCGAAGTACAGAAGTAATTTGACCTCTCTTTCTCTCACAGCCGAACTATCGTGGGAATTGTCAATTCAAACCCCACCTAAACACCACGACCTCACGTTTACAAAATTTAATCATCTGCTCGCGCATTATTGTTTTGCAAAAATGTACCTGAATGAAGGAAAAAAGGTCATAATTCACTCATGCTATCTATTATCGAGTCCACATTCGGGTCAGAATGGCGCGCTTATTGAGCTCCCCAACAACACAGAAGTGCTTCTCTGTTCTGTTAACAGTCACGACATCCTGAGCAAACACACAATCCGAACCCGAGGATACCTGCGCCAAACCCCCAATATAAGATACAAATAAATCCTTTCACCCCCTCACGACCACATTGGTCTTAACTGATGATTCGATAGGAGAAAAAGCAGCAATGTAATCATTATTGCTACTTCTCGAAATCAGTGGCATGAACATTGAACTTCCGCATGCATTGAAAAACAAAATGATATATGAAGCAGTTCCTGAAAAGTACTTACGTCGTAGAGAGTATCACCAAGCTTGAGCTTGACAGCACCACTTCTATACACCAGCATTTTACCCATCAACCCTGCTGGCAACTCATCCAAACTGCAGCTTTTCTCCAAGGAACCCAAAACCTTGGAGGACGTTGAGCTTTCGGTTGTCTCGTTTCCTTCTGCAGTAGTCAAACGCTTTGCCATTGGGACTGCTGGAGGTAACTGAATAAAGAACATACTAGGTTCCAAACTTCCGTCATGCTGACTGTCCTACATTGGTTATGGCACTTTCTTTAGTTACGACTAGTTCAGATCCCAGTTGATTTTTACTTGTCAAAATACTAACCATTAGGCCAAGTTCTGTGGCTGAGTTTAGTATATTTTCATCGTAAGTCACACTACTTGAGGCCTCCCCAAACTCCCCTTCATTAAGAAGTTCTGCAAGTAAAAACACAGTGTTGCAGATATCTTTAAGTCATGACAAAATCAACACATTGTGCTAATTATTTGCAAACTAAACATGGTGACCATATCAAAAGCCACAACTTTGTCAGTGGAAATAAAAGTATTATTAGGAGCTGTAAATTTTCAACTGAAATATACTGGATAGTGTACCTGGATTTCCTAAGTATGGTCTCCTTAGAGGAAGAGTTACAGGATAGTAACTGTAATAGTCCTGCCAAAGAGTTAGGTAAGAAAAGAAAGTTTAAATTATTGAACAACTAATGCAGATGAAAGTGATATATCATTGCATGATTTACCAACCCAAGGTTCTCTGTATTCTTTCTCCCCTCTCAGGCCTGGACCACAGGAAGCATCTGTAAAGACCGCAAATCTAGTAAGTTTGAAAGGATAATTGCAGCTTAAGTAAGCCTGGAGGAGGAGGCTAAGTTTTTGAGTCAGAAGTCGAACCTTGATATGGGTTACCATTGTTGTGATCCTTTCGAGCATGATATGATTTTAACGAAGTCGAAGTCCCTCCATGGCCAAATGCAATTTGTGATGGAGCCACTGTAAGATCCACAAGGCAAAACCCAATGTAACCAAATACACAAACCTCCATAACCAAATGCTTTCGTTTTTCAATGAAGACAAAACCATACACTAGTACTTCTGATGGGTAAATGTTAAATTTCTTCTTTCATGGGAGGACATATGGCAAGGATCTAAAATTGGATTAGAAGGCAAGAATTAGCAATCCAGAGCAAAAGTCTAGGTCATGCTAAAGCACTCAGTTCACTACCATTCACATCTACGAGGTACGAAACACAAGGAAGTATATACCGGATTTTTGAACACTGTGCCATTGGCTAACATGTATGGTCTTCCTATGTTCTCGTCCTCTATTATTTATCTCAAAGGCCAAGGTCATGACAACCAACAATAACACATCATGCCTAATCACGAGTCTTGCACAAACGACCATAGCATAATTCCACAGCTAACAGCTTCATCATCAAAAACTACAACAACATTCAATTCAACGAAATGTTAACAAAAGACGTACCTTTTCTCTCAATTTTGGGCTTCTCCTTCAAGATACCTTCCTGTGATTGACGACAGCAAAAGTCAAGTTTCAGAAAGAACCGTAGGCAAACGAGTTAGACACACGCCCACAAGAGAGTGACATTGACAAAAAAACAGAGTGATGCAAAACGTAGACGCACATTGAAGTGCCGCAGCAAATCCTTGGCCTTCGCCTCCTCGTCGTCGACATCTCTAGCTTCTCTGCAAAGCAACACAGAGGTTGTAATCAATTAAAGTGCTTCGATGATTCAGTAAAGCAAGATCATGAGCAATGCTATGAACCCAAAAAGGCTATTTTTTTTCCATACGTCTTGACGACAGCAGTTTTTGGCTTCCGAACTGGGGGAGCCTTAGGTGCAAACCTCACCTGCAACGTCACAGCACAAATGATCCATTACCCAAGAAACAAGAAAGCAGCAAAGAAGACCATTCACGGCCAATGCAATTCTTGATTTAGCTTAAGTAACAAATATTAAATAAACAAATGAAAAGAAAAACCCAAGAAGGGCATGAACCAACCTTCCTTGGGGCAGCAGCATTATCGTTGACAGGTTTCGAATCCATCAGATTCAGCTGCTGATCTTTCAATTTAGAGTTCCGAGTAAAGAATTCGCTGAAAGATTCAATTGCCCGATAAATTAGATGATTCCGGAAATTAGTTATCAGCCCCAGTGATCAACGAGAACCCATCGCGCCAATGATAGAGGGTGTCTCAAATTTGTCTTTTCGTCTCTGGTTTCTTCTCAGAATGGTAATGGCGGTTAGGGTTTCCACCGGCAGCGACGAGGAGGAAGACGCAGTCGCAGAGGACGAAGCTGGGTTTTTCTACGTGGGCTTGTCTTGGGCTTTTGGGATCCACTTATTGGGCCTACTGCACACAGTGGTAGTTTAAGGAAGTAGGCCCACTACATGAGGCCCGACGTGTAATTTTATTTTTGGCAAGTAAATTAATTTCACAAGCATTTTAATATTTCTATTTAAGACTACTTTGTACAGAAATTTTGGTTCATACTAGATGTCTTTGTGATATAATCCTGTAAATGAAAGAAATGGGAACGGAAATAACACGAATTGCTGGTATAAAAGCACACTCGCAACACATGTATAAGTGCATTTGTACGAAGCACGATAATTCAGAAGGTAAGCAATAAAAATAAAAAATTCACTTAAGTATTTTTTCAAAATCATAGAGATGGCGGCAGAACAAAGTGGCAATGCCGATGATTAATCGTTCCTGCATTTATAAATATACATGTCTTTATTTTCTCTTATGGACGTATTATAATTCACCTCTACGTTCATAGCATGCTCAAATTAGAAAATTTTCAAGAGGTATATACTGAGTAGTCACTTATTTTTATGTTCCTTGTCTTCAAAAGATCCTCAGTGCAATGGTTAGCTATATCTAATGTAAAAAAATCTTCCTCTTTTCAATACAGAGGGAAACTTTCGTTTAAATGAGAGTACCTAGGTATTTATTTTTTGAAAGGCATGGATGCTCATGGGATATTTCGCATTGGATACACCTAATTATATTTAATCTTGAATGGACATTACACTGAGGATCTTCAAAAGATCCTCGGTGCAATGATTAACCATACCTAATTTAAAAAGATCTTTGTCTTTTCAATATATTGATTGTGCATCGAATAATAAAAAATAATATTTTTTCGAATGACAAAATTGTGAATTTTAACCCCCTTGAAAATTTGCTACATGAGATGTCAATGGCATAGTCCAAATCAACTCTAGGTTGCGTCCAAAGCTCTTGTTCTTGTACGTAATCAAGCAATCGTCTTACAGATATATTATACTTATGCACGGTCGAAGTCAATTAGAGTTTTCTCAATCGAGAAGCAAAGAGGAAAATGTCATTTTTATCATCATTATTATAAAGTTATGGGGACATGTTATTATTATTTTTTTCTTAGTAGGCAATGAAATGTTGAACAGTCAATGTAAGAACCCCATTGGGGAAGACACCATGGCATGAACTTCGCCGATTTTCCGTCCCCGTGCACCGTCGGTCCGACATTCTCAAGCACGCTTTCTCTTGAAGAGAAAGAAGGTCAAAGTAGGCCAGGGTGCGACGGCTTTGGCATGGTCGTAATGAATTACGTCAATTCTGCTGCAAGGGTTCGCATGGCAACAGCAAACTATAAATACCAAAACGAGCAGTGCAGATCAACCTCAATTTGCACCGTCATCATCTTTAGCGTCGACCTTGGTTGTTCATCCTTAACATGGCTACGCACGAAATGGGCACGAACCTCTTCACTCCTTTCAAGATGGGCAAGTTTGATCTGTCTCACAGGTATCGTGTATAGTCCGCACTGATACTGTACAGAATAACCGTGCGTTTCGATTTCAACTTGGTGGTGGTGGTGACAGGGTGGTCATGGCGCCTATGACGAGATGCAGAGCGATCAATGATGTTCCATTGCCAGCTCATGCGGAGTACTATGCGCAAAGAGCGAGCGAGGGTGGTCTTCTCATCACTGAAGGCACGGCCATCTCCGACACAGGCACCGCGTAAGTCCTATGTGTACTCATCCCCTATTCATTGCTTGACAGCAAGTAATGCAAACTTTGTTTCGGATCATTGACTTGTGTTGTCACTCCAGGTTCCCAGGTAATCCTGGGATTTACACTGAAGAGCAAGTCGAAGCGTGGAAGAAGGTGGTGGATGCTGTTCATTCCAAAGGCAGCGTCATTTTCTGTCAAGAGTTTCACGCTGGTCGCTCCTCCAATCATGGTACTAATTTTTTGTTGCTGTTGTTGCCGTTATGCAGTTTTCCTAAGAACAACTTGAACAATTTAGATTTGATTATGACGATATTGATGTATTATGGTGATTGTCTTAGTTTATCAACCTAGTGGAGCCGCACCGATTTCATCAACAAATCAATCTATCTCTGATAAGTGGAAAATCCTCATGCCCGATAGGACTCTTGATATTTATCACAAACCAAGAGCCTTGGAAACACATGAAGTATGGGAGGTTATCGAGCAACATCGCCAAGCAGCTAAAAATGCCATTCGAGCAGGTTAGCCCTTGCCATGATGGATGAAAAAATTAGTTTTCATTTGCTTTGTTCGCCACACATAAGCATTCACAAACATATGAATTTCGATTTCAGGTTTCGATGGTGTTGAGGTCCATGCAGCACATGGCTTCCTCATTGATCAATTCTTAAAGGACTCGATCAATGATAGAACGGATGAATTTGGCGGATCGATTGAGAATAGATGTAGATTCTTGATGGAGATTCTCAAAGTGGTGGCTGGAGAAGTTGGTGCCAATAGGATAGCAGTTAGAATCTCACCGGTAATTGACTACAACGATGCCATGGACTCCGATCCACTCGGTCTAGGCCTAGCGATCATTGAGAGACTGAACAAGTTTCAAGACGAGTTAGGCTCCAAACTCGCCTATCTCCATGTGACTCGGCCTCGATTCATGGCTGCTTCCATGGAAGAAGAAGGCGAGGACGAAGAAGCTCGATTGATGACGGCTTGGAGGAGAGCTTATCAAGGTACATTCATGTCAACCGGCAGTTTCACGCAAAAGCTTGGGATGAAGGCTCTGGCTGATGGAGATGCAGACTTGATATCGTATGGTCGACTCTTCATCTCTAACCCCGATTTGGTCCATCGGTTCAAGATTGATGCACCATTGAATGGTTACAATAGAGAGACATTTTATACCCAGGATCCAATTGTTGGTTACATAGATTACCCATTTCTTCACCCAGAAGATGGGAAGTGACAGCCTAGTAAATGAAAAAGCTTTGGGTTCCTTGAAACTTTGCGTGGATTTTCCTTTTAAGTGAATTATATTGTATATAGTAAGCACTATGTAAGATGGAAGAAATAAGAGAACTTGTTCATTGTATATATTTTATGTCCTTGGAAATCGGGCCCTTGATTTGTGAATTATTGACTCAATTACGTTGAGTTTTGATGAATAATCAAATTTCCGTCGTCTTCAATAAAATATAATCCTCTTTGGTAAGGCAAGGGTTGGTGTATTTTGATGGGATTATTAAAAGTAGTTGAAGAATTATATAATTATCTATAATAGAAACCGAAGTTTTTTTAAAGGGAAAATTATCAGAATAATTTTGAACCTATTGTATTTATGCCAATTTAGTTTTAAATCATTTGACCTATTACTAATTCAGTTCTTTTGATTAATTTTGGCTGGATATTACTGATATGGATATCGGCCAACCTTTGTGGTATGGCTGGTGTTGGCGCATATAACTTTTAATAATATTACATCATTTGACCTCAATGATTGACTAGAGGTGAGAGTTAGTGAGGGGCCTCACTAGCCTTTGGCGAGCTCGCTGGGAGCTGCAAGAGTGGCCTCACGCTGGGTTAATGAGGCTCTTGGCCATGAGCGAGGCTCAACCTCCTTGGATCTCGACCTTGCCAAATTTGGAGAGGTTGAGCATTGCTTAGTCATTGGTAAGGCTTGAGCCCTTGGTAGAGGCCACAAGGTTGTGGCCTTCAACCTTGTCGGATCCAGTGAGAGCTTGAGCCTCACCAGTTGCTGGGCAATGCTCCACCTCGCTAAATTTGGCAAAGAAGACCATCCACGGCCAATGCAACGTCGCCTGCAACGTCACAGCACAAAACATCCATTACCCAAGAAAGAAAAAAACAGCAAAGAAGACAATCCCCGGCCAATGCAATTCTTGATTTAGCAGATATAGCAAATATTAAAAAAATAAAAAAAATAAAACCCAAGGAGGGCATGAACCAACCTACCATGGGGCAGCGGCATTATCGCTGGCGGTTTCGAATCCGTCAGATTCGGCTAATTCGCTGAAAGATCCAATTGCCCAATAAATTAAATGATTCCGGAAATTAGTTATCAGCCCCAGTGATCAACGAGAACTTATCTCGCTAAATTCCGGAATTTTTTTGTCTGGAAAAGGTTTTTACCGGGAGATATCACTTTTCTCCTTTGGTTCCCTCTGCTATATTATCTAGAAAACCAGAAATGACATCATTTTCAGTGGGGAATAGACCCTCAAATTTTTGGAGTGGACCCACCTATGACTTAGTATAGGATGGCTTAGATCCTCTTAGTTCCTTGGGCTTCTAGCCTTTTGTATAATTTCCTTTGGGACTGCGATACCCCTTTACTCCAGGACTTGTCGTCCAGAGGAGTGGTTGTTGGTACCGTGTCTCCCCCTATTGTACAGTTTTCTGATTATTTTATATAATCTTACCTTACCCAAAAAAAAACAGAGAACTTATCTTGCTAATCGATAGAGGACGTCTCAAAATTTGTCTTTTCGTCTCTGGTTTCTTCTCAGAATGGCAAAGGCGGTTAGGGTTTCAGCCGGCTGCGATGAGGAAGAAGACGCAATCGCAGAGGACGAAGCTGGGCTTTTTCTACGTCGGCTTGGGCTTGGGCTTTGGAGATCCGCTTCTTGGCGTTTGAAGAAGTAAGCCCACTACATGAGGCACGATGCGCAATTTTTAGTTTTGTCAAATAATTTGATTTCACAAACATTTGATATATTTCCATTTAAGACTCCTTTATATAAAATTTTTTTGTTCATACTAGGTATATTTGTAATATAAGCCTGTATATGATGAAATGGAATTGGAAATAACATGAATCGTTACGAGAAACACTCTTGCAATACGTATATAAGTGCATGTGCAAGAACCGATTCAAAAAGTAAGCAATAGAAAAAAATTCACTTGAAATATTTTTCAAAACCATAGAAATAGGAGTAGAATAATGTCACAATGTTGATGATTATTCGTTCTGGCATTTATATAAATACGTGTTTTTTTCTCTAATGAACATATGATTATTACCTCTACATTCATTACACGCTCGAATCAGAAAAAATTCGATATGTACATACTGAGTAATTATTTATTCTTGTGTTCCTTATCTTATAAGGATCCTTGGGACAATGGGTTAACTATACCTAATGAATAAAGATATTCATTTTTCGATACATTGATTATGCATACCAAGGTTTGATTTTTATTTAATGCAGCCATCTCAGTTGTCAACTCACGTCCCCCACATGACTCGCTAAAGGCATGTGATGGATTTGAGTAGGTTCTTAAAAGGTTCAAGAGAAAGAAATATGTGGGAGATTTGCTTTGGGGTGGGAGAATATGTAATCTCACTCCTGTATTCTCTCTCAGTTGGGAAGAAAAAAACTGACTAAGAATTAAGGGGCCATCGGGGTTTAAGGTCGACACCATGTTAGCACGGTTCTAACTACCACTGGGTAGGCAGATACAGTAGCCTCCTAAGCCTAGGGTGAGACGGTGGAGTTTTAATTCCAATAGAACTTGTTGCATTCCTTTTCTTGACTCGATCTAATTTGGGTGCTGGTGGGTTACATAGGCCTCTCACTAGAACCCTTCTCACCTCTCTTGTTGTTCGTAGGGCCCTAGGACCCAAACTCAAGTGTAGAAAAAGTTGCACATCGACATTATTAATATTATACCCCTTGATAATTGCCTATGTAAGATATTAATGGCATGGTCCAGATCGAACTCTTAAGTATAGTCTAAAGTTTTTGTTCTCGTACATAATCATACAATCATCTATTTCGCATATAAAATATAATTAAGCACAGTAGAAGTCAATTAGAGTTTTCTCAATTGAGAAGCAAAGAGAATAAATGTTATTCTTATAAAGGAATAAAGGAACTTTTTTTTTTTTTTGTCATGATAATGATGATTATTATATTTTAGCAGGTGATGAAATGTGGAACGGTCAATGTAAGAACCACGCTGGGGAAAAAAGACCTTGGTATGAATTTCGCCGATTTTCCGTCCCCGTGCTCCGTCGGTCATACATTCTTAAACACGATTTTTCTCGAAGAGAAAGAAGGACAAAGAAAGGCAAAACGCAATTCGACTTTCCCAACGTGCGACGGCTTTGACCTAAAACTCAAATGGCAATCGAACCTCTCAGCATGCACGGAATGAATTACGTCGATTTTGCTGCGAGGGTTTCGCATGACCACAGCAAACTATAAATACCAGACGAGCAATGCAGATCAACCTCAATTCAATTCCACACCATCTTCTGATTTTCACCATTATCATCAGGTTTTCAACGGCAATCGAAATGGCGCCGGACCTCTTCACACCATGCAAGATCGGCAAGTTCAATCTCTCTCACAGGTATCGTATATTGCCCGCACAGATCTGTACAGAATAACTGCGCATCTGGATTTCAACTTGGTGGGTGGTTGTGACAGGGTCGTAATGGCGCCTATGGCGAGATGCAGAGCGATTGATGAGATTCCATTGCCGGCTCATGCGGAGTACTATGCGCAAAGAGCGACTGAGGGCGGTCTTCTCATCGCTGAAGCCACCATCATCTCCGACACGGCCACCGGGTACATCCTCTTGTCCCAAGATCGAGTCGTTTTCTATATAAACTCATCCCTTACTCATTGCTTGACAGCAAGTAACAGAGACTTTGTTTTGGATCATAGGAGGATCACTAACTTATGTTTTCAAACCAGGTTTCCAGGTACTCCTGGGATTTACACTGAAGAGCAAGTCGAAGCGTGGAAGAAGGTGGTTGATGCTGTTCATTCCAAAGGTGGCATCATTTTCTGTCAAGTGTATCACGCTGGTCGCGCCTCCAATCACGGTACAATTAATTTCCCCCTCAAATTAACGCCACAAAATATCCATATAGCTCCCTTATAAGTTACCTAATGACTACTTCAACAATCTAGATTTGATTTTGACGATATCGACATATTATGGTGATTGTATTAGTTTATCAACCTGGTGGAGCCACACCGGTTTCATCGACAAATCAGTCTATCTCCAACAAATGGAAAATCCTCATGCCTGACAACACTCTTAATGTTTATCATAAACCGAGAGCCCTCCAAACACATGAAGTATGGCAGGTTATCGAGCAATATCGCCTAGCAGCTAAAAATGCCATTCGAGCAGGTTAGTCCTTGAATTGTGGGCATACCATGATGGATGAAAAAATTAGATTTATTTGCTTCGTTTGTCATGCGTAACTATTTGCAATCATATAACTTTCAATTACAGGTTTTGATGGTGTTGAGGTCCATGCAGCACATGGGTTCCTCATCGATCAATTCTTAAAGGACTCGATCAATGATAGAACGGATGAATTTGGCGGATCAATTGAGAACAGATGTAGATTCTTGATGGAAATTATCAAAGTGGTGGTTGGAGAAATTGGCATTGATCGAACAGGAGTTAGAATCTCACCGGCAATTGACTACATTGATGCCATGGACTCTGATCCACTCGATCTAGGCCTAGTGGTCATTGAGAGATTGAACAAGTTTCAGGACAAGTTAGGCTCCAAACTAGCCTATCTCCATGTGACTCGGCCTCGATTCATGGCCGCTTCCCCAGAAGAAGAAGACAAGGATGAAGACGCTCGTTTGATGAGAGCTTGGAGGAGAGCTTATCAAGGTACTTTCATGCCGAGTGGTGGTTTTACACGAGAGCTCGGGATGAAGGCTCTGGTTGATGGAGATGCAGACTTGATATCATATGGTCGGCTCTTCATCTCTAACCCCGATTTGATCCACCGATTTAAGGTTGATGCACCATTGAATGGTTACAACAGAGAGACATTTTATACTCAAGATCCGGTCGTTGGTTACATAGATTACCCTTTTCTTGACCAGGAAAATGGAGAAGTGACACACTAGTAAATGAAAATGCTACGGGTTCCTTGAAACTTTGTGTAGATTTTCCTTTAACTGGATTATATTGTATAAAATAAGCACTTTAAAGGATGGAAGAAATAAGACAACTTATTCATTGTATATACTTTATGTTCGTGTAAATTGGGCACGTGATTTGTAAATTATCGACTCAATTACATGGAGTCTGATGAATAATCAAATTTCCATCTTCTTCAATAAATTATAATCCTTACTCTGGTATGGCATGAGTTGGTGAATTTTGATGAGATTATTAAAAGTAGTCGTAGAATTATATAATCATCTATCATAGAAACTGATGTCCATGTATTTTTTTGGAAAACTTTTGAAAAAGTCTTTAAGTCTATTGGATTTGTATTAATTTAGTTCTAAATTTTTTAATGGCGTTAATTTAATTTTAAACCTTTTAACTTAGTGTCAATTCAATTTTAAGTCTTTTGATCTAGTGCAAGTTCGGTCATTCGGCCTAATTTTGGCCATATATTGCTAACATGGACGTCGGCCTTGTCACGTGAATGTAGACAACTTTTAATATTTTGTTTGAAATTTTTTATTTATTTATTTTTCATTTCTTTCTCTCTCTCTTTTTTCCCTTCCCTTCCTTCTAGGCAAGGGACCCACTAGCCTCTAGTGAGCTCGCCAGAGGTTGTGAGGGCAACCTCATGTTGGGCTAGCAAGGGTTGAGCCTCATCCATGACCAGCAAGGCTCGACCCTTGCCAAAGTTTGTGTGAGGCACAACTTTGCTGGATTTGTTGAGGTTGGGACTTGCTAGCGAGGTTATGCCTCGCCAATGGTCAGCGACACTTGTCGGCTCTTGCCTCTAGCTAGTCGTCGATCACGTCAATGTCAGTTGTGCCATGTAGGCCAGCCAGTGTTCACATCAACAAAATTCAGCCAAAATCAATCAAAAAGACTGAATTGTACTAAATTAAAATGTTTATGACTAAATTAGCACAAATATATTAGATTTTGGATTTTTCCGACACTTTTCTCTCTGTTTTTTTTATCATTTGCCAAAGAAGTTGGCATCCATCCAGTATTTTTGAGATATTTTATAATGGGGAAAATTATCAAATCAATCATAAATTATTGTGCGGATGAAAATTCAATCATAAAATTTTCAAATTTATCAATTTGGTTCTAAACCATTGCACAAGATTCCAATATAATCCTTTCGGGGAATTTTCGCCTAACATTGGAATTATGTGCCCGAAATTGCTAACATTGCAGTTTAGTCATCGTCGGCCACCATAAGTGATATAACATCACATTAGCAATTTTGATGAAAATTGACCGAAATGATATAACATCACATTAGTCATCGTCGGCCGCCATAAGGTTTGGGACTACTTTGACAAAATTGAAAACTTTAGAAATAAATTGGCATTCATACAATAATTTTAGGACTGAATTCAACAATTTCCACTCTTGTAATCTGAATGTCGGAAACGAAATAGAGTCCCACATTGAAAGTGGAAGGAAACGATTTTGCTTAAATATGAGAGCACCAATGCATTTATTTTTTAAGCCATGGGCACTCAAGCAAACATTTCGCATCCAATGTGCCTGGTTATAATTAATCTTGACTGGGCACTTGGACACTTGAAAAGTTGTGGTTAAGCAAATTTGAATTTTCTTTTAATATATATTAACTTTATGGACAAACATGTATGTCGGGAGATTAACTGTTCCGTCCCATCTATTTACAAGACGCATGTTACGTTATTCTTATGTAACATATTCCTTCGTTAATAAAAACTATTCGATTTTTGTGAGTGATAATTTTGATAGAGTTTGAGAGATCAAGTGTAGTTTGGGTGCATCATCACTTTAGGAATTTTTTTTATTTTTTGGGTAACCCTGAGAACCCTGCATCCTACCGACAGCCGGGGGAGTAAATTCATGGGGCAACACGTGTGACTACCACACGTGCCATCAGGGTAAGTCACCTTGCAGCGAAGTGGAGCTTCGAACTCCCGACCTTTTGCGAAAGGAGAAGAGCTCAATCCAACGGTGTTACCCAGGTGGATGGTATCACTTTTTTTTTTAGGAAAGAGATTTTGTATGTTTCTTAGTCAAACAATTCTGTTTTATATAATTTTTTTTTTTTGACAGGGGCTTCTCTCTCCAGTTTTTAATATTATAGTTTAGTTTCTATTTTAGATGGTTGACGTTAGCCGAGAAATCTAAATTGAAACCCAACGAGAAAATTAGTAGTCGAAATCAAGATGATAAATGAATGAAAAGATGTTTACATTACAAGAGTTGTCAATTCTTAGATCTTTAACATCTCCAAGAATCTACTTGTGATTTTGACTCATACCTCTAGATTCTTCTCCTTTGGTGCCACATTAATCGTGCCTTTACCGACGGGCTCTCTCCAGACCTCTCCTCACCCATTTTGGGGTTCGCATGGCTCCAAGAGACCAACTCGAGTTTGAGGTGTCCTGCATAATATGTCAATGGCGCAGTCCCAATTGAATTCTTACGTACCGTCCCAGTTTTCTTTTGTCCTGTATAAACAAACAATCGTACGACAGACAAATTCTAATCGCGTAAAGTAGAAGCCAATAAGAGTTTTTCTCAACCAAGAAAGTAAAGAGGAAATCGTCATTATCATTTTTAATTATGATATTAGGCAACATATTACTAAATTATTATTACTAGAATTTCCGGCCAGGAAGCGTAGACGGATTGCTCGTGGAAGTTTTAGAGCCACATGTAATCTTCTTTTCGTCATCGTGCACTCCGGTCCAACATCTTAAAACATTTTTCTTGAAGAAAAAAGAAGGCTAAGGACGGCCAAATTGCAATTCGACCTTCCCAACGTGCGACGACTTTGAGCTAAAAGTCAAACGAAAATTCAGACCTTGGTTTTCTCAAACTGAATCACGCCGAATCTTCCCAGCTTTTGCTTCAATGTTCAGATGGCAACGACAAACTATAAATACCAATGAGCCATATAGATCAACCTCGTATCACACCATCCATTGATTTGCCCCATCATACTCTTAGGATCAACCTTTGTTGTTCATACCGTTCTTGACAGAATACAAAGCTACGCATGAAATGGCCGTGAACCTCTTCACCCCATGCCGGATGGGCAAGTTCGATCTCTCTCACAGGGTAGTGCTAGCGCCTATGACGAGATGCAGAGCGATCGATGAGACTCCATTGCCGGCGCATGCGGAGTATTATGCACAAAGATCGACCAGGGGTGGTCTTGTCATCACTGAAGGCACCCTCATCTCTGACACTGCTGCCGGGTACGGCCTCTTATCCCCAAGATCAAGCTGTCCTCTATATTTAGCGAAGGATGAATATAGCTGCATGGTTTAATTAAGGCAACTTGCCCATAGATACCAAGCTGTTCGTCCCTCTTCGTTCCTGTGGGAAGATGATTAATTTTGAGAAACCTAATGTTGTTCAACCAGGTTTCCAGGTACTCCTGGGATTTACACTGAAGAGCAAGTCGAAGCATGGAAGAAGGTGGTGGATGCTGTTCATTCCAAGGGTGGCATCATCTTCTGTCAACTTTGGCACGTTGGTCGTGCCTCCAACCATGGTACTAAATTCATTTTCTCAAATTGACGCCACAAAATATCTCTGTAGCTCCCCCATAAATCACATAATCATGACTCGCACTATTTAGATTTGACAATTCATTTTTGCTGTTATACTGTGTTCCTAATTTGGCAATGTTAATTTCACCTTCTATACTTGTTTCTAATAACAATTGGTATTATGGCGATTGTATTAGTTTATCAACCTGGAGGATGCGCACCAATTTCATCGACGAATCGATCTATCTCTGATAAATGGAGAGTCATCATGCCTGATAGGACTCTTGATGTTTTTCACAAACCAAGAGCCCTCCAAACGCATGAAGTATGGCAAGTTATCGAGCAATATCGCCGAGCAGCTGAAAATGCCATTCGAGCAGGTCAGATCATGAACTATAATCATACCATGATGGATGCTAAAATTAGTTTTATTTACTTCCCTTTTTTGCATAAGTATTAATAATGAAATCAATTTTGACTTTAGGTTTCGATGGTGTTGAGGTCCATGGAGCACATGGCTACCTCATTGATCAATTCTTAAAGGACTCAATTAATGATAGAACGGATGAATTTGGCGGATCGATTGATAATAGATGTAGATTGTTGATGGAGATTCTCAAAACGGTGGCTAGAGAAGTTGGCGCCAACAAAATGGGACTTAGAATCTCGCCGGCAATCGACCCCATGGATGCGATGGACTCTAATCCACTCGGTCTAGGCCTAGTAGTGATCGAGAGATTGAACAAGTTTCAAGCTGAGTTAGGCTCCAAATTGGCCTATCTCCATGTGACTCGACCTCGGTTCACTATTAATGGCACCAAAAATTATGGCGAAGAAGGTGAGGACGAAGAAGATCGATTGATGAGAGCTTGGAGGAGAGCTTATCAAGGCACTTTCATGTCTAGCGGTGGTTTCACGCGAGAGCTCGGGATAAAGGCTTTGGTTGATGGAGACACGGACTTGATATCATATGGTCGGCTTTTCATCTCTAACCCTGATTTGGTCCGCCGATTCAAGGTTGATGCACCTTTGAATGGTTACAACAGAGAGACTTTCTATACTCAAGATCCAGTTGTTGGTTACATAGATTATCCTTTTCTTGACCAAGAAAACAAGGAAGTGACACACTAATAAATGAAAATTCCATAATTTTGTTCGTACTCTGAGGAACTTTATGTAGATTTTTGTTTTATTGGATTATATTGTATAAAATAAGACTCTCGAGGATAGAAGAGAAAAGACAACTTGGTCATTGTATATACTTTATCTCCATGAATTAGGGCGCATGATTTGTAAAACTGTCGACTCAATTACGTACAGTCTAATAAATAATGAAATTTCCGTCTTCTTCAGTATTATAATCCTTTTTCTGGTATTGTGAAAGTTCATGTATTCTAAGTAGATTGTTAAAAGTAGCCGTGTGGTGTTGTTGGAGAGTTTGTAATCCTCTCTTTGGGAAAGTGATTTCATACTTTCTTAGCCAAACAATTTTGTTTTATGTAATTTTTTGTTTGGGGTTTTCTCTTCAGTCTCCAATATTTTAGTTAAGCTTTTGTTTTATACGATTAATGTTACGTGAGAAATCTAAAATGAAACCTAACGAGAATATTATTAGTCAAAATGACAATGATGAATGAAAATATCTTTATGTTATAAGAGCTATCAATTGCTTAATTTTAGCATCTATATGAATTTTTTTTTTGATTTTTATCGATATCTTTAAATTTTTCTCATGTCACATTAATTGTGTAGTTACCAGGATCCCCTCCCACCCCTCGCAGATTCGGCTTGGCCCTTTGCTTCCACCACAGATAGATTTCATGAAAATTTCTCAACGAAGTCGTTACTGAATCAATCTTTATCGGCCATTACCTTCACTCGGTCATCCCTGAAGATTTTTTGTAGATTCATTTCGTGCCCAGGCGACGAGAAAACTCCCGCTAGTTTTCTATGGATAACAACTTCGTATGTCGCTTACGCAGTTTGCAATTTCTTGTTTATTCCCTTCTGTCCTTTCTTAAGAAAATAATTGTTATATTATAAACTATAAAGTACTTGATATGAATACTAAATATATATAGAATATATAAACAAAAATAGGAATAAATAAAGCAATTTGCATTTTCTTTTCTTTTATTTATTTATTTTAGAACTTAAATAATATTTATATTTGATTATGATTTTAAGATTATTAATTTAAGAAGTTTGTTATTTAAGAAAAATATTTTTTATAGCATGGACCTAAACATATCAACTATTATCCCACATCTCTTATGAGATATTTTCATTCAAATTATATTTATTTTTTATTTGATTTTATACTGTCTTGGGTGGGAACCGAACACAAGATATGATTCTTTTATTTGAATTACGAAGCGGAGCTTTTAATTATTTCCCAACCAAGAAAGCAAAGAGGATATTGTCTTTATCATTATAAATGGTACAACGTGACATATTATTATTTATTATTACCAGAATTTTCCGGCCAGGAAGCAGAGACTGATTGCTCTGTGTGAACAGGAACGACCCCGCCCGCGGACTTTATAGCGGGCCATGAAATGTTGAACGGTCAACGCAAGAACCGCGTCGGGCAAAAAAGAAAGAAAATAAAGAAACTTTAGAACCTCCGCGTTCTATTCTTCTAACTCACTGTTCACCTCCGTCCAATATCTTTAACGTTTTTCTTGAAGAAAAGAAGGCCAAACTGCAACGTGCGACGACCTTGGTATTCTCAAACTGAATTATGCCGAAACTTCCCAGTTTTTGGTGCAACGTTCTACTGGCAACAACAAACTATAAAAACCTACCAGCAGTATAGATCAACCTCAGATCACACCGTCTTCAAATCTTCTCCCGTTGTACTTTTAGCATCGACCTTTGTTGTTCGGTCCCAACAAGAATACAGAGATACGCACGAAATGGCCGCGAACCTCTTCACTCCATTCCAAATGGGCAAGTTCGATCTCTCTCACAGGGTAGTGCTAGTGCCCATGACAAGATGCAGAGCAATCAATGAGATCCCATCACCGGCGCATGTGGAGTACTATGCGCAAAGATCAACCAATACTAGATGACGATAGCATCTTGGTCTGTTCAGGAGGAATTATGCCGAGGTGACCTCTCCTCCAGTCTTGACTGACGAAACCATCTTCATTTCACTAGCGCTATCAAGCATGTAAATCTTTGTGGGAAAAAGGAAATAAAAAAAAGAATAGGGAGCGCATATGTGTTAGTTTCCTCCCTTATGGGTGTAGTGAAGTGTTTTAAGCCTAAATATTATTTCCTTTGAGTGCTCTTTCATCTCAATGTAACACCACACAATGTGTTGAATGGGTGCGAGAATTGGGCATGGGACCGGTGGTGAGCCCCTAACATCATTTACCATCCTTGCCATATTATCCATAATAAAAAGGTTGCAATAGATGAAGGGACGAGTTTATTTGGCTCTCTCCAAATCTCTCCTCGCCACTTTTGCAGTTCTCATGTCTCCAAGGGGCCTGATTTGAGGGAAGACAAAGTTGCATGTCGACATGAGATGTCAATGGCGTAGTCCAAATGAACTCTACATGCCGTCCAAAGTTGTTCTTCTCGCGCATGACCAATCACATGGCAGGGAAATTCTAATCACACGAAGTCGAAGTCAAAGAGTGCCCTTGTCACCCAAGAAAGCCAAGAGAAAAATGTCATTATCATTATTATAAATGACATAACGCAACTTATTATTATTTATCAATATTAGATTCTCTGGCTAGGGAACAAAGACTGATTGCTCAATATGAACAGGAACGAATCACCCATTGACTTTGGAAAATTTGAAATTGCCACATGAATTTTTTATTTTGAAAAAAATGCTTCATCAGCAAATAAAATTGTTGGAAAATGAACACGTGATAGTTTGGCCGGATTTTTTTTCGCTGGCACTTAACTGATCCCATTTTGCTCTGGATTAACATACCTTTTTTTGTAACTTTTGATACTTAAGTGTCCCTCGTGCCAAGTTTTAGTACTCTAGAGATCCGTACGTCAATGTTGAACGGTCAGTGTAAGAGCCTTGTTGGGCAAAAGGAAGAAAATAAAGAAACGTTAGGACCACATGTACTATTCGTTAGCGTCTTTTTCTTGAAGAAAAACGAGTTCAAGGCAAATTGCAATTCGACCTTCCCAACGTGCGACGACTAGGTGCAAAAAGTCATTACAAACTCAAACCTTGACATGCTAAACTGAATTACGCCGAATCTTCCCACTTTTTGCTGCAACGTTCAAATGGCAACGACAAACTATAAAAACCGATGAGCAATATCGATCTACCACGAATCTCACCATCAGATTCCTAGTAACAACCTTTGTTGTTCGTTCTTGACAGAATACAAAGCTACGCACGAGATGGCCGTGAACCTCTTCACTCCATTCCAGATGGGCAAGTTCAATCTCTCTCACAGGGTAGTGCTAGCGCCTCTGACGAGATGCCGTGCGATCAATGGGATTCCGTTGCTGGTGCATGTGGAGTACTACGCGCAAAGAACGACCAAGGGTGGTTTTCTCATCACTGAAGGCACCCTTATCTCCGAAACGGGCGCAGGGTATGTGCTGTTGTCCTAAGATTAAGCTGTCTTCTTTATATCCCGCAGAAAGGAATTGAAATTGTCTACATACCGTTGTACGTCTGAGCACTGCAAGCTATTTATACCCTATTCATTGCTCGACAACAAGTGATATGAACTTCGCTTTGGATCATAGGAGGATCTTTAACTTTGAGAAATATAATGTTGTTAAACCAGTTTTCCAAGTACTCCTGGGATTTACACTGAAGAGCAAGTCGAAGCTTGGAAGAAGGTGGTGGATGCTGTTCATTCCAAGGGCGGCATCATCTTCTGTCAACTTTGGCACGTTGGCCGTGCCTCCAACCAAGGTACTAAATTCATTTTCTCAAATTGACGCCACAAAATATCTCTGTAGCTCCCCCATAAATCACGTTATCACGACCTGCATTATTTGGATTTGACAATTCGTTTTGCTGTTATACTATTTTCCTAATTTGGCAATGTTAAGTTATTAAGTTTCACCTTCCATACTTGTTTCTAACAACAATTGGTATTATGGCGATCTGTATTAGTTTATCAACCGGGTGGATGTGCGCCGATTTCATCGACAAATCAATCTATCTCCAATAAATGGAAAATCATCATGCCCGACAACACTCTCGATGTTCCTCACAAACCAAGAGCCCTCCAAACACATGAAGTATGGCAGGTTATCGAGCAATATCATCAAGTAGCTAAAAATGCTATTCGAGCTGGTTAGTCCATGAACTATAATCATATTGTGATGGCTGCTAAAATTAGTTTTATTTACTTTCTTTGTTGCACATAAGTATTAGTACTCAAATTGATTTCGATTCAGGTTTCGATGGTGTTGAGGTCCATGGAGCACATGCCTATCTCATCGATCAATTTTTAAAGGACTCGATTAATGATAGAACGGATGAATTTGGAGGATCAATTGAAAATAGATGCAGATTCTTGATGGAGATTGTCAAAGTGGTTGCAAGAGAAGTTGGCATTGATCGAGTGGGAGTTAGAATCTCACCGGCAATTGACCACATGGATGCCACGGACACCGATTCGCTCGGCCTAGGCCTAGCAATCATCGAGAGATTGAACAAGTTTCAAAATGAGGTAGGCTCCAAACTCGCCTATCTGCATGTGAATCGGCCTCAATTCACATCCAATGGTACAGAAAAATATGGCAAAGAAGAGGAGGATGAAAAAGCTCGATTGATGAGAACTTGGAGGAGAGCTTATCAAGGTACTTTAATATCGAGCGGGGGTTTCACACGAGAGCTCGGGATGAAGGCTCTGGCCAATGGAGATGCGGACTTGATATCATATGGTCGGCTCTTCATCTCGAATCCTGATTTGGTACGCCGATTCAAGGTTGACGCACCATTGAATGGTTACAACAGAGAGACATTTTATACTCAAGATCCGGTTGTTGGTTACATAGATTACCCATTTCTTGACCAAGAAAATGGGGAAGTGAGATACTAGTAAATTAATATGCGATTGGTGTGTTCATACTCCTGGGAACTTTGGATTACATTGTAAAAGTTAAGCACTAAGGAGGATTGAAGAAATAAGACAACTAGTTCATTGCATATACCTTATATACGTGATTATAAGGAACATGATTCGTACATTATCGAGTCGATTACGTAGAGTCTTGTATTGTACGCGTTCGTACATTTTGATATGTTATTAAAAATTCGTAGAATAATATAATCAATTATGGTGGAAACCGATGTTCATTTGCTTTTCTTTTTGCCGGTAAGAAGGTGACACCCATCTGTGTTGTTGGAGAGTTTGCAGCATGAATGTGGAAAAAAGAGTCCATAGGAAAAATAGAAGGGAACTATTTAGTTGAAATATGAGAGCGCCATGTAAGTGTTGCTTGAAGGAATGGAATGAGCTCTCAAGTGAACATTTAACATTGGATAGGCTTGATCATATCTAATCTTGGTTGGACATTTGAAAAGTTGCGATTAAACAACTTTGAAATTTCCTTTTAAGAAAAGTTATCTTTTTAGACAAATACTTTAGTTGGAAGATCAACTATTGAGTCCGATTTAATGGTTGAGTTCGTTCACGAGACCCATTGTTTCATTGTTCAACTTGAAATATATTACTTCCTTCAGAAATGCTATTCCAATTCTCGTCTGTTCATATCCAGGGAGTTTAAGAGGCTAACCGGTATCCTAGGGCATTATCGCCTTAAGAAAATGAACATTTCTCTTAGCCGATCAATTCTGTTTTCGTTACCACTCTTTTTTGGGGAGTTCCCCTCTCCAGTCTCCAGTGTTATGGATAAGCTTCTATTTTTATAATGTTCATGTTAGGTGAGAAATCTGAAATGATACCCAATGAGAACATTAGTAATCGACCCAAATAATACCTCAAAAAAATAATGTTAAAGGATGATAAGTGTTAATACTTTTTCATTTGTTATTTCCTTCATTATAGATGATAGAATGTGTTTTAAGTGATGAACACCATAAATTTGATTAATTAATCCTGACTTGGTCCGTCAATTCAAGATTGATGCGCCATTGAATACTTATGATCGAGAGACATCTATAATTCAAGATCAAAAGGGTTACATAGATAACCTATTTCTCGACCAGGAAAATGGTCAACGCTCGTGAATTTGAATGCTGTTGAGATGATCCAATTTTAAAGACATGGACTTTTAATTTTAGTCTATTGAGCCATCTCCTGTGTAATCCGCAACTCATCAGGAGGATTAATTGACGGATTTGCTCGGAAGGCGCGAGCACGATCAGCACAATTCATCGAAAACCTAGTTCTCAAGGAGTCCTCTTCTATTCTTCCATAGGCGAACTCTTGCTTAAGAATGGCTAGTAGTAAAGTACAGCGTTGGGTGCAGATCAGTTAGGTTGGAAGAAAGTGCTGGTATCTATGACTGTAAAGCTTTGCTTATCAATTTTCCTGACCTCACTTTAGCCAATTGCCAGAGAGATGTAAAGAGGGTTGCGGATAGGGTGGAGAAAATTTCTAAAAAAGTCTTAATTTTATTGCAATTATACTTAATCAGTTCTCAACTTTTTTTTTTTGTTAATTTAATTATAATTTTTTTTACAATTATATCAATTTAGTCTATATAGCTAATTTTGACTTACTGGGGTTAAGGTGAATGCAAGATGTCATTGTGATGTTGTTTCACCTTCATACATGATTTTGGAAGTCTGATTTCTTATACGGATTTTTGCTTGACTGCAAGGTGAATGATTTCCGTGAATTCCCTTTTGAACTTTGCCATTCAGGCTTGAAAATATTAGGCATCCTTGCTTATCATATTGCAATATATACCTTTTAAATACAGCGGTCCTAGTCCCTAGTGTATCCCTTTGGGGACAATAATCTCAGCCGTAAATAGCCATACGTAATATAACGAGTACGGCCACGCGTACACAAACTGTCGCCAGATCTCTTCGGCAGCAAGCGTGTAAGCTAAAGGTATTATAAGATAGTGCGAGTACAAATTGATTGTCATATCTCTCGACACTTTTTGATAGTATCTTCCTTCACTCCCCTTTAGTTTGCTGTGTAAGCTCATCACATTCTTCTGATGACTGACTTGATTATTCGACATGGTAAAAAAGGAAAGAGAACTGTAATCAAATTTGAAAAAAGAAACAGAAGAAGCAGCACTCTGCATTCAACTCGATTAAAGAGATGTCTCGAACCTATGGTCGAAATTTCACTTTGAATCCTGATTTCGTGCATAGGTTCAAATTTAATGTGCCGTAGAATTAATATCATAGAGAGACTTTGTGTAATGATGATCTTATTTGGTAAGAGCATGTAACAGAAACCTGATAGTTTTACTTGGAGAGATTACAAAGTTCAAGCCCATCAACATTTTCAGTTGAACCCGCATTCATTTAAAAACTTAATCCAATCAATTATTGGCCAATTAGGGAGGAAATTTATGTAAATGTTTGTTCGTGGGCATGATGATTTTCCATTTATGGAAATTCCATAATTTTGTTCGTACTCCGAGGAAATTTATGTAAATGTTTGTTTTATTGGGTTATATTGCATAAATTAAGACTCTCGAGGACAGAAGAGAAAAGACAACCTGGTCATTGTATATACTTTATCTCCATGAAATTATGAAATTAGGGCGCATGATTTGTGAAACTGTCAACTCAATTACATAAAATCTGATAAATAATGAAATTTCTGTCTTCTTCAGTAAATTATAATCCTTTTTTCTGGTATTGTACGAGTTTATGTATTCTAAGTAGATTATTAAAAGTATCCGTGTGGTGTTGTTGGAGAGTTTGTAATCCTTTCTTTGGGAAAGTGATTTCACACTTTCTTAGCGAAACAATTTTGTTTTATGTAATTTTTTGGGGTTTTTCTCTTCAATCTCCAATATTTTAATTAAGCTTTTGTTTTATACAATTAATGTTATGTGAGAAATCTAAAATGAAACCTAACGAGAATATTATTAGTCAAAATGACAATGATAAATGAAAATATCTTTATGTTACAAGAGTTGTCGATTGCTTAATTTTAGCATCTCTAAGAATTTGTTTTTGATTTTTATTGATATCTTTAGATTTTTCTCATTTTATGTCACATTAATTGTGTTGTTACCAGAATCCCCTCCTAACCCTCGCACATTCGGCTTGGCCCTTTGCTTCCACCACCGATAGATTTCATGAAAATTTTTCAATGAAGTCGTTACTGAATCAATCTTTATCAAATTACAAATTAAGATGGAGCCTAAGAAAATACTTGATGACAATCATGCAGATATGACTTCACTTTTGCCAACTTCGCCTGCCACGATCACATGGAAACAGAAAACGTATAAATACCCATGAGTTATATGTATCAACCTCAAACTACACCATCTTCAGTTGTCGACGTTATAATTACAGCATCTTCTTGGTTTGTTCATTCATATGAGAACATAAGCTACGCTCAATGGCTTTGGACCTCATCACTCTATGTCAATCGAGCTAGTTCGATCTCTCTCACAGGTACCATCAGGTGTTCTCTCTCTCTCCTTTCTAGTTATCTATGGAACAATTTTCGCATGTCGGCAATCCTCTGCAAGACGCAACACAGTGTATTATAGTGCGTTGTATATTTAGGATTCATATCAGCTTAGTTGACATTTTTTTTTTCTTCTACTTCTTCCTTTTACCGCCGCCATCGACAAACTGTGTAAGCGACACTGTCCATCATCTTCGTCGAACGAACTCACTGGGCCACAGTTCACTGGCGCTCACCCATCTCCACCCAGACCTTCGACACTGCGCCACAACCTTCGACAACCCCTCTTCCACAGCGGGCAGTTGTCGGAATTATCTTCGGCAGTCTCGGCCGAGACCTCAATGTCCGGTTCCAGCTTTTCAAGCTTCATGAAGGTACCTTTATCGGCCATTACCTTCACTCAGTCATCCCCGAAGCTTTTTTGTAGATTCATTTTGTGCCCGGGCGACGAGAAAACTCCCGCTAGTTTTCTATGGGTAACAACTTCGTATGTCGCTTACGCAGTTTGCAATTTCTTGTTTATTCCCTTCCGTCCTTTCTTAAGAAAATAATTGTTATATTATAAACTATGAAGTACTTGATATGAATACTAAATATATATAGAATATATAAACAAAAATAGGAATAAATAAAGCAATTTGCATTTTCTTTTCTTTTATTTATTTATTTTAGAACTTAAATAATATTTATATTTGATTATGATTTTAAGATTATTAATTTAAGAAGTTTGTTATTTTAAAAAATATTTTTTATAGCATGGACCTAAAAAATCATATCCACCATTATCTCATCTCTCTTATGAGATATTTTCATTCGAGCTATATTTCTTTTTTATTTGATTTTATACTGTCTTAGGTGGAAACCGAACACAAGATATGATTCTTTTATTTTAATTACGAAGTGGAGCTTTTAATTATTTCCCAACTAAGAAAGCAAAGAGGATATTGTCTTTATCATTATAAATGGTACAACGTGACATATTATTATTTATTATTACCAGAATTTTCCGGCCAGGAAGCAGAGACTGATTGCTCTGTGTGAACAGGAACGACCCCGCCCACGGACTTTATAGCGGGCCATGAAATGTTGAACGGTCAACGCAAGAACCGCGTCGGGCAAAAAAGAAAGAAGATAAAGAAACTTCAGAACCTCCGCGTTCTATTCTTCTAAGTCACTGTTCACCTCCGTCCAACATTTTTAACGTTTTTCTTGAAGAAAAGAAGGTCAAATTGCAACGTGCGACGACCTTGGTATTCTCAAACTGAATTACGCCGAAACTTCTCAGTTTTTGGTGCAACTTTCAACTGGCAACAGCAAGAACTATAAATACCAACCAGCAGAATAGATCAACCTCAGGTCACACCTTCTTCAAATCTTCTCCCCGTTGTACTTTTAGCATCGACCTTTGTTGTTCGGTCCCAACAAGAATACAGAGATACGCACGAAATGGCCACGAACCTCTTCACTCCATTCCAAATGGGCAAGTTCGATCTCTCTCACAGGGTAGTGCTAGCGCCCATGACAAGATGCAGAGCAATCAACGAGATCCCATTGCCGGCGCATGCGGAGTACTATGCTCAAAGATCGACCAAAGGTGGTTTTCTCATCACTGAAGGCACCCTCATCTCTGACACGGCTGCCGGGTATGGCCTCTTGTCCCAAGATCAAGCTGTCTTCTGTGTATGGCGCAAAAACGAATTAAAATTGTGTATATACCGTTGTTCATCTGAGCATAGCAAACTATATAAACCCTGTCCATTGCTTGACAGCAAGTAATATTAAATTTATTTTGGATCATAGGAGGATCACTAACTTTGAGAAATGTAATGTTGCTGAACCAGGTTTCCAGGTACTCCTGGGATTTACACTGACGAGCAAGTCGAAGCATGGAAGAATGTGGTGGATGCTGTTCATTCCAAAGGTGGCATCATTTTCTGTCAACTTTGGCACGTTGGTCGTGCCTCCAATCATGGTACTAATTTTATTTTTCTTTTCAAATTGAACAAACTAGATTTGACAATTTCTTTGCAGTTATACTGTTTTCCTTATTGGGCAATGTTAGCTTATTGATTTTCACCTTCTATACTTGTTTATGACAATATTGAACTATTATGGTATTTGTATTAGTTTATCAACCTGGTGGAGGTGCACCGATTTCTTCGACAAATCAATCTATCTCCGATAAATGGAGAATCATCATGCCTGACAGGACTCTCGATGTTCCTCACAAACCAAGGGCCCTCCAAACACATGAAGTGTGGCAAGTTATTGAGCAATATCGCCGAGCAGCTGAAAATGCCATTCGAGCAGGTTAGTCCATGGACTATAATCATACTATGATGGACACTCAAATGAGTTATATGTACTTTGTTCATTGTGCATAAGTATCAATAATCAAATCAATTTCGACTTTAGGTTTTGATGGCGTTGAGATCCATGGAGCACATGGCTACCTCATTGATCAATTCTTAAAAGACTCAATCAATGATAGAATAGATGAATTTGGAGGATCAATTGAGAATAGATGCAGATTCTTGATGGAGATTGTCAAAGCGGTGGCAAGAGAAGTTGGCGCTGATAGAATGGGAGTTAGAATCTCACCGGCAATCGACCACATGGATGCCACGGACTCTGATCCGCTCAATCTAGGCCAAGTGGTCATCGATAGACTGAACAAGTTCCAAAACAAGATAGGCTCCAAACTCGCCTATCTCCATGTGACTCAACCTCGATTCACAGCCCATGGCATGAAAGGTTACGGCAAAGAAAAGGAGGATGAAGAAGCTCAATTGATGAGAACTTGGAGGAGAGCTTATCAAGGTACTTTCATGTCGAGTGGTGGTTTCACACGAGAGCTTGGGATGAAGGCTTTGGCTGATGGAGACGTAGACTTGATATCCTATGGTCGGCTCTTCATCTCTAACCCTGATTTGGTGTGCCGATTCATGGTGGATGCACCATTAAATGGTTACAATAGAGAGACATTCTATACTCAAGATCCGATTGTTGGTTACCTAGACTACCCATTTCTTAACTAGGCAAATGGGGAAGTGACACGCTAGTAAATGAAAATGCTATCGGCTTGTTCGTACTCCTAGGAACTTTGTGTGAAGTTTTCTTTTATTGGATTATAATCCACAAGTTAAGCACCATGGAGGATTGAAGAAATAAGACAACTTGTTCATTGCATATATTTTATGTCCGTGAAAATAGGGGACATGATTGGTAAGTTGTCCGCTCAATAAATTATAAACCTTGAAGAGATAAGACAACTTGTTCTCCAATAAATCATAATCCTTTCTCTGATTTTGTACATTGGTGTATTTTGATGGAAATTATTACAAGTAGTCGTACAATAATATAATCATCTACAATAGAAACTGATGTTTATCTATTTCTTATTGGCCGCTAGAGAAGCTGGCATCTGTGCGGTACTGTTGGAGAGTTTGTAATGTGAACGTGGAAATAAAAAAAAGGATAGCATAATGGTTTTTGGGTCACTGAGATAATAACGGCTTATTGTGAGTTACAAATTCTTAAAGGAGTAGATCACATAATGAATTATAATTATTTTTTATTTAATTTTTTGTGATTAAAAATAGACTATTATTCTCACAGGAGATTAAAAACTGTCACCTAATTATTTCTTTAAAAAAAGAGTCCTACGTAAGGAAAAAAGAAGTAACCATTTTGTTTGAAAATTAGAGCAACCGTGTTTTTAATTTTTTAAGACATAAGCACTCAAGCTGACATGTCACGATGAATACGACTAATTATATTTTCTTAATTGGGCACTTGAAAAGTTGTGATTAAGAAATTTAGAATTTTATTTTACTTAATATACATTTTTTGGACAAATATGTATGTCGGAAGATTAATTGTTCTGTCTAATCTAGTAATTGTGTCAATTCACGAGACATATTATTTCGTTATTCTTATACAAGCATACTCCTTTATATTATTGTTAAAGCTATTCCATTTTTCGTATGTTTACGTTGGGAGGGTTTGAGAGGTTAAATTATATCTCGGGGGCATTAGAACTTTCAAAAAGTGATTTCATAAGTTTCTTAGCAGAAACATTCTCTTTTCTATACTTCTCTTTTTTTTCGGGGCTTTCTTGAGAAATCTATAACAAAACCCAATGAGAATATTAGTCGTAAAAATCACAATGATGAATGAAAAGAGCCTTGTGTTACAAGAACTCTCAGTACCTTAATTTACTTTCCAAAATTCAACTTGTGATTTTGATTGATATTTCCAATTTCTTTTTCTCTTGTACCATATTAAGGGTGCATTTGGTAATCATTTTACTTTAGGGAATAATTTTCATTGAGAAATATTTTTTTTTTTTATTTGGTTTCCTAGACGAAGTTTTTGAGTATTTAAAGGTGGTTTGTAACTTTATAAAAATTTATTTCAAAATATACATGCATACGAATCTCAAATTTTTTTATGACATAGAATTTATTTTAATTTTTTAATAATTTTATCACATTTTTCTTATTTTTCTTTGTTGACACCTGAATTTTCGTTTATATGTATTAATTGCCCATTTATTTTGCATTTATAAATAGATATTAATTCATAGAAAAGATAGAAAAAATTTTTAAAAAAAAATTTGAAAAAAATTCGAATGGGCTGGTTCGGCCCAGCCCATTACTTTACTAGCCCAGGCTATTTTCCCTTCTCTTCAGGCCCAACCCATCTCCCTCTATCTTGGGCTTTTCGGCCTGGCCCATCCCTCCTTCGATTCTCTCCTCCTCTCTCTCACGGACGCACGCACAAGGGGGCGGCGGTTTTCAGACAGACGGAGGAGGAGAATGGCAGGCAGGCGGCAACGACGCCGCTCGGACGCGACCCCCACCGCGGTCACACGGCGAAAAAAGGAAGAACCGGAGAAGAGCTCGAGAATCAGGGCAAGGGGAGCAGCTCGAACTCGGGAGAAGGCCGACAGAGAACGGAGGCCAGCAGAACGCTCGACGGCACCGTTTGTCCGGCGACCCCCCCTCCCACGGCGGAGACGATTTTCAGAGGAAAAAACGAGAGCGAGCCGGAGGAGAGGAAGGCAACGGGCTGACTAGAAACCGGAAGGAAGAAACAGCAGCTCGGAAAAATGCAGAAACGAGGCAGTTGTTTTTGGGGTTTCGGAGGCAGATCTGGAGAGGGGGTAAACGGAGAAAGCAGGGAGGTGTCGAGTAGGGGACAGAGGGATTTTTCTGGTTTGGAGAGGAGGAATAACCAGGAGGAAGAGCTGGTTTTTCTGGGTTTTTGGGAGGAAAAAAAAACAAGGCAGAAGAGAGGCGAGCTGTGGTTCTGGTTTTGGCCGGTCAGAAAGGAGAATGTAGGTAGGTTTTCCTGGGTTTTTGAGGGTAAATGACGAAGAAGGAAGCTGCAGGTTGGGATCCGAGGGTTCTTCCGATTTTCTGGGTTGAAGAGGAAAAAAGGCAGCAAGGAAAACGCAAGAGGGGAGCGATTTTCTGGGTTTTTGAAGGAAGGAATCCGGTCGAGATGGTTTAGATTCTCTCCCGTTCTCTCTCGCTCGCCGACGCCGTCGACTCCTTCTCAGCGCGGCCGCTCGCCATCCGTCACTCGGCGGCCGTCGCTCCTCCCTTTCGTGCCGTTGCTGCTCGCTCGCAGCGGCACAGGACGAAATCCTTTTTTCAGCTCCCGGTTCCCCTCCGGCGATACCGCTGGCCGTCGGAGCCTCTTCTTCCGGGTTCGCGATCGCCGCTCGGTTCATCACGAGAAGCTTACCTCTAGCTCGACGGCGCTCGCCTCGCCTCGTTGCTGGCCACAGTTTGTCAGAGCGCAGAGATCCGCTCGTCGGATGGAATTGACGTAACATCACCGAGCTTTAATCGCGAGACTATGGTTGCTCCTTCATTCGGATGAAACTGATCCAGATCTTCGAGAAATCAAAGCTGATCCGAATCTCCCTCCGCTGTTCTCATGAGACTTAGCTTAGAGCGATATCATTTCATCAGAGATCGTGCACGATCTTGAGGTTCGCAGGACGGAGCTTCGATGGGTACTGTCGGCTCCTTTCTTCAGATCATCAATTTGCTGGGTCTCTTAAGACGGTGCGTTCCAGTTCACGGCTTGTTACTTTTGTTCCGGATTAGTCATATTTGTGCGAGCATTCATGAGCGAAAGTGCTGTTTTTTGCTGATTCGTGGGGCCGGTGGGAGAAATGAGATAGAACGGTGATTTGAGAAAACGCGCTTTCTGTTTGACGTATTGTCCTTGAGGTTGTACGCCTGCGCTCGGTGATTCAATAAGCCAATTCCTTGAGGTTGTACACCAGAACATTGCCAGGGCTGAAGTTGAAATGCCGGAATGAATGGTGCTCAGGACCAATCTGTTCGCTCTTATTGTTGCTGCATTGTCTTGAGCTCACGTTCGCGTTGAGGACATCAACCATTAGGCTAAGAGAACTAGCAAAGTGAAAACAGGGGTGTTATTGCTGGGAATAAATTACCCATGAATCATCGCCGCTTCAATTTATATCCTGTTGATGGTCTTTCGGATCGGTGGGTGCGAATTGTAGCTGTTCGGTCTCACTGGGAGGAGACATCTGGAGGTCGAAGACGACGCAGGAAGGAGGAGGAGAAGGAGATGCCGGTTGCAAAGCCTGTATCATCAGATGGAAGGGTCATCGCCCACATCGACATGGACTGCTTCTACGTTCAAGTGGAACAGCGCAAGCAGCCAGAACTCAGGGGCTTACCAACCGCTGTCGTGCAGTACAATTCTTGGAAAGGTGGAGCTTTGATCGCCGTTGGTTACGAAGCCCGTAAAGTCGGTGTCAAGCGCTCGATGCGAAGAGATGAAGCGAAAGGCGTTTGTCCACAAATACATCTGGTCCAGGATGGGTCGATGCGAATGAGCTTCAATTGATGAGGTCTATCTTGACCTCACTGATGCAGCCGAAACTATGCTAGCAGAAACCCCTCCAGAGAGCTTGGAAGTCATTGACGACGAAGCACTAAAACCACATATTTTGGGCCTTAAGCATGAGGATGGAAGTGACATGAAGGGAAATGTGAAGGCATGGCTATGTAGGAGTGATGCTGATCATCGAGATAAAGTTGTTGGCTTGTGGAGTCCTTGTTGTCGCGGATCTCAGAATGCAAGTTTTACAGGAAGCTCAGTTCACATGTTCAGCAGGAATTTCTCACAACGAGATGCTATCCAAACTTTGCTAGTGCCATGACCAAGCCTGCACGACAAACTGTTGTGCCCTGCTCATCAGTTGAAGGATTGCTCGAGTCATTGCCTATCGAAGAAAATGAACAACTTGGAAGAAAGCTAGGAAGTTCCTTGCAAAGTGAGTTGGGGGTGAATTTTGTTGGCGATCTGTTGCAATTTTCAGAGCAAAAGCTACAAGAATATTATGGCATAAACACTAGCACCTGGCTATGGAATATGGCGAGGGGAATCAGTGGCAAAGAAGTTGAAGGGCGCCTTCTTCCCAAGAGTCATGGCTCCGGGAAGACATTTCCCGGTCCGCGGGCTTTGAAGACGCTTCCTTCTGTAAGTACTTTTTTTAGTGTAGGGCCGGGTCTCCTGACCCGGTCCGAATCATTTTTTAATAATTAAAAAAAAGACGCTTCCAAAAAAAATATAAAATTAAAAAAATCTTAAAATTCTTAAAAAATATTTAAAAATTTCGAAAATCCTTAAAAATTAAAGAAGAATGTCTTTTTTTTTTTTTTTTTTTTTAGATTTTGAAAAATTTTGAAAGTTGTTTTTATTAAAAAAATCTAATAAAAAAATCGAATATTCAAAAATTCCAAAAAATTAAAAAAATTAGAAAATTCCAAAAATTTAATAAATGTTTTTTTAAAAAATTTTCAGAAAAACCAAAAAATATTAAAAATCTTAAAAGCTTATTTTCTTTAATTTCGAAAATTAAAAAAATTAAAAATATAAAAATTTCATAAAATTTCATAAAATTTCAAAAAATTCAGAAAAAATTGAAAAAAAAATTCAAAAACCCTTAAAAAAGAAAAAAACCAATAAAAAGAAAAAAGGCTTTTATTTTATTTCCTTACTATTTTGTCAATTTTTGTTAATATAAATTTTAGTTTCCTCGAATACATTGTCAAGATCTCACTAATGTATGATCAAGTTAGGTATTGAAATGATGTTAGTCGTGTGACTAACGTAATCAAGTCCCGATGTTAGACTTTTTGGCTATGTAAAAAGTGAAACATGCTCCTATGTCTTGCTTGGTTACTAGTCGATCTCAATAGATTAGTAGCAACTCCCTATTTGAAAACTTTTGTGAATATCTCAATGTCGCGTGGGGTATGAACTTGGGAGGTTTGAGTTTATTAAGGGCCGTCGGCTTGAAATTAACAATACCCCTAAATCTATATTAAAAATTTGAAAATTATTTTATTTATGTTGCGACATTCTTTTATTCTTCTTCTTCTTTTAGCCAGTTCTCGAGTCTCGGCCATGACCGGTGATTGGCTAGACAAGGGCTAGCGACCTTATCAGAGCATGGTCGAGCCATCGCGAGGTCGGCATCGCCTTGCCATGGCGAGGCCTCTTGACGGTTGCTAGCTATGTCAAGCTTGATTCTAGAATCATTTTCAAAAATAAATAACTTTTTTTTTTTTTTTACGTTTTGATTTTATTCCAAATTTATTTTCGGGAATTAAAAAAGATATTAAATGAAAGAAATTTTTTTTTGTTTGTTTTAGAGAACAAAATAATAGAATTAGACATTATTTGGCATGTCATCAAATATGCCCTAATTGTGGCCTTGCCGAGATCCCCTCCCGCCCCTCGCGTGTTTGGCCTGTCCCTTTGCTTCCGCCCAGATAGATTTGGTGAAAAAATTCTCAATCCATCGTTACTTGAATCAATTATATCATATTACACATGGATGGCTTGTAAGAAAAATACTAGATGACGATAGCATCTTGGCCTGTTCAGGAGGAATTATGCCGATGTGACCTCTCATCCAGTCTTTACTGACGAAACCATCTTCGTTTCACCAGTGCTATCAAGCCTGTAAATCTTTTTGGGAAAAAGGAAAAAAAAGAAAAAGAAAAAGGGAGCCCACATGTATTAGTTTCCTCCCTTATGGGTGTAGTGAAGTGTTTAAGCCTAAATATTATTTCCTTTTGAGTGCTCTTAACATGACACAATATGTTGAATGGGTGCAAGAATTGGGCATGGGACCGTGGGCGAGCCCCCCAACATCATTCACTATCCTTGCCATATTATCCATAATAAAAGATTGCAATAGATGAAGGCACGAGTTTATTCGGCTCTCTCCAAATATCTCCTCGTCACTTTTGCGGTTCTCATGGCTCTAAGGGACCCAATTTGAGGGAAGACAAAGTCGCATGTCGACACTATGAATATTATCCCCCTCGAAATTTTCTACATGAGATGTCAATGGCCTAGTCCAAATTGAACTCTACATGCCGTCCAAAGTTGTTCTTCTCGCGCATGATAAATCACATGGCAGGGAAATTCTAATCACACGAAGTCGAAATCAACGAGTGCCCTTGTCGCCCAAGAAAGCCAAGAGAAAAATGTCATTATCATCATTATAAATGACATAATGCAACTTATTATTATTTATTAATATTAGATTCTCTGGCTACGGAACAAGGACTGATTGCTAGATGTAAACAGGAACGAATCGCCCACCGACTTCTGGGCAGGTGATGAAATGTTGAACGGTCAACGTAAGAGCCTCGTTGGGCGAAAAGGAAGAAAATAAAGAAACGTTAGGACCACAAATTCTATTCGTTAGCGTCTTTAAAGTACCTTTTTCTTGAAGAAAAAGGAGTCCAAGGCAAATTGCAATTCGACCTTCCCAACGTGCGACGACTAGGTGCAAAAAGTCATTACCAACTCAAACCTTGACATGCTAAACTGAATTACGCCGAATCTTCCCACATTTTGCTGCAATGTTCAAACGGCAACGACAAACTATAAAAACCGATGAGCAATATCGATCAACCTCAAATCTCACCATCTTCAAATCTTCACCATCTGATTCTTAGTATCAACCTTTGTTGTTCGTTCTTGACAGAATAGAAAGCTACGCACGAGATGGCCGTGAACCTCTTCACTCCATTCCAGATGGGCAAGTTCGATCTCTCTCACAGGGTAGTGCTAGCACCTCTGACGAGATGCCGAGCGATCAATGGGATTCCGTTGCCAGCGCATGTGGAGTACTACGCGCAAAGAGCTACCAAGGGTGGTTTTCTCATCACTGAAGGCACCCTCATCTCCGAGACGGGCGCGGGGTATGTCCTGTTGTCCTAAGATTAAGCTGTCTTCTATATATCCCGCAGAAAGGAATTGAAATTGTCTACATACCGTTGGACGTCTGCGCACTGCAAGCTATTTATACTCTATTCATTGCTTGACAGCAAGTGATATGAACTTCGCTTTGGATCATAGGAGGATGTTTAACTTTGAGAAATATAATGTTGTTAAACTAGGTTTCCAAGTACTCCTGGAATTTACACTGAAGAGCAAGTCGAAGCTTGGAAGAAGGTGGTGGATGCTGTTCATTCCAAGGGCGGCATCATCTTCTGTCAACTTTGGCACGTTGGTCGTGCCTCCAACCAAGGTGCTAAATTCATTTTCTCAAATCGACGCCACAAATTATCTCTGTGGCTCCCCCATAAATCACATCATCACGACCTGCACTATTTGGATTTGACAATTCGTTTTGCGGTTATACTGTTTTCCTAATTTGGCAATGTTAAGTTATTAAGTTTCACCTTCTATACTTGTTTCTAACAACAATTGGTATTATGGTGATTGTATTAGTTTATCAACCTGGTGGACACGCGCCGATTTCATCGACAAATCAATCTATCTCTGATAAATGGAAAATCGTGATGCCCAACAACACTCTCGATGTTCCTCACAAACCAAGAGCTCTCCAAACACATGAAGTATGGCAGGTTATCGAGCAATATCATCAAGCAGCTAAAAATGCTATTCGAGCAGGTTGGTCCATGAACTTTAATCATATTGTGATGGCTGCTAAAATTAGTTTTACTTACTTTGTTTGTTACACATAAGTATTAATAATCAAATCGATTTCAATTCAGGTTTCGATGGTGTTGAGGTCCATGGAGCACATGGCTATCTCATCGATCAATTTTTAAAGGACTCGATCAATGATAGAACGGACGAATTTGGGGGATCAATTGAGAATAGATGCAGATTCTTGATGGAGATTGTCAAAGTGGTTGTAGGAGAAGTTGGTGCTGATCGAGTGGGAGTTAGAATCTCACCGGCAATTGACCACATGGATGCCACGGACACTGATCCACTCAACCTAGGCCTAGCGGTCATTGAGAGGTTGAACAAGTTTCAGAACGAGATAGGCTCCAAACTTGCCTATCTGCATGTGACTCGGCCTCGATTCACATCCAATGGTACAAAGAATTATGGCAAAGAAGAGGAGGACGAAGAAGCTCGATTGACGAGAACTTGGAGGAGAGCTTATCAAGGTGCTTTCATGTCAAGTGGCAGTTTCACGCGCGAGCTCGGGATGAAGGCTCTGGCCAATGGAGACGCGGACTTGATATCATATGGTCGGCTCTTCATCTCAAATCCTGATTTGGTCCACCGATTCAAGGTTGATGCACCATTGAATGATTACAATAGAGAGACATTTTATACTCAAGATCCGGTTGTTGGTTACATAGATTACCCATTTCTTGACCAGGAAAATGGGAAGTGACACACTAGTAAATGAATATGCAATTGGTGCGTTTGCACTCCTGGGAACTTTGGATTACATTGTACGAGTTAAGCACTAAGGAGGATTGAAGAAATATGACTACTAGTTCATTGCATATACCTTATGTCCGTGATTATAGGGAACATAATTTGTTCATTATCGAGTCGATTACGTAGAGTCTTGTATTGTGCGCGTTCGTACATTTTGATATATTATTAAAAATTCGTAGAATAATATAATCAATTATGGTGGAAACCGATGTTCATTTGCTTTTCTTTTTGCCGGTAAGAAGGTGACACCCCCCATCTGGGTTGTTAGAGAGTTTGTAGCGTGGATTTGGAAAAAAGAGTCCATAGGAAAAATAGAAGGGAACTATTTAGTTGAATATGAGAGCGCCATGTAAGTGTTGCTTGAAGGAATGGAATGAGCTCTCAAGTGAACATTTGACATTGGTTAGGCTTGATCATGTTTCATCTTGGTTGGACACTTGAAAAGTTGCGATTAAACAACTTCGAAATTTCCTTTTAATAAAAGTTATCTTTGTAGACAAATAAGTCAGTTGCAAGGTCAATTATTCAGCCCGATTTAATGGTTGAGTTCGTTCACGAGACGCATTGTTTCATTGTTCAACTTTAAATATATTCCTTCCTTCAGAAATGCTATTCCAATTCTCGTCTGTTCATATCCAGGGAGTTTAAGAGGCTAACCGGTATCCTAGGGGCATTATCGCCTTAAGAAAATGAACATTTCTCTTAGCCGATCAATTCTGTTTTCGTTACCAATCTTCTTTGGGGGGTTTCCCTCTCCAGTCTCCAGTGTTATGGATAAGCTCCTATTTTTATAAGGTTAATGTTAGATGAGAAATCAAAAATATACCCAATGAGAACATTAGTAGTCGACCCAAATAATACCTCAAAAAAATAATGTGAAAGGATGACAAGTCTTAATACGTTTTCATTTGTTATTTCCTTCATTATAGATGATGAACACCATAAATTTGACTACTTAATCCTGACTTCGTCTGTCAATTCAAGATTGATGCGCCATTGATCGAGAGACATCTATAATTTAAGATCAAAAGGGTTACATAAAAAACCTATTTCTCGACCAGGAAAATGGTCAACGCTCGTGAATTTGAATGCTGTTGAGATGATCCTATTTAGAAGACATGGACTTTTAATTTTAGTCTATCGAGCCATCTCCTGTGTAATCGGCAACTCATCAGGAACATTAATTGACGGATTTGCTCGGAAGGCTCGAGCGCGATCATCACAATTCATCGAAACCCTAGTTCTCAAGGAATCCCTCTCTTCTATTCTTCCATGGGCGAACTCTTGCTTAAGAATGGCAAGTAGTAAAGTACAGCGTTGGGTGCAGATCAGTTAGGTTGGAAGAAATTGCTGCTATCAATGACTGTAAAGCTTTGCTTATCAATTTTCCTGACCTCACTTTAGCCAATTGCCCGAGAGATGTAAAGAGGGTTGCGGATAGGGTTGAAAAAATTACTAAAAAAGTCTTAAATCTATTATAGTTATACCAATTCAGTTCTCAATTTTTTTTTTTAGCCAATTCAATTTTAAATCTTTTGCAATTGTACCGATTTAGTTTATCTAGCTAATTTGAACTTGCTGGGTTTAACGTGGATGCAAGATGTCATTGTGATGTTGTTTCACCTTCATACATGATTTTAAAAGTCTGATTTCTTATACAAATTTTAGCTTGACTGCAAGGTGAATGATTTCCATGAATTCCCTTTTGAAGTTTGCTATTCAGGCTTGAAAATATTAGGAATCCTTGCTTATCATATTGCAATATATACCTTTTAAATACAGCTGCCCTAGCCCCTATTGTATCCCTTTGGGGACGATAATCTCAGCCGTCTCTATATAGGCGGGTAAATAGCCATACGTAATGTAACGAGTATGGCCACGCGTACACAAACTGTCGCCAGATCTCTTCGGCAACAAGCGTGTAAGCTAAAGGTATTATAAGATAGTGTGAGTGTAAATTGATTGTCATATCTCTCGATACTTTTTGATAGTATCTTCCTGCACTCTCCTTTAGTTTGCTGGGTAAGCTCATCACATTCTTCTGATTGACTTGATTATTCGACATGGCAAAAAGGAAAAAGAACTGTAATCAAATTTGAAAAAAGAAATAGAAGAAACAGCACTCTACATTCAACTCGATTAAAGAGATGTCTCGAACCTATGGTCGAATTTTCACTTTGAATCCTGATTTAGTGCATTGGTTCAAGGTTAATGTGCCATAGAATCAATATAATAGAGAGACTTTGTACAGTGATGATCTTATTTGGTAAGAGAATATATTAGAAACCTGATATATTTATTTAAAGAGATCACAAAGTCCAAGCTCTTCAATATTTTAGTTGAACCTATATTCATTTAAAAACTTAAGCTAATCGGTTATGGTTAAATTATGATATATATTAACTGTTCTACATTATCAGTTCTCCAATGTGGAATTCTCTAATTCCACTCATACTGATCTTAATAATCCCCTTATGATGTGTGAGCTTAGTGTCCCCCTTGGCGAAAACTGGGTTTGTCATTAGATTTTTTCTTTAGATATTTACCAAATACTAGAACAAATTGGAGGCCCACCAATCTACTATCGACTCATCAAGGGAGAGTCCAAGTTTGAGCCCATCAACATATTTAGTTGTATCATCTTCACTCAAAAACTTAAACCAATAAATTATGGGTTAACTAGAATATATTAATTATTCTACACTACACCAATTATCCAATGTGTGATTTCTCTAATATAACCCACACATGTATCCTTATCCTAACACTATTTTAGGAGACATTTTACTCTTTTCTTAGCCAAGATAATGGCCGATATTGGTACCTACAATGCTTTAATTAGTTGTCTATTGTATGCAAAATTCCATGAAAATATTATACGGCTTGAAAATTCCTCGGATTTGTTCCTGAGGTACTGCATTGCTTTTGCTTCATGAATTACATCGAACTTGAGGTTAAATTGTCTTAAGAAAAGAATATTATACATATTGAGTTGTAGCTGAAACTTTAGAAAAATCTCAATTAACTTGCACCGAACACAAATAACGACACCAAAATTAAGATATGAAAGGCGTAAGTTGGGTCCTAATCAAGCTTATAGAAATTACTATGGGGCCAAAAAATTTGGGAAATAACCTGAAATATAGGATAAAATTTCGGATTTTTCGTTAAAAGATCCTAGAAATTTCTTTTGTGGGGGGCATCATAGGTCAAGAAACAAGCTTTTTAACACGTGATGTTGGATCCATAACTCCTGACTGTCTAAAAATCTGCACAAGTCTAAACTCTGAATATCCACCAACGAAAACCGTGTCCTCCTTGGTTGAACATCCCCGGATCCGACCGACGTAGTTCTAGGTCGAGGTGTGACATTCAGAGGAAGCTCTCATTCAGAAACTCTTTTGTCGAATTTCATTCAAAATTTTGAGCATTGAGCTATGGTTCAATTGCATTGTGCTTATTTTTTCAGGAAAATATGAAAAAAGTCTTAAATTTATTGCATTGGTACTAATTTAGTTTTAAACAATTAAATTGATCAACTTAGTTCTAAATTTTTTCATATTTTCTTAATTGAGATCATCCAACCAACTTAGGTAAGCAATTACTGACATAGATGCTAGCCATCCAACATGACACATTTGCCGCTAATGTGGACTTTCTTTTATAATTTTTTTAAATTTTTTTCCTCTTTTCTTTTTACTAGTGGTTGGCAACATAGGCCATAATCGATAAGGGTTGGCCTCACCTGCCACAAGCAAAAGTTAGCCTCATCAGGCTGCACCTAGGTGAGGGCAACCCTCGCATGTGGCAGCGAGGGCGGCCTTCACTCAAGTGAGGGTGACCCTTGCTAGGCAATTGCTATGCTAGCCATTGGCAAATAGAGAACGGAAAGAAAATGAAAGGAAAGAAAAAAAAAAAATTCAAAAAAATTATTAATAAAATGTTTACATTAGCCTTGCCTGTGTTGCATAAGACGACTGGTGTTAATAATTCACAACATAAATTGGTTGGATAGACTCAATTGACAATTCATAAAAAAGGTTTAGGACCAAATAGATCAAATCAAAATAATTAATAAATTAATACTGGTAGAATAGACTAAAGACTTTCTTTGGTTTCCTATTATTTACATCTCATATGAAATTTCTTTCTTTCACTCCACTAACAAGCGTACTTAGCTACCAATTCGTAGCTTGGGTTTTCTTGTTTGATTTTTACTTCTCTTATTGGGATAATTATCCCATCAGTCCTAAATCCTATTGTATAATTGTTAATTCAGTTATGGACTTTTCAATTTTTCTTGTGTAATCATAAACTTTTATGTGAAATTCTAATGTAGTCCTTCCACTTAATTGCCATCGGAAATTGTTGACATAGCGTTCAATCATCCTCAACTGTTGTGCATGGTACGTTGATATGGACAGCTTATGAATCGTGATGTCTGTGATTTTTTGCAACAAGTGATCGGAATAATTATATTGAAATTTCACACAAAAATTTAATATTATATTAAAAAAATTAAAAAATTTAAAATTAAGTTGACAACCGTTCGTATAGCGGAATTAATAATTTTCCCCTTGTTGTACTTTTACTGGTTCGGCAATGCATGATCTATCCACGTAGAACCTATGACGATGCCTATCTAGCCGCTATATGTGTCCCTGATTCGGAATCTTTCACCGAATTTTACTTTAATCATTAATTTAAGTGGAGTTAATGTTAGGTGAGAATCAAAGATGACAGCAAACATCAATTTTAGTTGGTTAACGCAGATGGCGGACGAGTGATTTAGATTAAGAGGGCGAGATGATCAAGCACTTTCTTGAGAAAAATTAAGCGCAGAAAGATCCCGATAGCGACATGACTGATTAACAATGATAAAAGAAAAAGGAAGTTTTCCATGAACGCCAATCACATTTTCATTCGCCTTATTGAATGCATTCAAAAAGCCCCTTAAAGTGGGGCAACTCTTCTTAAAATTTCCCCAAAATGATTTTCATATCAATCGAACCTCGGTCTCATCAGCGCCACAAATTTTTGCCAGATGATGACCACGTGCTTGTCACGTGCCGTATTTCGCACCACGGATGGGAGCATTTTTGTCCCAAATATGTCTGATTCGACCGTGTGAACTTCTCATGCGTTCAGAGTTGAAAAACATCTCCAAAATTTCCGATTAAACTAAACCACATCCCTCAAATTTTCCAATTAAACCAAACACAATTCCAATGCTTTCTTTGTCTAGAGAGAAGGCGATTGCTATTTATTGAAGAAACGTGTCAACAAGGCGGTTGCATGCTGTCGAATGTGAAGCCACTAACAATGATGGCACAAGAAAAAGTAATTCTTTTACTTTTGTTTTGGCTTATTGGGGAGGATCTCTTTGATTGATATAGGTGAATTGTATTTTGTAATTGCAAGTGGTGTCGTCGTGGCCCCTTTATTGTTGGAATATTTTGCTATTTTGGTTTGTTTTCCAGATGTTATGTCTTGTTGTGTATGTTGTGAAAACATATTTGTGTAATCGTCGCTTCCATTTGGCATTGGACAAGGGATGTGAAGAAAAGAAGTATGAAAGTTCAGCTAATAGGGGAGAGGGACAAAGATTAGTTTATCATTACCGATCTGGATGACTTATCTAAATGAGATTTAATAAAAGAAGGTGTCAATGATGATGATTCAATGGAGAGGGACAGGGAGGTTAGAGACGGAACTGAGTATGTAGACGTTTGTTTGATTTTTGTTTCTCATATATTCTTTCAAGGAGGGCAATGCTAGGATCTAAACAAATGGAACGTAGTGCAAGTGCCTTGTTGACACATAAATTTTGACTGGGTATTAAGATTTAGATTGCATAAAAAATTAGGTTCAATTTGATCCTAACAAAAATGATTTTCGCATCACCTTGATACTAATATCGTTTGCATCTATTAAGTTTATTTTCTATCTTTATTTTACCATACTTTTATTCCATTTTCAGGTTATTATCATTATTATTATTTAAAAAAAAAGGTCCAAGGAGGCCTTTTCATTTTTTCTTTCCGTTGGCCCAGCCCAGCCTTCTTCCCTTCCTCCTCCTTGCCGCGCTTCACGCGCGCAACAGAGAGAAGAGGGGAGAAGACGGCAACGCCTGCAGAAATCGAAGAGGGCGAGGGGACAACGTAGACCGAATAGCCCTCCCCCTTTGGTTTCTCCTCCTTCCTTCCTCTTTCTTTCTTCCTTGGCATTGCGGATCACGCGCAGGAGACATCGATGCGCGGAGGAGGACCTACGACAGTGGAGGAGAGCAGATCGGCGATGGAGGAGACGTCTCGCAAGCGCCATCAATGCTGCCGCGCGAGATCCGGCGCGAAACCCGGGCGGAGGGGACGTCTTGGCGGACTCCTTCAATGTCGAGATGGCTTCGGCGGAAAAGTGGGGATGGGACGCCGGTTCGGCCTAGAGGGAGGCCGGTCGGCATCCCAAGTGCCGGCGGCGACCGGACCCTCTCCACCTATAAATAGAAGGCTGCGAGATCGGTTGAGGGGGGCGGCGAAAAAGAGAGAAGGAAGGGAAATCCGAAAGAGAGATCTAAGGGAGAGTGAGAGTGGAAGTTCTGGACTTGTTTTTATTTTACTAGATGGGCCTGACTATTTATTTCCTTTTGTTTTAGGTACTTCCCGCGGGCCAAGCGAATTTGGCCCATTAGCTGAACTCAGCCCAACCGAAGACCCTAAGGCTCTGGAGCCCGGGCCTCGCGTCGGGCCGAACCTGACCGGGGTCTGGCCAGATGACCCGACCCGGATCTGGTCCGTTAATATAATAATATATTATTATTTTAGTTATAAAAGTATTTTTAAAAAAAATTAAAAATTAAAATATATTTTCCAGAAAAATCACAAAATCCAAAAAATAGTTTATAATTTCCCAAAAAATCACAAAAACCAAAAAATATTTTATATTTTCAGAAAAGAAATCAGAAAAAAGCCAAAAAAAAAAAAAAAAATTCTCCAAAAATGCATGAAAAATCCCTAAAGAATTCAAAATAAAGAAAGAAAGAAATAAAACCTGAAGGTTGAAACAATATTAGGTACCGAAAGAGTATTAATGATTAATTAGTGTAATCAAGTCATCGAACTTAATTTCTCTAGTTGCGTAGGAATAAAATATTTCTCCTAATATTTTACTTGGGTTTTTAATCGACTCACCCCAAATTGATTAGTGACGACTCATGTTAAATGAAATTGAATTGTAAGTTAAAAATTCGGACTTTAAGTCATGAATTGGTGAGCTTGGGAGAGCCCTAGCTAAAGCCTTGAAAAGCATTAGCCGAGCCATTAGCCTTTGGGACGTGAGAGGGAGGTTGCGACATGCCTCTCTTGAATGGCCCTGGTTTGGAATCTTTCACTAAGTTTCATTTTAAGTAATAACTTCAGTGATTAATTTTTAAGTTCCATTCTCTCTCTCTTTTTTTCTTTTCTTTTTTTATGTGAAACGATGCATGTGAGTTGCATTTTGGAATTACAATTGGTATCTATGTGTGCATTCTTAAACTACAAGTGGTGATGTTGTGGTTCCACTATTGTTGGGCTTTTTTGCTGTTTTTTTTTCCAATGTTATATTTTGTCGTGTATTGCATGGAAACGTATTTTCATTGTTTTCTCTTCCATTTTGGATTGGATGAGGGATGTAAGGAAGCGACCTATGAAATGCTTGATAGTATGGTAGTTGAAGATGATCCGTATAACTTATACAGAAGAAATATAAAAAAAGAGAGTGTCAATGGTGATGGTTGAATGGAAGGTCAAAGACAGCATTGAGTATATAGACATTTTAGTTAATAATATCTTCTTGAATTCGAGAAGCCAAAATTAACATAAATACCTTAAAATGCTAAGTTGATATGATAATCATGTCTTAAAGTTTGAAACATTATTTAGTAATTTTAAAGAGTTTAGAGAAGCCATCAATAAAAAATAGGAGCCAAGTGAGGTTCACTAACAATGAGCCAAATAAGTAGAGGGCAAGGTGTAAGATGCAAGCTAAAATTATCTACTTACCAAAAAGAGACAACCGCATACGAGTTGAAACCCATTTGTTTATCGTAACAATGATAACACCACAACATATAACTACACCTAGACATGCCAATAAACAAACATCTTATCACAATTCTAAAATCGCAACCAATCTAAAAGTCTAAAACACAACTAGAACAAGCTATATTTTATAAATGATATAACGCAACATTTTTTTTTTTTTTTGGTGACCTATATAACGCAACATATTATTATTTATTAATATTAGAATTTCGTAGCAGGTGATGAAATGTTGACCTGTCAATGCAAGAACCCCATTGGGCAAAAAGAAAGAAAATAAGGAAACGCTGGTAGCGATTCGACCTTCCCATCGTGCGACGACTTTCCGACAAAACCTTGGTATGCTGAAACTGAATTCCGCAGAATCTTACAGGTTTTGCTGCAACGTTCAGATGGCAGCAAAAAACTAAAAAGACCGACGAGCTATATAGCACAACCTCAAGTCACACCATCCTCAAACTTTGTTGTTCCTTCTTGACAGAGTACAAAGCTACGCCCGAAATGGCCGTGAACCTCCTCTCCGTGCCAGATGGGCAAGTTCGATCTCTCTCACAGGGTAGTGCTAGCACCCATGACGAGCTGCAGAGCGATTGACGAGATTCCATTGCCAGCGCATGTGGAGTACTGCGCGCAAAGATCGACCGAGGGTGGTTTTCTCATCACCGAAGGCACCCTCATCTCTGACACAGCCGCCGGGTACGTCCTCTTGTCACAAGACCAAGCTGTCTCCTGTGTATCACGCAGGAAAGATTTGAAATTGTGTACATACCGTTGTGCATCAGAGCACAGCAACTGTTTATACCCTATTCATTGCTTGACAGCAAGATTAATGAACTTCGCTTCTTTAACTTTGAGATATATAATGTTGTTAAACCAGGCTTCCAGGTACTCCTGGGATTTACACTGGAGCAAGTCGAAGCTTGGAAAAAGGTGGTGGATACTGTTCATTCCAAGGGCGGCATCATCTTCTGTCAACTTTGGCACGTTGGTCGTGCCTCCAAACATGGTACTAGATTCATTTTCTCAAACCAATGCCACAAAACATCTGTGTAGCTCCCCCATAAATCACATAATCACGACCTGCGCTATTTGGATTTGACAGTTCGTTTTTGCTGTTATACTGTTTTCCTGATTTGGCAATGTTAACTTAGTAACTTTCACCTTCTATACTTAGTTCTAACAACAATTGGTATTATGGTGATTGTATTAGTTTATCAAGCTGATGGACATGCTCCAATTTCATCGACAAATCAATCTATCTCTGATAAGTGAAAAATCATCATGCCTGATGGGACTCTCGATGTTTTCCACAAACCAAGATCCCTCCAAACACATGAAGTATGACGGGTTATCGAGCAATATTGTCGATCTGCTGAAAATGCCATTCGAGTAGGTTAGTTCATGAACCATAATCATACTATGATGGATACTAAAATTAGTTTTATTTACTTCGCTTGTTGAGCATAAGTACTAATAATGAAATCAATTTCGGCTTCAGGTTTCGATGGTGTTGAGGTCCATGGAGCACATGGCTACCTCATCGATCAATTCTTAAAAGACTCGATCAATGATAGAACGGATGAATTTGGAGGATCAATTGAGAATAGATGCAGATTCTTGATGGCAATTGTCAAAGTGGTGGCAGGAGAAATTGGCACTTATCGGACGGGGGTTAGAATCTCGCCAGCAATCGACCACATAGATGCCACGGACTTTGATCCGCTCAATCTAGGCCTAGTGATAATCGAGAAACTGAACAAGTTTCAGAATGAGGTAGGCTCCGAACTTGCCTATCTCCATGTGATACACAACCAATGACATGAAAAATTACGGCAAAGAAGAGGAGGATGAAGAAGCTCGATTGATGAGAACTTGGAGGAGAGCTTATCAAAGTACTTTCATGTCGAGCAGCAGTTTCACACGAGAGCTTGGGATGAAGGCCCTGGCCAATGGAGACACAGACTTGATATCGTATGGTAGGTTCTTCATCTCTAATCCGGATTTGGTCCACCGATTCAATGTTGATGCATCATTGAATGATTACAACAGAGAGACATTTTATACTCAAGATCTGGCTATTGATTACATAGATTACCCATTTATTGATAGGAAAATGGGGAAGAGACACATTAGCAAATGAAAATGCTATAGGTTTGCCCGTATTCATAAAATAATATATTCACTGTTCATATACAATTTTTTTTTTTTCTGGTAAGAAGCTGGCACCCGTCTGGGTTGTTAGAGAGTTTGTAATGTCAACGTGGGAAAAAAAAGGTTCATATAAAAAGAGTTCGGGTGAACGTTCAGCATTGCATAGGCCTAATTATGTTAAATCTTGGTTGGACGCTTGAAAAGTTGCGACTAAACAATTTCGAAATTTCCTTTTAATAAATGTTAACTTTTTAAACAAATATGTCAATTGGAAGATTAACTATTCAGTCCAATCCAATCATTGAGTTCATTCACGGGACACATTTTTTCATTGTTCCAAATTAAATATATTCCTTCCTTCAGAAATGCTATTCCATTTCTCGCCTCTTAGCCAATCAGTTCCGTTTCGTTACTACTCTTCTCTTGTTTTTTTTTTTTTCGGGGGGGGGGCTCTCTCTCCTGTCTCCACTGTTATAGATAAGTTTCTATTTTATATGGTTAATGTTAGGTGAGAAATCTTAAATGATACCCAATGAGAATATTAGTAGTCGACCCGAATAGTACCTCAAAAATATTATGTAAAAGTGTGACAAATCGTAGCGCATTTTCATTTGTTAATTCCTACGTTATAGATGATAGCATGTGTTTTAGGTGATGAGCACCATAAATTTGACTACTTAATCACAACTTGGTCCGTTTTTAGATTGGTATGTCATTGAATACTTATGATCAAGAAACATCTATAACTCAAGATCGAGTTGGTGGTTACATAGATAACCTATTTCTTGACCCGGAAAAAGGTCAATGCTCGTGAACATGAATGCTGTTGAGATGATCTTATTTATAGAATTTGGACTTTTAATTTTACTCTTATTGGGTAACCTTGTATTTTTATTCTGGCTCATGGTGAAAAAAATTACGAGATTTGGTTTGTTGCACAACTGGTTATATAGAGTGTGATGAATAACATTTTCTTTTTTGTGTCATGTGTTTTGTACATGAAGTTCGGATGGAGCAACTAAGTGTCCTCTAGGACTTTGAAAATGTGCGATAGATCGTGATATGTCATTGTGATGTTGTTGCATCTCCACACATGATCTTGAAAGTTTGAATTCTTCTGTGAATGTTAGCTTGACTGCAACATGAATGATGTCTTTAGTATTGAGCAGTTTCAAGGTTGAGCCGGTCCTACCTTGGACTTGGGAGCCTACCTTCATAGGGTCGGTCCCCAAATTTTGGAACATGGAATTGACCCTATAAACCCTGGAACTGACCATGTTGGTCTAGTCCAGTATGATTCCGAAGTTAGTCTAGCAAACCTGCTGAATTTTTTTTTCTATTTTATGGTTTCATTTTTTTTTTTGTATTCTTTGAAATGTCAAACTTGTTTTTTCGAAGTACATATTCATCAGCACACAATATTTAGAACTGTGATAATGAGTAATGAAATGGGGAGAAGTAAAACACCAATAAAAAAACAAATAGAAATCTAAAGTAACATGGAATTATCCAATTTATCCCTTAGTCAAGCAAAACCAAAGTTGAAACAATAACAAAAGTCTTCACTTGTCAAAAGCATGTAATGTAAAACATGAATTATAGAACTTCATTTCTCATATATACATAAAAAAATTGCATTACATTATGATCATCTAACAACAAAACAGACAATATAGGTAATTGAAATGTGTTTGTTCTAGGGTCAGCACCTTAAGCCTAAAACTGGCCTGCATAGTGCTAGTTCCCAAATTTTGGGATCAAGGACCAGATGAGAATCGGTCTGCATAGTGCCAATCTAGGGTTGACTTTGGACTGATGCACACTCCTAATTTCTAGTGTATCCTTTTAGGGATGCTATGAGTGGCATTTATATAAACTAGGCAAACAGGGGCCGCAATCATAGGAAAGGCTAAAAGCCATATGCAATGTAACAAGCACGGCCAGGGCACACAAACCCTAGCAGGATCTCTTTAGTAATAGGCATATATGCGCAGGCACCAAGTTGTCCCTAATGACAATTAAGGATGGTTTATTTGGCACTTAGGGACAGTTTTGCCCGTCTTCTGTTATCGCATTTCACGAATGAAAATTTCTCGTATATCTCTTCAATTAAAAAAAGAAATTCCTACCGATAGATCTTCATGAGAAAATCTAGAGATGAACTAAAAAGAAAATTACGGGACTTAAAGCCACGTTTTGTCTTTTAATCTAAGTAGTTAAAACTTCGAATTCCTCTAGGCGGTACTACGTGGCACCTTTGCGGGCTCTCAGTCTCCATGTTTACTGCATAAGTTATGATTTACTTGTCTAACGTTGACGGTTTGCGCAGCTAGTTATAAATATTTGCTTTTTATGTATTAAATAATGGTTCGGATTTTTTTTAATTAACCGATAAATTTCCATTGCTTAGAGCTTTTTTATACATTTTCATTCATTCCCTTTTTAGTTTGCTATGTAAGCTCATTACATATTTCTGATGATTGACTTGATTATTCCGCGTGGGACAAAGGAGAGAAAACTGCAAATCATATTTGAAAAAAAAGAAGCACTCCATATTTAATATGTTTGAAATTGGAATTGGGATAAGTTTACATAGCATGAGCCTTTGCTTTTAGTATAAAGGAACGGCTAAAAGAGAACTAAGGTAAGATCCTTCTAAGATGAGGAGAATGTCACTTTAACACCCACAGTTGTTTTCGACACAAATGACTAATTAATATTTTGTTAACAAATTTCTAGAATGCTGAACAACAAGCGCGTACCTGTCTCAAAAGCACACACTTGTATGGCACAAGCTTTCAGTGAAAATCAAAACCATCATTAGTCCGCAATTTCATTCTAGGGGAATACAATTCTATTAAACAATATGGGGAATCGCCCCTTGCCGTATGAGACGATCCTAAGATCCATCATCTTAGTTACAATGCCAATTCGAACTTCTCGTGCCTCCTACATTTCGTGACTTGGACGCTAACTTTTGTATAAAAAAAGGAACCTCGGAAGATGATGGAGTAAATTCGGGTTAGCGACACGATAACGAGAACATCCAAGAGGGAACCCATGATTGTCATGTTCTATACAAGTAGTACATATGCCAATGCCTCTCGAGCCGGCTGAAGATGGCCATGATTTGGAATCTTTCACTAAGTTTAATTTTCAGCAATATTTTAAGTGGTTAAAGTTAGGTGAGAACTGAATATGAAGGTAAACATCGTTTTTTAGTTAGCTAACTTACGAGGTGGAGACAAGATTTCGATTAAGAGGGCTGTGGACGGCCGAACAAGAATCTTATATGTTTAAAAAGGTTAGATTGATTAAGCAGATTTTTTAAGTTAAATTCGATTAAGAAGCTTTATAAGAAAAGTTAGATATAAATAATTCGACATGATGAACTATGCAGGGACATCTGTCGCGACCTAAAATTAAATTTCCCGAATATAATAATAATAGGTTTAGGGATATTGCTAATTTCGAGCCAACGGACCTTCATTAACTTAGGCTCTCCCAAGCCCATACCTCGCGCGACGTGGGATATCGTGAAAGTCTTCTAATGAGGAGTCGCCACTAGCCTATTAAGGTCGACTAGAAATCGAGCGAGACATGGGAGCGTGTCTCACTATTTACGCAACCAGAGAGTTTAGGGTCGGGGACTTGATTACGTTAGTCATGCGACTAACGCCCTTTCGGTACCTAACTTAATTGTGTGTTAGCTAAAGACATGGCAACACATTAAAAAAAAACCTATTGTAAAGCCCTAAGGCTTATTCAATTTTGGTCTTTCTTCTTTTTAAGGGTTTTTTGAACTTTTGCAATTTTTTTCCGATTTTTCTGGATTTTTTGAATTTTTCTGAATTTTTTGAATTTTTTGAATTTTTTAATATTTTCAAATTTTCTGAAATTAAAGAAAACAAGCTTTTAAGGTTTTTGCAAATTTTTGGCTTTTCTGGAATTTAAAAACATTTATTAATGTCTCTTTTGGGATTTTCTAATTTTTTCTAATTTTTTTGGAATTTTTTGAATATTCGAAAAAAGAAATAAAGTAAAATAAATTAAATTAAACTTTTAAAACCTTTCTGAAATTTAAAAAAACATTTTTTTTAATTTTTAATGATTTTTCGAAATTTTTTCTTAACATTTTTTTAATACTTAATTTTTTTGAATTTTTGGATTTTTTTAATTGATTAAAAAGCAATTCGGACCGGGTCGGGAGACCCGGCCCTACTAAACCGACCCGGCCCCTATCGGGCCGAGCCAGGGCAACAACCGGGCTGGCCGAACGGCCCGGTTAAAAATTTAAAAATGGCCCATTAGTTAAAGAAAATAAAAAAACCATCTCCAATTCTAAAAATTTCAGCTCAAAATCCTCCTAAGCCCATTCGAAGTCAGCCCCAGCCTCATTCTCATTTAAACCCTCGGCCCGGCCCCCCTTTTTTTCTCTTTCTTTTTTTTTTTATTGGTTTTTTTTGCATGCATTTTCTCTCTCCTCCCTATGCGTCTTCAACCTCTTGACGCTCTCTCCCTCTTCGCTGGGACTCCTGCAACTCCGCCGCACTGCATCGCCGCACGGTCCACCTGTCCTAATCGGGTCATCGTGAGGTCACCGGGCGTCGGTCGTTCTGTCCGACCGACGCCGAACGCCGCCGGCCACCGCCAGCGACGACTTCCGACGGCCCTCAACACTCCCCTTTCACCGGAAACCAAAGGCGCCTCCCTTCGACTAAAAAATGCACGGAAATCTCGCGAAAACAGGTGTAATCCTAAGAGGAACACGAGAGTAACCAATATATGGCAAAAATCTACGAAACCAGGTTATCTAGGACAAATTCAACCATGAAATTTTCTGGGTTTCATTCAGACATTTCATCGAACATCTACTGGGCATTACTAGATTCGAAAACATCGGGCTCAACCGAGCCTCGCATTCGCTAGGGGACTTCGGAAATCATGTCAAAATGAGGCAAGGACAAGATAGAGGGGCGATAAGGGCCGAGGCTCGCGCGAACCAGTTGACGCGAACTCCGACCCGCCGCCTCGTTCAGCAAACTGGGAACAGGCGAGAGAGAAACCTACCTGGTTCGGGCGAGGCGTCACGGCGGACAACGGCTGACGAATGGGCTCCGGCGGCGTTCAAACACTCTTCCGGCGTTTGCTCTCTCGTTCTCGGCCTCTCGGTCGGCGTCACGGCGGACAGCGGTTGACGAATGGGCTCCGGCGGCGTTCAAACACTCTTCCGACGTTTGCTCTCTCGTTCTCGGCCTCTCGGTCTCTCCACGTCGCTCAGTTCGGTCTCCGGACTCCTCTCCTCTCTCGTTTTTTGTTTTCTCCTCCCTGGTTCCCCCTCGGTCTTCTTCTCTCTTCCTACTTTCGCTTTCCCTTTCGCCGGACGGCCGCGGGAGCGGGAGCGGGGGTATGGCAACGAGTCGTTGGCCGCAAGTCGGGTGCGCGGCCGCGACGACCTTTCTCTCTCTTTTCTCTCCGATTTCTTTCTGTCTATGCTCCGTAAACCTCTCTCTCCGATCTGGTTTCTTCAGCACCTCTCCATTTCACTCGGCTCTCTCCTTTTTTTTTCTCTCTTTTCCATTCTTTTTTTCTTCTCCCCCTACTCCTCACTCGTTCCCCCCTTTTTTGGACTCCCCCGAACCAGCCCTTATCCTCGGCAACCCCTGATGCCGTCTGACCTCCCTCTCTCCTCTAACTTCGCCGACCTAACCCTCCCCCATTTCCTGCTGATCGCTCTTTTTTTTTTTCTATATTTGCCAACCTAACCTCGCTCTTCGACTGCGGATCGCTCCCCCGAGCTGCCATGCCGCAACTTGTTCCCATTTTTTTATTTACCTTTTGCGGTGGCCGTTGCCGTGCGTGGGAGAAGAGGGGAGGAAGAAGAAGTCCAAGTGGGCCGAGCTGAGAAAGAAGAGAAAAAGGAAAATGGGCCAAGCCCATGCGAGGGGAAAAGGAAGAAAAGAGAGGGGCCGGGCAGGCCTAGCCTTGGCCTGGACCCAATTTTTTTTTTTTTTCAGAAATTGATATATATTTATATAAGCAAAGTAAATGGGCATTTAAGACAAAATAAACAAAATTTCGGGTGTCAACAGCTGCCCCTCTTTGGAAGGGAGCTCGAAGAGGTTCGTTTCAAAGACTAGGTGACACCCGACTTTTGCCGATGAGCCATGGAAGTGTGAATTTATTCCATTCATTTTTTGTTTTTGTTTTTGTTTTTTTGTTTTTTTTGTTTGTTTGTTTTTGTTTTTTTTTCATTTTTTGAGATCTCGGTTCGTACAAACGAGCTTCGACCAAATTAGTAAAGTCTTATCGTCTAACAACTGGCTTCAACTGAGTTATTGGAGGGGGGTGTTACCGTGTAACAACGGGCTTCGACCGAGTTAGTAAAGTCTTACCGTGTAACAACGGGCTTCGACTTGAGGGGAGGTTTTACCGTGTAACAACGGGCTTCGACCGAGTTAGTATAGTCTTACCGTGTAACAACGGGCTTCGACTTGAAGGGAGGTCTTACCGTGTAACAACAGGTTTCGACCGAGTTAGTAAAGTCTTACCGTGTAACAACGGGCTTCGACTTGAAGGGGGGTCTTACCGTGTAACAACGAGCTTCGACCGAGTTAGTAAAGTCTTACCGTGTAACAACGGGCTTCGACCGAGAATGCATGGTTTAAGGAGGACCCATGAACCTTTTGGAAATTGCATGGTTTCAGGTTGACCACGAACCATGTGGTTTAAGGATAGACCCACGAATCGTGTGGTTTAAGGATAAGCCCACGAACCATTGTGGTTTAAGGATAAGCCCACGAACCTTTTAGAAATTGCATGGTTTTCCGGTTGACCATGAACCATGTGGTTTAAGGAGAACCCACTAACCGTGTGGTTTAAGGATAAGCCCACGAACTATTGTGGTTTAAGGATAAGCCCACGAACCTTTTGAAAATTGCATGGTTTTCCGGTTGACCATGAACCATGTGGTTTAAGGAGAACCCACGAACCGTGTGAAAATTGCATGGTTTCACTAAGTGAACCTGTCAAATTCAACTTGAGCAAATGTCATTAGAGACAATATCAGAAAAATACATTCACAATGTTGTAGCATCAATTGCATAAGTGAATCAAGCTAAGTCCAATCATATTGAAAACATTTGATTTTTTTGATTTGATTTTTTGATTTTTTGATTTTTGATTTCATTTGATTTGATTTTTTTTTTTTTTTTTTTTTTTGGTATCATGTACCACAAAATTGTCATCAAGCTTGGAAGGTATCGTCGATCATCAAATTCCTTCAGGAGAAAAATTATGTCAGAATGATCCTACTTATGAAAGAGGTTCATTAAGCATGCCAAGCAAGAGCTCTTAGTTAGAAATGGCTTATCATATGCTCTCAAGAAAGGCTATTTAATCCCATCCATTCATTTGGAGAGTAATTTGATTACTCAATTTACCTCACATTTCCAATGTCGAAGGATTTGAGAATCATTCGCAATAAGTACACATTGACCAATCTAAAAGGTCTTTCAAAGGGACCATAATGTGGGTTTGGTCATGGTCTTAGCAATGGATATGCATCATTGGTCATGAACTGAAACAGTTATCTGCCAACATCTTTGCTAGGTTTACAAGTCAAGTAACCTCAAGATGAGATAAGACAACCTTGCCCCCACTTCTTCGAGCGGTAGCTTCTTTGGAAAATCCTTATTATCGCCTGAATCATCCCAATCTGAAGAGACTTCGGGAAGGGTTATAATGTTGGTTTGGTTATGGCTTGAAATGGCTCAGAATTTTTCACAAAAAGGGATGTGGAAGTTGGTGATTGTCATGGCACCATTGTCATATCATTCAATCTTTTGAAAGCATTTGACTTTGGCAGTCTGAATTATCTCGAAGATCCTTTGACTAATCAAATAAGAGCTTTGTCTTTCTCACTTTTTTCTTTGCATTTGCAATGATTTTCTTTTCAATGCAAGCATTTTGAATTTGACAATTTTTTCTTCGCATAGGAATTTTTCGCCCTTTGATGTGAATAATTTCTTTTTTTCTTTTTTCTTTTTTATGGGCATTGGCCTTGCTTTTACCAGGCACACTGCTTTTCCATGCCTCTTAGTTTTGATTGGACTGTTGCTCTTTTGAACTTTTTGAGCTTTCAAGACTTTTAAGATTCTGCCCACATTTTCACATAAAATGCCTATTGTGCTTGTCAATCATGTGCCTTGCCCCAACATGGGGAGATAATCACCACTTGGGTTTTAGAAATGAACAATCAGGCTCAACTTGGTTTAAGCAAAGGGTATCAGTGTTTGGATAGAGAAAAGAATGCTCTTCTTCACCTCGGGATGTTTCAAGCTTTCATAAGAATCCGCCTGAAGTTACCACAAAAAGATTAATACAAGTGAAAGTAAAGAAGTCTTTCTCATCTTTTCATCACATGATGTCAATCAAAACCTCCAAATTTGCCCCATTGCGGGGTGGTTCTTGACAGGGGTATTTTTGATTTCTTCGCATTTAGAGGCTCAAATAGGCTAACTATGGTCACCTGCGGTGTTTAAGATAGAGGAGAGAGATGCCTCTTTTCATTTTGGTCTATGTACCAATTGCGAATAACTCATTTGTCCTTAAACGACATAAGTCTTCCTTTTCGTTCAATTCTCACAGTGTTTAAAGGGCATGTTTGGGAATGGATTGCCTTTCATCATCCTAAGCACTTCCTGCTCGGCATGCTTAACACCTCAATTTCATTTGGTCAAGATCATCTGAGTAGATTAGTCTCCATGAGGAGTTTTGATTCAAAATGAGTAACCAACCAATTATAGGCTTCTTCTTTTTTCTTTTTTCTTTTTTCTTTCTTTTTTTTTTTTTAAAGGAGAAGTGTACTTACCTGCTACGAGGCGACGCAAAAAAATCTCGCATTTATCCTTTGAGTGTTAACATCACCCTTTCGGATATTTGGCAACTTCAAGTCTCCGCTTGCATTCCGGGCGATGGCCAGCGACGGCCGGCGGCTGGAGTAGTAATAGTGGTGGCTAGTTTGGCCAAAACCAGAATCGAGTGAGAGGGAGAGAGAGAGAATCGGTTAATGGCGAGGGAGAAATGGCGCAAAAATGAAAGCTGCAAAAAGTTGGTTTTCGCCTTTTCCCCTCTTTTTTTTTTTTTTTTTAAATTTTATTTATGTGGCCACTGCCGCTTTCGGGATTCGAGCTCCCGATTGGACCAGGCGGATTCCTCCCCGGATACCATTCGGCTATAAGCGCCGACGGTGTCCAAAATTGCTTTCTTTTTCCATTTAAGACCAAAATCTTTATTTCCCCCTCAAAAGGGAGATCATGTGACCAACGACTCCTCTTGAATGTCATCGGGGTCCTGCAAATCAAAAACATGCGCACAAATATGCGTGAAATGCGTGATATGCATGATATGCTTGTTATGAGCAATGCATGATCTAAGTGACTCGGATTGCGTTGAAAAGGGCTCTAAGGCCTTCTGATTTCATTCATGGAAAGTACTGTTTCACTGAATCGGCATTTACAGTCTTTGGCAATTCTTGGCCATCCATCTCTATCAGAACTAAGGCACCCCCAGGCAGTATCTTCTTGATGACATATGGTCCCTCGTAGTTCGGAGTGAACTTTCCACGTGGATCCGGTATGATAGATAAAACTTTCCTCAGCACGAGGTCGCCTTCTTGGAAGGACCTGGGTCGAACTTTACGATTAAACGCTTTCGCAACCTGCTTTTGATAGCACTGACCATGACATAATGCAGTAAGTCTTTTCTCATCAATCATGTCTAGCTGTTCATATCTTTGCCGCACCCACTCAGCTTCAGAGAGTTTACTTTGTGAGAGAACTCTCAATGAAGGGATTTCCACCTCTACTAGTAAGACAGCCTCCATACCATAAACTAGTGAGAATGGAGTTGCCCCGGTCGAAGTTCGTATTGAAGTTCGGTATGCCATTAATGCATATGGCAACCGCTCATGCCAGTCGTGATAGTTATCCGCCATCTTGGACAGGATCTTCTTTATGTTCTTGTTAACCGCCTCTACGGTACCGTTCATCTGTGGTCGATAAGGTGACGAATTCAAGTGGCGAATCCGAAATTCACGTAGCAACTCATCAACAATCTTGTTATTCAAGTTAGAACCATTATCTGTGATGATGGCTTCAGGCACACCGTAGCATGCAATGATATCACGCCGAATAAACTTGGCCACATTCCTCGCGGTGACATTAGCATATGAGCTTGCTTCGATCCACTTAGTGAAGTAATCGATAGCCACCGGAATGAAACGATGTCCATTAGAAGCTTTAGGATTGATCGGCCCAATTACGTCAATTCCCCACATAGAGAAAGGCCACGGCTGAGTCATTAGATGCAATTCATTTGGCGGGGCGTTAATTTTATCTCCATATATTTGACATTGATGGCAATAGCGAGCATGTTTAATGCAATCAGTTTCCATGGTTAACCAATAATACCCGAGCCTCATGATCTTTCTCGCTAAAAGATGGCCATTCATGTGAGGCCCGCATTCTCCTTCGTGTATTTCCTGCATCGGTGATCGGCTTCTTTGGCGTCGACGCATTTCAACAAGATTGAATCATATGACTTCTTGTAGAGTACACTTCCGGAGACAAAGAATTTTGCTGCTAACTTCTCGAGGTATTTCTTGTCAGCCTCCTCACACCCTTGGGGGAACTTCCCGTGCTGAAGATAGTTTGAGATGTCATAGTACCATGGATTTTGATCCGGCTCCTCTTCAACCGTCATACAATAAGCCGGGCGTTTAGAAACCTCAATTTTCAATGGCTCAATGTCTAATCCTTCCATCACATTCAACATTGATGACAATGTGGCCAATGCGTCGGCAAACTGATTTTGGGATCTAGGCAAATATTTGAAGGCTATTTCATCAAATTCTTTTATTAATTCTTCCGAAACTCATGGTATGGGACTAGCTTTGGGTCACGAGTTCGCCACGATCCTTCGCTTTGCAGGATAATGAGCGCAGAATCTCCATACACTTGTAATTTTTTGACTTTCATGTCAATGGCCAATTGCAAACCTAGGATATATGCTTCATATTCCGAGACATTGTTTGTACAGGGAAAGATTAACTTGGCCGCCACAGGATAATGTTGACCGGTAGGGGAGATCAAGATTGCCCCAGTTCCTGACCCGGATAAATTGACGGCACCATCAAAATACATGATCCATTTATCATTCGAGATTGCCAAGATGCGTTCATTGAAACCATGTGTTGTATCATGGGATTCTGCGTCTTTTGAACTCCCAGCCAGCATGTCAGCTATAGCTCTTCCTTTTACTGACTTTTGTGCCATGTTGCGTATGTCAAATTCAGAAATAAGGACCTGCCATTTAGCCATCTTCCCAACCAATGCTGGCTTCTCGAGCAAATATTTGATCGGGTCATTTTCAGTCACCAAGTGGATCTGATAATAGAGAGTCTACTGACGTAGTCGATGTAACACCCAAACCAATGCCACACATGTTTTCTCCACTTTTGAGTAGTTCATCTCGGAGACAGTGAATTTCTTGCTGAGATAATATATGGCACGCTCCCTTTGATCACTTGGCATTTTTTGTACGAGGATGGCCCCAAGTGACTCTTCATGGATTGTCAGGTAGAGAATTAATGGTATCCCCGGTACTAGTGGCACCAGCATTGGAGGATGTGACAAATAACGTTTTATCTCTTCGAAGGCTTTTTGACATTCAGCATCCCATTTAACTTTGGCGTTCTTCTTCAGGAGGTTGAAAAAAGGTTTGGCTGTCTCAGATAGCTGAGAAATGAATCGCAACATAATTCAATCTTCCCAAGAGGCTTCGAACTTCCTTGACAGTAGAAGGAACTTCAAGGTCACAAATAGCTTTAACTTTCGATGGGTCAATCTCGATGCCCTGACTACTGACCACGAAACCTAATAGCTTCCTAGACTTTGCCCCAAATACACATTTTGAGGGGTTAAGCCTTAGCTTAAATTTCCGAAGTCGATCGAATAGCCTCTTCAGGACTCCGAAGTGGTCTTGTCGACGCTTCGATTTGGCAATCATGTCATCGACATATACCTCTATTTCTTTATGCATCATGTCATGGAATAGAGTGACCATCGCCCTTTGATATGTGGCTCCCGCGTTCTTTAAGCCGAAAGGCATCACCTTGTAACAAAAAGTTCCTCAGGGTGTGATGAACGATGTCTTGCTTTTATCTTCTTCTTTCATCTTGATCTGATTGTATCCCGAAAATCCATCCATGAAAGAGAATAATTCAAAACCTGCAATGCTATCAACCAAAACATCAATGTGAGGCAAAGGAAAATCATCTTTTGGGCTCGCTCGATTTAAGTCACGGTAATCTATGCAGACCCTGGCTCGTCCATCTTTCTTCATGACTGGTACTATATTAGCAATCCAATCAGGGTAGTGAGATACTTCGATGAAATCCACCTTCAACAGTTTCATGACCTCTTCTTCAATCTTCTTGGAAAGCTTAGGTTTTGTTCTTCGTAGCTTTTGCTTTTTAGGTGCCACATTCGGATCCGTCGGTAAGGCATGCTCCACGATTTGTGGATCTAACCCTGGCATATCCGCGTATGACCATGCGAACACGTCTTGATATTCTTTTAGGAGCTCAACCATCTCCCTTGCTTCATTCTCAGACAAATTAGCCCCAATCTGAGTTTCTTTGACATTTTCTGCATCTCCCAAATTCACAGTGATCGTTTGTTCAACCGTCAAAGGCTTAGATTCTTCATGGCGAATCCAGTCTCTCTCTATGTCTCGTTGAATATCATCGTCATCATGTTCAGGCTCACAAGAATCTTCATTATACAAATCCGAGTCACATATGTACCTATCATGATTATGTTGAATGACATGCCTGAGATGCAAATGAGGGGGTTAGTAGAATTATCCAGTGAGGACTATGCATATGCATTTTTCTTGAATTTTTTTTTTTTCGAATGACCACTTAAGAGAAAATGTTTGAACTATGAGATCGTCCTCATATCATCGGACTCTTTCATCTCACAAATTTCGAAAACTAGGAGTCGTGAGGAAGTCCAGGCCTCAAAGCGTCATCATAAGACTGGTTTGGCACTTCCTCACGTCCTTAATAAAACATGCATGCATTTGTATTAACATGATAAGGCCGTTTTACAATAGTTATAATCTCGGATCACGGCTCACGACCCGAGATTTTGATTACATAAAGGAAATAACAAAAGTAGCAAACGACTCATCCCATGTAAGGGAGAACATAAAGGAAATGACATGAAAACTAAACAAAGCAGTCGGTCAGCATCCCTACTCCGATGGCTTGAAGGGAATCATGGAAGGGCCTGCCCCTTCATCTTCAGTAGTGGCGCACACAAGGTCAGGATCGAACAGGTCCGCTATGTTCAAGATGGTCCCTTCCTCTTCCTGCAACAGCTTGGGCGACTTGACAAATGTCCTTTCAAAACGAAGACGCAGTTCTTCCAGTGAAGGAGGGAGTAATCCCTGTTGATTCCAAGTTGGGATAGTTCGGCCTTGATAGCCAAGTCGACTTATGTAGCTATCAAAAGTACCTTGGCTTCCGAATCCTCCAGGGTAACCTCGGTTTCCACGACCAGCTCGGCCTCTGCCTCCCACTTCCGAACTTGAACCTACCAACTTTCCACTTCCTTTCTTATATTCAGAAGCTTCTCGGTAGCCTAAACCAATTCTCTTTTGATTTCCCAATACTTCGATAGGCTTTACAATACCTTGTGCATACATCCCTAACCCCGCCCCGGGACATGGCCATATTCCAAGAAACTTTGCTTGACATGATAGACGAGGCGGAGAGTTCGGGACGCCTCATGATGACCCGGCGGGCACATGCACCATTGATACTAGGTCGAGAGTTTGGTAGCTAGGTTCTTCATTCACTTCAGGCTCTACATACGGGATGGCCGTATCTTGGAATATCTTGAAGTCAGCTTCGCAACGAACAGTCACCAACTTACCTTTCGAGATGAAACGAACCATTTGGTGCAAACTGGAAGGCACCGCTATAGCATGGTGAATCCAAGGTCGACCTAAAAGGAAGTTGAAAGCACTAGGGATGTCGAGCACTTGAAACTTTATCGTGAATGGGATTGGGCCAATCAGCAATTTGAGCTCGACCTCGCCTATTGACTCCTTTCTCACACCATCAAAGGCTTGAACAGTAGATTGAGATGTCACGATCTCTTCCTCGCTCACTCCAAGGCGATGGAGGGTAGCCAATGGACAAATATTCAAAGCAGATCCATTGTCGAGCAATATGCGAGGGACTATCATATCACAACACTTGGCTGAGATGAGCAACGCTTTGTTGTGGTCAACGCCTTCTTGAGGAAGATCCTCATCTGAAAAAGAGATTTGGTTTAACAATAAAATGGACCCAATGAATTCCTCCAGCTGCTTGTCATCGATATTTTCAGGCACATGAACTTCATTTAGGACCCTCAACAGTGCATTCTTATGTTTCTCGAAAGTTTTAAATAATTCTAAAAGTGATATTTGAGCGGGCATCTTCCTCAACTGCTCTATCACGTCGAATTCACTATTTTTTATCATGGCCAAAAACTGTTTAGCCTCTTCATCGGTGATGTTTTCTTCTCAACAAAGCTTCCGCAGACGTGTAACAACGACCCGATCGAGTGACAGCATCCACTTCCTCCATCTTGTAGTCCCACGGGACCGCTTTGGTATTGAAATTGGCCAAGGGTTTCTTCAGACTCCCTTCTTGGTCAACAGGTGGTAGCTCAATCACAACGGGCTGCAATCCACCTGCTTCTATCTCTAGACTGGCAAACTCTTTCGTTGCTAGATCGATGACCACGTGGTCGGTTTGATTCTCGTCATGATCCTATTGGTCTCCTTCAGTGGGTAAGTTTATAACAAACGGTGTGATCGTAGCCACAGCATCTTCTCCAAAGGGATTTTCCATACCGTTGTGCACATCATGTGCATCAGTTTCGCCTTTCTGACCCTTCCAGTTTTCCTCACCAAATATTACATTCACATCTTCAACATGAGCAAGTAAAGGATTTTGTTGAACATTGGGTTGCTCTTTAAATGATAAAATCCCTTTGTCAAGTAAGTTCTGCACTTTGTTTTTCAACGTTATGCAGTTATCTACATCATGGCATTTTTCTCCCATATGGTACTCGCATGACTTTGCTAGGTCAAACCCGAAAAATTTAGGGGGATTGTTACGAGGGATTTCTTTAGCCACCAGCCTCTTTTCCAGCAACATGGGCATCAGCTTAGACAGCGGCCTAGGCAGAGGAGTATACTGCCTTGGAGTCCACTTGTTTGGCTCATAATTCTGATATTTCGCACGTGGTGCAGAGGAACTTTGCGCACTCGCAAATGGCTTTGGAGTGACTGGAGCTTGTACATAAGCTACCTCGGCTTCTTTCTCCTTCCTAATGGTGAACTTTCAGTTTGATCTCTCAGTTATACGGCCGTCATGTATGGCTCCCTCAATTCTTTCACCCACGGCAACCAAGCGAGAGAAGTTTTCGCAATCCAATCCGATCATCCGGTTGTAAAAGTCAGTAGGAAGGGTATTGATGAATAGCTCCACCATCTCTTTGTCATCCAGGGGGGTCGAACTTGTGCAGCCAATGTGCGCCACCTTTGAGCAAAAGATCTAAAAGATTCATTTCTTTTCTTTTCGGCGCGAGCCAATATGCTACGTGTCGGAGCAATCTCAGCATTGTACTTATACTTTGCATCACAAATGCTTCGCTACATCCTCCCACTTCTCCAATTTCTCAGGTTCGAGCAAAATATACCATTGTAACGCCATCCCAGTTAAACTTTCCTGAAATGTGCGGATCAGCAAAGGGACATTTTGAGCATAACGTCCCATCCTATTCAGATAATACTTCAAATGGATTCTAGGATCCCCAGTGCCATCATACTTAGTGAACTCCGGGATTTTGAACTTGTCTGGGAAGTCTATCTTAGTGTATTGGGATAGATCCTCCACCATGCTAGCCTCATATCCTTGCAAGGCCTTGAGCTTCTCCTCCGCCTTAGCAAACCTCTTGCTATTCTCCTCCTCCATTCGGACCGAGATGGCTTCCGAGATGGGGTCTAATTCTACCACCACAGGGGTTTGATGCGCCACTTCTTCCGTCAACTTCCCTCTACTATTGGCATTACTGGCCTGAGGAGTTGCAGGTGTGTCTCGATTGGAGGTGGTAACCACCAAGCTTGACTTGATCTCACTTGCAAATTGTGCGGCTAACTCAGTGATCTTGTTATCAAGCACGGTGATCCGAGCGTTTTGCTCTTCAGAACTCATTTTCGCGGATCTGGATCGGGTGCGGATAGGCGAATGCCTCGAAGCCATGACGGTGATACCTGGTTCAATAAATAGGTAAACACACATGAGCACGAGATGTAAAATGATGCCGGTCCATGACAATGATCTAATCGTCCCGTTTCATTCACTTCATAAAAGAAAAGAGCCTCCTGAACCACGTAACTAAAAATTAAAATAAAACATCCTGACATCAAAACTAGGAAAAGAAAATAACAATACTCCCTAATCAGTAAAATAGAAGAAGGTAAAATAAAACTAACCTAAACAACATTATGAGAAAACAAAAATAGATTCAAGCAATCTTTTTTTCTTCTTCTTCTTTTTTTTTTTTTATCCATGTACAAACGGGGGAACAATGACTCTCTCATGACTGCCTAACTAGTCCTAGCCAACTTGGACGCACGCTCCTTGGCCTCTTTGAGCTCCCTTTTGAGGAACTTGATCTCTGCACGATTGGTGGCCTTCGATGGTACATCAGGGATCTTCGGGCGCCACTCCTCGGGAATTTTGTGTTGGAGGATATACTCCATCGAGGCGTAGTAGATCTTTTCTTTACCCTCTAACTCTTCCTCGGGCCAAATCAATTTTTGGGGACGACACATGTCCCACATCGATCGAAGCAGCATGATGGAATTCTCGTGATCGGGATTTCCATTCGTGAAATCAGTCTTGAGCGGGGTTTCTTGCAGTATTGATGGAAGTTGTTGCACGACTTGGTATTGTCGAGCAACCCTAGTTGGGTGATACTCGGTAGCACTTGTTATCCCTAACAAAGGAACGGGCCCGATACCTCCACATGTGAGCCGGGCCTCGCGAACCCGGAGCCATCTAGTGTGCCATAGGAAATCTTCAGGGTCAGGATTTTTCATAAAGCCTAACCAATCGAAGTGGTGATAATCCGGTGCATGCTCTTTCTTTTCTTTAAATTTCAAAATGGGGTGATTAAAATTATTGGTGTCATGTATGGTCATTAAATTGCCAAACCCCTTGAGGTGAGAGAGAAACCAAATTTGCAAAAGTTCAGGAGGAGCATGTAAAGCTTCTTTTCCACTTTCTTTAAAACGAGTGAGGGAAAGGAAAGTCTCAGTTAAAACAGCATTAACAAAACCTTTTCCCATACACACTTCTTGAACAACACTTGCAATAGATGGATTAATAGCATTTTTACTGTGAGGAAAAACCATAAACCCGAAAAATGCTAACACAAAAATCCGCCTCATTTGGACTGACGGGGCATTTTGAAAAAGTCCATTCAAAAATGAAAAGGGGCAAGCATTGCGGTTGGCTTTCAAAACTCTTCTTACATCTTCTCCTTTGACTCTAAGAAAATCAGCTAAAACTGATACATGATCTACTCCGATGGGTGGCCTAATCAATTCCGACACTAAAGGTTTCCCAATGATAGCACTAAATTCCTCCAAGGTGGGGACAAGCTCATGTTCACCAAAGATGAACGTGGAGGTCTCAGGGCACCAAGTGTGTGCTAACCCCCGAACAATACCATAATGGACTTCTATGTCTAGTAAAGAGAATAACCATCCCACGTTGGATTACACGAACTCACGACTGACATGGTCCAATTTATCCCACCAAGCGCGCAGTTCCTTCTTCGAGATAGAAATAATACGGAGCTCAGGTCCCCCCATTGCATACAAACCTAAAACTCGTAAACAACCTAATTGTCATGGACCGGTCGAAAAAATAATAAATGTAAATAAATTGCAAGTGTGAGAGCTCCAGAAGACTTACTTCACCCAATGAAAATTAAAGTCAATCGCATAGACATGCGCATGAGACTGTGGATCAATTTATACTCTAGATGGCTCAAATGAAGCCACGGGATTACCGCACTGAACCAACATGGTCTCGGTTAGGTCGGGGTTCCCATGACTCCGGCTTTGTAAAAGAGTCGACCCGTGTTGTGCGGTTGCGACCGGGGTGGAAGCTCTCGACGTCAGAAGAATTTCGGAATTGAGATGGGCGACTCGTACTACATGGTGGTAGTCGGAGTGGCACTCATCTTAACACCATCCTAAGTGATCCGATGCGGCCCAGGTTCAGCGGCAGGTTGTGTGTGCTAAAGTGTAGTGCCATGTAAGGAAGACATGCACAATAGTTTAGATGGCAAACAACACTTCAACAATTTTAACCATACAATCATTCATCCCCATTCACCGACCTACAAAACAAAGTGTTAGCAAAAACTCCACCCCTTATTACTCAAATCCTGTACCAACATTTAACATGAGGTTAGTGGACTTACCTCACCTTCTCGAATGCACTGCCAAAGAAACACATTAGATAACACACAATCAAGCAAATCAGGCCTAAGTCCTCTAAGGTTCAGAACCAGTCCCCAGCGGAGTCGCCAAGCTGTCGCGACCTAAAATTAAATTTCCCGAATATAATAATAATAGGTTTAGGGGTATTGCTAATTTCGAGCCAACGGACCTTCATTAACTTGGGCTCTCCCAAGCCCATACCTCGCGCGACGTGGGATATCATGAAAGTCTTCTAATGAGGAGTCGCCACTAGCCTATTAAGGTCGACTAGAAACCGAGCGAGACATGGGAGCGTGTCTCACTATTTACGCAACCAGAGAGTCTAGGGTCAGGGACTTGATTACGTTAGTCATGCGACTAACGTCCTTTCGGTACCTAACTTAATTGTGTGTTAGCTAAAGACATGGCAACACATTAAAAAAACCTATTGTAAAGCCCTAAGGCTTATTCAATTTTGGTCTTTCTTCTTTTTGAGGGTTTTCTGAATTTTTGCAATTTTTTTCCGATTTTTCTGGATTTTTTGAATTTTTCTGAATTTTTTGTATTTTTTAATATTTTTAATATTTTCAAATTTTCTGAAATTAAAGAAAACAAGCTTTTAAGGTTTTTGCAAATTTTTGGCTTTTCTGGAATTTAAAAACATTTATTAATGTCTCTTTTGGGATTTTCTAATTTTTTCTAATTTTTTTGGAATTTTTTGAATATTCGAAAAAAGAAATAAAGTAAAATAAATTAAATTAAACTTTTAAAACCTTTCTGAAATTTTAAAAACATTTTTTTTAATTTTTAATGATTTTTCGAAATTTTTCTTAATATTTTTTTAATACTTAATTTTTTTGAATTTTTGGATTTTTTTAATTGATTAAAAAGCAATTCGGACCGGGTTGGGAGACCCGGCCCTACTAAACCGACCCGGCCCCTATTGGGCCGAGCCAGGACAACAACCGGGCTGGCCGAACGGCCCGGTTAAAAATTTTAAAATGGCCCATTAGTTAAAGAAAATAAAAAAACCATCTCCAATTCTAAAAATTTCAGCCCAAAATCCTCCTAAGCCCATTTGAAGTCAGCCCCACCTCATTCTCATTTAAACCCTCGGCCCGGCCCCCCTTTTATTCTCTTTTTTTTCTTTTATTGGTTTTTTTTGCATGCATTTTCTCTCTCCTCCCTGCGCGTCTTCAACCTCTCGACGCTCTCTCCCTCTTCGCCGGGACTCCTGCAACTCCGCCGCACAGTCCACCTGTCCTAATCGGGTCATCGTGAGGTCACCGGGCATCGGTCGTTCTGTCCGACCGACGCCGAACGTCGCCGGCCACCGCCAACGACGACTTCCGGCGGCCCTCAACACTCCCCTTTCACCGGAAACCAAAGGCGCCTCCCTTCGACTCAAAAATGCACGGAAATCTCGCGAAAACAGGTGTAATCCTAAGAGGAACACGAGAGTAACCAATATATGGCAAAAATCTACGAAACCAGGTTATCTAGGACAAATTCAACCATGAAATTTTCTGGGTTTCATTCAGACATTTCATCGAACATCTACTGGGCATTACTAGATTCGAAAACATCGGGCTTAACCGAGCCTCGCATTCGCTAGGGGACTTCGGAAATCATGTCAAAATGAGGCAAGGACAAGATAGAGGGGCGATAAGGGCCGAGGCTCGCGCGAACCAGTTGACGCGAACTCCGACCCACCGCCTCGTTCAGCAAACTGGGAAAAGGCGGGAGAGAAACCTACCTGGTTCGGGCGAGGCGTCACGGCGGACAGCGGCTGACGAATGGGCTCCGGCGGCGTTCAAACACTCTTCCGGCGTTTGCTCTCTCGTTCTCGGCCTCTCGGTCTCTCCACGTCGCTCAGTTCGGTCTCCGGACTCCTCTCCCCTCTCATTTTTTTTTGTTTTCTCCTCCCTGGTTCCCCCCTCGGTCTTCTTCTCTCTTCCTACTTTCGCTTTCCCTTTCTGCTGGACGGCTGCAGGAGCGGGAGCGGGGGTATGGCAGCGAGTCGTTGGCCGCAAGTCAGGTGCGGCTGCCGACGGCCTTTCTCTCTCTTTTCTCTTCGATTTCTTTCTGTCTATGCTCCGTAAACCTCTCTCTCCGATCTGGTTTCTTCAGCACCTCTCCATTTCACTCGGCTCTCTCCTTTTTTCCTCTCTTTCCCTTCTTTTTTTTTTTTTTTACTCCTCACTCGTTCCTCCTTTTTCTTTGGACTCCCCGAACCAGCCCTTATCCTTGGCAACCCCGATGCCGTCGACCTCCCTCTCCCCTCGACTTCGCCGACCTAACCCTCCCCCATTTCCTGCTGATCGCTCTCTTTTTTTTTTTTTTTTTTTTTTCTGTATTTGCCGACCTAACCTCACTCTTCGACTGCGAGATCGCTCCCCCGAGCTGCCATGCTGCAACTTGTTCCCATTTTTTTATTTACCTTTTGCAGGTGGCCGTTGCCGTGCGTGGGAGAAGAGGGGAGGAAGAAGAAGTCCAAGTGGGCCGAGCTGAGAAAGAAGAGAAAAAGGAAAATGGGCCAAGCCCATGCGGGGGGAAAAGGAAGAAAAGAGAGGGGCCGGGCGAGCCCGACCTTGGCAAGAACGGACGGACCCAAATTTTTTTTTTTTTTTCAGAAATTGATATATATTTATATAAGCAAAGTAAATGGGCATTTAAGACAAAATAAACAAAATTTCGGGTGTCAACAACATCGAAGCGTCAAGGGCGACATTGACAGATTGAGAATGATAAAGAAATACTAAAGAGTCTGGAGTCTTTATTGGATGAGTACGAGACGGACATCAAAGAAAGCTTTCATGAACACCATGTTGAAATTCGGACACTTGACTATGATAAACACTTCCTTAATATTACAAGAACACAATTACACCTCACGACTCACACACACCAAACACGGGTTAATTCCAAAAAAAACCCCAAACTTTAAGTATAGTCCCAAATATACCCCGAACTTTTTTTTGTCTCAAAAAAAACCCCAAACTTTAAGTTCAGTCCCAAATCTGCCCCGAATTTTTTTTTGTCTTAGAAAAAACCCCAAACTTTAGGTTTAGTCCCAAATCTGCCCCAAACTTTTCTTTTGTCTTAGAAAAAACCCCAAATTTTTAGCCCATTCCCAAATCTATCCCAATATTTTTTGTCAAAAAGAAAATCATCAAAATTTACTCTAACCCTAAATTTGTCCTCGTTAGCCTCTGTCTAATAACCATATTAGTAATCCCTAATTTTTTATGTCCTAAAATGGTTTTACTTTGAAAATAATTTTCTATGACATATTGCTTATGTGCATTTATTATCTATGTGAAAATGCCATGTTAAGTTGGGACTAGACTGTGGAGAATATTTGAGAATAGATCAAAAATTGATGATTTTTTTTAGTACAAACGGTGGCTAAAACCCCAAATTAGTATACCCGTCAATTGCGACGTGTTATTTAATTTAGCAATTTGACAATAAAATTTAACAGAAACTAATAGATGGTAATTTGTTTTGGTGTTCAAAAAATTAATTTTGGGTAAATTTGTCATATGCGTACAATTTGGAATTTTTCATGATATTAACTCTCTTTTTTAGACAAAACAAAATTCGGGGTAGATTTGGGACTAAAATTAAAGTTTAGGGTTTTTTTTGAGACAAAAGAAAAGTTCGGGGCAGATTTGGGACTAAACCTAAAGTTTGGGGTTTTTTTTGAAACAAAAAAAAGTTTGGGGTATATTTGGGACTGAACCTAAAGTTTGGGGTTTTTTTTGGAATTGACTAAGGCCACTTCTTACGCCACCACACGCACACCACCCACTGAAACAATATTATAATTCTTCCTCTCACAAGACCCCTCACGTTTCACACGCACTACACAAGGACAGCAGCCCCTATATATACGACAATAAGTCGGTCAATGAACCGACTTTCTCACCAAACCTATTATTATTTTATTGTAACCTGCTATTCTACTTGTCAACAATTTCGGCTGCTTAAAGGACAAGAAATGTTGACTAGAGAGTCAACTTTTGCGGCTGAGAAAAATCTGGAGAGAGAAGATTCTGGCGAGGGAAGGACAACTCTAGAGGAAAGAGAGAGGCGGTGCTCTCTTCAATACACCAATCCCATTTTTTGTTTACTTTAAACAACGCACTCATTTAGAAAATTTCAAAAGAAAACCCCGAAGCGGGACATTTTTCATAGAATATTTCGAAAATAAGGTCTATTTCGAAGGAACACGTGAAGTTGGTGGGGACATTGAAGCGTCAGGGGCGGCATTGATGGATTGAGAATGATAAAAAAAGACTAAAGGGTCTAGAGTCTTTATCAAATGAGTACGAGACGAGACGGACATCGAAGAAAGTCTTTCATGAAGACCAATCCCATTTTTTGTTTACTTTAAACAATGCACTGATTTGTGAGAAAATTTCAAAAGAAAACCTTGAAGTGGGACATTTTTCATAGAATATTTCGAAAATAAGGTCTATTTTGAAGTACCACGTGAAATTAGTGGGGAGAAGAATACCAGAAGTGTCACAACTTATATACGACGCTCATTTTAGTGCTAAAACTTTTCGCCAGATCACTTAAATGTCAAATTTTTTGAAAATGATTTTTTTAGTGTCAACTTTGATTTATTTGGCCAAAAATCTGATATGGCATTTTAAGCTGATGTGGCTCACTAGAGGTTTGAATTAGCAGAAAAATTGTAAAACAACGTCATGTGGCAATCGTTGTAAAGAAATGATCACTTTAATGTCAATAGTTGATAAAAAGTGATCATTTCAGTGTCAATCTTAATAAAAAAACTAAACATTTCGATGCCAAAAAAAATGCCATCTCTAATAAATGGGAATTGTATTGTAATTACAACATTTTGTTATTGCAAGTGGTGCCGGCCCCTATGGTCCCCGTCCATGGTGTGTGAAATACAACACATGACATGTATGTGATCGCTGCATAATGAAAATTTGTACCACCGATGAGATAGGGTGTCAATTGAAACGAAATCATTAATTCGGGGGTACTTTAAGATAAATCCCACCCAGTTTGAATGGTATTCTAAGAAAGTACTTGCTTCAGGGATTCTTTTGAAATTTCCCCATCATTTTATTTTTAATAAACTTATTTAATTGCTTGATCAACGCATCTTCTGGCTTTCGTGAACCTGATTCTCCTGACTTTTCGTTCTCTTCATCTGGCTTTTCGGACCAGAAAGAGCAATGACAGACCTCTTCAGTCCATACAAGATGGGCAAATTCAACCTCTCACACAGGTGTGTATTGGTGTCCTAGATCTGATACTCGTTGCTCTTGTTCTCCGTTTTCAATTCTTGACGGGTCGCAAGAGATGAAACCGAGTCAAATTTGGCATGGCGGTGCAGGGTGGTGCTCGCACCTCTGACAAGATCCCGAGCCTTGAACGGAGTGCCGCAGCCAGCTCTCGTTGAGTACTACAGACAGCGGTCGACGGAGGGAGGTCTCCTCGTCAGTGAAGCCACACCCATCGCTCAAGAGGGAATTGGGTACTTTCATGTTTATACTCTTTTTTCTCAATTAATCTTCAGATTGTAATCTGGTTATTTTATCGGTTGTATATATATATACACTGATGACATGACATGTGACGGTCGCTCATGATTTTCTCCTTCTCTATATGGCTTGACATTCAAGTGGATCTTAAAGATGTACAGGGTTTGGTTCAAACCCTGTTTCAGTTTAAGATCTAATTAACTATCCAATAATAAATTACATCAGCAAACTATATTTTCTTGAAGTGAAAAATATAGGTTAACTGCATATTACTCCTTAGACTCAGTTTATAGTTTTGGTTTAGTCTAAAGAATACGTTGGATTTAGGTTTCCACATGTTCCTGGAATTTACACCGAAGAACAAATCGAAGCTTGGAAGAAAGTGGTGGATGCTGTTCATGACAAGAGTGGTCTAATTTTCTGTCAATTGTGGCACGCCGGTCGGGCATCCCATAAAAGTAATTTCTTTGATTTCTTACTATTTATTAAATATTCTCTCTTGATTGATTTTTTTTCCTTCGTTGGTATCTTATGAATTAGAGTTACTTTTGCTTAATTCTAATCTCTCTAGTTTATTAGTATATCAGCCTGGTGAGGGTGCACCAATTTCGTCAACTAGCCGGTCCATATCGGAGAACTGGAAGATACTCATGCCTGATGGAACCCGAGACAATTTCTCCAAACCTCGAGCCTTGGAAACAGGCGAAATTCCGAAGGTTGTCGAGCAATTTCGTCAGGCAGCAGTCAACTCCATCCGAGCAGGTTAGGCTACGAGATTTCTTGTCTGGATTCACTCATTTAAATTTTGATGACACATGATATTCAGAAGTTTCAACTTATGTAATCTTTCTCATTTAAGTGGATCGAACAAGAATTCATGTAGAAATTATACTGAGCAGAGTCAAATGGTCGCAAGAGAGTTGACTTAGTAAGTCGAAGTGAAAATTCCGTATACAAAAGTGACTTGGTGCACTTAAAAGAAGAAGAAGAAGAAAAAAGAGAGAGACTTCTTCTCGTAGTTAAAAGTTGAATATATCCTTCAATAAACTTGTGCATTCTTGAGATTCTATTGAGAGAAATGTCCAACCCAAAAGTTTAAATATTTGAATGAAGAGGACTATATGAATATAAGGCATATTATAACCATGTAGTCAAGTGATTTGAGATTACACATTGGCTCTATTTGTTTGGTAAAAAATGAATGATTGTAAAAAGTATTCCTCAACATGATTGTTCGTATTGCTTGAAGTAATTAATTAATAAAAATATTTTCATTTTCGACAACAACCTATGTCTAAATATTTTTGTGGACAATGAAAAATTTTTCGTTTATTAATTTTTGTAAGCAATACTAGCAATTTTTCTTAGAAAAATATTTTCCAAACCATTTATTTTCTTCAAACAAATGGAGTCTATTAATGTTAGGTACCCTAAACTAGAAGTGTGCTCAACACGTTGTCATGATCACATCGATAGATCCACATAGCTCCCCACTAACCTAATAGTGACCATGTGCCAATAAGTAGACATGTCAAAATAGGTCATAAATTCATTTCTTAATCCATATTTAATAGCTAAGTTGTCATATGAGTTAGCTATATTTAGTGGATGGGTCATAAATGAGTTTAGAATGATAAAACCTAAAATAATATAGATATTAAATGAGTTCGTAACTTACTTACACCCAATCCACTTCTACAACTCTTTCTTTACTCTCTCTCTCTCTCTCTCTCATTCTCACTCAATCTTGCGCTCGTTCACTCCTTACTCGATCTTAGTTTAGGTATGAGTTTTTCTTAATTGAGTTTAAATATATAAGTGTTCTAGCAACATGGATCAAGTCGAGTATGACTTGTGTACGTATTGGATTGAGTATGATTCACTCAATTTGTATGATATGGAAATGACTCAAAACAAGTAAATAGGTCAATTTGAATTGGACAATTTTTTACTCGATTCAAACCCGACTCAGTTCGCCTATTTAACGAGTACCTATTAGGCATTGACAAATGCATTATAGATGTATTTTGCGTGGTCTAGACCTATATGGATCTGTGGGAATCATAATGTTCTCACATTTTATAAATTGATAATAAGGGGTTCATTTGACATCAATATTTGACATATGTTAGGTTTCGATGGGGTCGAGCTCCATGCAGCACATGGCTATCTCATTGATCAATTTCTAAAGGATGGAATCAATGATAGAACAGATGAATATGGTGGTTCAATTGAAAATAGGTGCAGATTGTTGATGGAAATCGTCCAGGTGGTAGTTGCAGCTATTGGTAGTGATCGAGTTGCCGTTAGAATCTCACCGGTGATCAATTTTGTCGATGCCATGGATTCTGATCCACTCAACCTAGGACTCGCAGTGATCAAACAACTTAATGCATTACAAGCTGATATGGGAATGAAACTCACTTATCTTCATGTCACTCGACCCCGATACCTGCCATCTCCTGAACAAATTGGTACTGAGAATGAAGAAGTCAAGTTAATGCAGACTTTGAGAAGAGCTTATCAAGGTACATTTATGTCAGCCGGTGGGTTCACTCGAGAGCTAGGGATGATAGCTATGGCTGACGGTGATGCGGATTTGATATCATACGGTAGACTTTTCATTTCTAATCCCGACTTAGTATACAGGTTCAAGATCAATGCACCATTAAATGAGTACATCCGAGAGACATTTTACACTCATGATCCTGTTGTTGGATACACGGACTATCCTTTTCTTGACCAAGAAAGCAATGACAAGGACTATCCCATGACAAAAGTATGTTCTCGAGAGAACTAGATTTGTATTGACTAAATGAGGAGTAAAAGTATTTCGTGCAACTTTGGTTGTTATCTATCTCTTTCTGTAGATGTATTGTTGATTCCACTTTATCGTTTGATGTAGTGATTTTTGTATCCTGTGATTCATTTGTTTAGGGTCACGTACAAACATGGAAAGTACATAAAAAAATATGACCAACTTTTGATTATTATTGACAAATGATAGACTTAGTTTATGAGAGCAGAGTTTAACCATTTATAAATAAAATTATTAATAACTTGAAGAGAATCGGCAACACACTAATGAAGTCAATGACAACACACAATGTGAAAGTTATCCACAATAACCTTTAAGTTGATCAACGAAGTCATCAAATTCAACAACGAGCAATTGACATGAGGATAATTGTTGGGTGGTTATTTCTATTGCCGCTAAGGTTTGTTGTAACTTCTTATTGATAAGTGTTCTAAATAATAGGAGTTATTAGGAATTCTTGATAATATTGAGCTGGAACAACTTATTCTTCTTGAATACCATGATTGGTAGTTCGCTATTCAAGAATTGCTAGTTCCCTATTTTGATTGCGTTGTGCAATTGAATTTCTTTATTTTATTGTATCTACATATCCTAATTTTTTTTCGAGTTCCCCCAATAATTGTAGTACGAAGTACTTCTTGATGAGCTCTGATATGATCTTTGCATAATGTAGCTGCTTGTAACCGCCATTAGGATGTTATTTCTTTTTCACTAACCAATATATAACCTCCATTTGTAAATGTCTATTGTAGGCTTTGAATAGCCACATTGAATTCTTTGTAAGACCCTGCACCAACAAACAAATTTTTTTTATCTTTTATTTTCCTTTCAATTCATGTATCGTAGCTGTAGTTTTAAGATATCTCATCATCGATTAAATTCCGACAAATATCTTAGTTGTAGTTGTAGTCATAACTCTCATATCATTGTTTATAAAATTCAAACAACCTCTATTCAGATGTACTTTGCCATTGATTGAATTTTAGCAGAATCTTGTGTTCTTGTTGATTACATTTTGTTAAAGCATGTTTATTGATTCCCTTTTGTTTTTATGATATTTCCTATCTACAGTAACTACATGACCTATCTCCTTTTATGAAAAATCGAAGAACGACTTTTAGTGAAAGGTATTTCGTCGTTGAGTATGTTAGGGTGTGGTTCATACTTCCCAGTGATAGGAAGGCATGGGGAGTTTGTGCATATTTCGATATATAGAGGTTGTTGATGTGATTTTCTAACTAACATTACATATGAATTCATTTCTTCAAGGAAAGTATTTCCTCCTTGTTCTTACAATTTATTTATCGTTTTGCTTTATTGGGTGTTTCATTAATGGTTGCGCATTTGTATGATTACCTTGCATGTTAGGATTTAAATTAAAATCAATGCAAGTTGTCTACATAATTTTTTTTTTTAAAAGGTACTTGAAGGACATTAGAATAATCCAGCGCAATTAAGTCCCCATATCCATAATCTTTAGTTCATAGGAGCATAGTATATTTCTTGATACTTTACTTGAGTTTCTAATTGACTCACCAAGAATAGATAAATGGTGACTTTTTAACGAAAATGATTTGCATGTGGTATGGAAGCTTGAGAGAGCCCAAGCTAAGTTTAGGCTTAGTAATCCATTGGTTGAACCTTAGGTAGTGCATCCAAGGTAAGGTTGGGATAGCTTGGCAACTAAGCTGGAGACAATTAAATTCTTAGTAGATTTAGGCAAGTTTTCTTTAAAAAAAAAAAAAAAAATCTTGTTAGGCAGTGAGGACTCTAAGTATGTCTGTAACATTAATATGTTAAATGTTCTTGGTATAAGAGAAAGTTTTTGCTAACCTTTGTCTCGTAGGGAGATGTAGGAATGAATGGTCTATTTTTCAAATATTGAATCATTATTTGATATAAACTGTTATGCATGATATTGTATTTCTACTACACTTTAGCAAACACAACTTGCGATCAAATATGGGTCGCATAAGATTACTTAGGATGGTGTTAAGATGAATACCAATTTAACTATAATTACAAGTATGAGTTGTCCATCTCAATCCTGGAATTTATTTCTCGGTACTCTCTGTTTGCAACCATACGACATAGGTCGGCTCTTTGGCCATGTCAGAGTCATGAGGACTTGACTCAGCTACTGATAGTTTGAGCTTGTATTTTAATGATAGTTTGGTTTGAGCCCATGAATAGCTATTTGGTATATATTATATTTTTCTTATAATTAAATGATGTAATAGAGAGATGCAGTGTGTTAATTATAGTGAAATCCTTAGCTCGACGTAGTTCTAGTTTAAGGATGAATCATGATAAAATCTTATATCTTTAGTTCTTTTTCTTACTTTTATTCTCGATTTTTTTTATAATTGTACACCGAATCCTAATAGCCTCATGCATCAATGTCATGATGCATGATGATAATGGTATCGAGCTCGAGATTTTGACATGGGTTATGCTTCGAAATTTTGAACCCAAATAAATGAATGTTAAGCAAGTAGGTCATATTCAATCATCCAACAAGACTATATCGTGCCATTTTGTAAATCGACTTTTTATAAGCCAATCTTTACACATGCATGTAACAAAATGCTTTGGAACATCGAATTAATTTATCCTAATTGTGTGCAAATTTCCTTCTCGAGGTTCGATTTGGCTTGCTTGGTGACATGGCAGAGAAGCCCTCGCCTTGTTACTTTTTTTTTTTGTACATTTGACTTTATAGACATGATAGCTAAAACTGCCAAAAAAAAAAAAAAAAAAAGAGAGAGAAGGAAATAATGCAAACTTGTAATAAATCTGTGATGTAATAAACATCGTTGGGATGAGCCACAAGGTCATGCTATACTGACATCATCACCTGAGTGGCTGCTCTTTTGCTGCGGTGGTGCAGGGTAGTGCTTGCGCCGGTGACAAGATGCGAAGCCTTAAATGGGACGCCGCAACCAGCTTCGGCGGAGTATTATGGGCAGAGGACGACTCTGCCTTCTCATCACTGAAGGCCCTGCAATTTTGTAGACATGTTGATAATTTGATCGAGTTTCATTTGCGGGAGAGAGTTGCTTAATGAACCAATCTTAGACCTACGGGAAACGTCTTGTGGCTTTGGATTTCATGTATTCATTCATGATAAATCTTTGGCAAGAATATAAGCCCACTGTCCTCGGACTCAGTTTAACTTTGTAGGTGCGTTTGGTAACATTTCTACTTCTGTGAACAGTTTCTTTTGAAAAATAGTTCTTTTCTATTTCTACTCCCTGGAACAATTTCTGAGTAAAATAGGGCGTTTGATAACTACAAAAATTTCTTGTTCTCGGAATAGAAAAAGAATAGAAATGCGTTTGGTATCGATAAAATTTTTTTATTTCTTTCTTTCTTGACAACGGTGGCGATGGGCGGGCGAGGGCGGTGACCGACGGCGGTGGGGTGCGGAAGGCGACCGGGGGTGGCGGTTGGCGACCGGCGACCGCCGCCCCGGTCGCCGTCCGCACCCCACCGCCGCCGGCCACCGCCCTCGCCCGCCGCCGCCGCCGCCGCCGCTGCCGCCGCCGCGCCGCCCGGTCGCCGATCGCCGACCCCCACCGCCCGCCGATCGCCGACCCCCACCGCCCGCCGATAGCCCGGCCCGCGGGGCAAGGACGGCGATCGCGGCGGTCGGCCGGTGGCAAGCGGGTGGGGGCGGTCGGCGACAAGGCGGCGAAGATCGGAGGCCAGCGACCGACGATGGTGGCGGCGATCGGCGGCGACTGGCGGCGGCCGCCGGCAATCGTGGCGGGCGGCGGTGGTGGCAGCAGGCGGCGGGCGACAGTGGGTGGGTGGCCGTGTGCTATAAGAGTGAGAAGTCTCCAAGAAATAGTTTCTAGAAATTGTTCCCAGAAATAAGAAGCTAGTTTTTTTTACTTCTCATTTCTACTCCAAATTTATTCCCAGGAACAACTTTCTTTTCCCGGGAATAGAAAAATCAGTTTGCGTTACCAAACGCATTTCTGTTCTTTTTCTATTCCAAGGAACAAAAGAACAGAAAAATTGAGGAAGAGAAATGTTGCCAAACGGAGCCTTAACAGCATGTTTTTTTCTTTTTTTGCTCTTCCGAATTTTTTTTTTCCTTAAACTTATAATGCATCTTTTCCGCATGGGCCTGGGATTTATAACGAGGAACAAGCGGAGGCAAGGAAGAAAGTGGCGGATGCAGTTCAAATCGAGGGTGGCTCCATCTTCTGTCAAAAGTAAGGAATATATTTTATGAGCTACAAATTTTAAGAAATTAAAGACAAAAAAGAAGATATTATATGCTTTAAGGTAAAATTGCCTCCTGAAATTTTCAAAAGAATAAAAAGTGAGCGATAATATTTTCACCAACATGTTGGGCCCAAAAACCTTGCCTAGCCCCTATCTATATAAAAGTTACTCAAAAATGGACCACAAAGGACCGCTAGGAATTAGATGATAATTCTTTTCTGTAATTATTATTAGGTCCACCGCTAATGTAGAAAGATAGTCATATATTCATAGTTTGATGAGTGACATCTATATAGAATTCGAAAACCATATTCTCATAACGGTATATTTGATAATTATTCTATTTCCAAGAACAATTTCTCCTTAAAGATGATTATTTTTTATTCTATTCGTTGAATGAGTTTTTGAGTATTGAAAGGCATTTTGGTAATTGTCAAATTTCTTGTTTCGGAATAGAAATGCGTTGGGTATGACTCTTAATTTTTTTAACATTTTTATTATGTTTTTCTCTTTTTTCTCTTTTCTTTTTTCCTTTTCTTCTTCTTCAACCTTTAGCCAATTGCTAACCATTCCAAATGGCCAACTATAAATAGGGCCATCGACAAGGCTAAAGGGGGGAGAAGCAGCAGCTCAAAAGGCTTCCTTGGAGAGACATCCAGGAGGCCGGATTTTCGAGCAACCACCAATCCGAGAGAGATTTGAAAGAGAGAGAAATCGAGGGCAAGTAGGTGGCAAATAGAGAGAGGGAAGTGAAATCTGAGAGAGAGGGGGAAAGGAAAGCAGATTTGAGATGAGAACGGAAGAGGCCAGAGAGAGAGAGAGAGAGAGCCGCAAGGGTGAGATCTGAGAGAGAGATTTGAAAAAATAGCTTTTAATATATATTCTCCCCAAATGCATGGAAAATCCTTGAAAAAAAAAATCAAACATCAAAGTTTAAACAAGATTAGATACCAGAAATGTATTAGTTGATTAACTAGTATAATAAAGTTCATGATCCTAGTTTTTCTAGTTGCACAGGAATAAAATATTTCTCCCAGTATTTTACTTGGGTTTCTAATCAACCCATCTCAAATCAATTAGTGGTAGCTCCTCTTTAAATGAAATTAACTTGCAGGTTAAAAAGTTAGATCTTAAGTTGCGAATTGGTGGGCTTGGAAAAGCTTGGACTAAGCCCTAATGATAAGCCTTAGCCATGCCATTAGCCTCTGGGACACGATAGGGAAGTCGCGACAGTCGACTCTTCATCTCTAACCCTAATTTGGTCTGCCGATTCAAGGTTGATGCACCATTGAATGTTTACAACAGAGAGACATTTTATACTCATGATCCGGTTGTTGGTTACATAGATTACCCATTTCTTGACCAGAAAAATGGGGAAGAGACACACTAGCAAATGAAAATGCTATGGATTTGTTTGTATTTATTCACTGTTCATATATATATTTTGCCCGTAAGAAGCTGGCACCCGTCAAGGTTGTTAGAGAGTTTGTAATGTCAACATGGGAAAAAAAGTTCATATAAAAAGAGTTAAAGTGAAAGCTCAGCATTAGATAGGCCAAATTATGTTAAATCTTGGTTGGACACTTGAAAGTTGCAATTAAACAATTTTGAAATTTCCTTTTAATGAATGTTTTCCTTTTTAAACGAATATGTCAATTGGAAGTTAATTGTTCAGTCCAATCCTATCATTGAGCTCATTCGCGGATCACATAGTTTCATTGTTCTAAATTAAATATATTCCTTCCTTCAGAAATGCTATTCCATTTCTCCCCTCTTAGCTAATCAGTTCTGTTTCGTGACTACTCTTATTTTGGTGGGGGTTTTTAGGGTGGGGGGGGTTGGTTTCTCTCTCGTGTCAAAATGTTCTAATGGAAACTGTTTTATGTGCTGATGATTGTTTCCCGTTTTCGTCTTCCATTTACTTGAATACATGTTCGGTGAGTGAAAAATAAGAGTTTTCAACGAGGATGAAAATTATAAAAACTTGTTCGCTGTCGTTTATTTTTAAGCAACAATTGTACAAAATAATGTGAATTGTGGTTGTATTCAGTTTTTAAGGTTCACATTTTGACAACACGGCAACAAAAATTTCTACCAAACGTATTTTCATTGAGAATTATGGAAATGAAACAGGAAAATTGGAAAATTTGTACATATCAAAACATGCCCTTGGGTTGTACTCAAATTCTTCTTTGATAGTGACACC